>CM051006.1:11133769-11200090 GCA_027704905.1 Muraenolepis orangiensis
TTCCCGGAGGCTTGTAGCTGCAGAGAGCGATGCACTTCTTCGCCTTGGCCCCGAACCGTGCGTGGTAAAAACACTCTCCCGCGTCCCCACGCCGGCCTGGAACCGCCGCGGTCTGCTCCCCCAAAGCCCTCCTAACCGGCGACGGAGCACTGAGCGTTGCAGCTAGCACATCTGCACCGGGCTGCTGGGTCGCCAGGAAGAAACGGTCAGCCTCCTCAGCCAGGGTGCGGGGTTCAGTAATGGTCGTGTTGGCCAGCGCCGTCTGAACCTGGGGCGGCAAGTGGCGCAGGAACGTCTCCACAAACAAAATCCGGGGATCCTCCCCCCCCCAGCAGATTCAGCATCTTCTCCATGAGCTGGGACGGCTTGCTGTCCGCCAGACCCTGAATATCCAGAATCTGGCGTGCCCTCTCCTTAGCAGCTAAATGTCTTAAGGAGAAGGGCTTTAATCGCCTCATATTTGCCGTGGCGTGGGGGATCCGCGATAAAACCGACTAACCTGGACGACGAGGAGCTCCCCAGCGCCGCCACCACGTGAAAATACTTCAGGTCCTCGTCACGGACCTGGCGGCAGGCAAAGTGTGCCTCCACGTGTGCGATCCATGCCGTAGCGGCATGTTCCCAAAACTCCGGCAGTTTAATATAAACATTGCGATCAGCCATGTTCACTATGTCTTCGGAAACTATCTCGAAAACGCCCCTGGCGTTTGAGTTTTTTTCACCAGTGTAGAGCCGATGAATGGGAGTCGGAGGCGGCGTGTTTAGTATGGAACTCCACACTTTATTTTCCATTAGGTTTGACAAAAGGGGAAACACCTCTGCTACCTGCTACTGTCCAGCTAGCACACCACAACAACAACAACAACAACACGGTACGCTCTCTAACCGGTCCGTGGTGCAACACACACTAAATACAAACGGTGAATTATGTCCCATAATGTTCCCCACAAGAGTTAACTCTTTAGCAGAGTTAAAGTTACACTCTGGGATTACACAAATAACACTGCTCCGAGTTAAATGTTTTACTCTTTACAGGAGTAAGGAAAAAAGTCAAATAACACTGCTGAGTTAAATATTTACCAGAGTTAAAGTAACACTAAGGGATTAGACAAATAACACTGCTCAGTTTAAAAAACATAAAACATTTATTTATTTTCTCCCAGTCAAGTCAGATTCAACAGTAGTCATTCAAACATAGTGAAGAAAAACAATTATCATATGAACGATCTGAAAATCAAACGGTTTGTACATTTGAGCTCAGACATTTTAACCATACAACGTTCCTCCCTTTGTGATTCTCTGAATGCACAATGATGGTCATCATTCTCTGTGAATAACTTGTTATTCAACCAAAAGTATGTCATTTATTTGAAAAAAGACTGGCATGTCTTTTTCCATTGCACTGCAAATAACAAGTCCAGTTTATACTATACACCATGGGTTGGCAACAGGCGGAGATTTATTTATATATTTTTTACAATATCGGACCGACAGTCGCAAATATAGGCTATAATGTCCGAATCGAAAATGCAGGGACATTTTCCGCCAGGGTTGAACTGGCCATCTGGCATACCGTAGGCCGACGTGCCTTTTGGGCCGACACAACTTGTTTGTCTTGTCTGATCGGCCCGGCCCATAAAACAGGTAGATCGGCCCATTGTTTTTTTTCTACGAGGTGATACTCAGGGACCCCCTACCCCCGTCAATGTTCGCCGCTGATCGCGCAGCTCGCCGCCCCCCCCCCCTCCCATCTCCTCCGTTTAAACCGGATTCTGTGATTAATTAGAGTTAAAAACTCTAAAATAGTGTGCGTTAAAGTCTCGAGATTAATCACATGCGTTAACGTGTTAACTTTGACAGCCCTAGTTCTAATGCTTTGGTGTTCTGACTTTTCTTTTGAAACACGGAAATACGTTTCAACGTTGTTGAGAATTACAACACAAACTCGCTAGTCAGTGCAATGGAACTGCTACCTAGTTAACTAGAACACTAGTAACCCCCACTGCTACCTAGTTAACTAGAACAGGGGTTCCCAAACTTCTCAGCCCGCGACCCCCAACATAACAGTGCTAGAGACTTGGGGGGGGGGGGGGGGGTGCTCGCGAACATGGTGTGTGGCTTTTTTTCAGCTGCAAATGATACTGTCGTGAATCTGTCGGAATCAGAATAGGCCTATATCACGGTAGATTAGAACGCCGGAAGTACCCGCCGAAGCAGTGTATCCCAAGTTCCGGTTAATGCATTCACCTTGGCATTCACCATGGCGGACAGTTATCGCTGGACAACATCGCTGCATAACCTTCCAAAAGTCGGTCAAGACGATGTGGTTCGACTAGTGAATGAACACTCTACAGTGAAGTCTAAACTGGAAAAAGGATACAAGTTATTTTACGAGAAGTTCATCTTCAATTATAGAGGTAAGTGCTTAGATTCTGTTGTGTCACCGCTAGCTTGCTAGCTTGTAAGGTTTAATGAAAATGACCAGTGTGTCAGATAAGTTCAACTACAGACAGAACGGTATCCATTCGGTGTATAATGGTATATATATATATATATATACACACACCGAATAATGGATACCTCTCTCTCTCTCTCTCTCTCTCTCTCTCTCTCTCTCTCTCTCTCTCTCTCTCTCTCTCTCCCTCTATATAGAGTGCTTAGATTCTGTTGTGTCACCGCTAGCTTGCTAGCTTGTAAGGTTTAATGAAAATGACCAGTGTGTCAGATAAGTTCAACTACAGACAGAGAACGGTATCCATTCGGTGTATAATGGTATATATATATATATACACACACCGAATAATGGATACCTCTCTCTCTCTCTCTCTCTCTCTCTCTCTCTCTCTCTCTCTCTCTCTCTCTCTCTCTCTCTCTCTCTCTCTCTCTCTCTCTCTCTTGCGTGCTTAGATTCTGTTGTGTCACCGCTAGCTTGCTAGCTTGTAAGGTTTAATGAAAATGACCAGTGTGTCAGATAAGTTCAACTACAGACAGAGAACAGTATCCATTCGGTGTATAATGATATATATATATATATATATTTCTATATATATATATATATATATATATATATATATATATATATATATATATATATATATATAATAAATAATGGTGTATAAGTGGTTCATAAACCTTTACCTGACGACCCAAGAGCTATGGCGACGCTCTTGGCTCTCTAGCTAGCGTGCATGAAAACATTCGGTGGAAAAGTGTGTTTGCAATGTTGAAAATCGTTTCTGAAAGTGACTTTACTAACTACCTAGTGTTCTGAAATGCCGTTGCGGCAATTTAAGAAACACAAGGTTAAGTTATATGTGGTTAAACCAAAAAGTCTCAGACATAATGCTGTATGATGTGATAATCTTTACCCCCCCCCCCCTTAACTGCAGTGTCAGATTTAGTGAGTGAGGAAGTGGTAGTGCAGGCGAGCTGCTACCGTTCTATGCGGAAAAATGACGAGCCTCACACCCTACAGGTTACAATGTTAAGAATGAGTCCGAAATCATGCTCTAGCCCCTACACATCAACATGCTTAACTGGCTTTCCGCAGTCTTTTGTGTATCAATAGGACATCATGTATACATCAATCTCTCTGGTCACTTTTGGATTTACACATCAGATTTACATTTAGGACCCAGACAATACCTCAAACATGTGTAGTGGAGAGCATGGTTTCAGACCTGCACATGTTCAGGTGCATGTTCAGTATTTTGTTTCTTGTTGCTGTTGCAAATGCTCTTTCCTGCTCCATAACTGTTGTTGCAGTTTCTGTTTTTGTTCCATGTCTGCTGTTGCAGATTCTCTCATTTTCTGTACATGTTCTCCATTTCTAGATTGTGCTGCGTGCAGTTACACCCGTGCAGTTAAATGGATGCTCCTGTTCGTGTGCTGCTGGAAAGGTGTTGTGTAATCACGTGGTCGCACTCCTATTCCAGACGGCTCACTACAGCACCATGGGGGTGAAAAGTGTGCAAACACCACTGGCCTGCACCAGTGAGATTCAGTCATGGCACCGACCAAGGACACAGGTATGTTTTGTCTGGATCCCTCAGATATAGCTATACATACTGTATAGACTACTCAAAGATGTTTAAGATTCTAGCATTTAAGACTCGCAAGACCAACACATCACTTAAAGTGCATACATTTGCATGGAGTTTCCCTCTATTTCTCAAAGCAGCAGTTCCCTGAAGAGGATGTACAATATGACTTGCGTGTTGAATTATCCCGATATTCTCTGAAACTTGCAACAGCATCTATTTTCTTTTTGTGTCATTCCAGGGGATACGTCCGGAACCCACGGATGAACTTGTGGTCCGGAAGCCTAAGGCTCCTGGACGCAGCAGTGTCAAATCTACGCTGTATCGAGCCTATGCAGGTATGTTTATCATTTTTATTAATTTCATCACTTATTGTGTAGTTGTTGTTTTTTTTAGAACATGGGCATAATATTAAAACCTGCAGATGGTGCTTTACTGATTTAATTGACTGATGAATGGTTCCTGTTACTTGTGTTTGTAGGACCCCTTTCTGACCCTGCAGTGCTGTCCTTAGGAGCCAACCTACGACACCTTCAACCACAACCTGGAATATGCAAGATCTTGTGTGGCCTGTTAGGCCTATATCACGTAAGATTAGAATGCCGGAAGTACCCGTTAAAAATCGCTGAAGCAGTGTATCCCAAGTTCTGGTTAATGCATTCACCTTGGCATTCACCATGGCGGACAGTTATCGCTGGACAACATCGCTGCATAACCTTCCAAAAGTCAGTCAAGACGATGTGGTTCAACTAGTGAATGAACACTACAGTGAAGAAGTCCCGGCATTGTGTCTTGTGGCTCTATCTGGATATATCGCCATATAACACATACATTTAGATTTAATTTAAATTTCATTTAGTTATATTTTGTTTATACTAGTTTATTTTGTTGTTATTTAGTTTAGATATTAGTATACTTTGTGTGCATTTATTCCCCCTGTCTCAACTGTTGCACCTTAATTTCCCTCGGGATGAATAAAGTTATCTTGAATCTTGAATAACGAAGGTGATTTTGTGTAGAAGCAGAGGTATGCCTATGTATATAATATAGGCAGGATGGATTTTGATTATTTCAATGTACCTTTTCATTTATGTGTTAATATGTAGTGTGCAGCTGTATATTTTCTAAAAGGGAATGCCTGTTATTCTTGTGAATATGAGTTGTCTTAAAATAAAAGTACTTGTGGCATTGAGTTAAAACTGAATTTGTATAAAATACCAATATATATCGTATATCGCGATGCAGCCTAAAAATACCGGGTTTTGGTCCGTATCGCCCAGCCCTACTTGGGACCAGTGCTTTAAATCACACACATACCCGACATTATGTGGCTCTATTCGGATGAGAGATGGAGTGTGTGTGGGGGTCAGGACCAGTGCTTTTAATCATACACATACCCGACATTATTAGCCTATTATGAGGAAGCATTGAGTCACAAAGAGATGTGAACAAACTATTTCATGAAATAAAGGCTCTGTTTGGCAGTTATAGAAAATGCTTTCACATTTAACGAGGAGATAACTCATCAGTATTCATCCAGAAGTCATTTTTCCTAAAAACACAAATAGCAACATATTGTTTGATCAACCATGATCACAATGGTTTACATTCTTTGTTTTAACTTTATAATCATATACTGTATACAATTATCTAAGCTACGCTTAAGGCATTAGGTCCTTAGTAAACATGAGGGAGCTTAGCTAAGAGCAGGTGTTAAGTAACAGTGAGGGAAGTAACAGTATGGGGGCTAAGCTAAGGGCAGGTGTCAAGTAACAGTGAGGGAGCTAAGCTAAGAGAACAGAAGCAGTACGACTGCCTAAACTTTTGTCTAGTTCGTCCATCATTTTAGACTGCATGTGTGTCCTCAGACACCCGGGAAGAGCTCCCTCCAGGTCCAGAATGGTCTGAGACCTCTGTGGGAACATAGCTGTTACACCCTCAACACTCTCACTAGGAACACTGCTTAGTGGTATTAATAATAATAATACTAAATTTTATTTGGGGGGTGCCTTTCAAAACACCTGAGGACATCTTACAGAGTTTATATACTACAGTAAAATAAAAATAAGTAAATAAAGTGGACGTCACAAAGTGTCCACAGGGTTTAAAACAAGACAAACAACAGGAAGTAAACTTACAAGAAACACAAGGTACAGTTTATATGGAATATGCCAGTTTGAACAGATTTCAGTTGGGTTTTCTAAGATGTTATGGAATCAGACTGTCGGATGTGTAGTGGCTGGGAGTTCCAGAGTCTGGTCATAAGTGCGGATGGGGCTGCCATTAGCTGTCGTCAATTGCGGTCCGTGCCCCCCTCGAGCGACGTCCTCCCTCGACGCAGGAACCACGCTCCACTGAGCGCCCGTGTCACAGAGAAACCGGCTTCCCGAGACACTGTCGCTAACGAAGAGCAGCCTGCTCGTGCCGCCAACGCTCAGGGCCACTACCGAGCGCCGGCCCTCTCGTTTCCCGGAGGCTTGTAGCTGCAGAGAGCGATGCACTTCTTCGCCTTGGCCCCGAACCGTGCGTGGTAAAAACACTCTCCCGCGTCCCCACGCCGGCCTGGAACCGCCGCGGTCTGCTCCCCCAAAGCCCTCCTAACCGGCGACGGAGCACTGAGCGTTGCAGCTAGCACATCTGCACCGGGCTGCTGGGTCGCCAGGAAGAAACGGTCAGCCTCCTCAGCCAGGGTGCGGGGTTCAGTAATGGTCGTGTTGGCCAGCGCCGTCTGAACCTGGGGCGGCAAGTGGCGCAGGAACGTCTCCACAAACAAAATCCGGGGATCCTCCCCCCCCAGCAGATTCAGCATCTTCTCCATGAGCTGGGACGGCTTGCTGTCCCCAGACCCTGAATATCCAGAATCTGGCGTGCCCTCTCCTTAGCAGCTAAATGTCTTAAGGAGAAGGGCTTTAATCGCCTCATATTTGCCGTGGCGTGGGGGATCCGCGATAAAACCGACTAACCTGGACGACGAGGAGCTCCCCAGCGCCGCCACCACGTGAAAATACTTCAGGTCCTCGTCACGGACCTGGCGGCAGGCAAAGTGTGCCTCCACGTGTGCGATCCATGCCGTAGCGGCATGTTCCCAAAACTCCGGCAGTTTAATATAAACATTGCGATCAGCCATGTTCACTATGTCTTCGGAAACTATCTCGAAAACGCCCCTGGCGTTTGAGTTTTTTTTCACCAGTGTAGAGCCGATGAATGGGAGTCGGAGGCGGCGTGTTTAGTATGGAACTCCACACTTTATTTTCCATTAGGTTTGACAAAAGGGGAAACACCTCTGCTACCTGCTACTGTCCAGCTAGCACACCACAACAACAACAACAACAACAACACGGTACGCTCTCTAACCGGTCCGTGGTGCAACACACACTAAATACAAACGGTGAATTATGTCCCATAATGTTCCACCACAAGAGTTAACTCTTTAGCAGAGTTAAAGTTAGACTCTGGGATTACACAAATAACACTGCTCCGAGTTAAATGTTTTACTCTTTACAGGAGTAAGGAAAAAAGTCAAATAACACTGCTGAGTTAAATATTTACCAGAGTTAAAGTAACACTAAGGGATTAGACAAATAACACTGCTCAGTTTAAAAAACATAAAACATTTATTTATTTTCTCCCAGTCAAGTCAGATTCAACAGTAGTCATTCAAACATAGTGAAGAAAAACAATTATCATATGAACGATCTGAAAATCAAACGGTTTGTACATTTGAGCTCAGACATTTTAACCATACAACGTTCCTCCCTTTGTGATTCTCTGAATGCACAATGATGGTCATCATTCTCTGTGAATAACTTGTTATTCAACCAAAAGTATGTCATTTATTTGAAAAAAGACTGGCATGTCTTTTTCCATTGCACTGCAAATAACAAGTCCAGTTTATACTATACACCATGGGTTGGCAACAGGCGGAGATTTATTTATATATTTTTTACAATATCGGACCGACAGTCGCAAATATAGGCTATAATGTCCGAATCGAAAATGCAGGGACATTTTCCGCCAGGGTTGAACTGGCCATCTGGCATACCGTAGGCCGACGTGCCTTTTGGGCCGACACAACTTGTTTGTCTTGTCTGATCGGCCCGGCCCATAAAACAGGTAGATCGGCCCATTGTTTTTTTTCTACGAGGTGATACTCAGGGACCCCCTACCCCCGTCAATGTTCGCCGCTGATCGCGCAGCTCGCCGCCCCCCCCCCCCTCCCATCTCCTCCGTTTAAACCGGATTCTGTGATTAATTAGAGTTAAAAACTCTAAAATAGTGTGCGTTAAAGTCTCGAGATTAATCACATGCGTTAACGTGTTAACTTTGACAGCCCTAGTTCTAATGCTTTGGTGTTCTGACTTTTCTTTTGAAACACGGAAATACGTTTCAACGTTGTTGAGAATTACAACACAAACTCGCTAGTCAGTGCAATGGAACTGCTACCTAGTTAACTAGAACACTAGTAACCCCCACTGCTACCTAGTTAACTAGAACAGGGGTTCCCAAACTTCTCAGCCCGCGACCCCCAACATAACAGTGCTAGAGACTTGGGGGGGGGTGCTCGCGAACATTGTGTGTGGCTTTTTTTCAGCTGCAAATGATACTGTCGTGAATCTGTCGGAATCAGAATAGGCCTATATCACGGTAGATTAGAACGCCGGAAGTACCCGCTGAAGCAGTGTATCCCAAGTTCCGGTTAATGCATTCACCTTGGCATTCACCATGGCGGACAGTTATCGCTGGACAACATCGCTGCATAACCTTCCAAAAGTCGGTCAAGACGATGTGGTTCGACTAGTGAATGAACCCTCTACAGTGAAGTCTAAACTGGAAAAAGGATACAAGTTATTTTACGAGAAGTTCATCTTCAATTATAGAGGTAAGTGCTTAGATTCTGTTGTGTCACCGCTAGCTTGCTAGCTTGTAAGGTTTAATGAAAATGACCAGTGTGTCAGATAAGTTCAACTACAGACAGAACGGTATCCATTCGGTGTATAATGGTATATATATATATATATATATATATACACACACCGAATAATGGATACCTCTCTCTCTCTCTCTCTCTCTCTCTCTCTCTCTCTCTCTCTCTCTCTCTCTCTCTCTCTATATACAGAGTGCTTAGATTCTGTTGTGTCACCGCTAGCTTGCTAGCTTGTAAGGTTTAATGAAAATGACCAGTGTGTCAGATAAGTTCAACTACAGACAGAGAACGGTATCCATTCGGTGTATAATGGTATATATATATATATACACACACCGAATAATGGATATCTCTCTCTCTCTCTCTCTCTCTCTCTCTCTCTCTCTCTCTCTCTCTCTCTCTCTCTCTCTCTCTCTCTCTCTCTCTCTCTCTCTCTCTCTCTCTCTCTCTCTCGTGCGCTTAGATTCTGTTGTGTCACCGCTAGCTTGCTAGCTTGTAAGGTTTAATGAAAATTACCAGTGTGTCAGATAAGTTCAACTACAGACAGAGAACAGTATCCATTCGGTGTATAATGATATATATTATATATATATATATATATATATATATATATATATATATATATATATATATATATATATATATATATATAATAAATAATGGTGTATAAGTGGTTCATTAACCTTTACCTGACGACCCAAGAGCTATGGCGACGCTCTTGGCTCTCTAGCTAGCGTGCATGAAAACATTCGGTGGAAAAGTGTGTTTGCACACTTTAAGAAACACATAAGGTTAAGTTATATGTGGTTAAACCAAAAAGTCTCAGACATAATGCTGTATGATGTGATAATCTTTACTTAAAAAGATAATCTTTTTAGTGCAGGCGAGCTGCTACCGTTCTATGCGGAAAAATGACGAGCCTCACACCCTACAGTTTACAATGTTAAGAATGAGTCGGAAATCATGCTCTAGCCCCTACACATCAACATGCTTAACTGGCTTTCCGCAGTCTTTTGTGTATCAATAGGACATCATGTATACATCAATCTCTCTGGTCACTTTTGGATTTACACATCAGATTTACATTTAGGACCCAGACAATACCTCAAACGTGTGTAGTGGAGAGCATGGTTTCAGACCTGCACATGTTCAGGTGCATGTTCAGTATTTTGTTTCTTGTTGCTGTTGCAAATGCTCTTTCCTGCTCCATAACTGTTGTTGCAGTTTCTGTTTTTGTTCCATGTCTGCTGTTGCAGATTCTCTCATTTTCTGTACATGTTCTCCATTTCTAGATTGTGCTGCGTGCAGTTACACCCGTGCAGTTAAATGGATGCTCCTGTTCGTGTGCTGCTGGAAAGGTGTTGTGTAATCACATGGTCGCACTCCTATTCCAGACGGCTCACTACAGCACCATGGGGGTGAAAAGTGTGCAAACACCACTGGCCTGCACCAGTGAGATTCAGTCATGGCACCGACCAAGGACACAGGTATGTTTTGTCTGGATCCCTCAGATATAGCTATACATACTGTATAGACTACTCAAAGATGTTTAAGATTCTAGCATTTAAGACTCGCAAGACCAACACATCACTTAAAGTGCATACATTTGCATGGAGTTTCCCTCTATTTCTCAAAACAGCAGTTCCCTGAAGAGGATGTACAATATGACTTGCGTGTTGAATTATCCCGATATTCTCTGAAACTTGCAACAGCATCTATTTTCTTTTTGTGTCATTCCAGGGGATACGTCCGGAACCCACGGATGAACTTGTGGTCCGGAAGCCTAAGGCTCCTGGACGCAGCAGTGTCAAATCTACGCTGTATCGAGCCTATGCAGGTATGTTTATCATTTTTATTAATTTCATCACTTATTGTGTAGTTTTTTTTAGAACATGGGCATAATATTAAAACCTGCAGATGGTGCTTTACTGATTTAATTGACTGATGAATGGTTCCTGTTACTTGTGTTTGTAGGACCCCTTTCTGACCCTGCAGTGCTGTCCTTAGGAGCCAACCTACGACACCTTCAACCACAACCTGGAATATGCAAGATCTTGTGTGGCCTGTTAGGCCTATATCACGTAAGATTAGAATGCCGGAAGTACCCGTTAAAAATCGCTGAAGCAAGCAACTGAAACCTCGAGCACCCATGGTGCTGAGGTGTGAGCTGGGGACAGTGAGAAGTCCAACAGAGGAAGAGCGGAGTGTACGGGGGTGTACTCCTGAAGGAGGAGGTCAGTGATGTAGATGGGGGCTAGATTGTGGAGAGCTTTGTAGGTGAGTAAAGGGTTTTTATAGTCAATCCGGTAGCGCACAGGAAGCCAGTGTAGTTTAATGAGAACGGGGGTGATGAATTATTTGCAGTCTGTCGAGGAGTTTGATGGGAAGGCCAGTCAGATGTGCATTGCAGTAATCCATCTGGGATGTGACAAATGAGTGGACCAGTAATTCAGTGCTGGATTGGGACAGAGATGAGCGGACTCTGGAGATGTTCCGAAGATGGAAGAAGGCAGTACGGTTATGTTTTTAATGTGTGGTACGAATGAGAGGGAGCCGTCCAAAATGACACAGAGGCTTTTTACTTGGGAAGAGAATGGTATGGGGAAGCCGTCGATGATGATGTTTGGAGCTGGGGTGTTTTGTGACTTGATGAGGGTGGATTTGGAGCCGATGAGCAGGACAGCTCAGTTTTGCTAGAGTTGAGCTTGAGGAAATTCCTGCTCATCTAGCTCCTGATGTCCTCAAGGCAGGTGGTGAGGGAGGTGGGGGGAAGGGCAGTGGTGGGTTTGGAGGAAACGTAGACTTGTGTGTCGTTGGCATAGCAGTGAAAGTGAACCCCATGGTGATAGTAGATTTTGCCCAGGGGGAGGAGATATATGATGAATAGGAGTGGACCCAGTACTGATCCCTGGGGGACACCCAGTGAAACAGAACACCCTGACTTTTGGTTCCCGAGTTGTACAAACTGTTGTCTGTCAGTGAGGTATGATGTGAACCAGGAGAGTGCAACACCAGTGATCCCAATGTCAGCTGCACGGAGGAGGTCGTTAGATGGGACTGAAGCTGTGCGGCAACCACCCTCTCAAGGGTCTTGGAGATGAAGGGTAGGTTGGAGATGGGCCTGTAGTGGTTCAGATCGGCTGGGTCAGTACCGGGTTTTTTGAGTATGGGAGTGATTGCAGCCAGTTTGAGAGTGGGGGGTACAATTCCAGAGGTGAGGGAGGTGTTAATTATGTCAGTGGCCATGGGTGATATGGCTGGTAGAAAAGCCTTGACCAGGGTGGTGGGAAGAGGATCAAGCTGACGGGTGGTGGTTTTGGCTTCACGGATGAGCTCTGAGATGGTGTATTCCGATGCTGGGTTGAAGTTGGAGAGGGAGCTGATGAGTGGTTGGCCAGTGGTAACCATCCAGGGTGGATCACTTGAGGAGTTGCTTGATGAGGCCAGCTGTAGGTGAATGGTGTTCATTTTGGAGTGAAAAAATTGCAAAAACTCAGTGCTTCGATCAATGGAGATATCTGGGGGGAGGATTTGAGGAGGTAGGTGTCTGACTGTGGAGAAGAGAACTCTGTTGTTACCAGTGCTGATGAGGTTGGAGTTATAGGAGGGTTTGGCATTGGAAAGCGTGTTCTTGTAGTGATGAAGGTGATCAGAGTACATTTGGGTGTATTGTTTAAAAGTCTAAAAGTCCGGAGTTTTTGCACAGCTGCTCCAGTCGGCGGCCTGTGGTTTTGAGCTGACAGAGCTCAGAGGTAAACCAGGGGGCGGAGTTGGTGAATGAAACTTTGCGAGTTTTCAGGGCAGTGAGGGAAGAGGAGAGACAGTTATTGTAGTGATTCACCAGGTCAGCAGTGTGGGGCGAGGGGGGAGGATTGGGGTAGGAGTTAATCAGGGTGGTGAGATCTGTGGGGTTAATATGTTTAATGTTTCTGAAGGTGATGGACCGTTGTTCTTTGGCTTTAGAAGTATTTAGTATTGGTATTTGGTGGTCTGTAGATGGAAATTATGATGATGGGTTTGGGGCCAGTGAGGTTTTCAGCTAAGCATTCAAAAGAGGAGTGATGGGGGACAGTGACAGCAGTGACTTTAATGATTTCACGGTACAACACAGCAAGTGTTGTACCGCCCCCCTCCCAGTGGTACAGGGTTTACTAATAAAAGCATAACCCGGAGGGACAGCTGCATTAAGCTGGGAGAAGACATCAGACTGACCTCCCTTTCCTTCCTGTAGAAAGCGACGGTGGTGAAGATGCCCAGGTACATCAGGTACCCCCACTTCTCCTCCAGCAGGCTATGCAGAGGCTCCAGCTCAAGCATCTCCTGGCGGTTCTGAGGTCAAAGGTCGATTTCAGTCAGCATCAACACTGGAGACATTTCAGCCCAATAGCCAACAAGCCATCAGCACACATTCAGGAATGAATTCATTTTCTGAATATTTTTCATTAAGAATGTGTTGTCTGGTATTGTCCTACTTGTCCTAATGTATTAGGACTAGGACACTATCTTTTTAGCTATCTCTAACCTAACACTATCTCTCACCATAACACTATCTCTTATCATAACACTATCTAACAACACCATCTACACCATACAAAGTGCCTACAAAAGTTCAGCATACTGATAATTCCACTCGATAACCAATGCACTTACCACACCAGATGAGCTGTTCTGTTAATAACACAAGAGGACTAATCTCACAGAGCGTATTCAATGGATCATCTCCAGTCTGCCAAGTTCTCACGGTCAGGAGAACACCTCAACTCCTTCCCTCCATACATTGATGGCACTCCCAAAGACTATGATCTCCAGGACAGAGTTGGGCTCGCTGATGTCGATGGAGGTCATGTCGTAGAGCGAGGAGGTGATGGGCCCGTAGATCCAGTCGGTAAACTTTCGGGAGAGCGCCCTGGTCTCGTCGTCGGTGAACTCCCGCTGCACCATATGTCTGAACAGCTGGAACAGCAAAAGAAGCATGACTTAATGTTACCTTACCAGGACCAGGACTTTTCAAGCTTCAATCTAGTGGGAACTGAACAACATGGCAGAGCCATCCGTCAGCTGGAGGTATCACATGTGATGTGTGCAACATACAGGCAGTCTGTGAAGAACCCAGAGACTTAAACTACCTTCTTTCACGGTTACGGTGGGTAACAGGAGGCGTGGCCAAGGCGCGGGCTTTGGCGGTGCACACACACACCTGTCGGCAATTGCCGATAATGATAATCACCTCACCTGGGTGTATATATACCCTGGCGTCCCCTAACACCTTTGCTAGGTCGTACTTCGTTCTCTCTGGATGGTGGCGCTACTCTCCTGTCTACTACCTGTCGCTACTCTGACTTCCCGGTATCCAGACTCCTCGCCTGTCCCGCGCTACTCTCCTGTCTAGTACCTGTTGCTACTCCGACTTCCCGGTATCCAGACTCCTCGCCTGTCCCGCGATACTCTCCTGTCTAGTACCTGTCGCTACTCTGACTTCCCGGTATCCAGACTCCTCGCCCGTCCCGGACCACTCGCCTGTCTACTACCTGTCGCTACTCCGACCTCCCGCTATCCAGACTCCTCGCCCGTCCCGGACCACTCGCCTGTCTACTACCTGTCGGTACTCCGCTGATCGACTTCCCGGTATCCAGACCCCTGGCTTGTCCCCGACCACTCTATTGTTGTGTTTACTTTAATAAAGCCTCACCGCTTCACTGTGTCGTTGGTCTGCGTTCTGGGTCCTACCAATACTACCCCTTGTGACACCTTCAACACAATCTCTTACACTATCTCTAACCCTAACTTTAACGAAATCGCCAACCATAAAACTATGTCTTATCCTAACCCTACACTATCTCTTACCATTACACTAACGCTAACCATAACACTATCTCAAACCCTAATCTAAACACAATCTGTAACTAACAGAATCTCTAACCTAACACTATCTCTAACATAATACTATCTCTAATCCTAATCTAAGCAAAAGCTGTAACTAGCATTAACTTTAATCTAAGTATTAAGTTCTACGTGCTATCCCTAACATTACTTCTTACTCTATGAAGAACCAACCGTACCCCTATCTTCCCCAGCTTGGCGGCCAGCTTCAGTGGCGTCAGGCCCTTGTTGTTCTTGATGTCCTCCAGTTTTCCTTCTCCTTTCTCATTTTCCTTCTGGGCCAGCCTGGTGTCTCTGATGAGCACCTCGTCGTACATCCGGATGATGAAGTCAGTGTTCTCCTTGGTGTTGTCAGCGATGACCACTAAGGCATGCAGCACCGTGTTCCCCTGGGAGTCGCAGTCCCGGCTGTTGGCAGGCATGTACTGATTTTCCATGAGGAAGGACACCACCTCGGATTGGTTTGTGCAGGCGGCCAATGAGAGAGGGAGCTCACCTGTTGGAAACATTTAAAGTCATTACCTCCGCCATCGAAGGGGGGGCTAGAAATCACTGACTAGAGTGTATTCAAGACCACTGACCTTGATGTGTATGCAGATCATGTCACAGCATACATGAACAGACTAGTGGAGGAATACATCCCTCCACTAGGTCTGTTCGCTCATTCCCGAACCGCAAACCATGGATGAATGCTGACATACGGAAAGGAACTGACTACCGCTTTCACAACAGGTGACTCCAATCACTACAAGAACGCCAAGTATGAACTCAGAAAAGCCATCAAGAAGGGTAAATTGGATTATAAAAACAAATTGGAATCACAGTTTGGGGGCTCTGACACCAGACACATGTGGCAAGGTCAGAGGGTCTCTAACTACAAGGGGAGCTCAGGGGCAGTCACCAACAATGACCCTAACCTACCAGATGAGCTCAACAAGTTTTCGCTCGCTTTGAAAGGGACCATGAGCCGACCAACAACTTGAACACCCACCCAGAGGACTACGTTGTACAACTGTCAGAGTCCGAGGTCTGCAGAACCTTCAGGAGGGTGAAGGCAGGGAAGGCAGCCTGCCCAGATGGAGTTCCATCCCAGGTCTTCAAGACCTTCGCCGACCAGCTGGCTCCTGTGTTCACCGACATCTACAATGCATCACTGCATTAGGGTTGGACCCAAATGCAGCATACTGACACCAAGGACAGATTGTGATATTTATTATAATATCACACAGATGGGGGCAGGCAGAGACTTAGTCGGGGACAGGCAGGTGATCAGGAACCGGGCTGGGTAGAGGAACCAGGCAGGGACAGGCAGAGGCGTAGACGGGGACAGGCAGTAAATCGGGAACCAGGCAGGGCAGATGAACCAGGCAGGGACAGGCAGAGACGTAGACAGAGAAAGGCAGCAGATCAGGAACCAGGCAGGACAGACGAACCAGGCAGGAACAGGTGGAAGCGTAATCGGGGACAGGCAGAGGATCAGGAACAGGAATCAGATCTGGTAAACGCTGGAATGTCTTTATACTCAGGAACAATCTGGCACCGTGTGAGTGTGCGGGGGTAGGCTTAAATAGTAACGTAAATGATGATGCACTGCAGCTGCGGGTGAGAATTAACAAGGGGGCGTGGCTATCCGGTAGTGTGTAGTGGGAGCGAGGAGACTGGAATGTGGAATGATATAAGGGGGCGTGGCTACTCGGGCGAGTGCTGTGGAAGCGAGGAGGCAGGAGTGCAAACTGTGACTCAGTCCCTGGCTGTACTCGCTGTACACACATGACTGTACTGCCACGCACAGCAACAATCAGATTATCAAGTTTGCAGACGACACCACAGTCATCGGCTTAAAAAGCGAGGGCGACGAGACGGAGTACAGAGAAGAGCTGACACGATAGTGTGAGGACAACAGCCTTGCACTGAGCCTTGCAATGTCAGCAAGACCAAAGAGCACATCGTGGACTTCAGAAGCCACCGGAGCACCCACTCCACCATCAGCCTGGACGGGACACCGGTGGAAGTCGTCAGCTGCTTCCATTTCCTTGGACTACAGATTTAATTTCCGATGACCTCCGCAACATAGAGGTCATGCTGAAGAAGGCCCACCAGCGCCTCTATGCTCTGTGGTGCCTCAGAAAAAGCAGAATAGGCCAGAGGTGGTTAGTGAACTTCTACCATGGCACCGTAGAGAGCGTCCTGACGAGTGGCGTCACTGTGTGGTACGGAAACACCACTACACGGGACAAAAAAGCCATCGAGAGGGTCGTGAGGAGGGCAGAGAAGATCATTGGGTGTGCACTTCCATGCATTCAGGAGATCTTTAGGACCAGATGTCGGAAGAAGGCCATGTCCATCATAAAGGACTGCAACCACCCTGGACACCATCTCTTCTCCCCCTTACCGTCTGGTCGCCGGTTGCGCAGCATCTGTACTAGTACTACCAGGTTTAAGGATCATTTTTATCCACAGGCAGTGCGCCTACTGAACTGCTAGGAGTGCTGCCACTTACTCTTTCATAACATTGTCGTTAACATTACACTTACATGCTTTGCTGAACATTCTGAACTAATCACAGTTACTGCACTGTACTGCACTGTATTCATGATGCTGCTGCACTACTGGCACTTTAAATGCTTGTAAATATTTTTGTAAAACAAAACCAAACAAAATGTACATGTTGCAGCCATTTTGGTAAATCCTATAGTTTTCGTATGATTGTGATTTTTGTTTTGTTATGTCTCAAAGTATTAGTTTTATATTGGAATTTCTATTTTGAGTTATCTGGTCTTGTAGTAGTATCTGCACATTTCTTTCCTTTTCTGTCTTGCACGTTTGGCAATTGGTAATTTGGGTGTCAATTACGTAGATTGGCTGCGTTTGATTTGGATTGGCCACTCATCATTTGTATGTCGCGGGTGTTGCCTATTAGTGCCTATTAATGCCTGTTAGTATGTGGGAATGCGGGGTTAGAAATGTCTGGGCTAGTGACGGTCGCGATACACTTTTTTGACCACTTCACTTCATTTTTACTTTCATGCTTTTTTGTGACAATTCATCTTGGAATACAGTAAGATTTTGGAACATTGCAATCATCATTCTTCAACTTGGAAATAAACATCACTTTACTTTTACTGGATTGTCGGAAGTGCGTAAAAATTCAGACCAGCTCACTAGGCCGACGGCCTGCAGAAGTAGAAAACTTGGAAACCTTAGAAAGGCCGTGACATAAAGTCAAAAAAGTCGAACGGATTTTGGACGCACACCTTTGGATTTCGTTTTGGAATTACGTGGATCAATGGACCTTTTCGTTTGGATTTTGGAAACCCGCAAGTTTGTGAGTACACGCGATGAATTGTTTGATAGCCTAATGGCGACCCGACATATCGGGAGTATACTGAAGACTGGACTTTTGGATTATTGATTTAAGATATAAAACGCAGATAAAGCATATTTTTGAGTTGGACAATTTAAGCTTTCTGAAGCCGTTATTATTTTGGATTGGATTTAGTTTGAGTTGTAAAGATGTCAGATAAAGACGAAGATGTTGAAAAAGAGCGAGAACTTTATAAGTTAATTAAAACAAGAAGAGGCAAGTTGGGCGTTCTCACCAGGAAGCAAAATGAGATTGATAAATTAAAAGAGGCTGGGGAGCCCAAACAATTGATCAGTGAGCATATGAACGCTTTTAATAAATATCTCGAACAATTCATGGAACTGCAAGTGGCTGTGGAGAGTGCATTGGAAAATGAGGAAGAACAGGAGTCGGACCACATTGACTGGTATGAGCCAAAGCTGATGCGAATGAAGGAGTTTATTGAGCAAATGGATAAATGGATGAAAAGCGATGTAGACGAGACAGGGGAGTTAAATGCATCCGTTCACCCGCACGACAGTGTTTCTCAGGTAGGCCATGATATCGCGGACGAGCGCGTCGATGGCGAGACCTCTGCTGGCTTAACCAAGGCGCTTAGTAGGGTATCGGTAGGCTCCAGCAGAAGAAGTTCTTCGTCGGCTTCATCCTCTAGAGTCTCCAGCGCGCACGTTCAGGCCGAAGTAGCGCGCGCTGCGTTGTTGGCCAAGGTACCGGCGCTGAAGGAACAGCATGCGCTCGAACGTGAGGAATTGGAATTAAAGGCAAGACAAGACGCAGAAAAGCTGCAATTAAAATCAAGAAAGGAAGCGCTCGCTTTAAAGACAGACTTGGCTGTTGCAAGCGCAAAAGTAAGCGTATTCACAGCAATGCAAGACCAGCAAGCTACACAGGTGAAAGCAGAAAGGAAAAGTCCTGGGAAAAGTCCTGTCGAATTTGGTAATGATGCTTTTGCAGAGATTATGGGCAAACATAACGAAGTAACTGAGATCCTTGTAAAGCAACAGAAAATGTCTTCTCTTCCGCCTGTGACCATCCCTGTTTTTGATGGTAACCCTTTGCATTTCCGATCGTTTATTAAAGCATTTGAACAAGGAATAGAGTCCAAAACAGACAATATGCAAGATCGACTGTACTACTTAGAGCAATTTACCACAGGTCAGCCGAAGAATCTGGTGCAAAGCTGCATGCACATGCAGCCACAAACTGCATATACTGAAGCAAAGAAACAGCTTGAATTGAACTTTGGAAACAGAGTAAGAATAACATCTGCATTCGTTGACAAGGCACTGAATTGGTCCATTATCAAACCAGATGACGCTTATGCATTAAGAGCTTATGCACTGTTTTTAAGAAGTTGTTTTAACACCATGAACGAAGCTGGTTTTGTTGATGAGCTGGAAAATGCTACGAATATGAAAGTTCTTGTGTCTAAGCTGCCTTTCAGATTGCGGGATAGATGGCGAGGGGCAGTCGTCAACATCGATGAAAAGCGTGACCGAAGGCCAACACTCCGAGACCTCCTGGAGTTTTTGGAGAAGCAAGTAAAAGCTGCTTTGGATCCCGTCTACGGAGAGGCTCAGAACACAAAGGAAAGGGTAACTGCTAAAACCACAACACCAGTTTACAAACCCAAAGCCAACTTTGCTACTTCTGTTGTTCCTGCCTCAGAACAGACCAATGGTAAGCTCCTGTCTAGTCGTAACCAGTCAAGACCTGAAAAAGGAAATGCAGTTCAAAACGATTGTCTTTTCTGTGACAAAAAACATTCAATTGATCGGTGTGATTCATTCAAACAGAGACCTAACAAGGAAAAGGTGGAGTTTATCAAGAGCAAGGGTTTGTGTTTTGGTTGCCTAGTGAAAGGACACATGAGTAAGAGCTGTCCCAAACGTTTGTCATGCCAAACATGTCTAAAGAACCATCCAACTGTTCTTCACATAGAAACCCCACAAGCCACCTCAAAGCCAGATGAATGTCTCCAGAATGCTTTAGTCTCCTTAGATGCTGGAAAAGACGCTGGATGTCACAATGGGGCCGGAGCGAGAGAATGTGCGCTGTCTGTTGTTCCTGTGAAGGTGAAGTTGGACAAGGGAACCAAAATCATTCAAACCTACGCCTTCCTCGACCCGGGCAGCACGGCAACCTTCTGCACAGAAGCACTGATGACCCAGCTACATGGAAAAGGAAAAAAGGTGGAAATCATGCTCAAAACCATGGGTCAAGAAAAGCCAGTAAGTTGCTTTAAAATTTCTGGATTAGAAGTAGCTGCCATCCATGATGACACTTACCTTAAACTGCCCGATGTTTATACTCAAAAATCAGTCCCAGTCACCCAAGAAAACATTCCTAAAGAGGAACAGATAAGAAACTGGCCCTACTTGAAGGATGTTGAGCTAACGCCAATTAATGCAGGCATTGGGCTTCTTATTGGTGTTAATTGTCCAAAAGCATTGGAACCGTGGAAAATTGTTAACAGTGAGGGTAATGGGCCTTATGCTGTGCAAACTCGACTTGGGTGGGTCATTAATGGTCCACTCAATCATACCTTAGATGGTGCTGGGATTGGGGTTGCGTCTGTTCTTGTGAACCGCATCTCTATTAGTGAGTTAGAAGAAATGTTCGTCAGGCAGTATAATCAGGATTTTGTGGAGCACAACTGTGGAGAAGAAACTGAAAAGTCTGTGGAGGATAAACAGTTTGTGGATATAATGTCAAACTCTGCTGTGCTAAAGGATGGCCATTACCACTTAGAATTGCCGTTTCGTAATCCTGAGGTCAGTATGCCCAATAACAAGCAGGTGGCTCAGCAGAGGGCGCAATATCTGCTAAAAAGATTCAACAAAGACCCATCATTCTTTGAAGATTACAGAGAATTCATGAGAAATGTCAGTGCCGAAAACCATTCGGAAGTGATCCCGCATGACCAGCTGAAACATGAGGAAGGAAAAGTGTGGTATGTACCGCATCATGGTGTCTACCACCCACAAAAGAAAACATTGCGTGTTGTGTTTGATTGTGCCTCAACCTATGCTGGAACTTCACTGAACAAAGAGCTTTTGCAAGGGCCAGACTTGACGAACACATTGCTAGGCGTTCTCATCCGCTTTCGCCAAGGGCCAATTGTAATGATGACTGATATCAAAGGTATGTTCCATCAAGTGAGAGTGGCTGAGGAGCATGTGAACTACCTGCGGTTCCTCTGGTGGCCTGATGGCGACCTCACCAAAGATCTTGCCGAGCACAGAATGTTGGTCCACATCTTTGGAGCAGTGTCCTCTCCCAGCTGTGCCACATATGCTCTGTTAAAAACTGCTGACGACAACCAAGGTCTGTATCCAGATGAAGTCATAAATACAATCAGGAATAATTTCTATGTCGATGACTGTCTTAAATCTGTGAGTTCTGTACAGCAGGCCATCTCTCTTTACCAGCAACTTACAGAGGTGTGTGCCAGAGGTGGATTCAGGCTCAACAAGTGGGTCTGCAATGAGCGCACCGTTCTTTCCCAGATCCCGCAGGAAAACCGTGCCAAAGGGATAAAGACCCTGGACCTCAGCCGTGACCAGCTTCCCTTGGAAAGAGCTCTGGGAGTCCAGTGGGATGTGGAAGACGACGTCTTCACGTTCAGCGTCACCGACAAGCACAAGCCGCTGACGAGACGTGGCATTTTGTCTGCCGTAAGTTCCATTTATGACCCCTTGGGGTTTCTGGCTCCAGTCATTCTTACTGCAAAGCAAATTCTACAATGTCTGTGTAAGATGAAGTTTGGCTGGGATGAAGCAGTACCAGTGGAGATGGCACAAGAATGGAAAAGATGGATGGATGACTTGGTTCTGCTTGACACATTTAGCGTAAGTAGATGCTTCACACCCAAAGGCTTTGGAGAGGTAACAGAAGCTCAGTTACATCACTTTTGTGATGCAAGTGAAGTTGGTTTTGGTGCTGTGTCGTATCTTAGGCTGTCTAACAGCAGGCAAGAAGTGAGTGTAGCATTTGTTCTTGGGAAAGCAAGAGTAGCACCCCTTAAACAAGTAACCATACCACGCTTGGAACTTGCAGCTGCTGTTGTAGCTGCTCGTATAGACAAGATGCTCTCAGCTCAACTGGAGCTCAGCCTAAGCCAGTCAGTCTTTTGGTCAGATAGCACAACTGTCCTAAAGTACATCGCCAACACAACTTCACGGTTCAAAACCTATGTAGCTAATCGGGTGTCAACCATTAGGGCTTTGTCAGAAGTCACACAGTGGAGATACATCAGCTCCAAGCTGAACCCTGCAGATGTAGCCTCTCGGGGCATGAAAGTAGGCCCTTTCCTCAACTCAACCTGGATCAGCGGACCGGAGTTTCTGACAAAAGCTCAGTGTCAGTGGCCTGCAACCATGAATGAAACATCTGTCCCCCTAGAGGATGACCCTGAGGTGAGAGAAGAGCGTAAGTCTTGTGCGGCCGTGTTGGAGCAGGAAATGTGTCCCACCAACAAGCTATTGACTTATTACTCTAGTTGGACAAAACTCAAAAGAGCTGTGGCATGGTTTTTAAAGCTTAAAGAAAAGCTCCAGCAGCAAGTAAAAGAGAAAAAACAAAAGTGCACAACAAATGGTAATGTTTGTGCTAAGCATGAAAAACAATTGAACTCACAGCTGTCAGCTGATGACTTGGCTTTGGCCGAGGAGGCCATAATATGCTTTGTACAGAAGTTGCATTATGGAGACGAAATGACAGCATTGCATTCTGGTGTTGTGAAGAAGTCAAGCCGTCTGTACAAGCTCGATCCAGTTGTCAACGATGGCGTTTTGAGAGTAGGTGGTAGGCTAAGCAAGGCAGCCTTGCCTGAAGAAGCAAAGCACCCTGCAATTCTGCCGAAAAACAGTCACGTCTCAAAGCTCATTCTACAGTACGTACACGAAAAGATTGGCCATAGGGGAAGGAATCACATGCTGTCTACGCTGCGCCGTCAGTACTGGATCCCTCAAGCCAACTCGGCAGCTAGAAAAATCATCAGGGAGTGCATGACGTGCCAGCGACAGCGACAAAAGCCAGGTATGCAAAAAATGGCTGATCTTCCTGTTGACAGAATTGCAGCTGATCACCCTCCATTTACACATGTAGGTGTAGACTACTTTGGGCCATTAGAAGTAAAGAGGGGCAGAAGCCTTGCCAAAAGATACGGTGTCCTATTTACATGTCTAACCTGTCGAGCAGTCCACCTGGAGGTTGCGTTTTCCCTTGATACAGATTCCTGTATAAATGCCATCAGAAGGTTCATCTGCCGCAGAGGACAAGTCAAGGAGATCCGCTCCGACAATGGGACCAACTTCGTAAGCTCCAACCGTGAGTTAAAGCAAGCCATTTCTGAACTGAATCAAAGCAAAATTCAGAGTAATTTAATGCAAGATGGAATAAAATGGATGTTTAACCCCCCACATGGCCCCCATCACGGAGGTGTGTGGGAGCGCTTGGTGCAGGAGGCAAAGAGGGTGTTATGCTCAGTTGTAAAACAACAAATCTTGGATGACGAGGCTTTGCAGACAGTGTTCTGTGAGGTAGAATCCATATTGAATGACCGTCCAATCACGCCCTCGTCTGATGATCCAAATGATATGGAAGCGTTAACTCCTAACCACTTACTTCAGCTAAAGGTCAAGCCCATCCTACCACCTGGATTGTTCCGGAAAGAGGACCTCTACATCCGGAGACGTTGGCGGCAAGTCCAATACATTGCGGACTTGTTTTGGAGAAGGTGGGTGAAGGAGTACTTGCCCACGCTGCAAGAGCGGCACAAATGGAATAGGACTCGCAGGAACTTCGCTGTTGGAGATGTGGTCCTCGTTGTTGATGAATCGGCGCCGAGAAGTTCTTGGCCCATTGGACGCATCATTGAGGCAATGGCAGACTCACAAGGGTTCGTTCGGCGGGTACGTGTGAAGACGCAAACAAATAACTTGGAGAAGCCCATCAACAAAATCTGCCTTCTGATGGAGGTAATGTAAAGACAGCAGTGAGCGGTTACCTTGAACTGAGTCATATGCTTGACTCTGCATGTACACTGATACTCACTTACTGATATGCTCTACACCTCATTATGCAACATACATCTTTTTGAACACAAGCATACACGCCATATTACATTAGTATAACTTTGAACTATGAACTTTCGCACCTTTTTTGAAGCCCTTTTTTGGGGATTTTTTCCTGAAGACACCATGGACTATTTTTCTAAAAAAAAAAATTAAAAAAAAAAAAATTTGATTTTGATATGTGTATTGATTGAAAGTATGCAACAGTTTATCGTCATGCAATTAGTAATGCTTTGAATGAATTGATTTAAAAGATTTGATCTCGCATAAAGAGTTTTGTATTGGTATGGCTGCTAATGTATCATTTAATTGCTTGATAATCAAGAATTAGGGGCCGGAATGTTGCAGCCATTTTGGTAAATCCTATAGTTTTCGTATGATTGTGATTTTTGTTTTGTTATGTCTCAAAGTATTAGTTTTATATTGGAATTTCTATTTTGAGTTATCTGGTCTTGTAGTAGTATCTGCACATTTCTTTCCTTTTCTGTCTTGCACGTTTGGCAATTGGTAATTTGGGTGTCAATTACGTAGATTGGCTGCGTTTGATTTGGATTGGCCACTCATCATTTGTATGTCGCGGGTGTTGCCTATTAGTGCCTATTAATGCCTGTTAGTATGTGGGAATGCGGGGTTAGAAATGTCTGGGCTAGTGACGGTCGCGATACACTTTTTTGACCACTTCACTTCATTTTTACTTTCATGCTTTTTTGTGACAATTCATCTTGGAATACAGTAAGATTTTGGAACATTGCAATCATCATTCTTCAACTTGGAAATAAACATCACTTTACTTTTACTGGATTGTCGGAAGTGCGTAAAAATTCAGACCAGCTCACTAGGCCGACGGCCTGCAGAAGTAGAAAACTTGGAAACCTTAGAAAGGCCGTGATTTAAGTCACTTTAATTCTTTTTATGGTGTTGTTTTGGAGAAGTACAAATCTTGTATTGTATCTTGAAGATAATGAGATAATGATTTTTTAAATGTTTTGTTTAAATGGTTTGTTTGTCTGTTAGATAACTCCAAAATCTCTGTACGGAAAGAAAAAACTTGGTGGTTATATTACATTCTGGCCCAGATCCGAATACGGATCCAGGGGACTTTTTGGTGTGGCTGAGGTATGCGTTCTACTGAGTGCCCTCTAGTTTGGTTGATGTTTCAATCAAAAGCGACTTGCAAGTAATCCAGAATACAGAAATGTTAATACAGAGATGTCCAAGTGCTGCACAACTAACTTAGTAAAAGAGTAGTGGTAACACACTGTGTATGTTTGTACAGAAAAATGTGTTGATTGACAGAAAATGTAACAATTCTCATTTTCATCATCACATTTGTTTTTGTCATTTGTCATGTAAATATACCCAACATTTCTAAAGCTTTAGAAATACAAATATTTGGTTACACTCACCAAAATAAAATCCCTGTTTGGACTTGAGTTGGAAGCACACTCCGCTTGCTTTGGCCTGCACATCCGCACCTTTCTGCACCAGAAGTTTCACCTGGTCGATGCTCCGCCTCTCGATGGCCACATGAAGGGCAGTCTGGCCTGGCGCCGCAGGGGAAAGACACAGCAAGACATGTGATATGACATGAGGACGCCCAGTATAACCTTATAGTAGAACCGTCTACTGTCTGTATGAACCCTATTCTGAGGTTTGAATTGAGATAGATGGATAGAAAACATAATATATGCCGGCTGTGTGTGGTTGGCTGGTGAGGCTGCATACCTGTGGGTCCTTTCAAGGAATTTGATCTCTCTCTCTCTCTCTCTCTCTCTCTCTCTCTCTCTCTCTCTCTCTCTCTCTCTCTCTCTCTCTCTCTCTCTCTCTCTCTCTCTCTCTCTCTCTCTCTCCTCCTAATCAAGGAACACAGGTTAAACCAGCCACCACCACACACACTCGCGCTGGCATGGTCCATCTGCTCTGTTCATCTGCAATTAAAGTGGCCACCTCCAGTTTTTAATGGAGCATAAGACGCACCCAACAAAGTGCCCTCCAAAGGCACATGCCGACATAAATACCATACCTATGTGTCTATTGTCTTCTACAGACCGGCTGGACCAGAGCCAACCTTTGCATTGGAAAGGTTGCTGAAGCTGTCAGACTGAACAGTCTTCACTTCAACACAGGCCCAGTTTGAAGCTGTGTAAAGAAATCCCTTTCAGCCCTTACTGTACACTTTTAAGATATTAAGCAGGTGTGTGAGTGTGAGTGTGAGTGTGTGTGTGTGTGTGTGTGTGTGTGTGTTGTGTGTGTGTGTGTGTGTGTGTGTGTGTGTGGGTGTGGATCATTCTACAGTATTCATGTTCATTCAGTTTAGATGACTATACTCTAAACCGTGTTTTTTTTAGAAGGTTGCTGTATGAAACAAATCAATGTTTTACTCATTGACTCAGCTGTGGAGTTTACTCATTGACTCGTGTAAGCTCTACTGAGGGCCCTCTTGTATATTTTATGTGATATGTTCTCACACATCAGTGAGACCTTAACATTGAGTTGACCTTGCTATGTTCTCCGAGGGTGAACTCTATTCATTCACACCTACCGTTGTAGTCCTCATCGTTGTAGGACGCGTTGACAAACTTCTTCAGATCTCCACATTTTTCTGCTATGTCGAGGAGGACTTGGATGGTGTTGTTTGTTCCGTCCTTCAGGTTCAGAACAGCTTTCAGGAGGGCTGTTTTCCCATTTGTCTCTGGAGGTCGGCAACATCATAATGATAGTCATTCTACATGCTGAGCTTATCACATCCTCAACGGTGTCAAGACCACACACACACACACACACACACACACACACACACACACACACACACAGCAAATGAAAGAAAGAGCAAGTCACAAACACTCTGGACAGTCCAGGGGTGTCAAGTGAGTCCTGGTCAACCGTCTACATTACATTACATTACATCATTACGTCATTTAGCAGACACTTCTATCCAAAGCGACTTAGTGTGTTTTAACAAAGGAAGGTAAGAGAACAACTCGTCACCAGAAGTCAAAAGGGCATTTAATTCCTAACAAGTCTCCAAGAACTGAACCAGTGCTCAGGTAGACCGACAATACGTTCAGGTAAAAAGTACAATAAAGTAAAAGTACAATAGGTTGGCAAGCAATATAGAACAATATCTACCTAACAATCTACTTAGACAATCTACTTACTACTTTCTACTTATCACTACCAAAAAGTGATAAGAGGATGCTAGGAGGAAGGATCCGGGTCGTGTTTCCTGAACGAATGTGTTTTCAGCCTGCGGTGGAAGACGGGCAGTGACTCTGCAGTCCTGACATCCGTGGGAATTTCATTCCACCAAATTGGGGCCAGGACAGAGAAGAGCCGTGACCGCGTAGATCGGCCACAAGCGAGGGGGCATTGCCTGGAGGTAGGATGGGGCTGTTCCTTTTACTGCCTTGTAGGCTAGAACCAAGGTCTTGAACTGGATGCGAGCAGCTACAGGTAGCCAGTGAAGAGACCGAAGAAGGGTGCATGTGTGGGAGAACTTGCAGAAGACCAGGCAGGAGATGCCTGGTGGTGCATCGACATCCACTTTGAGATGTCTGCTAAGCATGTGGCAATTCAGGTTTCCATCTACCTGTAGGCATCCTACCTGCTCCTTCATGGCACCCTCAACTACTGTATGTCTCTTTGGATAAAAGTGTCTGCTCAATGAGTGCTACATGGTAAGAAAAAACACCCATGTTCCTCGGTACTTTTGAAGACAGGTGGACCTTGTCCATACTTGCCGATGTACTTTGAGCTGGTCAGGTTCAGTTCGCGTTTCTTCAGATAATCCTGCAGGCCGCTGAGAGGGCCAGGGTCTCCTTTCGAGGCTGCCTCGAAAACGTCCTCCTTGCTAAACTTTCCATGCACCGGCCCATCCGGCCCATCCGGTAAGCTGGTGTGTTGGACAACAAGACATTTATCTTCCTAAAACCTGCTTCCTAAAGCAGGTTAGACATCTTGCTCAAGGGTGCCTTCAGGTAGACTGCCGGCATTTGAACCCAAAACCCTTTGGCTAGGATTCAAACATCTTAAACAACTATTTTAACTGAGACGTAATTTATGCTAATTGGGGGAAATATTTTCTTGTAAGAGCAGCTTGTCTAAACCTTTACTCAGCAAGACTTGTGTAATCATTATGCTGGTTATTATTTTATAATATATTATATATATATATATATATTGTGTGACTTATTCTTCTGGAGAATAAAGCTGTTTCTTGATGACTGCTTCTTCTATCCACAGGCAGTGTGCCTACTGAACTACTAGAGTGCAGCCACTATCATAACATTGTCATTAACATTACACTATCATACTTTCTTGGACTTTCTGGACTCATTACTGTGACTGCACTGTACTGCACTGTATTCATGATGCTGCTGCACTACTGGCACTTGAAATGCTTTTTAATATGTTGGCACAATTCAACACATGTAAATATCCTCTGTCACTATATTGTTCTTTTTATGTTCATTTTTATTGTATATAGTATTTTTTATAATATTGTTTAAATCCTGCGGGGGGGAATGTGGAGTAAGCATTCCATTGTACTTGATGGCCAATAAAATGGCCAATAAAACATCTTGTATCTTCTTCTCTACAAGCCGGAACTACAAGCCGGAGCGTGTATATTCATGTGTTAAAAGTGTTCCCATGTACCCCACCCTTTAGATAATTGGAGTGTTGGCACACATGTATTTGCTCAGTAGTCAAGAAAGTGTTCACAAAACGCAGTTGGAGGCCGCGGATGAGTAAATTGGAGAATAGATAACCAAATGACTCTCAGGGCCGGGGGAGTGTTTTGGGGAATAGATGACAGAATGACTCTCTGGGCTGGATGGGGCCGGAGGAAGGACCAGGCGGAGTTTCAACGGGTTAAACAGGTGTTTGGATCCGAGAAGCGGGGGATTTTCGGGTGAACTACTGTCAGGCAGCTAACTGGTTATCCGGGTCTTCTCCATTTCCCCGGTTGGAGCACAGTTAATAAGCTTCTGGAGAATAAAGCTGTTTCTTGATGACTGCTTCTTCTATCCAGAGGCCTACTGAACTGCCTACTGAACTGCTAGGAGTGCTGCCACTATCATAACATTGTTATTAACATAACACTATCATACTTTCTTGGACTTTCTGGACTCATTACAGTGACTGCACTGTACTGCACTGTATTCATGATGCTGCTGCACTACTGGCACTTGAAATGCTTTTTAATATGTTGGCACAATTAAACACATCCTCTGTCACTATATTATTATTTTTATGTTCATTTTTATTGTATATAGTATTTTTTATAGTATTGTTTTAAAAATTCGCGGGAGGGAATGTGGAGTAAGCATTCCATTGTACTTGTGGCCATAAATGGCCAATAAAACATCTTGTATCTTCTTCTCTACAAGCCGGAACTACAAGCCGTAGCGTGTATATTCATGTGTTAAAAGTGTTCCCATGTACCCCACCCTTTAGATAATTGGAGTGTTGGCACACATGTATTTGCTCAGTAGTCAAGAAAGTGTTCACAAAACGCAGTTGGAGGCCGCGGATGAGTAAATTGGAGAATAGATAACCAAATGACTCTCAGGGCCGGGGAGAGTTTTGGGGAATAGATGACAGAATGACTCTCTGGGCTGGATGGGGCCGGAGGAAGGACCAGGCGGAGTTTCAACGGGTTAAACAGGTGTTTGGATCCGAGAAACGGGGGATTTTCGGGTGAACTACTGTCAGGCAGCTAACTGGTTATCCGGGTCTTCTCCATTTCCCCGGTTGGAGCACAGTTAATAAGCTTCTGGAGAATAAAGCTGTTTCTTGATGACTGCTTCTTCTATCCAGAGGCCTACTGAACTGCCTACTGAACTGCTAGGAGTGCTGCCACTATCATAACATTGTTATTAACATTACACTATCATACTTTCTTGGACTTTCTGGACTCATTACAGTGACTGCACTGTACTGCACTGTATTCATGATGCTGCTGCACTACTGGCACTTGAAATGCTTTTTAATATGTTGGCACAATTAAACACATCCTCTGTCACTATATTATTATTTTTATGTTCATTTTTATTGTATATAGTATTTTTAATAGTATTGTTTTAAAAATTGATCCTGCGGGAGGGAATTGGGATTAAGCATTCCATTGTACTTGTTGCAAATGGCCAATAAAACACCTCGAATCTTGTCTCTTCTTCCTTACAAGCGGGAAGTCATTATGGAAACCTGACACCTGGCAGGTTAAGTCTGGTGCTTAACTTAGACCCGGTCTCGGTTTCACTTTAACACAACACCCAGGGCTTCTTCAGGCAGGGCTTTGGCTGAACAGGTGAGGTAAACATCAGACCTACCCTTTGCTGACCGTCACCACGTTGGTGTCCATGGGTGGGATGCTCCCACCCTCCACCGCGCTTATGCCCCATGATCCCATGGAACTCTGCATCAGCTTGTCATTACTCAGATCCAGATCCAGATCCAAATCCAAATCCAAATCCAGTTTGACATCTTGGTCCAACCCTGGTTCGGAAGAGTCTCTGTCTATTGAGGACTTGCTCATTGTGTCCAGGGTTCGGAAGCTCAAAGTTCTTCCCTTGAAATATAATCTGCACACCTCTGAGGTGAAGGTGTGTGTGAAGGTGTGAAGGTGTGAAGCTGCCCAGGTAAAGGCAAGCCCAGGTTTAGGAGCTGTTCTTCCGTAATACAGGTAGATGTGGGTTGCCATGGTTAGGCCATTCCCCCCTCACACAAATGCTTTGTTGCACAATTCAACACATGTTCATATCATCCATCAGTCACTTTATTGTTATTGTTATTGTGTACAGTATTTTTAGAGTATAGTGTTTTAGTAAGCATTCCATTGTACTACAATGGAAAGGTTGTTAGGGTTAGTGAAGATAACCAAGATAACCAAGAGATCCCGGGATGGTGAACCTGCTTTGTAGTACAGGCCTCTGGTGGTGAAGTCGTGGCCCTTTAAGTTATTTCAACAATAAGTATGTTTTTTCACAGACATCTTTGACGTGCCTCTCCGGGAACCATCACCTTATCGTGGTGGAGAGGTTTGGGTGTCCCTGTGAACCTGAGAGCTGTGTTGTCTGGAGCCTGGTGCTCCTGGTAGGGTCTCCCATGGCAGATTGGTCTCAGGGGAGGGGCCAGACTAAGAATGGTTCAAAGACTTCAATGGACAAAAAAACGAGAATTGAGGATACCCTGCCCGGAGGAAGCCCGGGGCCCCTTTCCGAAGCTAGGCCTGGAAAGAGGGCCCGTAAGCGAGCGCCTGGTGGCCGGGTTAGCCACGGAGCCCGGTCGGGCATTGCCCGAAAAAGCAACGTGGCCATTTCTCCTTCCCGCGGACCCACCACCTACGGGAAGAACCACTGGGGTCGGGTGCACTGCCAGTTAGGCGGCAGTGAAGGCAGGGGGCATCGACGGACCAAACCCAGCCAACAGAGACTGGCTTTGGGGACGTGGAATGTCACTTCTCTGGGGGGGAAGGAGCCTGAGCTGGTGCGGGAGGTGGAGCGCTACCAATTAGATCTGGTGGGGCTTACCTCTACGCACAGCACTGGCTCTGGAACTAAACTCCTGGATAGGGGTTGGACTCTTTCTTTCTCTGGAGTTGTTCAGGGTGTGAGGCGCCGGGCGGGTGTGGGGATACTCACAAGTCCCCGGCTGAGTGCCGCTTTGTTGGAGTTTACCCCGGTGGACGAGAGGGTCGCCTCCCTACGCCTTAGGGTCATGGGAGGGAAAACTCTGACTGTTGTTTGTGCCTATGCACCAAACAACAGTTCGGAATATCCCGCCTTCTTGCACACCCTGGATGGAGTCCTGCATGGGGCTCCTGAAGGGGACTCTATAGTCCTCCTGGGAGACTTCAACGCACACGTGGGTAACGATGGGGAAACTTGGAGGGGCGTGTTGGGGATGAACGGCCTACCTGATCTGAACCGGAGTGGGGTTTTGTTATTGGATTTCTGTGCTAGTCATGGATTGGCCATAACAAACACCATGTTCAAACATAAGGATGCTCATAAGTGTACATGGTACCAGAGCACCTTAGGCCGAAGGTCAATGATCGATTTTGTTATCGTATCATCTGGCCTGAGGCCGCATGTTTTGGACACTCGGGTGAAGAGAGGGGCAGAGCTGTCAACCGATCACCATCTGGTGGTGAGTTGGGTAAGATGGCGGGGGAAGCCTCTGGACAGACCTGGTAAGCCCAAACGTGTAGTGCGGGTGAACTGGGAACGTCTGGTGGATGCCCCTGTCCGGGAGACCTTCAACTCACACCTCCGGCGGAATTTTTCGGGCATCTCTGTGGAGGCTGGGGGCATTGAGCCAGAGTGGTCTTTGTTCAAAGCTTCTATTGCCGAAGCTGCGGTTGAGAGTTGTGGCCTCAAGGTCATTGGTGCCTCAAGGGGCGGCAACCCTCGGACTTCGTGGTGGACACAGGTGGTCAGGGAAGCCGTCCGGCTGAAGAAGGAGGCCTTCCGGGCTATGTTAGCCTGTGAGACTCCGGACTCGGTTGCGAGGTATCGACAGGCCAAGAGGACGGCAGCCTCGGCTGTAGCGGAGGCAAAGCAGCGGGTGTGGGAGGAATTCGGAGAAGCCATGGAGAAGGACTTTCAGTCGGCACCAAAGCGTTTCTGGCAAACAATCCGGCGCCTCAGGAGGGGGAAGCGTGGGTCCATCCAAGCTGTGTACAGTAAGGGTGGGACATTGCTGACCTCAACTGAGGAGGTGATCGGGCGGTGGAAAGAACACTTTGTGGAACTTCTTAACCCAACTACACCCTCAATGGTAGAGACAGAGCTGGAGGATGAAGGACGGCAAACATCAATCTCCCTGGAGGAAGTCACTGCGGTAGTCAAACAACTCCGCAGTGGCAAAGCCCCAGGGGTTGATGAGATCCGTCCAGAAATGCTAAAGGCTCTGGGTGTTGAGGGGCTGTCATGGATGACACGTCTTTTCAACATTGCGTGGAAGTCTGGGACAGTGCCTGAGGAGTGGCAAACGGGGGTGGTGGTACCCCTGTTCAAAAAGGGTGACCAGAGGGTGTGTGCCAATTACAGGGGTATCACATTACTCAGCCTCCCTGGGAAAGTCTACTCCAAGGTGCTGGAAAGGAGGGTTCGGCCGATAGTCGAACCTCAGATTGAAGAGGAACAATGCGGATTCCGCCCTGGTCGTGGAACAACGGACCAGCTTTTCACTCTTGCAAGGATCCTGGAGGGGGCTTGGGAGTATGCCCATCCGGTCTACATGTGTTTTGTAGATTTGGAGAAGGCATATGATCGGGTCCCTCGGGAAATACTGTGGGGGGTGCTGCGGGAGTATGGGGTGCGGGGGTCATTGTTGAGGGCCATCCAATCTCTCTACTCCCAAAGCAAGAGCTGTGTCCGGATTCTCGGTACAAAGTCAGGCCTGTTCTCAGTGGGTGTTGGCCTCCGCCAGGGCTGCGCTTTGTCACCCATCCTGTTTGTGATTTTCATGGACAGGATTTCAAGGCGTAGTCATGGAGGGGAGGGGTTTCAGTATGGTGGGCTCAGGATTGAATCACTGCTGTTTGCAGATGATGTGGTCCTGTTTGCGTCATCAGTATGTGACCTTCAGCACTCACTGGATCGGTTTGCAGCAGAATGTGAAGCGGCTGGGATGAGGATCAGCACCTCCAAATCTGAGGCCATGGTTCTTAGCAGGAAACCGGTGGATTGTCTACTCCAAGTAGGGAGGGAGTCCTTATCCCAAGTGAAGGAGTTCAAGTATCTCGGGGTCTTGTTCTCGAGTGAGGGGAGGATGGAGCGTGAGATTGACAGGAGAATAGGTGCAGCGGGAGCGGTATTGGGTGCACTTTGGCGCACCGTTGTAACCAAAAGAGAGCTGAGCCAGAAGGCAAAGCTCTCGATCTACCGATCAGTCTTCGTTCCTACCCTCACCTATGGCCATGAGCAATGGGTAATGACCGAAAGGACGAGATCGCGAATACAAGCGGCCGAAATGAGTTTCCTCAGGAGGGTGGCTGGTATCTCCCTGAGGGATAGGGTGAGAAGCTCAGTCACTCGTGAGAGACTCGGAGTAGAGCCGCTGCTCCTTCGCGTAGAAAGGAGCCAGTTGAGGTGGTTCGGGCATCTAGTAAGGATGCTTCCTGGTCGCCTCCCGAGGGAGGTTTTCCAGGCACATCCAACTGGGAGGAGACCACGGGGCAGACCGAGGTACAGGTGGGGTGATTACATCTCCACACTGGCCTGGGAACGCCTCGGGATCCCCCAGTCAGAGCTAGTCGATGTTGCCAGGGAGAGGGAAGTTTGGAGTCCCCTGCTGGAGCTGCTACCTCCGCGACCCGATTTCGGATAAGCGGGAGAAGATGGATGGATCTTTGACGTGGTAGATCAGTTTGCTACCCTTTCTAATGTATGTATTTTCAGTGGCTATTGAAATTACGTTTCTATGCTATTTTTGATGTCGTTTAGATGTCGAAGAAGAGAAAATCATCCCAAGTCAAGTCAAGTTTATTAGTCACTTCACAGTTTACACAAGTATAAAGCAGTGAGTGAAAATCGTATGTGCAATACCCGACGACAGACAGCAGTTATAAAAATAAGATAAAATAGAATGAAAACAGAATAGAATAAATAAGTTAAAAAAGTAAAAAACTGTATAAAGTTCAATATATAAAATAAAAATGCAATTATAAAATGCAATATATCGACACAGAAAAAGAGCAATATGTATATATAAATCAATGTAGTAAAATATACATTGTTATATGCTATACGCCCTTGTTCAGCAGCCTGATGGCCTGACTGTGGAAGCTATCTCTGAGTCTATTTGTATGGCACTTGATACTGCGGTATCGCCTGGCACCACTGCTCCAGCGAACCTCCTCCCTGTAGGCTGTCTCGTCGTCGCCGGCAATCAGGCCCATCACTGTCGTGTCGTCAGCAAACTTGATGATGACGTTGGAGCTGTGCATAGCCATGCAGTCGTGGGTGTAGAGGGAGTAGAGGAGAGGGCTCAGCACGCATCCCTGGGGGGCTCCCGTGTTGAGGGTCAGTGGCTCTGAGGTGGTGCTGCCCATCCTCACCACCTGGCTTAGACCTCTAAGCTTGGTGTCGAGCTTGGCAGGAACTATCATGTTGAACGCTGAGCTGTAGTCCACAAACAGCATTCGCACATAACAGTTCTTTCCCTCCAGGTGGGAAAGGGCAGTGTGGAGGGCCATGGCAATTGCGTTGTCCGTAGATCTGTTTTGACGATATGCAAATTGCCATGGGTCCAGCGTGGCAGGTAACACAGAGCAAATAAAGTCCTTGACCAACCTCTCGAAGCATTTGCTGACAATCGAGGTGAGGGCTACAGGTCTATAGTCATTCAGGCATGTTACCTTGGGTTGTTTAGGGACAGGCACGATGGTGGACATCTTGAAGACCGTGGGAACAAAAGCCTGGGACAGGGAGAGGTTGAAGATGTCTGCAAAGACTCCTGCCAACTGGTCTGCGCATGCTCCTACCGCCTTACGGATGTTCAGCAGCTTGAAGGTGCGGCGCACATCCGCCTCCGAGATGTTCAGCCGGCTGGTCTCCTCAGGCGGCGCTGGCTTCGGCGGGCTGCCGTTCACGTCGAACAGAGCAAAAAATGTATTTAGCTCTCCTGGGAGGGAGGTAGAGGAGTTCTCTACACAACTGGTTCTCCCTCTGAAGTTTGTTATCATATGTAGCCCCTGCCACATACCCCTCGTGTCGTGGCTCTTGAATTTATCTTCCACTCTGTCCTTATACTCCCGCTTGGCAGTGACGATGGTCTTGCGGAGGTCGTAACGGGCTCTCGTATATTCCTTCATATTCCCGGAGCCAAAGGCGGCGTTACGCACGTGTAGGGCAGCGCGAACATCGCCGTTAATCCACGGTTTCTGGTTGGGATATATCCGAACCGACTTGGTCGGAACAACGTCATCAATGCACTTCTTGATGAACCCAGTGACCGACGACGCGTACTCGTTGATGTTATTGTCCGAGGCAATGCGGAACATGTGCCAGTCAGCACGATCAAAACAATCCTGCAGCATAGAGTCCGATTGGTCCGACCAGCATTGGACCTCCCTCACAGCGATCGGTTGCTGCTTCAGTCTCTGCTTATAGGCGGGGAGTAGCTGGATAGAGCGGTGGTCTGATTTGCCGAATGGTGGGCGGAGGAGGGCCTTGTAGCCATCACGGAAGGGGGTGTAGCAGTGGTTGAGGATCCGCTCGCCCCGTGTGTTGCTCGTTATGTGTTGGAGAACTTCGGGAGAACCTTCTTCAGGTTCGCCTTGTTGAAGTCCCCCGTCACGATGAGAGCAGCCTCGGGGTGTGCTGACTCCTGTTCGCTGATAGCCCCATACAGTTCCTTCAGCGCTGTGTCCATGTTGGCTTGGGGGAATGTAAACAGCGGTCACTGTTACCGCTGTAAACTCCCGAGGTAGCCAGTGTGGATGGCACTTAAGCATCAGGTACTCCAGGTCCGGGGAATAGAAAGACTTGAGGGGATGTACATGACTTTGGTTGCACCAAGATCTATTTATCATGAGACATACCCCCCCTCCACGATCTTTACCGGAGAGAGCCTTTGTTCTGTCCGCCCGGTGGACGGAAAATCCCGTCGGCTCGATAGCTGCATCGGTAACCCCCTCCAACATCCATGTCTCCGTAAGGCAGATGATACAGTTGTCCTTAGTTTCCCGGTGGAATTGAATACGAGCCTGTAGCTCGCTTAACTTATTGTCCAGAGACTGTACATTAGCCAGTAGAATGGTGGGTAGTGGGGGGCGATCGGATCGACATCTCAGCCTGACTAGCACGCCGGCTCGCGTCCCTCGCTTCTTCCTGCGACGCTTGCGTGTAATCGTGCCCAAGATGGTCGGAGATAATCCAGCTGTGACTTCAGGCGGGACGTCCAAGTCGATAGAAAGAAAAAATTCCGCTAGGCAGTGAGCGACTGATCTCCAGAAGTGTGCAAAAGTTATAAATGAACGTGCTTCTAACTTCCTGAACAAAGATAGTTGCGATAAAAAGAATAAATAACAAAAAACTTTGTCGCCGTGTGGGAGCTCGCGACACGGCAGCCATCTCGTACCATCCATACTCCACATGGGAGCCTCAAGTGATAAAAACTGAATTTAACCACAGAGTTTATCTGTTTATCTCACTTTCACCGCTGGCAACCACAAACCTCTAGGAAATCAGTTCAAACTGCGTTTGCCAGGTGAGTAATTTAAATACCCAGAACACGGAAGTACAGGGCGGCGCCAACTACCTGTCTTTGGCCTGTCACGTGAACCAGGAGCTGTCAGGTAACCCACTTCCACATGTGACATATATTTAAAAGGTTTAGCCTTTATGTCATTAAGACAGTCAACCAGGGGCATCAGGTGTTTCTTTTTAGGGGTAGATATAATTGGGAGTCGTCCGCATAAAGGTGGTAGGAGACGCCATGTTTTCTTAAAATTGGTCCAAGGGGGAGAAGGTATAAAGAAAACAAAATGGGCCTCAAAATAGAACCTTGGGGAAGATACACATACCACATCAGGAACAAGAGCAACATGATGGTACCATGGGTCTTCAATAATACATTAATGCATTTTATTGATCTTACATTATTTGTCTTTGTTCAAAACATAAGGCATGCTATAAGTTAAGATTAAGCAATGAGGTTGAAGGAATATGAAAATTTTGCAAACCAACAGTGGTCACTACTGAAACAGTGCAGTTAGGGTTGGATGTAAATAATCTTTAGGGGGCGGGGAGAAACGCAATCTTAACAGGTTAATATAATACTTACTACTTTGTTTCGGTTGTGACACATTTTGGGAGAGGAAAAGCAATCCAAAACAAAACATCCCCTTATGGGATTAGCGCTTAGCCAAACACTTTCAAATTATCCTGTGACGTCAATTTTTAGCTTTCCACACACACATTGTTATGGTAGATGGCCTCTATCTGCCTACCAAGTTGTGAAGCCCTGAGACATTCTGAAGTGTAGTTATAAATGATAGAAACATGTTTGCCTTTGACTTTGATAATTTTTTCAGATTTAATAAATAAAATGTTGACAATATCCATTCACTTCACTCAGTGTCAAAAAAACAACCAGTAACATTATCCAGAACAAACAACACAAATACAATACCTTGAGTCACAAAGAGATAATGTGAAAACAATTTGTTTCATGAAATAAAGGCTCTGTTTGGCAGTTATAGAAAATGCTTTCACATTTAACAAGGAGGAGATAACCCATCAGTATTCATCCAGAAGTTATTTTTCCTAAAAACACAAATAGCAACATATTGTTTGATCAACCATGATCACAATGGTTTACATTATTTTTTTATCATACACAATTATCTAAGCTACGCTTAGGGCATTAGGTCCTAAGTAAACGTGAGGGAGCTTAACTAAGGGCAGGTGTTAAGTAAATGTGAGGGAGCTAAGCTAAGGGCAGGTGTTAAGTAAATGTGAGGGAGCTAAGCTAAGAGCAGGTGTTAAGTAACAGTGAGGGAGCTAAGCTAAGGGCAGGTGTTAAGTAACAGTGTGGGAGCTAAGCTAAGAGCAGGTGTTAAGTAACAGTAAGGGGGCTAAGTTAAGAGCAGGTGTTAAGTAACAGTAAGGGGGCTAAGCTAAGGGCAGGTGTTAAGTAAATGCGAGAGAGCTAAGCTAAGGACAGGTTTTAAGCAAGGAAGGGAAAGGGGGGTCACATTAAGGGCAGGTTGTGAGATGTTTAAGATAAGGAGAGATGTGTGAGGAGGTCAGATGTTTAAGGAGAGGAGAGAGGAGGTCAGATGACCGTATGTTGAGGGCCAGATCTTCTTCGACCTCGAAGCCTGGCGAGATGTGGATGGCTGTTCCATACATTTCCTGGAAGATCAACACAGCCAAAGTTGAGTTTGTACTTTCATTAAAAGCACAGATGTATTATGGGTGATGCAGTTTGTTGTTGAAGCATACTTAGTTGTTGGGCAGCGATAAACATAGGCTCCTGTTCCGCCTCGATCTCCTCTTCCTCCTTCATGATGCCGAGATTCGACCGCCATTTTTGCCAGTTCACCTCCTCCACCCTTAAAAATGTTTAAATAGGACTTCCGGTTGACGATGTGAGAGTAAAGACGTCGGCATCAGGTCTCCCGATCACATTGTCAATTTTACTATTTAAACATCGGAGTTTCCTTTATAAAATTAACACAGCTCGTTGTGAACTTGTTTGGCACTTTTTGGTACCAAAATGAGCAGCTCCAAATTGAAGAAAAACAGCGCACAGACCCCTACGATAACTCGTGCTAGCACTAGCATATCAGGCAAACTCTCGGCCTGGGCGTCAACTTCGAATGACGGCGAAGACGCTACCGGCAGCCTACCTGCTACTACTGAAACCATCTCCATGAAGCAGCTGGTGGCCGAGCTGGCGAAGCAAAGAGCCGGTCTGAAGGATGATGTCTCTCACCTGATTCAGGAGTCTTTAAAGCCACTCGAGGCTGCTGTGGGTGCCCTCCGGGACACGGTCGGCTCATTCCAAGCCCGCCTCGTGGCTACAGAGACTATCGCCGGAGAGAACTTCGAACGATTGACCACGGCTGAAGCTACAATCAAAGCTCTCCAAGCCCAGAATCAAACCCTGATGGATCATGTAGACGACATCGAAAATAGGTCACGCAGATCCAACTTGAGGATAGTGAACATCCCGGAGGGCAGCGAGAACGGCAAGGACCCGGTTAAATTCATCGCCGAGCTCCTGGTAGAATGCGTGGGTCCTGATGTGTTTACCGAACCGCCTGAGCTGGAGAGAGCCCACCGTTCACTGGCCACGAAACCAAAAGACGGGAAACCAGCAAGACCGTTCGTCGTGCGCTTTCTTCGCTTTCAACAGAGAGAGGCCGCCCTACGGTGGTCCAGGAACCACGAGGTGAAGTTTCAGGGATCCCCTCTGAGGTTTTACCCCGACCTGAGCTCCGCACTGGCGAGGAAACGCGCGGAGTACAACGGCGTGAAGCAGGCTCTCTACAAGAAGGGAGTGCGGTTCCGTCTGATGCATCCCGCCCGTCTGGTGGTCACTTTCGAGGCACAAACGTTCACATTCGACTCACCTGAAGAAGCCCAGGAATTTTACAAGCGTCGGGTAGCTAAGGAGTGATACAACGACTTTGACTTTGACATTCGCTTCGAGAGAAAAGACCCATAAAAGCACGGAGTTGAACGAACTGGACTTTACATGAACATTGAGACTTGTTCACACAGTCTCCTCTAACCGTCTGACATGGGACCGCTTTCAGGTAAAGGCTGAATTGTTTTCTTGCCTGCTTTTCTTCTACATTATACAGGTTTCACTTGTTCATGTGCTGGGTCAAATAGCCTACCTATGTTTAATATAATCTATATACAAATAGCCTGTGTGTGTGTATATATATTCCCTTTTCTCGACAACTTTATTGTGTGTTTGTAGTGATGTTACTTATACAGATTGATTGGGAGTTCCTCGAGTGAGAATAGGATTAATGGTATTAGGCCTACACTCGCGGAGGACCAACGGAGAGATGGTGAGCCTGCAGTTTGCCCCCGTTGGGGACGCAAACATAGGCATTGTTTATGTTATGTTTTATTTTGGGGTAATTTGGAGTTTAGTTTGGGGTATTAGGGTATTGGGGAAGTGCATCCCGGGGTTTCAAAGTCGTTTTCGCCGTTTTAAGTGTTTGTTTCCAATATGTTACTATACATCTATAAGTGGAGGTACCTTTTTAATTGCTTTACGTGTTTTTCCCAGTAAGTGTTGGGCTGGAGTGTGGCAGAACATGCGTTTCTTCATAAATATTACAAACAATTTTCATAGAATATGAACAGGACACAGAATGGTAGTCAGGCTGCGGGGGGGGCGAGTACAAGATTAATTTCATGGAATGTCAAGGGTTTGAATGGACCTGTTAAACGAACTAGGATATTTGCACATCTTAAACTTTTAAAGTGGGAGATTGCCTTCTTGCAAGAAACGCACTTGAAGGTTAAAGATCACATTAGACTTAAAAAATTGGGGGTTGGCCAAATTTTTCATTCGAACTTTGATTCTAGATCACGTGGCACAGCAATCATAATTCATAAGAACACACTATTCAAAGCCACAGACATTATATCTGACCCACACGGCCGGGATCATGTAGACGACATCGAAAATAGGTCACGCAGATCCAACTTGAGGATAGTGAACATCCCGGAGGGCAGCGAGAACGGCAAGGACCCGGTTAAATTCATCGCCGAGCTCCTGGTAGAATGCGTGGGTCCTGATGTGTTTACCGAACCGCCTGAGCTGGAGAGAGCCCACCGTTCACTGGCCACGAAACCAAAAGACGGGAAACCAGCAAGACCGTTCGTCGTGCGCTTTCTTCGCTTTCAACAGAGAGAGGCCGCCCTACGGTGGTCCAGGAACCACGAGGTGAAGTTTCAGGGATCCCCTCTGAGGTTTTACCCCGACCTGAGCTCCGCACTGGCGAGGAAACGCGCGGAGTACAACGGCGTGAAGCAGGCTCTCTACAAGAAGGGAGTGCGGTTCCGTCTGATGCATCCCGCCCGTCTGGTGGTCACTTTCGAGGCACAAACGTTCACATTCGACTCACCTGAAGAAGCCCAGGAATTTTACAAGCGTCGGGTAGCTAAGGAGTGATACAACGACTTTGACTTTGACATTCGCTTCGAGAGAAAAGACCCATACAAGCACGGAGTTGAACGAACTGGACTTTACATGAACATTGAGACTTGTTCACACAGTCTCCTCTAACCGTCTGACATGGGACCGCTTTCAGGTAAAGGCTGAATTGTTTTCTTGCCTGCTTTTCTTCTACATTATACAGGTTTCACTTGTTCATGTGCTGGGTCAAATAGCCTACCTATGTTTAATATAATCTATATACAAATAGCCTGTGTGTGTGTATATATATTCCCTTTTCTCGACAACTTTATTGTGTGTTTGTAGTGATGTTACTTATACAGATTGATTGGGAGTTCCTCGAGTGAGAATAGGATTAATGGTATTAGGCCTACACTCGCGGAGGACCAACGGAGAGATGGTGAGCCTGCAGTTTGCCCCCGTTGGGGACGCAAACATAGGCATTGTTTATGTTATGTTTTATTTTGGGGTAATTTGGGTTTAGTTTGGGGTATTAGGGTATTGGGGAAGTGCATCCCGGGGTTTCAAAGTCGTTTTCGCCGTTTTAAGTGTTTGTTTCCAATATGTTACTATACATCTATAAGTGGAGGTACCTTTTTAATTGCTTTACGTGTTTTTCCCAGTAAGTGTTGGGCTGGAGTGTGGCAGAACATGCGTTTCTTCATAAATATTACAAACAATTTTCATAGAATATGAACAGGACACAGAATGGTAGTCAGGCTGCGGGGGGGGCGAGTACAAGATTAATTTCATGGAATGTCAAGGGTTTGAATGGACCTGTTAAACGAACTAGGATATTTGCACATCTTAAACTTTTAAAGTGGGAGATTGCCTTCTTGCAAGAAACGCACTTGAAGGTTAAAGATCACATTAGACTTAAAAAATTGGGGGTTGGCCAAATTTTTCATTCGAACTTTGATTCTAGATCACGTGGCACAGCAATCATAATTCATAAGAACACACTATTCAAAGCCACAGACATTATATCTGACCCACACGGCCGGGATCATGTAGACGACATCGAAAATAGGTCACGCAGATCCAACTTGAGGATAGTGAACATCCCGGAGGGCAGCGAGAACGGCAAGGACCCGGTTAAATTCATCGCCGAGCTCCTGGTAGAATGCGTGGGTCCTGATGTGTTTACCGAACCGCCTGAGCTGGAGAGAGCCCACCGTTCACTGGCCACGAAACCAAAAGACGGGAAACCAGCAAGACCGTTCGTCGTGCGCTTTCTTCGCTTTCAACAGAGAGAGGCCGCCCTACGGTGGTCCAGGAACCACGAGGTGAAGTTTCAGGGATCCCCTCTGAGGTTTTACCCCGACCTGAGCTCCGCACTGGCGAGGAAACGCGCGGAGTACAACGGCGTGAAGCAGGCTCTCTACAAGAAGGGAGTGCGGTTCCGTCTGATGCATCCCGCCCGTCTGGTGGTCACTTTCGAGGCACAAACGTTCACATTCGACTCACCTGAAGAAGCCCAGGAATTTTACAAGCGTCGGGTAGCTAAGGAGTGATACAACGACTTTGACTTTGACATTCGCTTCGAGAGAAAAGACCCATAAAAGCACGGAGTTGAACGAACTGGACTTTACATGAACATTGAGACTTGTTCACACAGTCTCCTCTAACCGTCTGACATGGGACCGCTTTCAGGTAAAGGCTGAATTGTTTTCTTGCCTGCTTTTCTTCTACATTATACAGGTTTCACTTGTTCATGTGCTGGGTCAAATAGCCTACCTATGTTTAATATAATCTATATACAAATAGCCTGTGTGTGTGTATATATATTCCCTTTTCTCGACAACTTTATTGTGTGTTTGTAGTGATGTTACTTATACAGATTGATTGGGAGTTCCTCGAGTGAGAATAGGATTAATGGTATTAGGCCTACACTCGCGGAGGACCAACGGAGAGATGGTGAGCCTGCAGTTTGCCCCCGTTGGGGACGCAAACATAGGCATTGTTTATGTTATGTTTTATTTTGGGGTAATTTGGAGTTTAGTTTGGGGTATTAGGGTATTGGGGAAGTGCATCCCGGGGTTTCAAAGTCGTTTTCGCCGTTTTAAGTGTTTGTTTCCAATATGTTACTATACATCTATAAGTGGAGGTACCTTTTTAATTGCTTTACGTGTTTTTCCCAGTAAGTGTTGGGCTGGAGTGTGGCAGAACATGCGTTTCTTCATAAATATTACAAACAATTTTCATAGAATATGAACAGGACACAGAATGGTAGTCAGGCTGCGGGGGGGGCGAGTACAAGATTAATTTCATGGAATGTCAAGGGTTTGAATGGACCTGTTAAACGAACTAGGATATTTGCACATCTTAAACTTTTAAAGTGGGAGATTGCCTTCTTGCAAGAAACGCACTTGAAGGTTAAAGATCACATTAGACTTAAAAAATTGGGGGTTGGCCAAATTTTTCATTCGAACTTTGATTCTAGATCACGTGGCACAGCAATCATAATTCATAAGAACACACTATTCAAAGCCACAGACATTATATCTGACCCACACGGCCGTTTTATCATTGTCTCAGGGTCCCTCTACCATAAACCAGTACTATTGGTTAATGTGTATGCACCTAATTGGGACGACGAGAAATTCATGGAAAAAGTAATTTCATCTATACCTAACCTAAACTCACGCTGCCTCATTTTTGGAGGAGATCTAAACTGCGTAATTAATCCTTCCTTAGACCGTTCTAACCCAAAGTCAAAAAGCCTCTCCAAAATGGCTAAAATGTTGTCAACTTTCATGGACCGAATTGGTTGTATCGATCCATGGCGCTTTCGTTTCCCACATGATAAAAAATTCTCTTTTTTTTCGCACGTCCACCATTCGTATAGCAGAATCGATTACTTTTTCATAGATAGTGCTTTACTCCCCTTTGTCAAAAACATAGAATATTCAACCATAATTGAATCTGACCATGCCCCAGTATTATTAGATCTGTCCTTCCCACTTAACTACACTGACCGTGCTCCATGGAGACTCGATACCACACTACTAACGGATAGAGAATTCTGCGAAATGATTTCAACTGCCATCGATAATTTCTTGGAAACCAATAAGGATGATACTGTTTCTCCCTCCCTGCTCTGGCAAACCCTCAAAGTGGTAGTAAGGGGGGATATCATCGCATACACATCCAGGGTGAACAAGGCCCGGAGGCGGGAACAGGAACAGCTTCTCAACTCAATAATCGACATAGATCATCAATACTCCGCCTCTCCCACTCCGGAGCTTTACAAAACTAAGCTGGATCTCAAAGCCAAATATGAGTTATTATCGTCTGATAAGACAGAACGTTTGTTGCTGAAATCACGAGGTTTTGTGTATGAGCACGGGGAAAAGGCTGGTAGACTGTTAGCGCACCAATTAAAATGTAAGTCCTCTGACCAACAGATTCCACAAATTAAAGGAGCAAACGGGGAGCTTATAACTGACCCCCTCGAAATCAATGAGACTTTCAGGGCATTCTATTCCAAATTGTACACCTCTGAGGCACCCAATGATGATACCAATATGCAAAATTTCTTCTTAAATTTAAATGCCCCTGTTATCAACCCCATTCATAAAGCAGAACTAGAACTACCTTTTCTACACACCGACATTTCGAACGCCATCACAGCTATGCAAAGTGGTAAGGCTCCGGGCCCTGATGGATACCCCATCGAATTCTACAAAAAAAATTCAACCAAATTGACCCCACTTATTTTAGAAATGTTTATTGATTCAATGGATAACGGGGCCCTGCCACAGACACTAACAGAGGCATCCATAACACTTTTACCGAAACCGGGGAAGGACAGAACAGAGTGTGGATCGTACCGCCCCATCTCGTTGTTAAATAGCGATATTAAGATATTAGCTAAAGCACTCGCCCGGCGTCTAGAGTCTGTCACAGATGAGGTGATCTCTCCTGATCAAACTGGCTTCATGTTGGGTCGCCACTCGTTCTCTAACATCCGAAGCCTTCTAAATGTCATACATTCTCCTACGTCCGGGGGGGTACCAGAGGTGGTTATCTCCCTGGACGCGGAGAAGGCTTTTGACAGAGTAGAGTGGGCATATTTATTTGACTGTCTGAAAGCTTTTGGCTTTGGACTCACTTTTATTGCTTGGATCAGACTCCTATACTCATCACCTAAGGCGTCGGTGGTTACGAACGGGAGGCGCTCCACATTTTTCTCATTGTCGAGAGGGACACGCCAGGGGTGCCCATTGAGTCCACTTTTGTTTGCATTCGCCATCGAGCCTCTGTCTATCATGTTAAAATCTTCTCCAACAATAAATGGAATTTCTAGATGGGGGAGGGAACACAAGGTGGCGCTATATGCCGACGACCTATTGTTGTATGTGTCTGACCCGGTGCGTTGCATGTCCCATATAGTTCAGATGTTGCATAGATTCGGTAGCTTTTCGGGATATAAGATCAACCTCACTAAAAGCGAGTGTTTTCCGGTGAACAACCTAGCTCTTGCAATCCCACAATGTGACTTGCCCTTCCATTTGTCTAAATCTGGCTTCAAGTATTTGGGAATTAATATTACACGGCCCTTCTCTCAACTATACCAAAAAAACTTCACACCCCTCGTTAATAAATTAAGAGATGACTTACAGAGATGGAGGTCTATTAATTTATCATTGGCAGGGAAGATTAACTGTATTAAGATGAATGTTCTACCCAGATTCCTCTACCTTTTTCAATGTCTCCCTATATTTCTCCCAAAGTCCTTTTTTCTGTCCATTGATAAGTCCATATCATCATTCATTTGGGGGGTAAAGTCCCTAGAATACAGAAAAGACTTCTACAACGACATCGATCTGAGGGCGGACTGGGCTTACCAAATTTGCTTTATTATCACTGGGCTGCCAATATTCAGAAGATCATATACTGGGTCCATTCACCAATGCCGTCTTGGTGCGAAATTGAAAATGAATCATGCCTCTCAACATCCCTCTCCGCCTTGGTTACCTCCAAACTCCCTCTATCTACCCCACACTACACCTCTAACCCTGTTGTTGTCAATACTTTACGTATTTGGTCACAATTTCGACGCCATTTTGGTTTGAAAGATTTCTCTAGCTTAGCCCCTATCTGTAATAATCATCTTTTTGTCCCTGCCAGAATAGTCAATACTTTCGCCTTGTGGAAAAGACTCGGTCTCTCCAAATTTAAAGATCTCTATAATAAGGGCATCTTCTCGACCTTTAATCACCTATCTCAAAAATTCAACCTTCCCCACTCAAGTCATTTTCGATACCTCCAGGTACGTCATTTCATACAAAATTTGGATCCAAACTTCCCCAATACACCACAACCTTCTGCTATAGACGACATCCTCCAAATTCCTTCCAATCTAAAAGGCCTCATTTCGAGAGTCTATTCTAGCATATCATCCCTTGGAGACACTTCCATCGACAAAATTAGAGAGAAATGGGAGGAGGAGCTAGGAGACGGAATACCTGATGACTCCTGGAGTGAGGCTCTGACAAGAGTTAACGGGAGCACATCGTGTGCTAGACTAGGTGTAATCCAATTTAAGGTCTTGCATCGCATTCACCTCTCCAAATCTAGGCTGGCCAGAATCTACCCTGACGTAGATGAGAACTGTAGCAGATGTCATAATGCTCCAGCAACGCTAACACACATGTTCTGGTCATGTCCCGTGTTATTCGATTATTGGTCAGTGGTTTTCAGGACCCTCTCACAGGCACTAGACTTGGTTCTGCAACCTAACGTCTATTCAGCTATCTTTGGCACAGCGCCAACTGACCAACAGATTAGTAACAAGCATAAAGACATTGTGGCATTTGCCACTCTACTTGCCCGTAGGAGGATTTTGTTTTGCTGGAAATCCCCCAAACCTCCGAACTCTTCCTTATGGATGACTGACCTTATGCTCCACTTAAGTCTTGAAAAGATTAAATACACACTTAGGGGGTCCAAAGACCGCTTCTACTCTACCTGGAACCCAGTAATGTCTTTTTTCAACAAACTAAAAACCCTCCCGGATAACGCATGTGTGCTGGAGGTGGAGGGATGACATGATAACACCCAGCCCAACACGACCGTCTCATTTATCCTCACTTACTAACTAATTACACTTGATTTTTCTCTATTTCTTTGTTTACGTATTTGTACCTGTCTTTTGCCTTCACTACCTATCATCATTGCTGTTATTATTATTTACTTGTGTATTAATATTTACTTATTTATACCTGTCTTTTGCCTTCATTACCTATCATTGTTGTTGTTATTATTTACTTGTTTATTTATTTTTTACTTAAACCCTCTATGTTGGGATGCACTACCCGGGATTTGGTGGGTGGGGGGAGGGATTGGGTGTTAAAAAAAGAAAAATGTATTTTTGTATATCTGTCATTCATACCTTGTTCTCAATAAAAAGAAAGTTAAAAAAATAATAAAAAATGTTTAAATAAAAAAACGGTTCTTTACCAAAAAAACAATGTTGGGTTGGCTCATCCAGTACCAAACTAACCATGGAGACCGGTTTCCTCAACTGGGTTGGAGGTGGGTCACACAACCCCTGTAACCCAATCGGAGCATCAACTCTGGTGGTCAGTATGCAGTAGGGTCCCACACACTCAAATAGTCTTTTGGGTCCTGAAATAGCATTATTTTAAGAACCCTTGATGTTGGCAAAAAGCCTTGTAGTGACACCGGTCGTTCCGATATGTGATATACTGTTTATATATGCACATATACAGTATATATGAATATTGACTGTCTCTGCACTCTCCTTCCCATGAATGTGCAAAATATATATTTTAGGTATAACTGTGTTGTTTTAACGTTCTGATGTTCGATGCAACGCCGTTGCCCTGGCAACTTACCTGAAGAACGTACGACTGTCTTGTCCGCCGGCCAGTGTCATTGTCTTGGTAATGCCAGACTGCAGTCGTCTCCTCAGACACCAGGGAAGAGCTCTCTCCAGGTCCAGAATGGTCAGAGACCTCTGTGGGAACACACAGCTGTTGTTACACCCTCAACACTCTCACTAGGAACACTGCTTAGTGGTGTTATCATCTACCCTCCTGGGGTAGGAGGATTCAGTGGTGCATACAGTAAGACACCCTGGCATCAGAAGACGGGGATAGTCCTACCTGCAGTCTCCAGATGCTCTCACTCTCCCTGGACACCCTCTCCACAGTTTCACTCATCAGGGCGATCAGCATGTTAAGCAACAGGATGTAGGTGAGCACGAGGTAGGTGATGAGCAGGAAGTAGAAAACCTCAATGTATTCCACGTGGTCTGTGAATGCCAGCTCTCCCATGCCGATAGTCAGCTTGAACAGCTCCAGGGCGGTGGACTGGATGTTGCTGTAGGTTGGCGAACTGGTTTTCATGCCACCATTCTCGTTCATGAGGGCGACGATCGCTATACAGAGAATAAGACAATAATTAATTTAACAAGATGTATTCTCATGTCATGAGATAATTTTATAGGAATGTCCTTACCGGCAGAAAATCCAAAAAGGAAAACGACGTAGACGAATAGGAAGCGAATCATGTCGCTTAATATCATCTGCAAAGAACAAATTAAGTCTGAAGTCTGGTTGCATTGATGTGTCTGCTCTAATAAGTAGCTGGTGTTGTATTCATCGTATTCATTGTATTCATTCAAACTACCTTTTGTGAGCGACTGGATCCTTCCCATCGCGTGAAGGAGAAGCTGTTGCGTTTCTCAGTTCCACGATCAATTAAACATTATTGTGACTATTTATTATTCTGTTTATTCTGTGTATTCTGTATAAAGAGTTTCCCCAGTCTGACACTTGGTGTCGCGGGTGTTTATTATTTGATCAGTACTTCTATTGTACTTCTTTCACGGTGAGGTAAACACACCTAACCCTCACCCCAAGTGCTGACCACCTCTCGGATGTTTCATGATTTGCTACCCAGTTTCAAGTTCCCATCTGACCACTCACCCGTTGTATCATGACATTGTACATGCCCATATGCTTGGATCCCCGGGAGTAGTAAAGGATGTTGATCCAGGCCAGGGCCAAGGAGACCACCAAGGGGCCCACGTATTCCCTCCTCCCACAGGCATACAGGGCCGTGCTGACCAGAAGAAGTGTGGCCTGCAGGAAGCTACAAGAGAATCCAGCAAAACAGGCCTTCAGAATGTCAAGAGTGTGTTCCATCGCTTCAACAGGAATGTGACTGATATTCTCCCTGACCCTAATACTATCTTTAGCACTCCTCTAACCCCTAACCCTACATCTACAGACCTAATGCTCTAACCACGATCCAACCCTAAATCTAACTAACCCCTTAATACTATCTTTGACCCAATCGTCTTAGCCATAACATTATCTTTAACCCTAACACTATCTGTATCCCTAATCATAACTATCTGTAACCCTACCTCTCCTCTCCCTCTTTGAACACACATCTCTTCATAAACCATGACTCTCAACCTACCTCATCACCTCTTTGACTGCTGCATAGCAAGCTTTTTATGAACCGATACTCACAATGATATTTCACTGAATCCATCGATGTGCATGGATCTGATGCGTGGAGGTCTTCTCTTGAAATCCACTACCTGTGGTTTGTGTGAATAAGTTTGTTAGTTTCTGGTTGTTTCTCCCAAACTGCATTCCTGTTGAACAGCAAACTGGGCTGTGAACATCCTTCTCACCGCTTTGATGAAGAAGAAGACTGCTCCCAGGACACTGAGCACCTCCCCGATGCAGCGGAAGCAGTCCACAAGGGTTCTCTCCACAGGGAACGGTGGCTGCAAACCAAACAGTCTGTGAACATCACTACAGTTCCTCACACATTTAGAATGCACAATGCTCTGATAGATTGACACCTGTAGCTAATCTGTGCTCTGTTCAGTTGTGATGTGATATCACATTAGTCATTTAGCACAGGGGTTCCCAACCGCCGGTACTGGTCCGCGGCCCGATACCGGGCCGTGGAGGTGTTACTGCCGGGCCGTGAAACAGCTGTGTTTATCATCATATTTGACTCAAACAATTTTTTTTCATGTATCTGCCAGTCCGTGGCACAAAAAAGGTTGGTAACCCCTGATTTACCAGACACTTTTGTCCAAAGCGACTTGCAATAAGTGAATTCAGCATAGGTAGGCAAGATAACTACTAGTCACCAGAAGTAATAAGTGCATTTTCCTTCCCAACAAGCCTCCATGAGCAGAACCAGTGCTCAGGTACAACAAGGTGTCTCCCTAGATTGTACACAATCAAAAAAGTACAAAGTACATCAAACAGGGGCAACGACAAAGAGTGAAGCCAATCGACACAAGCTAATAAACAATAAGACGCAAGCGCTAAAAAGAAGGATCAGGGTAGTGCTTCCTGAAGAGGTGGGTTTTGAGCCTACAGTGGAAGATCACCACTGGGAGTTCATTCTACTAAATGGACAAGCAGGGGCATAAGGCTTGACCATGGAGCCATGCTTGAGCCTGGAGGTAAAAAGGAACTGTTCCTGACACACCAGCTCTTTTTGAGCTTTAGGTAGTGCATCAACATTCACTCCAAGATGTCTCTCAGGCACGCAGCAATGCACACTTCCACTTGTGTGTCAGAGGGGGGAACAACAAGATCAGCTGGGTGTCATCGGCATAGCAGTAGTAGGAGAATTCATGGAAGTGGATAACAGCACCAAGCGATAGAGAACCTAGAGGGAGAAGAGAAGAGGACCCAAGACCCAGGCCTTGTGGAACCCCAGTAGTCAGTCTGCGTGGTTTTGACCCTCTCAGTGTCACCTGGTAGGTGTGACCCGTCAGGTAACCACTGTAGTTAATCTGCTCTCTGTTCAGTTGGGACATTGCTTTTCCCTAAATTAAAGGATAAACAACTAAATGTATACGTTCATTTAGAGTCACATTGGTTCAGAGCACTTCTCAATCACATGACACGGTGTGCGTCTCACCTTCCCTTCCTTTCTGTAGAAAGCGACGGTGGTGAAGATGCCCAGGTACATCAGGTAGACAAGGAAGTTGACCAGGAACAACTTGGAGGCAAACTTGTCCCACTTCTCCTCCAGCAGGCTATGCAGAGGCTCCGCCTGGAGCATCTCCAGGCGGTTCTGAGGTCAAAGGTTGAATTCAGTCAGCATCAACACTAAAAACATTTCAGCCCAATAGCTAACAAGCCATCAGCACACTTTCAGGAATGCATACATTTTCTGAATATTTTTCATTAAGAATACCTACCTTTATTGTCTGGTATGGTCCTACTTGTCCCAATGTATTAGGACTAGGACACTATATTTTTAGCTATCTCTAACCTAACACTATCTCTCACCATAACACTATCTCTTATCATAACACTATCTAACAAGTACACCATACAAACTGCCTACAAAAGTTCAGCATACTGATAAATCCACTCGATAACCAATGCACTTACCACACTAGATGAGCTTGTTCTGTTAATAACACAAGAGGACTAATCTCACAGAGCGTATTCAATGGATCATCTCCAGTCTCCAGTCAAGTTATCACGGTCAGGAGAACACCTCAACTCCTTCCCTCCATACCTTGATGGCACTCCCAAAGACTATGATCTCAAGGACAGAGTTGGGCTCGCTGGTGTCGATGGAGGTCATGTCGTAGAGCGAGGAGTGGATGGGCCCGTAGATCCAGTCGGTAAATTTTCGGGAGAGCGCCCTGGTCTCGTCGTCGGTGAACTCCCGCTGCACCATATGTCTGAACAGCTGGAACAGCAAAAGAAGCATGACTTAATGTTACCTTACCAGGACCAGGACTTTACAAGCTTCAATCTAGTGGGAACTGAACAACATGGCAGAGCCATCCTTCAGCTGGAGGTATCACATGTGATGTGATGTATGCGACATACAGGCAGTCTGTGAAGAACCCAGAGACTTAAACTACCTTCAACACAATCTCTTACACTATCTCTATCCCTAACTTTAACAAAATCTCCAACCATAAAACTATGTCTTGTCCTAACCCTACACTATCTCTTACCATTACACTAACGCTAACCATAATACTATCTCTAACCCTAATCTAAGCACAATCTGTAACCATAACAGAATCTGTAACATAACACTATCTCTAACATAATACTATCTCTTAACCTAATATAAGCAAAAGCTCTAACTATCCATCTCCATCCATCCATCCATCCATCCATTAACCTTAATCTAAGTACTAAGTTCAAAGTGTTATCCCATTACTTCTTACTCTTACTTCTTCATACTATTATGAAGAACCAACCGTACCCCTATCTTCCCCAGCTTGGCGGCCAGCTTCAGTGGCGTCAGGCCCTTGTTGTTCTCAATGTCCTCCAGTGGAACCTTTTCCTTCTGGGCCAGCCTGGTGTCTCTGATGAGCACCTCGTCGTACATCCGGACGATGAAGTCAGTGTTCTCCTTGGTGTTGTCAGCGATGACCACTAAGGCATGCAGCACCGTGTTCCCCTGGGAGTCGCAGTCCCGGCTGTTGGCACACCTGTACTGGTTTTCCATGAGGAAGGACACCACCTCGGATTGGTTTGTGCAGGCGGCCAATGAGAGAGGGAGCTCACCTGTTGGAAACATTTAAAGTCATTACCTCTGCCATCGAAGGGGGGGCTAGAAATCGCTGACTGGAGTGTATTCAAGACCACTAACCTTGATTTGTATGCAGATCATGTCACAGCATACATTAACAGGCTAGTGGAGGAATGCATCCCGACTAGGTCTGTTCACTCTTTCCCGAACTGCAAACCATGGTTAAATGCTGACATACGGAATAAACTTAAGGAACGGAGTACCGCTTTCACAACAGGTGACTCCGATCACTACAAGAAGGCCAAGTATGAACTCAGAAAAGCCATCAAGAAGGGTGAATTGGATTATAAAAACTAATTGGAATCACAGTTCGCATGTGGCAAGGTCTGAGGGTCCTCTTCAACTACAAGGGGAGCTCAGGGGCAGTCACCAACAACGACCCTAACCTACCAGATGAGCTCAACAAGTTTTTCGCTCGCTGTGAAAGGGACCATGAGCCGACCAACAACTTGAACACCCACCCAGAGGACTACGTTCTACAACTGTCCGAGTCTGAGGTCTGCAGAACCTTCAGGAGGGTGAAGGCAGGGAAGGCAGCCTGCCCAGATGGAGTTCCATCCCGTGTCTTCAAGACCTTCGCCGACCAGATGGCTCCTGTGTTCACTGACATCTACAATCCATCACTGAAACATCGTCGTCCCAGCGTGCTTCAAAGCGACAACCATTGTGCCGTTACCCAAATAGACCAAGGTAACATGCCCCAATGTCTGAATGAATGTCATGAAACTTGTAATGTCGCATATAAACTGTTCCATCCCTGAGTCCCTAGACCCACTCCAGTTTGCATACAGACCAAACAGGTCTGTCGACGACGCCATTTCCCTGGCACTACACACGGCCCTGCAGCACCTAGACAGGAGGGACACCTACATCAGACTGCTGTTCATTGACTACAGCTCGGCGTTCAAAACCATCGTTCCCTCCAAGCTGGTCCTGAAATTGAGGGACCTAGGTCTGGGCGCCCCCATCTGTAACTGGATTATGGACTTCCTGATGGGCAGGCCTCAAGTGGTGAAGATTGGGAACAACATCTCATCCACTCTGGTTCTAAACACCGGAGCACCCGAAGGCTGCGGCCTCAGTCCCCGGCTGTACTCGCTGTACACACATGACTGTACTGCCACGCACAGCAATAATCGGATTATCAAGTTTGCAGACGACACCACAGTCATCGGCCTGATATAGCGAGGGCGACGAGACGGAATACAGAGATGAGGTAGTCCAGCTGACACGATGGTGTGAAGACAACAGCCTCGCACTGAATGTAAGCAATACCAAGGAGCACATCGTGGACTCCAGGAGCCACCGGGGCACCCACTCCACCATCAGCCTGGACGGGACACCGGTGGAAGTCATCAGCTGCTTCCGTTTCCTTTGACTACAGATTTACGATGACCTGGCGTTGACCCACAACACGGAGGTCATGCTGAAGTAGGCACACCGGCGCCTCTATGCTCTGCGGTGCCTCAGTTAAAGCGGAATAGGCCAGAGGTGGCTAGTGAACTTCTACCGTGGCACTGTAGAGAGCGTCCTGACGAGTGGCGTCACTGTGTGGTACGGCAACACCACTGCACGGGACAAGAAAGCCATCGAGAGGGTCGTGAGGAGGGCAGAGAAGATCATTGGGTGTGCACTTCCATGCATTGAGGAGATCTTTAGGACCAGGTGTCGGAAGTAGGCCATGTCCATCATAAAGGACTGCAACCACCCTGGGTACCATCTCTTCTCCCCCTTACCGTCTGGTCGCTGGTTGCGCAGCATCTGTACTAGTACTTCCAGGTTTAAGGATAGTTTTTATCCACAGGCAGTGCGCCTACTGAACTGCTAGGAGTGCTGCCACTTTCACTTTCATAACATTGTCGTTAACATTACACTTACAAGGTCATTGTCGTTAACATTACACTTACATACTTTGCCGAACTTTCTGAACTCATCACAGTTACTGCACTGTACTGCACTGTATTCGTGATGCTGCTGCACTACTGGCACTTTAAATGCTTGTAAAGATTTTTGTAAAACAAAACCAAAAAAACCATGTACATTTAAGTCACTTTGCTGCTCTTTTTTGTTTCTTTTTATTGTTTTTCTTTTTATATATGTATATAATTTAAAACAATTTTATGGTGTTGTTTTGGAGATTTCTACTGCGGGAGGGAATGGGGAGTAAGCATTCCTATGCACTTGTTACAAATGGCAAATACAAATCTTGTATTGTATCTTGAAGATGGGAGGAGATAATGACTTTTAAATGTTTTGTTTAAATGGTTTGTTTGTCTGTTCATCTTTTTGTTTGTCAGCAAGATAACTCCAAAATCTCCGTAAGGAACCAAACAACTTGGTGGTTAGATTACATTCTGGCCCAGTTCCGAATCCGGATCCAGGGGACTTTTTGGTGTGGCTGAGGTATGCGTTCTACTGAGTGCCCTCTAGTTTGGTTGATGTTTCTGTCGAAACCGACTTGCAAGTAATCCAGAATACAGAAATGTTAATACAGAGATGTCCAAGTGCTGCACAACTAACTTAGTAAAAGAGCAGCTGGACAGAGTGAACCAATAAGAGACAAGGTTAGTGATAACACACTGTGTCTGTTTGTACAGCAAAATGTGTTGATTGACAGAAAATGTAACAATTCTAATTTTCATAATCACATTTGTTTTTGTCATTTGTCATGTAAATATACCCAACATTTCTAAAGCTATCTTTTTTTAATCGCAGCTTTAGAAATACAAATATTTGGTTACACTCACCGAAATAAAATCCCCGTTTGGACTTGAGTTGGAAGAACGCTCCGTTTGCTTTGGCCTGCACATCCGCACCTTTCTGCACCAGAAGTTTCACCTGGTCGAAGCTCCGCCTCTCGATGGCCACATGAAGGGCAGTCTGGCCTGGCGCCGCAGGGGAAAGACACAGCAAGACATGTGATTTGACATGAGGACGCCCAGTATAACCTTATAGTAGAACCGTCTACTGTCTGTATGAACCCTATTCTGAGGTTTGAATTGAGATAGATGGATAGATAACATAATATATGTGGGCTGTGTGTGGTTGGCTGGTGAGGCTGCATACCTGTGGGTCCTTTCAAGGAATTTGATCTCTCTCTCTCTCTCTCTCTCTCTCTCTCTCTCTCTCTCTCTCTCTCTCTCTCTCTCTCTCTCTCTCTCTCTCTCTCTCTCTCTCTCTCTCTCTCTCTCTTTCTCTGACTCTCTCTCTCTCTCTTCCTAATCAAGGAACGCTGGTTAAACCAGCCACCACCACACACACTCACGCTGGCATGGTCCATGTTAGAAACTGCAAGTTGAACCCTCCTGTCCACAGGGGGGCACTAAGCAGGTGCTTGGTTCCTTGCTCCCTCACAGGCTATAAATAGAGGCCTTCATCCTCTGTCTCCAAACACGGCCACATGTGTAGTGTTCAGTAGCTGTTTGCCATGCGTCTTTTGATTTCATCAATGTAAGTTATCCTATTTGTATCTTTGATTACTTAAATGTGTAAATAATGTGTAAATAAGTTTAATTGAATGTTTATGTTTAAGCATTATGCTGTAAATTGTTTGTTTTTCACCTTTTTAACAGAACCTTTGGCACCAGCAAGAATCTGAACATGAATCATTTAAAATAAACAACAGAACTTGCAAACTTGTTTTCCGGTGGTTTTGTGTGGCTCCAGGCAGAACATTCATATCCAACAAATGGTCCTTCGAGCCGGAGACTGAGCCACACGCCACACAGTGACCTTAAATGGCTGATCCAGAGGCCGATGGCATGGATAAAACAATCAACGGAGGCCAGGCTCCTTCTACTGAGAATATGGATGAATCCCAAGGTGTCACAGACTCAACCCAGCTGTACCTCAATGAAGCTACCCCGGCAGTGTCACCTAGGCCATCCGCATCTGCTCATCAAACAGAGCCTTTCACCTCTACCATTGCCTACCCCTCACACTGAGCACCAAACCCCTTTGCCATTAGTCCCTGAAGAATTATTAGCCAAACCCCTTCCCAATTCACCATCAGGACCTAGGTGCTAGACCTAAAGGAGATAGGAGGCTACCTGATTTCTACAATATTCAACTTCCACATCAGAAGGCATCAAGATCCAAAGGCTCACATAGTTTGCAAAGTAAGAAAACACATTGCAGCAAGTCATCTTCCAGTCTCCCTACATGCTCTCACACTAGTAGGCATTCTAGAAGCAGCCATGCTTCTAATTTGAATGATCTCCAATCCAGCATTCTCCAGGAAAAGGAAAGAAAAGATGAGCTGGAGGAGCTTAAAATACAACAACATGAGGAAAAGGATCTTGATGAAAAATTTCAGTTAATTGATGAAAAGGCCAGAGCTGCTCAGCAAAGCCAAGAAGACGCACATAAGGAGAGAGAGAGAATTGTCAGACATGAAGCGACGCATTCGCATTAAAGAAAATGAACTAGAGTCCGCTCAGCTTGTCTAGTTTCATAAGACAAAATCTCTCGGACGAAGATGACAATGGAGGTGCCTCTCGTCCTAATCTTCCAACATCTTCCTTTTATGATCTACCTCCCCCCACTCCTGCCCACGAAAATGCAGCATATGCAAACTCTGACTCTCAGTGGCCTATAGCTCCTTTGCTTCCCCAACATAACCTTTCCAGAGGAATATGTAGGGCCTTCCAAACCCTTCCCATGACTCAACCATTACGACAAAATGTATCCACTTTCCAGGCTCCCTCTTCATTCTCTGTAACTACTGCTGAAGCTGTGTCAACTTCCATTCCCTATGCAGCTGCCCAGGCTACACCATCTTCCCATCACCATGCATCTGCTACGGTAATCCCCTCTTCCCTTTCTGCTGCAACTTCAGTCACTTTCCAAGCCCCTAAACTATGTGACACCTATGCCCGGTCCGGGACAGCCAACCTTTAGTAGTAATCTACCGCTAATGCAAGCCCTGTCATCCCAGCAGCAACAATCTGCTGTCCCACATACTCAAGCTCCCAATGTTACAGATCTGTTGATAGCCTCTGCCTATGGAATACCAAAACCCTCAATCAGAGAAATACCAAGAGGAACTGAATAAGCTCATACAGTCTGGCTATGTGAAACGGATCCCCGGCGAGCAGATTGAGCAACCAAAGGAAATCTGGTATTTGCCACATCACATTGTTGAACACAACGACGAACACAGGGTTGTATTCGATTGCTCCTGAGAATACATGGGACAAAATCTAAATAAATGTCTCCTGCCAGGCCCAACACTTGGTCCCTCTCTCATTGGAGTAGTACTAAGATTCCGCAAACATGCCTTTGCCATCTGTGGAGATATAAAGGCTATGTTTCATCAGGTACGCCTGCTGAATGAGGACAAATCCCTACTGCGCTTTATATGGAGAGGAATGCAGCTCGACCAGGAGCCTAGCATTTATGAATGGCAAGTCTTGCCATTTGGGACAACCTGTAGCCCATGCTGTGCCACCGACGCAGTCCAAAAACATGGATCACTGCGATGGAAATTAGGAGGTTCTTCAATCTGTCCAACATTGTTTTTATGTTGATAACTGCCTCCAAAGTTTTTATTCCCCTGAAGAAGCCAGGTCCCTCATTGACAAAATGAGACCTCTGCTGGCAGATGGTGGGTTTGACATCCGTCAATGGGCCAGCAATGATCCAGCTATAATAAACCATCTCCCAACAGAGGCCAAATCCAAGACCACTGAATTGTGGCTCTCAGAAAGTGGGGACCCTAAAGAGCTAACACTGGGCCTTCAGTGGAACTGCCTAAAAGATACCCTGGGTTATAGGAACAGATCAATCACTTACCACCAATCTACAATGAGGAATATCAACAAGGTGTTGGCAAGCCAATTTGATCCTCTAGGCCAGGGGTACTCAACTTCAGAGGCCGAGAGGGCCACATTTAAACCACAACAGGTGCAAAGGGCCACAAATTATTATTAACATATATTTGTACCATTTTATTCACTGTATTTACTACTGCTGTTTAATATGCTGTCTTGCTTGTCATTTTTTAATGCATTCCAAAGCATCATGGAATATTTAACAAATATTCTCAATTTGAGTAACAAATGTAGTGTCAAGTGTTGGTCAAGCTGATGTTTTATTAACACTGGAGTGAATAGCTTTGCATTGATGACATTGATAAAGTTTGCAATTGCTACTTATTCCTAGTGAGAGCTCTGAGTCTGCATTTCACAAATATTAATAACAATAACAATATAACAAACAACTTTTTACTTATTCCTATTGAGAGTGCCGAGTTTGCATTTCACAAATATTAATAACAATAACAATATAACAAACAATGTTTTACTTAGTCCTATTGAGAGCTCTGAGTCTGCATTTCATTTACATTTACATTTACACGCATTTACACGCTGCTATTTCACAAATATTAATAACAATAACAATATAACAAACAGTTGTTACTTATTCCTAGTGAGAGCTCTGAGTCTGCATTCTTTTCACAAGTACTTTCAGATCTGGTTGTTGCTCAGTTGTAGCTGCTCTGAGATAGTCTGCCAAATGTCTGTCAATTAGACGGGAACGCTGCTTTGATTTTATTATTCCCATGGCAGAGAAGGAGCTTTCACACACATAAGTAGATCCAAAGCAGGTCAGGATTATTATAATTTTTTTGGTTGGCTAATTATAATTATTATGCATTCATAACCAGGCATGTCGGGGGCCACAAAAAAGCGTCCTGGTCCAGGCCGCCTGTTGAGTAAGTCTGCTCTAGGCTATCTGACCCCTTTCACAACCCGTGCAAAGATCCTAGTGCAAGGTCTATGGAAGCAGGAAAGAGACTGGGATAATATCAAGACGGAGAGCCTTCTGAAGAGATGGCAAGCATGGGAGTTGGAACTCTCGCTTCTATCTTCCCCCCACATCAACCTCATCATCAACCTCAGACTCCCATATGCATGTATTCTGTGATGCCTCTGAGCGTGTGTCACAGCTGTTGCATACCTTCGGACAGAAGGCAAAATTAACAGGACCCATGTCAATTTCATAATGGCTAGATCTTGTGTAGCCCCTAAGCACCAGCTATCTATCCCACGTCTTGAACTATGTGCAGCCCTATCCGGTGCCCAACTCGCTAACATAAGTACTGAACTCACCATTCCCCTACAGTCAGTGACCCTCTGGACAGATTCTACCACGGTCCTAACATGGATAACATCTGACTCCTGCCGTTACAAGGTGTTCGTTGGCACAAGGATAGCAGAGATTCAGACTCTGACTGACACAAACAGCTGGAGGTATGTTGACTCAAAGAATAATCCAGCTGATGACATAACTAGAGGTAAAACTGTACTCGAACTTTCACAGCAACACAGATGGAGTCAAGGCCCCCCTTTCCTCTTGCTTAACACCAACTGCTGGCCAGCTAGTCCATGCCCGGAAGCTAAATCTGAGCCAGTTGAGGAAATCAGAAAATCTATGTTCTGTGGTGCAGTAATGACAAGTGACACAAAAATCCCTGATCTGAACAGGTATAGTAGCTGGAACGACCTCCTAAATGACACAAAGAATGTGCTTTATGGGGCGGCAGATCAAATCTCAAATATAGCCCAATGCTATACAGACTCGGAGAGGCATCTTCTGCAAAGGGTCCAATCGGAGAGCTTCCCTGAGGAATATAATGATCTCAGAACAAATAAATATATTCCAAAAAGCAGCAAACTTCTCCCCTTGTCTCCTGAATATGACCCTGATCTTAACCTCATCAGAGTCGGTAGTCGACTTTGGAGAGTTGAGTCGCTCAGCCATGACAATATACATCCAATCATATTGGATCCTAAACACCCCATAACTAAACTCAACATCAAGCATTATGATGACAAACTGCTCCACCCAGGCCCTGAGTGCGTTCTGGGGGAAATAAGACGCAGGTACTGGATTCAGCGTGGTCGCCAAGCCATTCGCCAACATCAACATCACTGTCAGAGATGGAGAGCCAATCCAGTTATTCCCAAAATGGCAGAACTTCCTCCCGTCTTAGACTTTCAAAGCCCCCATTCTGGTCGCCAACCAAACGTCGAGCTGGCAGGCTTAGGATCGGCGGACGGGCAGTCATCCCGACCGTCGAAAACCGAGGCCTGTCAGTGCTTCAACTCAATGTCGAGGGCCTAACAACCGCCAAACTCGAAGTCCTGCGTCACCTGGCTGATTCTAACGGGGCAGCGGTTCTGCTCCTGCAGGAGACACACTGCACATCAGACAACATCCTCAAGATCCCTGGGTTCCATCTCGCTGGGTCCATCTACAGCAAGCAACACGGTGTGGCAACGTTTGTCCGGACTGAAAAAAGCTGGTCAGCCAGTAGCCAATCCCCACCAGGCTCTAACATCGAGTGGCTGGTTACTAAAATCCAGGAAACATCAGTCGTCAACGTATACAAGCCCCCACCATCAGAGCTGTCCGCGACGTCACTCCCATCAATAACTGCACCCACCATCTATGCAGGTGACTTCAACTGTCAGCACACAGACTGGGGTTACAACCACACAACACCTAATGGAGTGGCGCTGAGTGAATGGGCCTCCAACACTGATGCTCTGCTGCTGTATGACCCCAAGGAGCCTCCAACCTTCTTCTCTGCACGCTGGAATACCTCCACCAACCCGGACCTGGCCTTCGCCATCTGCCACAGTAACGACCCGAAACCGGAGAGATGCGTCCTGGACATGTTTCCCCGCTCACATCACCGACCATCCATCATTAAAGTCCCATCACTGGTGGAACCGGTACCAGGGAAACCCGTCAAGCGATGGAACTTCCGAAAGGCCAACTGGGAGTCGTATGCTGAGGAGACTGAAAGAAGGTCAGCTAGCCTGCCAGACCCAGACACAGCCGACCTGGATGCGGCCTATGCAGCCTACTGCCAGGTCCTCCTGGGTGCGGCAAAGAAGACCATCCCACGTGGCTATAACAGGAATTACATCCCAGGTTGGGACGAGGAATGCAGCCGCCTTCTGTGTGACCACCAAAGGGCTAGCTCCAGAGAAGAGGTGGATGTGACTGCAGCAGCACTGCTCCAGAAGCTGGATATCACCCGCAGGGCCAGATGGACAGAAGTCGTTGAATCAATCGACTTCACCCATTCTAGTCGCAAGGCGTGGCAGACCATCAACCAACTCACAGGCAGAAATACAATACCCCACAGCTGCCCAGTCACAGCAAACGCCATCGCATCCCAGCTCCTGAAGAACGGCCGCTTCCCGGATGCTGACAAAGACTTTGCCCGACTGACATCACGTGAGGTGTCTTGCATCTCGGGAGCGGCCAGTGTCGATTCCAACCTCTCGGGAGAATTCACAGCAGAGGAACTCAGTGAGGCCATGAGCAAGCTCAAACCAGGCAAATCCCCTGGCCGTGACAACATCCACCCGGAGTTCGTCATCCACCAGAGCACAACAACATCTGGCTGGCTCTGTGCTTTCTATACATCATGCTACCAGAGATTAAAGCTCCCAAAGACTTGGCGCCGTGCCTCTGTCATAGCCCTGCCGAAGCCAAATAAACCTGCAGAAGACCCCAAGTCATACAGACCAATCTCGTTGCTCTGTGTCCCATTTAAGATCTTGGAGAGGATGATCCATAGCTGCATTGAGCCAGTGGTGGACTCACAGCTCCCACGGGAACAAGCTGGTTTCCGTCGTGGAAGATCAACAGCAGACCAGGTAACACTACTCTGTCAGGACATCGAGGACAGCTTCCAGGACAATGAGAAAGCTGGGGTAGTGTACCTGGATCTGACTGCTGCATATGACACTGTGTGGCACCGGGGACTCCACCTGAAGCTGCTGAGGACAATACCGGACCGCCACATGGTGAAGTTCATCATGGAGACACTTTCCAACCGCAGCTTCATCCTCCAGACCAGCAGTGGCCAGTGCAGTAGGCTCAGAAGACTGAAGAACGGGGTACCGCAGGGGTCTGTTCTCTCGCCGATGCTGTTCAATGTTTACATCCACGACCTACCTGATACAGCATCCAGAAAGTATGGCTATGCAGACGATCTTGCCATCATGCTGAGCCGACCAACGTGGAAGGCGATGGAAGAGGGGCTTAACGAAGACATGGGCACACTGGTATTATACCTTCCGAAGGTGGCGTCTACAGCTCAGCATCGGAAAATCAGTCGCAGCGGGATACCTCCTTAGCACCAGAGAAGCCAGGAGGGAACTTGAGGTGCGCGTTGACAATAAATGTCTGGAGGTCCAGCAAGCCCCGAAGTATCTTGGAGTGTGTCTGGATCGGACATTATCCTTCAAACAACACCTGGAAGAAGTCAAGGCCAAGGTGACATCCAGGGTCGCGCTGATCCGCCGCCTCGCTGGAACAACCTGGGGAGCCTCCGCTAAGACGCTGCGAATATCCACCCAAGCCCTGGTCTTCTCTGCAGCGGAATACTGCGCCCCAGTCTGGAGCAGAAGCCCTCATGCGAGAAAGGTCGACGTGGCTATCAATACCTCCCTCCGAATAATAACTGGATGCTTAAAGCCTACCCCTGTGTCCCTCTTGCCAGTCCTCGCGGGAATAGCACCGGCCGGCCTCCGACGGGAGGCTGCCACCCTCGCCCTGGCCAGGAAGGCACAAAAGTATGACTGGCACATCCTGCACAACACCACAATAACACCAGCACCTCCAAGCAGACTCAAGTCCCGCCACCCCTACAACAGGCAGCACAAGAGATGCTCAACTCCACCTCTGAGGACAGCTCCAGAGATGCATGGTTGGCAGCAGCTTGGAAGCAGGAGTGGGAGTCAGCCGGGCCCTCCCGAATCCACTGTTACATCTGGGACCCAGGAGATGGCGCCATTGGAGGAGACGACCTACCACGCCGGCAATGGACCACACTGAACCGTCTACGAACTGGGGTCGGTCGCTTTAAAACATCAATGAAGACGTGGGGCTTGGCGGACAGTGCGGCATGCGAGTGCCTGACCAGACCGCCGACCATATAATCAACATCTTCCCCTTATATAGACCACCCTCGGAAGCCAGCCTCTTCGACCTAGGACCAGAGATGCGGGCATGGCTACACAACACCAAGTTGGACCTCTGACGTTACACGAAAGAAGAAGAAGAGTCGGTGGTCGACTTCGGAGAGTTGAGTCGCTCAGCCATGACAATATACATCCAATCATATTGGATCCTAAACACCCCATAACTAAACTCAACATCAAGCATTATGATGACAAACTGCTCCACCCAGGCCCTGAGTGCGTTCTGGGGGAAATAAGACGCAGGTACTGGATTCAGCGCGGTCGCCAAGCCATTTGCCAACATCAACATCACTGTCAGAGATGGAGAGCCAATCCAGTTATTCCCAAAATGGCAGAACTTCCTCCCGTCTTAGACTTTCAAAGCCCCCATTCTGGTCCACTGGCATAGATTGTTTTGGGCCTTTCACAGTGAAAGTAGGCCACCGCACGGAAAAGAGATGGGCCTGCTTTTCAAATGCTTAACAACCCGGTGCATACACCTTGAACTGCTTTACAGTATGGACACAGATACATTCTTGATGGCCTTCAGGAGATTTGTCTCACGCTGAGGAAAACCCTTAGAACTGCTCTGATCTGCTCTGTTCATCTGCAATACAAGTGGCCACCTCCATTTTTGAGTGTAGCCACTTCATAAGCTGTGTAAAGAAATCCCTTTCAGCCCTTACTGTGCACTTTTAAGATATTAAGCAGGTGTGTGAGTGTTAACTCAGCTGACTCCACTGTTGTGTAGCTGTTTGAGGTGAAGTATGTAAACTCTACTGAGGGCCCTCTAGTATATTATATGTGATATGTTCTCACACATCAGTGAGACCTTAACATTGAGGTGACCTTGCTATGTTATATACATATACCTTGCTCCGAGGGTGAACCCTATTCATTCACACCTACCGTTGAAGTACTTATTGTTGTAGGACGCGTTGACAAACTGCTCCAGATCTCCACATTTTTCTGCTATGTCGAGGAGGACTTGGATGGTGTTGTTTGTTCCGTCCTTCAGGTTCAGAAAAGCTTTCAGGAGGGCTGTTTTCCCATTGCTTTTATCTGGAGGTTGGCAACATCATAATGATAGTCATTTTACATGCTGAGCTTATCACATCCTCAACGGTGTCAAGACCACACACACACACACACACACACACACACACACACAGAGCAAATGAAAGCAAGAGCAAGTCACAAACACTCTGGACAGTTCAGGGGTGTCAACTGAGTCCTGGTCAAAATCCACCGTCTACATTACATTAAATTACAGTCATTTAGCAGACACTTCTATCCAAAGCGACTTACAATAGTTTGTTTCAACAAAGGTAGGTAAGAGAACAACTCGTCACCAGAAGTCAAAAGTGCATTTCATTCCTAACAAGTCCCCAAGAACTGAACCAGTGCTCAGGTAGAACTACAATAACTTCAGGTAAAAAATACAATAAAGTAAAAGTACAATAGGTTGGCAAACAATATAGAACAATATCTATCTAACAATCTACTTAGACAATCTACTTACTACTTTCTACTTATCACTACCAAAAAGTGATAAGAGGATGCTAGGAGGAAGGATCCGGGTAGTGTTTCCTGAATGGATGTGTTTTCAGCCTGCGGTGGAAGACGGGCAGTGACTCTGCAGTCCTGACATCCGTGGGAATTTTATTCCACCAAATTGGGGCCAGGACAGAGAAGAGCCGTGACCGCGTAGATCGGCCACAAGCGAGGGGGCAAGCAGACGGCCTGAAGAAGCAGAGCGAAGTGGATGGGCAGGGATGTAGGGCTTGACCATTGCCTGGAGGTAGGATGGGGC
>CM051006.1:11201090-11283353 GCA_027704905.1 Muraenolepis orangiensis
CCTTCAAACAACCACCCTACCATCCTTCAAAAACAACCACCCTACCATCCTTCAAACAAACCACCCTACCATCCTTTCAAACACACTCACTCCTACCATCCTTCAAACCACCCACGCCTACCATGTCCTTCCAAACCACCACCCTACCATCCTTCAAACCACCACCCTACCATCCTTCAAACCACCACCCTACCATCCTTCAAACAACCACCCTACCATCCTTCATACAACCACCCTACCATCCTTCATACAACTACCCTACCATCCTTCATACAACCACCCTACCATCCTTCATACAACCACCCTACCATCCTTCAAACAACCACCCTACCATCCTTCAAACAACCACCCTACCATCCTTCAAACAACCACCCTACCATCCTTCAAACAACCACCCTACCATCCTTCAAACAACCACCCTACCATCCTTCAAACAACCACCCTACCATCCTTCAAACCACCACCCTACCATCCTTCAAACCACCACCCTACCATCCTTCAAACAACCACCCTACCATCCTTCAAACACCACCCTACCATCCTTCAAACAACCACCCTACCATCCTTCATACAACCACCCTACCATCCTTCATACAACCACCCTACCATCCTTCAAACAACCACCCTACCATCCTTCAAACAACCACCCTACCATCCTTCAAACAACCACCCTACCATCCTTCAAACAACCACCCTACCATCCTTCAAACAACCACCCTACCATCCTTCAAACAACCACCCTACCATCCTTCAAACAACCACCCTACCATCCTTCAAACAACCACCCTACCATCCTTCAAACAACCACCCTACCATCCTTCAAACAACCACCCTACCATCCTTCAAACAACCACCCTACCATCCTTCATACAACCACCCTACCATCCTTCATACAACCACCCTACCATCCTTCATACAAAACCACCCTACCATCCTTCAAACAACCACCCTACCATCCTTCAAAACAACCACCCTCCCATTCCTTCCAAATAACCACCCTACCATCCTTTCAAACCACCACCCTACCATCCTTCAAACCACCACCCTACCATCCCTTCAAACAACCACCCTACCATCCTCAAACAACCATCCGTACCATCATTTTCAAACAACCACCCTCACAATCCTTCAAACAACCACTCTACCATCCTTCAAACAACCACCCTACCATCCTTCAAACAACCACCCTACCATCCTTCATACAACCCACCCTACCATCCTAGGACCAGGCTCTCAAGACCCACCTCTTTCAAACTGCCTTTTCCCTGCTAAAAAACATCCCCCCACCCCCTCCATTCCATGACTTGACATTTTTAATTTTTACTCCGGTATATTTTTCATTTACTTAGATTATATTATAGTTACCATTGTCTTCAAAAAGCGCCTTGGGGGCTCCAGAAAGCGCTATATGAAATTTAAAAAATTGGGTTTTGTTGATATTATTATTTGAAAAGTAACTCAATTAAATACTCTAAAAACCTGAAATTATGGAAAAGATTAAGTATCCTTTATTGACAGAATAACCCCAAAGAAACAGTGAGAATGAGGAAAAACTTTCAAACAATCCAATTCCAAAATTATGGGGGGTTGCTTGAAAACCTTTAGGTAAATCAAGAGAAAGAAAAGCAGGTCTGTAATCACTATCAGGGTGGACAGAGTCCATCACTCATCCATCCCTTCACCCTGAAACCACATGGTCTATGGACGGCCTGATTGCTACATTACCAACACACAACGGCAGGTCTGACCTACCCAGTGTGAATCTGTTTCTGGAGTTCAGGGGTCACTTCAGGGGACTTCGCTTAAGCTTAGCTATATTCATAGGGACTCATTTACATTTACATTTACATTACATTGTTTTACATACCTTACATACATTTTTTTTATTAAAACCCCCCCACAAAAAAATCCAACGTGTCCACTGAAGTGAGCCCTTCCTGAGAGCTGTGTAGTTTAGCACGTTGCGCTTTTTTTTTCAGATTGTGTCAAGGTAGTGATTGAGGTGGAGACGCCCTACCTCCATCCTCCTCCCCAGTTGGTTCCTGATGAGGTGAGGGCCGGGGTCCAGCCGGACCAGGATGTCCTTCGATGCCTTCAGCTGGACCACACCACTTCGTACGTCCGCCGTCCTCCGGTGGGGGGCCGACGTCCAGGTTCAGGCCAACGCTGACCTTGCGAAGGTTCCCGGTCGTGGTTGGGGTAGGACCTACCACGTGGTCCACGTGCTCATGGAGCTCCGGTGGTCTCTCCTCCACGAACAAACCACCACCCTGTTAGGTAGAAGCCTGTAGCGTGGCACACCACTGGGGAAGAGGGGCTCATCTCGGAGCAGAGACACCAACGGACGCTCGCAGAGAGAGAGAGAGAGAGAGAGAACTCCAAAACTGTAGATTGTACTTTATTAACGTCGTCATCGAACGGCCAGTTTAGTTTCGGTGTGACAGTTCGAAGCCACCATAAATAATCTGAAATGTGTTTAAGTATTGGAAGTAAATGATGAATGGTGGACACTAAACCAACATGGGTCAAGTGTGTTTTAAATCAATCCAAAGTGAGTTGTAAGCGGTGTACCTGAGGACACACCGAGACAACAAAGCAACAGCGCCGTCATATCAATGCATCTAGAAGAAAGAGATGGAAGTCGCTTTGGATACCAATAGGAACTCAAGAAGGCTCTGACATCATGAGACTAGAACGGGATGCACAAAACACACGTGTCATGTTATCATTGTTCTTGCAGACAACAACACAACTTTAGCTCTCTCCTCACCATCACCCCACCACCACTTCACCACCATCACCACACCCACCCACTCCACCATCACCCCACCCACCCTCACCACCATCACCCCACCCACCCACTCCACCCTCACCACCATCACCCCACCCACCCACTCCACCACCAGCACCCCACCCACCACTCCACCCTCACCACATCACCCCACCACACTCAGTCCCCAATCACACCATCACCCCACCCACCCACTCACCCTCACCACCATCACCCCACCCACTCAGCCACCCTCACCACCATCACCCCACCCACTCCACCCTCACCACCATCACCCCACCCACTCCACCCTCACCACCATCACCCCACCACCACTCCACCATCACCCCACCCCACCCTCACCACCATCACCACATCACCCCACCCACCATCACCACCATCACCCCACCACCCACTCCACCATCAACCCCACCCACCAGGCCCGGCGTCATGGGCGGGCCCCATGGGGCCAGGCCCGCCCATCCAGGATTTGGGCCCGCCCATGATAAATCAGGGATTAAAAAAAATTATTATATAAAAATATATTTTTTAGTATTTTATTATTATGTTTATTGTTGTGATTTGTAGGGCTTTATCATACCATTCATTTTTGTATTAAACTATGTTGAAACATTAGTATAATATCATTTTTTTTATTTTGCTATGAAATTCTGAATGAATTTTTTAAGTGAGACGCGTCACAGCAACCTGTCAGTTTATATGTATCGGCAACAATGGATATTAGGAAGTGGTTCACCAACAATAAGAGCTCACACAAGGATTGTGGCAACTCAGCACCAGATGCTGGCAACTTGACGTGTCCCCCAGCGCCATCTCTTCTACCTTCTCCTCCACCAGGACACCAGGAGCATCTCCTCTACCTTCTCCTCCACCAGGACACCAGGAGCATCTCCTCTACCTTCTCCTCCACCAGGACACCAGGAGCATCTCCTCTACCTTCTCCTCCACCAGGACACCAGGAGCATCTCCTCTACCTTCTCCTCACCAGGACACCAGGAGCATCTCCTCTACCTTCTCCTCCACCAGGACACCAGGAGCATCTCTTCTACCTTCTCTCCACCAGGACACCAGGAGCATCTTCAGAGCCGGGCAGCAGCAGTTCATCCTTTAGCAGCCCAGGCCCAGCTCCCATTCGAAACGCTCGTGATCTTGGAGATTTTTATTTTCTAGTCCCAGAGGACCTTGGCGTGGATACACCAAAACAGGTAGTCCTGGATAGTTTTCCATCTCGGCTGTTCTCCGGGAAAAAAACGTAGTTTGCCAGCTCATGGTACCAAAACCGACCCTGGCTTGAATACTCTGTGAAAGGAGATGCTGCGTACTGTTTCCCATGCAGAACGTTTAAGGCTCATCATCATGACGCATCGTTCACCGTAAAAGGCTTCAAAGACTGGAAGCATGCCTTACAAAAGGGCACGGGTCTTAGCAAACACAGCTCTTCCAAGGAACATTTAGTGTGTGAGAAATTGTGGAGAGAAAAACAAATCCACAACTCTTGTCAACAAAGACCAGCTGGCTCGTAACAGATATTATCTGGGCTCCATTATTGACTTTGTGACTTTTATCTCTGCCAGCAATCTTCTTTCCGAGGTGACCACGACTCTTTAGAGTGTATGTCCAAGTCTGGAAGTGGCTTATTTTTGTCATTGTTTGAGTATACCCTCCAAAAAGGACCCAGAACTTGCGAAAATTGGCCCCCACCATTCCCAAAAATGCTACCTACATAAGCCATGATATACAAAACGACATAATGGACCTGATGAGCTTGTTGTAAGGGAGCATCTTGTTGAGGAAATAGGCCACTCCTTTAACACTGTCACAATGGATGAACCCCAGACCAACAGGCTGTGAAAACATTTCCATTGTAGTGCGTTTTAGTTGATGAGAACTAAGTCATAAAGAAAGGCTCTTGACAATCGCCACAGCAGTTGCAGGTGATGCAGAAAACCCTCACACAGACACTCATTGCTGAAATACGCAAAGTTGGCCTGAGCACAGACACAATTCTCAGCCAGGTATACGATGGGGCAAGTCTTATGTCGGGGAGACACGGTGGGGTTCAAAGACTCCTTCAAGATGAACTGGGCAGAGAAATCCCATATGTGCACTGCTTCAACCACCAGCTGCACTTGGTCGTTGTTCACGCCATGTCCGGTGAGAGAGCCATGAGGATTTATTCAACATCTGTAATGTCCTCTACAAGTTCACACGAAAGCCCACGTTGCTGCACATTACCAGGGAAACACGCTGAAGCGTTGACTCGAACAGCGCTGGACAGGGCACCTGGCCACTGTTCACATTATTCTGAAATCTTTCAGGATATAGTGGAACTACTACGACACGTTGAAAACTCTGCATCATTTCCAGCTGACTTGAGGATGGAGGCAGCAGGCTTGCTGAGCAGAATTTTAAAGCAAGCTTTAAATTCCACACCCAGATGATGCTGAGTTCATTGTGGCCATAAAGCTGATTCTGAAACACGGTGGACAGCAGCTTCACACCACCAGAGGATGGGAAATGGACATGAAAAACATACTTGGTCATCTCCACACGACGCTTGAGGCGATGCCAAGTGTTCTCACCGCATTTAAGGTTTCACTTACCTTTGGAGCTTCCACAGCTTTATGTGAGAACTCTTTTTCCACACTGAAAAAACGTTTTCAGTGAGCACCGAAGAAGCATGTCTCACACTCGGAAAGCAAATTTAATCCAACTTGGTTTGGAGAAGGACCTGACAAAAAAATGCAAGAATGAGTGTAAAGACAGGTTGCTGAGGAGGTTCCATTCATCTGGGAAACGTGGGTACAGCTTCATTAGACCCCACCCTGAGTACATCGTGTACAGCAAACAATCACCACCATGGAGGCTCAGCGGTTGTTTTCAAAGCTTTAATGTGAACAAAATATTGGGTATTTTTCAGTGTGTTCTTTTCAATGTATGTTTGCCAATATATTTGTTATTGGTCATTGATTTAATTCCACTTCTTTACGCCAAGAGACACACTCTGCTTTAAGTGCAAAACTGATGCTTGACGTGTCCATTTCCTCTGATGCTCGTCCTCTGAAATTAAAACTCATTTGCATATTGTATTTGTATATTTTCTGGCAGTTTCTGTTTTTTGCATAACTAAAGCCGTCTGATATTCTATTACATCTTTAAATGTTAACAGCCTTGACTCAACACATGGTTTGTTCTTAGGTAGTACATGATGCAACATTCTCACTGCTTTGTCTGTAATGTAATTAAAGGTTTTAAAATGACTCATAGTGCATATGAGTCAGCTGCTGCTTCTGCTTGTTTGATGTGTAGCGTCGCTGTCCATCCATGGGGCTGAAGGTTGCGCTTGTTTATATGCTGAGCAGCAATGAAACATTTAGAGCATTGTGAATGTCTATAGAGCGCCATTTAACAGGAAAACAAATATATTTTTGCAATCAAATCAATTGTATTGTTTGTATTTTGAAGAGAAAGTGACTCTCAAGCCCTCAAACTCTTGCTCCAGTCCATGCACACGCTCTCTCCCCCTCTCTCCCCTCCACACCTCTCCACCCTGTGCTCCCTCCACACCTCTCCACCCTGTGGCTCCACACCTCTCCAACCCTGTGCTCGCTCCACACCTCTCCACCCTGTGCTCCACACCTCTCCACCCTGTGCTCGCTCCCACACCTCTCCACCCTGTGCTCCACACCTCTCCACCCTGTGGCTCCACACCTCTCCACCCTGTGCTCGCTCCACACCTCTCCACCCTGTGCTCCACACCTCTCCACCCTGTGCTCGCTCCCACACCTCTCCACCCTGTGCTCCTCACCTCTCCACCTGTGCTCGCTCCACACCTCTCCACCCTGTGCTCCACACCTCTCCACCCTGTGCTCCATACCTCTCCATCCTGTGGCTCCACACCTCTCCACCCTGTGCTCGCTCCACACCTCTCCACCCTGTGCTCCTCACCTCTCCACCCTGTGCTCTCTCTGTTGGCCCAGCGTTACAGATGGTTGTTATGTGGCTCATGTGTGGGAGAGAGAGCGTGAGCAGCAGCAGCAGATGAAACATTTCCTATGCTCAAAATGTTTCATTGCGTGCACAAAAATAACGCCTAAATCTTTCGGCAACTATATGCACATATGTTACGTTACAATGGGTGGGGCCTGGGGGTCGGGCCTGGGGGTCGGGCCTGGGGGTCGGGGGGTGGGGGCTGGGGGTCGGGGGGTGGGGGCTGGGGGTGGGGCCTGGGGGTCGGGGGGTGGGGGTGGGGCCTGGGGTCAGGGGGTGGGCCGCCCTGGTGAATCAAATGCCCGCCCAGAGATGGATGTCTGCCGCCGGGTCTGCGGGAGGTCGATCCGCGGAGTACCGGCAGGTAGAATTTTCTACTGGCAGAACGAGGAGGAGTGTGTCAGATTCATCCCTAATACGACAGCAGCAAATGGACAATTCACCCTGGCAATGAATAAGCTCAAAAACATTAAGGGAAGAGGTCAAAGAGAATGCTGGATTCCAAAGCGAGTGGATGGACTGGATGGAGACATCCTTAAGAAGATGGGGACCCTACTTCACCAGAGTAAGAGCCATCTTTGGAGTTGGTCTGATTGTCATGATCCTGATAATCAGTTGTGCTATTCCTATCATACGAGGAATGATAACAAGGGGTATTGGTAGAGCGATGAGTATACAGGCAGTTCAGATGGCTATCATGCGAACAGAAGAGTATGAAGGCCGATGTTTGTGTTCAATTCCTGAAGATCGGTACACAGTACTTAAACATCAGAGTGTGTGAAGAGGATGTTGGAAGGGATGCGCCTAGGACAAGGGCACTCACTCAAAATACTGTGGAAGACAATAATTTATGGGCAGACCAAAGCTGGAAAATACTCATCCATTCATGTATCAACTGAATTTAAATTTAAATTTAAATTTTGTTATATTTGTTTTGTATTATGTTTCTGGATGCTTGGTCGATGGTCAAACTGCTGACCGATCATTAAGGGATTTATTTGTGTTTCATTAAGGGATTATTTGTGTTTTATTGAAGGATTTCTTTGTGTTTTATTGAGATTTGTTTGTGTTAACATTGTTACATTTAATTTATTTCCTTTATGTGTATTGTTCTTTGTTATTTTATCTTTTTTTTTTCTTTTTTTTATCAATGCCGCCAGGTTGGCAATGTTGCTCTGCAGATTGACACTGGGGTTAGTCACTCTGCAAAGGGGGAGATGAAGGTTTTCATTGATAAACATCTCTAAATACATAATATGTTGTAGAGAACTACACAGCGATGGGTTATGTTTAAGTATAACCTATTCAAGCATATTTACATTTATGTCATACAATAATTAAATACAATGTATTTTTTGTCTATTATCCAGAGTCAACAGGACTAGTGGAAAGGGCTAATGGAACAATTGAATTGAAATTAAATAATGTCAAGACTTAACTAACATGTTGTCTCTTATGTGAGACTCAGACACAGTGAGGAATCAGAGCAGCTAGAAGATGCTAGCTACATGTATAAAATACCTCACATCTGTCTATGAGTGTTTGTTCGAACAGGAGCAGGCAGTCGATCCAACCCCAGACAAGTCATCAACCAGGGGACCATCACCCAGGTTGAGGACTGGGTATACGTCTGCATCTTCAAAACAACGTGGGTCCAGTCAAACGTTAAGCGATCATACCACATCTCAGCGGTTGTAGTCCAACACAACCTACATACAAATTCCATTGAATAACATCACACCATGCAGATAACAGGTTTTTTTTTTCTAGATTTGCTAAAACAGCACACAGATAAAATACCTGACTTAGGGAATCAAGGGCCCCCTAGGACCACTGATCGTACATTAACTTCTATCAAGATGATAATGTGAACATTAAGATACCTTATAATCTGTATTATGGGCTTGATTGATTGATATTGGTATTTTAAATGCATATGTGATTTAATATGTTTTTGATTAACTAAGAGTTTCTTTTTCAATATGTTTATGATATGATGAAATCATACAAGTGTATAGGATATAAAACTAAAACACTGTCTGTGATACTGTATGCATTGAAAGAGCCATGTGTGTGTGAGCGATCAACAGGCGCTGCTAGGAATACGACCCCCTGGAGTTTGTGCTGTAAACTCGTGACGTGACAACAGAGGCACCGAGTGATCAACTGGAATAGTGGATGTTGATTGTACCTGGAGACTGATAGGAGTAGTAGATGTTTGTTTACTGTGATCAACCGGAGTAGCGGATGTTGGTTGTACCTCGAGACTGATAGGAGTAGTAGATGTTTGTGATACTACTCTCTATATAATGTTTGGTAAAGGAACACGTCGCCAGTCTGTGAATTGGCACGGCAGGCTCCATCATGCTGCAGTATAGATGCTTTCATTTGATGCTTTGTTCAATAAAGACATTGAACTTAGTATCCGGACCTCTGAGAAAGATTATTTTTCCACCCGAGTAGAAATTATACTACAAAAGAAAAATCGGAGTGTTTCTCCATTAAAATTAGAAAATGTATTTATTTGCTCAAGAGGGACATTTGCACATTCATGAACATTTTAAAACAAATTTAAATGTAAATGCACCCAATTGCAGCCACAAGGCTGATTTCCATTGGTGAGTCGCCCTGCCAAAAGGTACAGGCTGTAGTTAAAATATAAACAATATTATAATAAAACAATGCATTACAGCAATAGTTCTTAAACATTACGACAGTAGTTAAAATATAAAAAATATTATAGTAAAACAATGCATTACAGTAATACAAACATTACAACAGTAGTTAAAATATTAAAAATATTATAATAAAACCATGCATTACAGCAATAGTTCTTAAACATTACAACAGTAGTTCAAATATAAACAATAATATAATAAAACAATGCATTACAGTAACAGTTCTTAAACATTCCAACAGTAGTTAAAGTAAGTCCCATGAGGGGTATCACAGTGTAGAGACCAGAAGGCCTCATTGGTCCTCTATTGCACTTTAAGATTCCCCATATTGCACTTAGATGCTCACACTACATCCCATAATACATACATCCATATACATACATCCATAATACATACATCGCATAAATCCCATAATACATACATCCCATAATACATACATCCCATAATACATACATCACATAATACATACATCACATAATACATACATCCCATAATACATACATTTACATTTTACATTTACATTTAGGGAATTTGGCAGACGCTTTTATCCAAAGCGACTTACAAGGTGTGAATGTGTTGAAGTAGACAATAGCATAACACTGAGGTACGCAAACATAAAAATAGAGCAGTTCACAAGCATTCATATTAACAAGATGAATAACACAATTTGGTACTGCCAGGTCACCTGCTTAAGTAGCTGTGATAAGAGCGTGTTATCAACATTAAGGATATACACTTGCTAGAATATACAACATGCTAAGAGCTATTAATGTCAGGACTTAAGCAAGTTAGGGGTTCACAAAGGAGAAGGAGGGTTCATGGAGAGTCCAGGTGGACTCTGAACAGGTGGGTCTTGAGTCTCTTGCGGAAGCTGGCGAGGGACTCTGCCGTCCTGACATGAGACGGGAGTTCATTCCACCACTGTGGAGCCAGAGCCGTGAAGCGCTGGGTCTTGGAAGAGCGATGCTTGGTTGTTTTCAGTGAAGGTCGAACAAGTCGCCTGGCAAAAGTTGAGCGGAGCGTTCTGGCTGGGATGTAGGGCTTGGCCAACGTTTGGAGGTAGGTTGGGGCAGTTCCATTGACTGCCCTGAAGGTCAGTACCAGAGTCTCGAACTTGATGCGAGCATTTACCGGAAGCCAGTGGAGATCGCGGAAGAGAGGGGTTGCGGAAGAGAGTTGGTTGCAGAGGCGGGGAGTCCCGCCAGGAGAGAGTTGCAATAGTCGAGGCGGGTGATGACGAGCGCTTGGACCAGGATCTGCGCCGCTTCACGTGTGAGGAAGAGCCAGATCCTGCGGATGGCCGATCTGCCAGATCGGGCCACCGCGGGTGACGTTGGCATTGCAGGACAGCTGGTCATCTAGCACCACACCAAGGTCTCTTGTTGTGGTTGAGGGTGAAACTTGGGTGTTCTCGATGGTGACCAGTAGGTCCATCTGAGGGCAGTCTTTCCCCGGTATGAAGAGGAGCTCAGTCTTGTCAAGGTTGAGCTTCAGGTGGTTGGCGGCTGTCCATCTGCTGATGTCGGCCAGGCAATTAGAGATGCGTGTTGCGATTTGGGTTTCTGAGGGGGGAAAGGAGAGAAACAGTTGAGTGTCATCTGCATAGCAGTGATAGGATAAGCCATGAGATGTGATTACAGAGCCTAGAGATTTAGTGTAAAGAGAAAACAGAAGGGGTCCCAATACTGAGCCTTGGGGGACTCCGGTGTCCAGGGTGCAGGGTCTGGACAGGGAACCGTTCCATGTGACCTGATAAGTGCGATCTGCGAGGTAGGAGGTGAACCAGGATAACGCAGTTCCATCGATTCCAAGCTCGGCGAGAGTTGTAATGGTAAAATCATATGTTGTCCCTTCTATCACTCTCTGTTTATTGACCTCAGGGTTCTAGTAGAGAATGCAAATGTAGTTCTCCCTATCACCCTTTTGTCCTATTGTCCTGAGGGGTCTTGTCTTGTCCTTATCCTGTTTGACCAACTGTAATGTTTATCTCACAGTGGGGGACAGTGGCTATTGCAGCCTACAGCTGTTGAAGGGGGGTTGGCATACAACTATTGAGCTGGATCAAAGGCTTGCCCACTCCTGGTTCAACACCTCTGGCTTCCTCTCCTGCATGAGAGTTCCTCTGTTCCCATGCTGGAGATGGGGGTGGTGGAGCCAGGTGGTCAAGACTTGCATCATTGAAGTGAAAGACAGTGTCTTAGGGGCAGTCATAAGAAGGAATAAATACTGAGTGTTGCCATCATTACGGGGGACTTCCCTATCCTCACCTCATAGGATTCGGGGCTCCCGACAAAGCTTTGTCTGTCTGTTTGTCTAAATGTCTGTCTATATGTCTGTTTGGCCACTTGTCTACTTGTCTACTTGTATTTGTTCATTGTGTTCTGCTTGCTTGATAAATCTTCAAACTTAATTGAGTTCATGTGTGACAATTCTTATTGATTAATAATTTGCCTTCTTATTCAGGTAGATTTCCACCACAGAGTGGAGAGAAGGATCTGGTGGTTTACCGCAGACAGGTCGAGAAGGATCAGTACTGATGAGAGGGACGAGCTTCTGGCATCACGAAGAGACTCTGTCACTGCGAGCAGTGCCGTCTCCGTGGAGTGCGCAGCCTTGAAGCCTGACTGGTGAGGGTTCGAGTAGGTTGTTCTGGGAGAGATAGGATGAAAGTTGTGAGGAGACAGCACGTTCAAGGGTTTTGGACAGGAATGATAAGGAGAGATCAGTGGTGTCCAGGGATGGTTTCTTGAGAAGCGGCTTGATTCTGGCAGTCTTGAAGGCCGCCGGAAACAGGCCTGCCTCAAGGGAGGTGTTAATTAGGGAGGTAAGGAAGGGAAGGATATCGCCCGAGATGTCCTGGAGAAGAGAGGAAGGGATTGGGTCAAGGGGGCAGGTGGTAGGGTGGTTAGATGTCACCAGTTTGTTAACTTCATCAGGGGAGAGGGGGTTGAAACAGGTAAGGTTAGTGGGGGTGGGAGAAGAGGGAGGGAGGAAAGCGGTGGGGGTGAAGGAGGAGGTAATGTCGTTCACCTTCTTCGTAAAGAAGGTGACAAAGTCATCAGCTGAGAGGGAGGAGGGAGGGGGAGGGGAGGGGGGGTTGAGGAAGGAAGAGAACATGGAGAAAAGTTTCCTGGGGTTAGAGGCAGAAGAGTTGATTTTATGGTATTGTATGGTAGAAGGCAGATTTAGCAGCTGATACCATGGCGGTGAAGCCAGAGAGGAGACGGAGGTAGTGAGTGAGATCATCAGAAGAGTCCGATTTCCTCCATTTTCTCTCAGCTACCTGCAGCTCTGCTCTACGAGCCCGCAGAGGTTCAGGCAGCCATGGAGGTGGAGGAGAGGCTCGTGCTGGACTGGAGGTGAGAGGACAGAGAGAGTCGAAGGAGGAGGAGAGAGAGGAAGTCAGAGTGGAGGAGGCTTCCTCTACCGACAAGAGAGAGAATTGTTGGGGGATGGTAGTGAGGAGAGGACACACACACACAGAGGAAACACACACACACACAAACACATCAGTCTTAAATGGCTTTTAAACAATCAATCAATTGTTGTCATAACCAACAGTTGTTAGCGTAACCTTTGATATCTAAATGCCACCGGCCCCAGCGGTGATACACACATGGCACATGAGGAGAAAGATTACGGTGACAGTTGATCAAATACTTTACAGACACTTTAATACGTTGTGGTAGTGCTGCAGTAACTCTGGGGGTTCACCGTCTACCACACACACACACTTGCACACTTGCACACTTGCGCACACCTTCAAACACACACACACACACACACACACACACACACCACACACACACACACAACACCACACACACACACACACACACACACACACGTGTGAGTGTGCCTGTGTTTGTGCTTGTGGGTGTGTGAGTCACTTTAATGTTCCTTTTATGTTTTTAAATTTTTTATGTTTTATGTTTATGTTCATTTTTTGGTATATTGTATATTTTGTATATTCTTGTATGAAATTCATACTGCGGGAGAGATTGGGGAGTAGTAGTACAATAGTGCGTTCAACAAAGGTATATACTGTTTCGTTGTTTGTTAGGCTCGTACTTGTTTCACGTTTTGAGACTTGCTACTTGTTTCATGTTAGAGTTCTTACTTGTTTCATGTGGATGAACAAGCGTCATGTTTCCACGTCATGTCACCATCAGGTTTTTTGTAGTTAGGTCTTTTGCTTTTGAGCTTTATGCATTTCCATCCAAGTGATTTTTGTCTTACTGTGTTTATCAGTAAAGAATCTTTATTTTGATACGTGTGTCATTGTGTCGTGCATTTGGGTTCACCTCCTAAGTCGGGTGGGCAGTAGGGGGGCAGTAGCTCAGTGGATAAGGACTTGACTTGGGAGACGCAAGGTCGCCGTTTCAAGACCCGGAAACACCAGGTTACTGCCTAAGTGCCCTTGAGCAAGGCACCCCCTACACTGCTCCCCGGGCGCTGTACTAATGGCTGCCCACTGCTCCTAACACTAGGATGGGTCAAATGCAGAGAACTCATTTCCCTCGGGATAAATAAAAAGTTAAAAAAAAAAATTAAGTGTGATCAGGGACAGTCCAGGGGTCTGGGTACCGGGAGGTCGATCCGCGGAGAACCGGCAGGTAGTAGACTGGCGAGTAGTCCGGGACGGGAGAGGAGTCTGGGTACCGGGAGGTCGAGTAGCGACAGGTACCAGACAGGTAATTATAATTACCTGTCTGTATCTCTGTCTACAGTGATGTACAGTATTAACCTGTCTGTGTGTCAACAGTGATGTGCTGTATCAACCTGTCTGTCTGTCTGTCTTTCTACAGAGATCCACTCTCTGAAATATTTTCAAGCATCATCTGGACTCTCAAACTTCCCAGAGTTTGTGGAGGTTGGGATGGTGGATGAAGTTCAGATCTCTCACTATGACAGCAACAGCCAGAGAGCAGAACCCAGACAGGTGTGGGTGGAGCAGATCACCAGAGATGACCCACACTACTGGGAGGGGAACACTAGAAATGCTTTTAGTAACCAGCAGAACTCCAAAGTCAGCATTGAGACTCTGAAGAAGCGCTTTAACCAGACAGGAGGTAAGTTTATATCTAATGTCTTAACTCTCAACATGAAGATATCATTCTAATGTCAGAATAAATAAATACACACATGCACATACACATGTATACAAATACACATATAATAATATAATAAGTACATAAGTACACATGAACACAATACAAAACATGAATCTGAAATCAGATTTCAGAAAATGAGTATTCATGTAGGTAGTGTAGCAGTACTCAGTGTAGCAGTACTCAGTGTAGCAGTACTCAGTATAGCAGTACTCAGTGTAGAAATACTCAGTGTAGCAGTACTCAGTGTAGAAGTACTCAGTGTAGCAGTACTCAGTGTAGCAGTACTCCGTGTAGAAATACTCAGTGTAGAAGTACTCAGTGTAGCAGTACTCGGTGTAGAAGTACTCAGTGTAGCAGTACTCAGTGTAGAAATACTCAGTGTAGAAATACTCAGTGTAGCAGTACTCAGTGTAGCAGTACTCGGTGTAGAAGTACTCAGTGTAGCAGTACTCAGTGTAGCAGTACTCAGTGTAGAATACTAAGTGTAAAAGTACTCAGTGTAGCAGTACTCAGTGTAGCAGTATTCAGGATATAAGTATTCAAAGTATTGAAGTATAGATTGAAAAGTTGATCTAAAAGTTGTCATTCAACATGACTAAACCAATCCAATGACTTCCCAGATAAAGTCACATGACATGTAGTAGAGGAAGGACAAACCAGGTGATGTATTGTGGGAGGAGCTACATTGGCTTCTGGAGAAACAGTTCACAGGAAAAGAGTTCTCTTGGTTAACAGTTGAAGAGTCAACTGAAGTTCAGTGTCCCATTGAGTTCACATGGTCTCTCTCTCTCTCTCTCTCTCTCTCTCTCTCTCTCTCTCTCTCTCTCTCTCTCTCTCTCTCTCTCTCTCTCTCTCTCTCTCTCTCTCTCTCTCTCTCTCTCTCTCTCTCTCTCGGTCCAGAGCGTCCGTCGGTGTCCCTCTTCCCCAGTGGTGTGCCATGCTACAAGCTTCTACCCTAACAGGGTGGTGGTGTTCTGGAGAACAGACCACCAGGAGCTCCATGAGCACGTGGACCACGGGGAGGTCCTCCCCAACCACGACGGGACCATCCAGGTCAGCGTTGGCCTGAACCTGACGTCCGTCCCACTGGAGGACTGGGGGATGTACGAGTGTGTGGTCCAGCTGAAAGGCATCGAGGACATCCTGGTCCCGCTGGACCCGGCCCTCATCAGGACCAACTGGGGAGGAGATGGAGGTAGGGCGTCTCCACCTCATCACTACCTGGACAAATCTGAAGCAACGTGGAAAACACACAGCTCTCAGGAAGGGCTCACTTCAGAGGAACACGTTGGATTGTGGGTAAATGAGTCCTATGAATATAACTAAGCTAAGCTAGGTCCCTGAGTGACCCTGAGCTCCAGAACAGATTCCACTGGAGTAGTCAGGCTGCCGTTGTGTTGGTATGTAGCATCACGTGTCCATAGACATGTGGTTCAAGGGTGAAGGGATGGATGAGTGATGGACTCTGTCCACCCTATATGATTACAGACCTGCTTTTCTTCTCTTGATTTACCTGAAGGTATCAGCACCCCCATCATCATTGGGTCTGTGGTTCTCCTCCTCGCTGCTGCTGTTGGAATCTGTGTTGGAGTCTTTGTGTCCAAGAGGAGGAACGGTGAGTGAATCCAACTCTTCAGGAGGACCAACACCTGAACTCCACCTGCTCCTACTTCCTTCCCCTCATTGCGTCCCTTCCTACAATCTGATTGGTTGTGGTCATACACTAGTGGTCTGCATCTCTGAATGAATAACCTCCTCTAGTGTTGTGTCCACAGTGATGTTGTGGCGTTAAGAATATCAAACAATATTAACATTCAGATATTTACCACTGTTACAACACTAATAATTTCTCTTGATCCTTAGAGTCAGCCAAGCAACGACTGGCTGGTGATTAAAATGTGTTTTTACTGCAGATTAACACTTCAGTATTGGATGAGAGTCTTTGGAATGAACTATACAGCTCTGTTGACCTAGATACATCTAGCTCACTGGACTATACATATAACATCATCACAGTAATATATTAACAGTATTATGGAGGTGAAGGTGGGTGGGGTGATGATGGTGAGGGTGGAGTGGGTGGGTGGGGTGATGGTGGTGAGGGTGGAGTGGGTGGGTGGGGTGATGGTGGTAAGGGTGGAGTGGGTGGGTGGGTGATGGTGGTGAGGGTGGAGTGGGTGGGTGGGGTGATGGTGGTGAGGGTGGAGTGGGTGGGTGGGGTGATGGTGGTGAGGGTGGAGTGGGTGGGTGGGGTGATGGTGGTGAAGGTGGTTGGGGTGATGATGGTGAGGGTGGAGTGGGTGGGTGGGGTGATGTGGAGTGGGTGGGTGGGGTGATGGGGTGAGTGGGTGGGGTGATGGTGGTGAGGGTGGAGTGGGTGGGTGGGGTGATGGTGGTGGAGGGTGGAGTGGGTGGTGGGGTGAGGTGGTGAGGGTGGAGTGGGTGGGTGGGGTGATGGTGGTGAGGGTGGAGTGGTGGGTGGGGTGATGGTGGTGAGGGTGGAGTGGGTGGGTGGGGTGGTGGGGTGGAGTGGTGGGTGGGGTGATGGAGGTGAGGTGGGGGGGTGATGGTGGTGGGGTGGGTGGGGGTGGAGGTGGTGAGGGTGGAGTGGGTGGGTGGGGTGATGGTGGTGAGGGTGGAGTGGGTGGGTGGGGTAGGTGGTGAGGGTGGAGTGGTGGGTGGGGTGTAGTGGGGTGGGTGGGTGGGTGGTGGGGTGGTGAGGGTGGAGTGGGTGGGTGGGGTGATGGTGGAGTGGGTGGGTGGGGTGATGTGGTGAGGGTGGAGTGGGTGGGTGGGGTGATGGTGGTGAGGGTGGAGTGGTGGGTGTGGGGATGGTGGTGAGGGTGGAGTGGGTGGGTGGGGTGTGGTGGTGAGGGTGGAGTGGGTGGGTGGGGTGATGGTGGTGAGGGTGGGTGGGGTGATGTTGGTGAGGGTGGAGTGGGTGGGTGGGGTGATGGTGGTGAGGGTGGAGTGGGTGGGTGGGGTGATGGTGGTGAGGGTGGAGTGGGTGGGTGGGGTGATGGTGGTGAGGGTGGGTGGGGGTGGGGTGTGGTGAGGTGGAGTGGGTGGGTGGGTTGAGGGTGGTGAGGGTGGAGTGGGTGGGTGGGTGGGGTGATGGTGGTGAGGGTGGAGTGGGTGGGTGGGGTGTGGTGGTGAGGGTGGAGTGGGTGGGGTGGGGGATGGTGTTGAGGGTGGAGTGGGTGGGTGGGGTGATGGTGGTGAGGGTGGAGTGGGTGGGTGGGGTGGTGAGGGTGGAGTGGTGGGTGGGGTGATGGTGGTGGGGTGGAGTGGGTGGGTGGGGTGATGTGGTGAGGGTGGAGTGGGTGGGTGGGTGAGGTGGTGAGGGTGGAGTGGGTGGGGTGATGGTGGTGATGGTGGAGTGAGTGGGTGGGGTGATGGGTGGTGAGGGTGGAGTGGGTGGGTGGGGTGATGGTGGTGAGGGTGGAGTGGGTGGGTGGGGTGATGGTGGTGATGCTGGTGAGGGTGGGTGGGTGATGGTGGTGAGGGTGGAGTGGGTGGGTGGGGTGATGGTGGTGAGGGTGGAGTGGGTGGGTGGGGTGATGGTGGTGAGGGTGGAGTGAGTGGGTGGGGTGATGGTGGTGATGGTGGAGTGGTGGGTGGGGTGTGTTGGGGGTGGAGTGGGGGGTGGGTGTGGTGGTGAGGGTGGAGTGGGTGGGTGGGGTGATGGTGGTGAGGGTGGTGGGTGGGTGGGGTGATGGTGGTGAGGGTGGGTGGGGTGGTGGGGGTGAGGGTGGAGTGGGTGGGTGGGGTGATGGTGGTGGGGTGGGGTGGGTGGGTGGGGGATGGTGGTGAGGGTGGGTGGGTGGGGTGATGGTGTGAGGGTGGAGTGGGTGGGTGGGGTGATGGTGGTGAGGGTGGAGTGGGTGGGTGGGGGTGGTGGTGAGGGTGGGTGGGGTGATGGTGGTGAGGGTGGAGTGGGTGGGTGGGGTGGTGGTGAGGGTGGAGTGGGTGGGTGGGGTGATGGTGGTGGGGTGGGTGGGTGGTGGTGGGGTGGAGTGGGTGGGTGGGGTGATGGTGGTGAGGGTGGAGTGGGTGGGTGGGGTGATGGTGGTGAGGGTGGGTGGGGTGATGGTGGTGAGGGTGGAGTGGGTGGGTGGGGTGGAGGTGGTGAGGGTGGAGTGGGTGGGTGGGGTGAGGTGGGTGGGGTGGGTGGGGTGATGGTGGTGAGGGTGGAGTGGGTGGGTGGGGTGATGGTGGTGAGGGTGGAGTGGGTGGGTGGGGTGATGGTGGTGAGGGTGGAGTGGGTGGGTGGGGTGATGGTGGTGAGGGTGGGGTGGTGGGTGGGGTGATGGGGTGAGGGTGGAGTGGTGGGTGGGGTGATGGTGGTGAGGGTGGAGTGGGTGGGTGGTGGGGTGGTGAGGGTGGGTGGGTGGGTGGGTGGGGTGATGGTGGTGAGGGTGGAGTGGGTGGGTGGGGTGATGGTGGTGAGGGTGGAGTGGGTGGGTGGGGGATGGTGGTGAGGGTGGAGTGGGTGGGTGGGGTGATGGTGGTGGGGTGGAGTGGGTGGGTGGGGTGGTGGGGTGGAGTGGGTGGTGGGGTGATGGTGGTGAGGGTGGATGGGTGGGTGGGGTGATGGTGGTGAGGGTGGAGTGGGTGGGTGGTGGTGAGGTGGTGAGGGTGGAGTGGGTGGGGTGTGGTGGTGGTGGTGGAGGGTGGGTGGTGGGGTGGGTGGGGTGGGTGGGGGGTGGGGTGGTGGTGGTGGGGTGGAGTGGGTGGTGGGGTGAGGTGGTGGTGGTGGTGGGGTGGGTGGGTGATGGTGGTGAGGGTGGAGTGGGTGGGTGGGGTGATGGTGGTGGGGTGGAGTGGGTGGTGGGGTGATGGTGGTGGGGTGGAGTGGTGGGTGGGGTGATGGTGGTGAGGTGGGTGGTGGGTGGGGTGGTGGTGGGGGTGGAGTGGGTGGGTGGGGTGATGGTGGTGAGGGTGGAGTGGGTGGTGGGGTGATGGTGGTGAGGGTGGAGTGGGTGGTGGGGTGGTGGTGGAGGGTGGGTGGGGTGATGGGGTGAGGGTGGAGTGGGTGGGTGGGGTGATGGTGGTGGGGTGGAGTGGGTGGGTGGGGGTGGTGGTGGGGGTGGGTGGGTGGGGTGATGGTGGTGGGGTGGAGTGGGTGGGTGGGGTGATGGTGGTGAGGGTGGAGTGGGTGGGTGGGGTGGGGTGGGGGTGAGTGGGTGGGTGGGGTGATGGTGGTGAGGGTGGAGTGGGTGGGTGGGGTGATGGTGGTGAGGGTGGAGTGGGGTGGGTGGGGTGATGGTGGTGAGGGTGGGTGGGGGGTGGTGAGGGTGGAGTGGGTGGGTGGGGTGATGGTGGTGAGGGTGGAGTGGGGTGGGTGGGGTGATGGTGGTGAGGGTGGGTGGGGTGATGGTGGTGAGGGTGGAGTGGGTGGGTGGGGTGATGGTGGTGAGGGTGGAGTGGGTGGGTGGGGTGATGGTGGTGAGGGTGGGTGGGGTGATGGTGGTGAGGGTGGAGTGGGTGGGTGGGGTGATGGTGGTGAGGGTGGAGTGGGTGGGTGGGGTGATGGTGGTGAGGGTCAAGTCAAGTCAAGTCAAGTTTATTGTCACTTCACAGTTTACAGTTAGTATAAAGCAGTGATGTGAAAATCTTGTGTGCAATACCCGACGACAGACAGCAGTTATAAATAAGATAAAATAAAAATAGATAAAAATAGAATAAAAAATAGAATAAAGAATATAAAAATAAAAATAAAAAATGCAATTTATAAAATGCAAAAATCAGCACAGAAAAGAGCAATATATATATATAAATCAATGTAATAAAATATACATTGTTATATGTTATACGCCCTTGTTCAGCAGCCTGATGGCCTGACTGTGGAAGCTATCTCTAAGCCTATTTGTACGACACTTGATACTGCGGTATCGCCTGCCTGACGGTAATAGTGAGTAAAGTTCGTGGCTGGGGTGGGCAATGTCTTTTATAATTCTTTTGGCCTTGGCCACGCACCGCTGGTTGTAAATGTCCAGGAGGGAGGGGAGCTCACCTCCAACGATATACTGGGCCGTCCGCACCACCCTTTGAAGCGCTCTGCGCTCGAGTGCCGTGCAGTTCCCGTACCAGGCGGTGATACACCCTGTCAGAACACTCTCGATGGTGCCGTTGTAGAATGTTCTCAGGATGCGGGGGCCCATGCTGAATTTCTTCAGACGCCTGAGAAAATACAGGCGTTGTTGGGCCCTTTTCACCACGTGTGTGGTGTGCGTGGACCATGTGAGGTCCTCGGAGATGTGCACGCCGAGGAACTTGAAGCTGCTGACCCTCTCTACTGCAACGCCGTCGATGGAGATAGGGCTGTGCTCTCCCCTCTGCCTCCTGAAGTCCACGATCAGCTCCTTGGTCTTCTTGACGTTGAGGGCGAGGCTGTTCTCCTGGCACCACTGCTCCAGCGATCCGACCTCCTCCCTGTAGGCTGTCTCGTCGTCGCCGGCGATCAGGCCCATCACTGTCGTGTCGTCAGCAAACTTGACGATGACGTTGGAGCTGTGCATAGCCATGCAGTCGTGGGTGTAGAGGGAGTAGAGGAGAGGGCTCAGCACGCATCCCTGGGGGGCTCCCGTGTTGAGGGTCAGTGGCTCTGATGTGGTGCTGCCCATCCTCACCACCTGGCGGCGGTCCGACAGGAGGTTCAGTATCCAGCTGCACATGGATGGGGGTACGCCTAGACCTCTCAGCTTGGTGTCGAGCTTGGCAGGAACTATTGTGTTGAATGCTGAGCTGTAGTCCACAAACAGCATTCGCACATAACAGTTCTTCCCTCCAGGTGGGAAAGGGCAGTGTGGAGGGCCATGGCAATTGCGTCGTCCGTGGATCTATTTTGACGATATGCAAATTGCCATGGGTCCAGCGTGGTAGGTAACACGGAGCAAATAAAGTCCTTGACCAACCTCTCGAAGCATTTGCTAACGATCGAGGTGAGGGCCACAGGTCTGTAGTCATTCAGGCATGTTACCTTGGTTTGTTTAGGGACAGGCACGATGGTGGATATCTTGAAGACCGCGGGGACAACAGCCTGGGACAGGGAGAGGTTGAAGATGTCTGCAAAGACTCCTGCCAACTGGTCTGCGCATGCTCTGAGGACGCGGCCCGGGATGTCGTCGGGGCCTGCCGCCTTACGGATGTTCAGCCGCTTAAAGGTGCGGCGCACATCCGCCTCCGAGATGCGCAGCTGGCTGGTCTCCCCAGTCGGTGCTGGCTTCGGCGGGCTGCCGTTTACGTCGAACCGAGCAAAAAATGTATTTAGCTCTCCTGGGAGGGAGGTAGAGGAGTTCTCTACACAACTGGTTCTCCCTCTGAAGTTCGTTATCTTCTGCAGCCCCTGCCACATACCCCTCGCATCGTGTTTCTTGAATTTATCTTCCACTCTGTCCTTATACTCCCGCTTGGCAGTGACGATGGTCTTACGGAGGTCGTAACGGGCTCTCGTATATTCCTCCGTATTCCCGGAACCAAAGGCGGCGTTACGCGCATGTAGGGCAGCGCGAACATCGCCGTTAATCCACGGTTTCTGGTTGGGATATATCCGAACCGACTTGGTCGGAACAACGTCATCTATGCACTTCTTGATGAACCCGGTGACCGACGACGCGTACTCGTTGATGTTATTGTCCGAGGCAACGCGGAACATGTGCCAGTCAGCGTGATCAAAACAATCCTGCAGCATAGAGTCTGATTGGTCCGACCAGCATTGGACCTCCCTCACAGCGATCGGTTGCTGCTTCAGTCTCTGCCTATAGGCGGGGAGCAGCTGGATAGAGCGGTGATCTGATTTGCCGAACGGTGGGCGGAGGAGGGCCTTGTAGCCATCACGGAAGGGAGTGTAGCAGTGGTCGAGGATCCGCTCGCCCCGTGTGTTGCTCGTTATGTGTTGGTAGAACTTCGGGAGAACCTTCTTCAGGTTCGCCTTGTTGAAGTCCCCCGCCACGATGAGAGCAGCCTCGGGGTGTGCCGACTCCTGTTCGCTGATAGCCCCGTACAGTTCCTTCAGCGCTGTGTCCGTGTTGGCTTGTGGGGGAATGTAAACAGCGGTCACGGTTACCGCTGTAAACTCCCGAGGTAGCCAGTGTGGACGGCACATAAGCATCAGGTACTCCAGGTCCGGGGAACAGAAAGACTTGAGGGGATGTACATGACTTTGGTTGCACCAAGATCTGTTTATCATGAGACATACCCCCCACGCGATCTTTACCGGAGAGAGCCTTTGTTCTGTCCGCCCGGTGGACGGAAAATCCCGTCGGCTCGATAGCTCGACCGTCGGTAACCCCCTCCGACATCCATGTCTCCGTAAGGCAGATGATACAGTTGTCCTTAGTTTACCGGTGGAATTGAATACGAGCCTGTAGCTCGCTTAACTTATTGTCCAGAGACTGTACATTAGCCAGTAGAATGGTGGGTAGTGGGGGGCGATCGGATCAACATCTCAGCCTGACTAGCACGCCGGCTCGCTTCCCTCGCTTCCTCCGGCGCGTGTAATCGTGCCCAAGATGGTCGGAGATAATCCAGCTGTGACTTCGGGCGGGACGTCCGAGTCGAAAGAATGAAAAAACTCCGGTAGGCGGCGAGCGACTGTCGATCTGATCTCCCGAAGTGTGCAAAAGTTATAAGTGAACGTGCTGCTAACTTCCTGAACTAAAATAGTTGCGATAAAAATAATAAATAACAAAAAACTGGGTCGTCGTGCGGGAGCTCGCGACACGGCAGCCATCTTGTACGGCGCCATACTCCAACTGGGTGGGTGGGGGGTGGGTTGGGTGATGGTGATGGTGGTGAAGGTGGAGTGGGTGGGTGGGGTGATGGTGGTGAGGGTGGAGTGGGTGGGTGGGTGGGTGGGTGGGGTGATGGTGGTGAGGGTAGAGTGGGTGGGTGGGGTGATGGTGGAGTGGGTGGGTGGGGTGATGGTGGTGGAGGAGAGCTAAAGTTGTGTGTTGTCCGCAAGAACAATGAGTAAAGAGTAACATGACGTGTGTGTGATTCACGTTCTAGTCTCATGACGTCAGAGCCTTCTTGAGTTCCTATTGGTCCTTGTCCTTCCTTAGCGTCTTGTCGACAGGCTTCCTAGTCATCAGATGTTGGAGTGTGAGTCTCGTCTGTTGATTATCTCATTACATTACATTATATAACATTACATTACAGTCATTTAGCAGACGCTTGTATCCTAAGTGACTTCCATCTCTTTCTTCTAGATGCATCGATATGACGGCGCTAAGAGGGATACTGCTGTTGCTTTGTTGTCTCGGTGTGTCCTCAGGTAACACCGTTTACAACTCACTTTGGATTGATTTAAAACACACTTGAACCCATGTTGGTTTAGTGTCCGTCAATAGACGCTGTTTTAGTGGGTTAATTCATCCACAACACCATTCATCATTTACTTCCAATACTTAAACACATATCAGATTATTTATGGTGGGTTCGAACTGTCAAACCGAAACTAAACTGGCCGTTCGATGACGACGTTAATAAAACTACAATCTAGAGTTTGGAGTGAATACAATGTCTACTTTTAGTTAACCTTTAATCCGAGGTGTTATGGATACTCGGAGATATCTTATTATTAACTTTTTAACCGTTCTTGTTGAATCCTTAAACACACGCACACACACACACACACACACACACACACACACACACACACACACACACACACACACACACACACACACACACACACACACACACACACACACACACCACACACACCTTTGATAATAGGCTACTAAATACAACAAAGTCTAAAGTCTATTGTGTTCACGTTCTCAACAGAAGACAGATTTAATCTCACTTTAATTTCCTGAATAAATTAGAACATTCCAATGTTAGAAAGAATGTGAAAATAGAAGTAATGTAATTCATTCAAATCGATATGCTTTGAATTATACATTTTGTAATGTAGTTATTTCATTAATAATAGTTTATTCTCTCCATGTCAGCATGAATGGTTAAAAGTGTTTTAAAGCTACAGTAAGATGTTTCCATGTCAATGAGATCAAACAAAACTGCTAGGGGGCGGGGCCATATGGGAGGGGGCGGAACCATATGGCAGGGGGAGGGGCTATGTGGAAGGGGGAGGGGCAATATGTCTACAGTGATGTACAGTATTAACCTGTCTGTCTACAGTGATGTACAGTATCAACCTGTCTGTATGTTTACAGTGATGTACAGTATTAACCTGTCTGTCTGTCTGTCTTTCTACAGAGATCCACTCTCTGAAGTATTTCTCCACAGGGTCGTCTGGACTCTCAAACTTCCCAGAGTTTGTGGAGGTTGGGATGGTGGATGAAGTTCAGATCGAGCACTATGACAGCAACAGCCAGAGAGCAGAACCCAGACAGGTGTGGATGGAGCAGGTCACCAGAGATGACCCAGACTACTGGGAGAGAGAAACTGGAAGGGCTTTAGGTAACCAGCAGACCTTCAAAGTCAGCATTGAGAACCTAAAGAAGCGCTTTAACAAGACAGGAGGTACGTTTATATCTAATGTCTTAACTCTCAACATGAAGATATCATTCTAATGTTATAATAAATAAATACACACATGTACATACACATGTATACAAATACACGTATAATAATAGCACAAGTACATAAGTACACATGAACACAAATACAAAACATGAATCTGAAATCAGACTTCAGAATAGAGTATTCATGTAAGTAGTGCAGCAGTACTCAGTGTAGAAGTAGTCAGTGTAGCAGTACTCAGTGTAGAAGTACTCAGTGTAGCAGTACTCAGAGTAGCAGTACTCAGTGTAGCAGTACTCAGTGTAGACATACTAAGTGTAGAAATACTCAGTGTTGAAGTACTCAGTGAAGAAGTACTCAGTGTAGCAGTATTCAGTGTAGCAGTACTCAGTGTAGAAGTACTCAGTATAGCAGTACTCAGTGTAGAAGTACTCAGTGTAGAAGTACTCAGTGTAGACATACTAAGTGTAGGAGTACTCAGTATAGCAGTACTCAGTGTAGAAGTACTCAGTGTATCAGTACTCAGTGTATAAGTACTCAGTGTAGAAGTACTCAGTGTAGAAGTACTCAGTGTAGAAATACTCAGTGTTGAAGTACTCAGTGAAGAAGTTCTCAGTGTAGCAGTATTCAGTGTAGCAGTACTCAGTGTAGAAGTACTCAGTATAGCAGTACTCAGTGTAGAAGTACTCAGTGTAGAAGTACTCAGAGTAGCAGTATTCAGTATAGTAGTACTCAGTGTAGCAGTACTCAGTGTAGAAGTACTCGGTGTAGCAGTACTCAGTGTAGCAGTACTCAGGGTATAAGTATTCAAAGTATTGGAGTATAGATTGAGTCTAATCGTTGTCATTCAACATGACTAAACCAATCCAATGACTTCCCAGATAAAGTCACATGACATGTAGTAGAGCCGGGGTGGCCAACCCACGGCTCTTTGCCCAGTTTCATGCGGCACTTCAGTTCATATCGAATTATATTTGTGTGTGTGTGTGTGTACGTACCTGTGTGTGCAGTGGCATAGCGCAAAATCCCGTGGCCCCCCCGTGAGCAAAATCCGCGGGGAAATATTGCGATGTGCGACGATCGTTGACTAGTGCTACTACTCGGGGGTGCTACTACCCGATCAGAAATTAAGATATATAGATGTTAATTTTTTTTCTTCCATCCAACGTCAGGGCCCCCCCCCCCCCGCAGTGGGTGCCTTGCGGGCCCCTCCCCTACGCCACTGTGTGTGTAGTGTCAGTATGAGAGCATGACAGCGCGTCTAATTGTGATGCGGCCCAAGAGCCTATCACAAATATGCCTGCGATGCAGTGAACCAATCACCTTCGAGGGGGGAAAACCCTATCGTTGAGTAAGCACTATCTGAGTTGACCATCTGAGTTCAAACCTAAAATGGCAGGGAAAAAATGCACAGCTAAGCGAAAATATGAAGACGACCATATGACGTTTTTAGTAGAGTGCAATTGCAAGCAATTTTGCCTTCTATGCCAGACATCATTAGCCCATTTCAAGGCTTCACATCTTCTCTTGGTTAACAGTTGAAGAGTCAACTGAAGTGCAGTGTCCCATTGAGTTCACATGGTCTCTCTCTCTCTCTCTCTCTCTCTCTCTCTCTCTCTCTCTCTCTCTCTCTCTCTCTCTCTCTCTCTCTCTCTCTCTCTCTCTCTCTCTCTCTCTCTCTCTCTCTCAGGTTCCCACATATATCAGTCGATATCTGGTTGTGAGTGGGATGATGAGGATGGTGATATTGGTGGTTATGACCAGTATGGTTATGATGGGGAGGACTTCCTATCGTTTGACCTGGAGACCAAGACATGGATCGCTCGTAAACCACAGGCTGTCTCCATCAAACAGAGATTGGATCAGGATAGAGCTTATAATGAATACTTGAACAACTTCATCACCAAGGAGTGTGTTGATTGGCTGAAGAAGTTCCTGGCCTATGGGAAGAGCACTCTGCAGAGAACAGGTAGAGTCATATGACCAGCTCTCTCTCTCTCTCTCTCTCTCTCTCTCGCGCGCTCCCTCCTTTATCTCCCTGTGTGTATCTCTCTCTCTCTCTCTCTTTCTTTCTTTCTTTCTTTCTTTCTTTCTTTGTTCTCTCTCTCTCTCTCTCTCTCTCTCTCTCTCTCTCTCTCTCTCTCTCTCTCTCTCTCTCTCTCTCTCTCTCTCTCTCTCTCTCTCTCTCTCTCTCTCTCTCTCTCTCTCTCTCGTGCGCATGCGTGAGCGTTTGTGTGAGCGAGTGCTGCTGAGAGTTTGGCGTGGTGAGTGAAAGATTCTAATCTAATCTTTACTATCTTTGTTCTTTGTTTTTCTTTTGACGGTCCGTTGTCTGACGGATCGTGTTGTCCGTTCATGTAGTTAGTTCGTTTTTTATTTTACTGTACGTCGATCTTGGTTTGAGTTTGGCGGAATGCCCGCAGGTGTGAGTCCGGAGGAGGGCGGGGGGGAGAAGCTGTCCCGGCGGCACGCCGTGAAGCTCTCCCCCGCCGCTCAGGTGTCGGTAGAGGAGTGCAGTTTGGCGGTGGGGGAGAAAGTTGGCTACAAGTCTGTAAAATTCGCGGCAAGGATGAACAGAGCTGTGGTGGTCTTTCTTGATAGTATAGATAAAGTGAACAGTGTCGTGGAAAGCGGAGTCGCAATCCGCGATGTGTTCACACAGGTCATGCCACTGTTTAACTCGGCGAGGAGAGTTATGAACTCGGCGAGGAGAGTTATGATCTCTAACGCCCCCCCGTTCCTCAGTAACGAGGCGCTGGGTAGAGAACTGGGCCGCTATGGGCTTCTAGTGTCTCCGATCCGGATGGTGTCTCTAGGGTGCAAGTCCCCACATTTAAAGCACGTCCTGTCGTTCAGGAGAAATACCTTCATGATTCTAAAGAATAACGAAGCCGATTTGGACCTAGTAATGAAATTCAAGGTTGAAAACTTTGATTATACGGTCTTTGCAACAACAGAGAATCAGAAATGTTTTTAATGCGGACTAGAGGGTCATTTCTCGCGGTTGTGTCCGCAGTTGAAAGAAGGCGCCGGGGTGGCCGGGGCGGTGGCCCCGTTGTCTGCCACGGTGGCCGCCGCGGAGCCCCCGGTGGCCGCCGCGGAGCCCCCGGTGGCTGCCGCGGTGCCCCCGGTGGCTGCCGCGGTGCCCGTCGCGGTGGCCCCCGGTGGCCGCCGCGGTGCCCGTCGCGGAGCCCCCGGTGGCTGCCGCGGTGCCCGCCGTGGACCCCCCGGTGCCCGCCCCGGTGGTTACCGCGGAGCCCCCGGTGGCTGCCGCGGTGCCCGCCGAGGGCCCCCCGGTGGCCGCCGCGGGGCCCCTGGTGGATATCGCGGTGGCCCTGGCGGTCGTCGCGGTGCTCCCAGTGGGGGCATCGGGGCGACCCCTCTGGGCGACTGTCACGGTTTTCGGGGGGGTAGTAGGGGTGCCCCCGGCTGTTGCGGGCGCTGGGGCCCCGCCGGCGGGGGCTCTAGATGCGGTTGAATGGCCATTGGCGGTACCAGCGTTAGGGAGAAACGAGGTGGCACAGGAGATGGTGGAGGAACGGGAGGTGGGGATGGTGTTCGGAGATGAATCCTCCAAACCGTCGGGTAAAAGGAAAAATCTAACTGAGGAGAAAAACAAGTCTAAAGCCAAGAAAGTAGTAAGCTCGTCATCCGATGAGTCTGAGGATGAAAGTATGAGTGATTATGAAACCAAAGATGACACTGAGTATTCTTTTGAGTGCATTAAAAGCTTTTTAGACAAATCAAAAGGACGCAAAGTTAAAAGGTATTTTTCTAATTTAACCGCTTTCATCGGATCAGTAAAGCGTATAGGCCTAAAAAACAACCCCAGTGAAGCATCCGAAAATTGCTTCACAAGAAAGGAAACCTACAGGCTGAGGAAGCTGTTACAAAAGGCAAAGTTGGAGGTGGTCTCCAACGATAACGCCTTCTGAACAGTCTTGTTTTTTTTCGTTGTGTGGTTTTCTTGGTGCTGGACTGCCCTTTTAAAAATAACAAATGTGTGATTTTAGAATCGGCACTTTAAATTTAAATGGGGCGAGAAACGTTTTTAAAAGAGTCTGTCTTTTTCAGCTTTTTAGTGAGAAGAGACTGACGTTTTATTTGTGCAAGAAACGCACAGTACAGCAGATATAGAAAGTGAGTGGAAGAAGGAATGGAGCGGAGATGTGTTTCTAAGTCACAAGTCTTTTAACAGTGGTGGAGTGGGCATTTTATTCTCGAATCATTTTAAACCTTTCTCTTATGTTAAGGAGGTGGTAGTGGAAGGCCGGCTTTTAAAAATAAAAGCCCAATATGAGGAGGTGAAGATGGTTTTTATCAATATTTATGCCCCAACCAGAGGAACGGAAAGACTACTGTTTTTAGACACTCTTAGTGAAACTATAAGCCAGTGTGATAGCGATGAGTATTTGTTTTTAGGAGGTGATTTTAACTGCACGGAGGATTTCTCACTGGACAGGAATCACCTTGAGCCTCACCCTGCCTCTCTGAAGCGACTCACACGGCTCACGGCTTCATGCGAGCTGAGGGATGTGTGGAGAAGTTTCCATGGGATTCAGAGGCAGTACACCTGGGCTCACACTAGAGACAATAGTTTATCGTTAGCTAGGCTAGACAGGTTTTATTGTTTTAAGCATCATTTTAACGTCTTTAAATGCAGCTCTATTATTCCTGTTGGTTTTACTGATCACTGTTTGGTTCAATGTTCAGTGTTTATAAGCAATGTAAAATCCAAAAGGGCTTTTTGGCACTTTAATAACACACTTTTAATCGATAGGAATTTTAGAGAGGCTTTCATGTTTTTCTGGGGTGAGTACCGAAAAAGGAAGAATGATTTTATCTCCTTGCAGCAGTGGTGGGATGTTGGAAAGTGTCAGATAAAAGACTTGTGTCAACAGTATACTCTCAATGTCAGCAGGGACAGGGCCAGGACAATGAGAGAACTAGAGATTGGAATCGTGGACATGCAGTCCTTGGCGGAGTCCACAGGAAATCGAGGCCATATTGAGGAACTCACAGCAAAAAAGACAGCGTTGAGCAGCCTGCTGGGCGTCAAAGCACAGGGGGCGCTGGTCAGGTCCCGTTTTATGAATGCAATGCACATGGATGCCCCGTCACACTATTTCTTTAGCCTTGAACGGAGGAATGGGCAGAGAAAAATCTTTCACTCCCTGTGCACAGAAAATGGAACAACTGTGTACGAGCATGACGAAATACGCAAATATGCAGCAGCTTTCTACAAAGGCTTGTACACAAGTGAGGTCAGTTCTCACACTGAGAGTGCGCAGCCTTTTTTTGAGGGCCTTCCTCAGGTCCAGGCAAACAAAGTCCTCGAGGAAGTGCTTTCTATGGAGGAGCTAAAGGAGGCACTACAGTCCCTGAAGGTTGGCAAGGCTCCAGGCATTGATGGCCTGCCGGCAGACTTTTTTAAGTCGTTTTGGCCTGTCATCGGTGAGGACCTGCTAGAAGTACTCAAGGACAGCCTGGCAACAGGGTGCTTGCCCTTGAGTTGCAGGAGGGCGGTAGTTACGCTGCTGCCAAAGAAGGGAGATCTGCAACAATTGAAAAATTGGAGGCCAGTCTCCCTGCTGTGTACCGATTACAAGTTGTTGTCCAAGGTGCTGGCTACAAGATTGGGGAGGGTGTTGGCGGAGGTCATCCATGTGGACCAGTCTTACTGTGTGCCCGGCAGGCTGATCACGGATAATGTCATGTTAATTCGAGATTTTTTGGAAGTCTCAGGTTCATTGGAAATAGAGACTGGTCTTATTTCCATAGACCAGGAAAAGGCTTTTGACCGGGTTGAACATCAATACCTGTGGCGTACGCTGCAGGCGTTTGGTTTCAGCCCTGGTTTCATAGCCATGATCCAGGTCCTTTACCGTGACATTGAGAGTATGGTGAAGATTAACGGTGGCTTGAGTGCCCCGTTTAAAGTGCAGAGGGGTGTGAGGCAAGGATGTAGCCTGTCAGGGATGCTGTACTCCCTGGCCATAGAACCCCTTCTGCACAACTTAAGACACAAGTTGGCAGGCGTTTGCGTCCCAGGGTGCAGTGGTCTTTTTAAACTATCCGCATATGCTGATGATGTTATAATTTTTGTGAATAACCAGAAAGACGTTAATACAATGAAGGAGGTCACACAGAATTTTGGTTTGTTATCGTCGGCAAGAGTCAACTGGGGAAAAAGCGAGGCTTTGGCAGTTAGCAAGGATATAGCTAGAAGCGTCAAGCTACCAGGGGGGCTAACTTGGAAGAAGGGGGGGATTAAATATCTGGGAGATTTAGTCGGAACCAAAGATTACATGAAAGGGAACTGGGACAATGTTTTAGAAACAGTTGAGGGAAGAATAAGGAAGTGGGCTTGGGTCTTCCCACAGGTATCCTATAAAGGTTGTGGCATCGCCTTGCCTGTTGTGATCCTCCACCCAATCTACTGGCGAAGGTGCAAGCTTTAATAGTGAATGCTTTCTGGGATAAGCTACACTGGTTGCCCCAGAGCATTCTGTACCTGCAGAAGGAGGAAGGCGGACATGGACTCGTACACCTGGCCAGCAGGGGGGCCACTTTCAGGCTGGGTTTCATAAAAAGGTTTTTAACAGGACCAAAAGACGTGGTGTGGAAACCACTGGCAAGGTCCATCTTAAAGCGAGCTGGTGGCTACGGGCTTGGCACTTCACTGTTCTTATTGGATTTTACATTGCAGGATTTTAAAAACATCCCAGAGTTTTACCGAAGTGTTTTTAGTGCTTGGAGCCTATTCAAGAAAGAGAGGGTGGATGGTCCAACCTCATTGTACTGGCTGCTTAATGAACCAGTGGTTCCAGGAGGACGGTTTGCAGCTGAGGGCACATTTGGCTCCACTCTCCAGGAAAATCTCCAGAGGGCCAAGGTCACAACTCTGGGACAGGTGGTGGAGCTGGCTGGACCAGACTTGGACGATGGCGCGGCCTTGGCTAGCCATATGGGAGTGAGGTCTTCAAGGATTATACGGAAATTACTGGACCAATGGAAGAGCAAACTAAGTGGAAATGAGTGTGTCCTCTTAAGAATGTTCTCTAATGGTTTTAGAGTGCCAGATGACAGTGATCCTTTCCCCTCCATTGACATTAGCCCTGATTTTAAAAACTGTACTGGGATCTTTTTAAATACAGGGAAGTTTCGCCTCAATACGCTAAAAAGTAAAATAGCCTATGCTGTGTGCCAAAGTCCTGAACAAGGTAAAACTAAATGGACGCACGGACAGTCCCTGGAGGGCGTACCTGGGCTTGACGGATGAAATCAGGCCTGAGTGGAGGGTAGTGTACAAACCACCGCTGATTAAGAGGGTTGCAGACCTACAATGGAGGATTTTACATGGTATTGTGGCTGTCAACTCTTTTATCTCGATTATAAACCTTAGTGTGTCGGAAGGTTGTCCGTTCTGCACACGGAGGGAAACCATTTTTCACTGTTTTGTAGAATGCCCCAGACTCTCTCCATTGTTTGTTTTACTAGAGAGGCTTGTGGTGTCTTTTGGGGATTTTTTTACAAAACAGGTTTTTATCATTGGTTTTAAATATAGGAAGTCGACCAGTCAGAAGTGTCAACTTTTAAATTTTGTATTTGGGCAGGCAAAGAACTTTTTCTACTATTTAAGTAGAAAAAGAAAAATTGAAAGCGATCAAGAGGCCTGTCCAAAAATGTTTTTTATCAAGTTCTTAAAGGCAAGGATCTTGGTAGATTATAAGTTATATAAAGAAATGAATGATTTGGAGACATTTGGCAGCAGATGGTGCTATAAACAAGCTTTGTGCCAAATAAAAGATGACCAACTGGTATTTGGCGATGGGCTGGTCTGAAGGGTCCATCGTCTTGTTCTTGTGTTTTTGTTGTGGGTGTTTTATTTTGGTTGCTTTATCGTTTATTTATGTTTCTTGTGTGTTTGATAACCTCATTGTGGGGATTTTTGTTTAAAAAAAGTATCTGTGATGAACTTTTGTTGGAAAATTTGTTGACAAGAATTTGTATCTCTCTCTTCCCCTCCCGCTCTTTCTCTCTCCCCTCCCCTCCCCTCCCCTCCCCTCCCCTCCCCTCCCCTCCCCTCCCCTCCCCTCCCTTCCTCCTCTCTCTCTCTCTCTCTCTCTCTCTCTCTCTCTCTCTCTCTCTCTCTCTCTCTCTCTCTCTCTCTCTCTCTCTCTCTCTCTCTCTCTCTCTCCATTCTGTCTGTCTTTATCTCTCTCTCTCTCTCTCTTTCCATTCTGTCTGTCTTTCCATTCTCTCTCTCTCTCTCTCTCTCTCTCTCTCTCTCCTCTCTCTCTCTCTCTCTCTCTCTCCTCTCTCTCTCTCTCTCTCTCTTTCCATTCTGTCTGTCTTTATCTCTCTCTCTCTCTCTCTCTCTCTCTCTCTCTCTCTCTCTCTCTCTCTCTCTCTCTCTCTCTCCTCTCTCTCTCTCTCTCTCTCTCTCTCTCTCTCTCTCTCTCCTCCCCTCCCTTCCTCCTCTCTCTCTCTCTCTCTCTCTCTCTCTCTCTCTCTCTCTCTCTCTCTCTCTCTCTCTCTCTCTCTCTCTCTCTCTCTCTCTCTCTCCATTCTGTCTGTCTTTATCTCTCTCTCTCTCTCTCTTTCCATTCTGTCTGTCTTTCCATTCTCTCTCTCTCTCTCTCTCTCTCTCTCTCTCTCTCTCTCTCTCTCTCTCTCTCTCTCTCTCTCTCTCTCTCTCTCTCTCTCTCTCTCTCTCTCTCTCTCTCTCTCTCTCTCTTTCCATTCTGTCTGTCTTTATCTCTCTCTCTCTCTCTCTCTCTCTCTCTCTCTCTCTCTCTTTCTCTTTCTCTTTCTCTTTCTCTTTCTCTCTCTCTCTCTCTCTCTCGCGCTCCCTCCTTTATCTCTCTCTCTTTCAATTCTGTCTGTCTTTATCTCTCTCTCTCTCTCTCTCTCTCTCTCTCTCTCTCTCTCTCTCTCTCTCTCTCTCTCTCTCTCTCTCTCTCTCTCTCTCTCTCTCTCTCTCTTTCTTTGTTCTCTCTCTCCATTCTGTCTCTCTCTCTCTCTCTCTCTCTCTCTCTCTCTCTCTCTCTCTCTCTCTCTCTCTCTCCTCTATCTCCCTGTATCTCTCTCTTCCCCTCCCTTCCTTCCTTCTCTCTCTCTCTCTCTCTCTCTCTCTCTCTCTCTCTCTCTCTCTCTCTCTCTCTCTCTCTCTCTCTCTGCTCTCTCTGTCATCTCTCTCTCTTTTTAAATCTTATTTAACCACTGTACATGATGTATTACCATGCACTTAACTGCAACATTTGCACTCTCTCTCTCTCTCTCTCTCTCTCTCTCTCTCTCTCTCTCTCTCTCTCTCTCTCTCTCTCTCTCGGTCCAGAGCGTCCGTCGGTGTCTCTGCTCCAGAGGAGCCCCTCTTCCCCAGTGGTGTGCCATGCTACAGGCTTCTACCCTAACAGGGTGGTGGTGTTCTGGAGGAGAGACCACCAGGAGCTCCATGAGCACGTGGACCACGGGGAGGTCCTCCCCAACCACGACGGGACCTTCCAGGTCAGCGTTGGCCTGATCCTGACGTCAGTCCCACCTGAGGACTGGGGGACGTACGAGTGTGTGGTCCAGCTGAAAGGCATCGAGGACATCCTGGTCCCGCTGGACCCGGCCCTCATCAGGACCAACTGGGGAGGAGATGGAGGTAGGGCATCTCCACCTCATCACTACCTGGACACATCTGAAGCAACGTGCTAAACACACAGCTCTCAGGAAGGGCTCACTTCAGAGGAACACGTTGGATTGTGGGTAAATGAGTCCTATGAATAGAGCTAAGCTAAGCTAAGTCCCTGAGTGACCCTGAGCTCCAGAACAGATTCCAGTCAGACTGTGTTGGTATGTAGCATCACGTGTCCATAGACATGTGGTTCAAGGGTGGAGGGATGGATGAGTGATGGACTCTGTCCACCCTATATGATTACAGACCTGCTTTTCTTCTCGATTTACCTGAAGGTATCAGCACCCCCATCATCGTTGGGTCTGTGGTTCTCCTCCTCGCTGCTGTTGGAATCTGTGTTGGAGTTTTTGTGTCCAAGAGGAGGAACGGTGAGTGAATCCAACTCTTCAGGAGGACCAACACCTGAACTCCACCTGCTCCTACTTCCTTCCCTCTCGTTGTGTCCGTTCCTACAATCTGATTGGTTGTTGTCATACACTAGTGGTCTCCATCTCTGAGTGAAGAACCTCCTCTAGTGTCGCCTCTACTGGGGAGGAGATGGAGGTAGGGTGTCTCCACCTCATCACTACCTGGACACATCTGAAGCAACGTGCTAAACACACAGCTCTCAGGAAGGGCTCACTTCAGAGGAACACTTTGGATTGTGGGTAAATGAGTCCTATGAATAGAGCTAAGCTAAGCTAAGTCCCTGAGTGACCCTAAGCTCCAGAACAGATTCCAGTCAGACTGTGTTGGTATGTAGCATCACGTGTCCATAGACATGTGCTTCAAGGGTGGAGGGATGGATGAGTGATGGACTCTGTCCACCATATATGATTACAGACCTGCTTTTCTTCTCTTGATTTCCCTGAAGGTATAAGCACCCCCATCATCATTGGGTCTGTGGTTCTGGTTCTCCTCCTCGCTGCTGTTGGATTCTGTGTTGGAGTCTTTGTGTTCAAGAAGAGAAACGGTGAGTGAATCCAACTCTTCAGGAGGACCAACACCTGAACTCCACCTGCTCCTACTTCCTTCCCTCTCGTTGTGTCCGTTCCTACAATCTGATTGGTTGTTGTCATACACTAGTGGTCTCCATCTCTGAGTGAAGAACCTCCTCTAGTGTCGCCTCTACTGGGGAGGAGATGGAGGTAGGGTGTCTCCACCTCATCACTACCTGGGTACATCTGAAGCCAGGTGCTAAACACACAGCTCTCAGGAAGGGCTCACTTCAGAGGAACACGTTGGATTGTGGGTAAATGAGTCCTATGAATAGAGCTAAGCTAAGCTAAGTCCCTGAGTGACCCTGAGCTCCAGAACAGATTCCAGTCAGACTGTGTTGGTATGTAGCATCACGTGTCCATAGACATGTGCTTCAAGGGTGGAGAGATGGATGAGTGATGGACTCTGTCCACCATTTATGATTACAGACCTGCTTTTCTTCTCTTGATTTACCTGAAGGTATTGGGTCTGTGGTTCTCCTCCTCGCTGCTGTTGTTGGAATCGGTGTTGGAGTCTTTGTGTCCAAGAGGAGAAACGGTGAGTGAATCCAACTCTTCAGGAGGACCAACACCTGAACTCCACCTGCTCCTACTTCCTTCCCCCTCGTTGCGTCCGTTCCTACAATCTGATTGGTTGTTGTCATACACTAGTGGTCTCCATCTCTGAGTGAAGAACCTCCTCTAGTGTCGTGTCCACAGTGACGTAAGAATATCAAAGTGTAATAACATTCAGATATTTACCACTGTTACAACACTGATCATGTATGATCAATGATCATTGATCATTATCCATAGCGGGCCAGAGCCTTAGAGCCAAGAGCCAACTGGCTGGTGAGTAAAATGTGTTTTTACTGCAGATTAACATTTCAGTGTTGAATGAGAGTATCTGGATTGAAATATACAGCTCTGTTGACCTAGATACATCTAGCTTACTGGACTATACAGCTCTGTTGACTTAGATACATCTAGCTTACTGGACTATACAGCTCTGTTGGCCTAGATACATCTAGCTCACTGGACTATACAGCTCTGTTTACCTAGATACATCTAGCTCACTGGACTATACAGCTCTGTTGACCTAGATACATCTAGCTCACTGGACTATACAGCTCTGTTGACCTAGATGCATCTAGCTCACTGGACTATACAGCTCTGTTTACCTAGATACATCTAGCTTACTGGACTATACAGCTCTGTTGACCTAGATACATCTAGCTCACTGGACTATACAGCTCTGTTTACCTAGATACATCTAGCTTACTGGACTATACAGCTCTGTTGACCTAGATACATCTAGCTCACTGGACTATACAGCTCTGTTGACCTAGATACATCTAGCTTACTGGACTATACAGCTCTGTTGACCTAGATACATCTAGCTCACTGGACTATACAGCTCTGTTGACCTAGATACATCTAGCTCACTGGACTATACAGCTCTGTTGACCTAGATACATCTAGCTTAGTGGACTATACAGCTCTGTTGACCTAGATACATCTAGCTCACTGGACTATACAGCTCTGTTTACCTAGATACATCTAGATCACTGGACTATACAGCTCTGTTGACCTAGCTACATCTAGCTCACTGGACTATACAGCTCTGTTGACCTAGATACATCTAGCTTACTGGACTATACAGCTCTGTTGACCTAGATACATCTAGCTCACTGGACTATACAGCTCTGTGGACCTAGATACATCTAGCTCACTGGACTATACAGCTCTGTTGACCTAGATACATCTAGCTCACTTGACTATACAGCTCTGTTGATCTAGATACATCTAGATCACTGGACTATACAGCTCTGTTGACCTAGCTACATCTAGCTCACTGGACTATACAGCTCTGTTAACCTAGCTACATCTAGCTCACTGGACTATACATTTACATTTACATTTACATTTAGGGCATTTGGCAGACGCTTTTATCCAAAGCCACTTACAAGGTGTACATTAGTTGAAGCAGACAATAGCATAACACTGGGGTACGCAAACATAAAAATACAGCAGTTCACAAGTATTCATATTGACAAGATGAATAACACAATTTCGTACTGCTAGGTCACCTGCTTAAGTAGCTGTGATAAGAGCGTGTTAACAACATTAAGGACATACACTTGCTAACATATACAACATGCTAAGAGCTATTAATGTCAGGACTTAAGCAAGTTTAGGGGTTTCACAAAGGAGAGTCCAGGTGGACTCTGAACAGGTGGGTCTTGAGTCTCTTGCGGAAGCTGGCGAGGGACTCTGCCGTCCTGACATGAGACGGGAGTTCATTCCACCACTGTGGGGCCAGAGCCGTGAAGAGCTGGGTTTTGGACGAGCGATGTTTGGTTGACCTTAGTGAAGGTCGAACAAGTCGCCTGGCAGAAGTTGAGCGGAGCGCTCTGGCTGGGATGTAGAGTTTGACCAACGCCTGGAGGTAGGCCGGGGCAGTTCCATTGACTGCCCTAAAGGTCAGCACCAGAATCTTGAATTTGATGCGAGCATTTACCGGAAGCCAGTGGAGATCGCGGAAGAGAGGGGTCACGTGGGAGAATTTCGGTAGGTTGAATACCAGGCGTGCTGCTGCGTTCTGGATGCGTTGGAGGGGCTTGGTTGCAGAGGCGGGGAGTCCCGCCAGGAGAGAGTTGCAGTAGTCGAGGCGGGTGATGACGAGCGCTTGGACCAGGATCTGCGCCGCTTCACGTGTGAGGAAGGGCCGGATCCTGCGGATGTTGTAGAGGGCAATTCTATACAGCTCTATTGACCTAGATACATCTAGCTCACTGGACTATACAGCTCTGTTGATCTAGATACATCTAGATCACTGGACTATACAGCTCTGTTGACCTAGATACATCTAGCTCACCGGACTATACAGCTCTGTTGACCTAGCTACATCTAGCTCACTGGACTATACAGCTCTGTTGACCTAGCTACATCTAGCTCACTGGACTATACAGCTCTGTTGATCTAGATACATCTAGATCACTGGACTATACAGCTCTGTTGACCTAGATACATCTAGCTCACTGGACTATACAGCTCTGTTGATCTAGATACATCTAGATCACTGGACTATACAGCTCTGTTGACCTAGATACATCTAGCTCACCGGACTATACAGCTCTGTTGACCTAGCTACATCTAGCTCACTGGACTATACAGCTCTGTTAACCTAGCTACATCTAGCTCACTGGACTATACAGCTCTGTTGACCTAGATACATCTAGCTCACTGGACTATACAGCTCTGTTGATCTAGATACATCTAGATCACTGGACTATACAGCTCTGTTGACCTAGATACATCTAGCTCACCGGACTATACAGCTCTGTTGACCTAGCTACATCTAGCTCACTGGACTATACAGCTCTGTTAACCTAGCTACATCTAGCTCACTGGACTATACAGCTCTGTTGACCTAGATACATCTAGCTCACTGGACTATACAGCTCTGTTGACCTAGATACATCTAGCTCACTGGACTATACAGCTATGTTGACCTAGATACATCTAGCTCACTGGACTATACAGCTCTGTTGACCTAGATACATCTAGCTCACTGGACTATACAGCTCTGTTGACCTAGCTACATCTAGCTCACTGGACTATAGAGCTCGGTTGACCTAGATACATCTAGCTTACTGGACTATACAGCTCTGTTGACCTAGATACATCTAGCTCAGTGAATTCACCTCCTCATATTCTGCTACTTCTTCTGACACCAGCTCTGAGGTCCCTGGGGAACATAATCCAGCTCCTGAGGCCCAACCTCTCAACACAGAGTCAGTATTTGGTGACATCACAACATTTTAGAGGAGGATGATCATATATTTACAGAACATTACTGCAATATATTGCAGTATATATATTATATATTGACAGTATTATCTTAACATCATCACAGTAATATATGAACAGTATTATCTTAACATCACAGTAATATAGTAACAGTATTATCTTAACATCATCACAGTAATATAGTAACAGTATTATCTTAACATCATCACAGTAATATAGTAACAGTATTATCTTAACATCATCACAGTAATATATTAACAGTATTATCTTAACATCATCACAGTAATATATGAACAGTATTATCTTAACATCATCACAGTAATATAGTAACAGTATTATCTTAACATCATCACAGTAATATAGTAACAGTATTATCTTAACATCATCACAGTAATATAGTAACAGTATTATCTTAACATCATCACATTGATATCTTGACTCATGCTAAATGGGTTCATCCTGTCTTGTTCTTCCTTCCTGTTTAGGGTCAACTGAACCATGAAGACTCTTCTCCCGTTCAGCTTAAAGCAGCACAGAGTAGACTGCTGCTCATTTACAATCATTACTAACAGCCTTCAGCTAACTTCACATGCTATGAGTGATCTATTACAATAACATTCATATGTGCTTTTATCTTGAAATCAGTCATCAATCCGTACTGAAAGTTGAAATCAATGTCATCACTGTATTTGGGATTGATTTGATGAACTCGCCGACTATAATAGTTTCATAATTAGTAAGAACAGAAACATATGGATGAGCTGAGATGAAATGATGGCTCCACACACGGTAGACCAACATGTGTGGATGTTATTAAGCCATCGCCTTCTTTCAGCACCAAGAGCCAGAGTTTGCTCCCCTTGATTTTGGATTATAGTTGATTTATTTTATATTGTATTTGATTATAATTCAAAAAAACTTGAATTGGCAACTTTCACGAGTGCTATTGTGGCCACAATTCTACACTGTGCAAATCTATGTTATGACTGATAGAGCGCTCCAAAAGAACGAAACAAAGAGTTTAAAGGGCTGACTAATAGTGAGTCTGTAGCTGATAGCAGATTGTAAATCCACCAACATGGCCGACTTCCGGTTCTCCGGTCGTGTTTTAATTTACGTGACTTGCAAGTCGTCAATTCAAGATGTTGGACTAAATTGAGTCGAGTTTGAATATTGATTAATTGAATGTAATATTACTATTATTATATTATAATTATTGATATACTTTTAATTGTGTTATTATTGTAGAGTTTTGCTGGTAGCTAGAGAACTGCATTGCTGGGATGGTTTATGTTTTAATTTGATTTGTTCATTTTCGTCTTTTTTTGGAATTGGATTGTTTGAAAGTTTTCCTAATTCTCACTGTTTCTTTGGGTTATTCTGTCAATAAAATATTTAATAAATCTTTTCCATAATTTCAGGTTTTTAGGTTAGAGTATTTAATTGATTTAGTTCATTTCATAATAATAATAATCGTAATACATTCAATTTCATATAGCGCTTTCTGGACACCCAAGGTGCTTTTCAGACGTGGTAAAATAAATATAATTAAATGAAAAACTAACTTATTAGAGTATAATTAAAAATGTCAAGTCATGGAATGGAGGGGGGGATGTTTTAGCAGGGAAAAGGCAGGGAAAGGTTTGAAGAGGTGGGTCTTGAGAGCCTGTTTGAAGGATGGTAGGGTGGTTGTTTGAAGGATGGTAGGGTGGTTGTTTGAAGGATGGTAGGGTGGTTGTTTGAAGGATGGTAGGGTGGTTGTTTGAAGGACGGTAGGGTGGTTGTTTGAAGGACGGTAGAGTGGTTGTTTGAAGGATGGTAGGATGGTTGTATGAAGGATGGTAGGGTGGTTGTTTGAAGGATGGTAGGGTGGTTGTTTGAAGGATGGTAGGGTGGTTGTTTGAAGGATGGTAGGGTGGTTGTTTGAAGGATAGTAGGGTGGTTGTTTGAAGGGTAGTAGGGTGGTTGTTTGAAGGATGGTAGGGTGGTTGTTTGAAGGATGGTAGGGCGGTTGTTTGAAGGATGGTAGGGTGGTTGTCTGAAGGATAGTAGGGTGGTTGTTTGAAGGATGGTAGGGTGGTTGTATGAAGGGTGGTAGGGTGGTTGTTTGAAGGATGGTAAGGTGGTTGTTTGAAGGATAGTAGGGTGGTTGTTTGAAGGATGGTAGGGTGGTTGTTTGAAGGATGGTAGGGTGGTTGTTTGAAGGATGGTAGGGTGGTTGTTTAAAGGATGGTAGGGTGGTTGCCTGACGGATGTGGATGGGGAGGGCGTTCCAGAAGGAGGGTGCAGGAACTGAAAAGGCCCTTGAAAAACAATAGTTCAACGTTTTCAATCAAACAGGTCTGCTTAAACTACGAGATCATTGAGATGTCATTTCTACGTTGGCCCTGAAGTGCAAATCACAACCACAATAAGAAAATGACAAAATATGACTAGAAATATATAAGTAACTACAAATATAACAGTTAATGATGAAATATGACAACTAACTAGAAATATAACAGTTAATGACAAAATATGACAACAAACTAGAAATATAACAGTTAATGACGAAATATGACAACAAACTAGAAATATATCAGTTAATGACGAAATATGACAACTAACTAGAAATATAACAGTTAATGACGAAATATGACAACTAACTAGAAATATAACAGTTAATGACGAAATATGACAACTAACTAGAAATATAACAGTTAATGACGAAATATGACAACTAACTAGAAATATAACAGTTAATGACGAAATATGACAACTAACAGGCTGTAGGTGTCAGGTGACCTGGCCACAGGAAGGGGTCTGGTGGTGGGGGAGGAGAGGTAGGGAGGATGTATAACAATTTAACTGAACTGTTGATATAACCCGTGTACATATATATATACCTATAATTCTGCCCATATCACACATCTTATTTAACCTGTGTACATTATATATTACCATGTACTTTACTGCAACATTTGCACTCTGGTTAGATGCCAAATTATTTTCGCTGTACTGTACTTTTATTTTATAGTATAGTGTTTATAAAGGGAATGGGGACTAAGCATTCCATTGTACTTCCATTGTTGCATATTGTTACGTACATCGTATGATCCGTTTCTCGTTACTGTTTGTGTTGTGTTTTGTTTTCCTTTCTGTCTCCCTCTCCTAATGCTTTTTCCCCAGGTGTTGGTGGTCATCGTTAACCTCAAGTGGCTGAACTGTCCTAATCAGCTGCTTATTTAAACCTCCTGCGTTTGTTCCAAGAGGGGGTGGCATTTTGGTGTGTGCTTGTGTGTTAGTGTTGCTTCCTTGAATGCTATCCAATTTTGTTAGAGTCCATTGTTTGTAGTCCTGCCTGTTGGTAGTCCTGTTTGTTTTGCCAGTCGGTCTTGTCCCTCCGTGTAATACCCTGGGGAGGGCGAGGTAGTTCGCAGGTAAGATGCCCATGGGCCTACATTTTACATCACGCAGGTATTCTTTGTATAGATACACTAGGTAAGTTTCCCCAGGCGGGTACCACCTCATGTATTTATTGGGACCAGGTCAGGGACAGTTAGTTTAGTGGGATAAATTGATGCTTAAGTAGGTTAGGTAGCGTCAGACTTAGCTTGAGGGGGTTTGTTTTCTTTGTTTGTTTTGGTACTCGTTTGTTTTGCCGTCCTCCCAGGCCTAGTTACTTGTTGTGTCTATTTGGCTTGTGGCCTTATAATTGTCCGTGCCGGTTATTTCAACTATACATGACTTATGTAAATAAATCATTGCTAGCATTTGATTCGGTTGTCAACCTCACTGGCTTTTCCCCGGCATATATACATGACCCCACGTAACACATATGGCAAATAAACATCTTGAATCTCAAAGAACAACACTACGTGTAATAAAACGGATCTAAAAATGAATGATAAATCCTCGATGTTGACACCTCACATAACCCTGACTTTAAATACAATGATCTGGCTTCAGTAGGGCGTTCTATAGTGACGTCATCTAGCGTTAACCTGCCTGTCTGCTGGTAAACATTAGATGACGTCATTAAGGACCTACCCAGCAAACTAAAAAACGTCCCGAAGACGTCGCCTAAAGGCGCTGTCACACCGTTCTGGTCAGCGTTCTATGAACGTTCTAATCGTTCAATTTTCGAGCGTTCTAGGGTGAGCGTGTACATCTGCATGTGACTATGTGACTAACGCATGAATTAGCGTGTGATTAACGCATGAATTAGCGTGTGACTAACGCATGAGGAGCGTGTACCAGCGACCACGTAAGACACCCCTGAAAACTATTAGCGTGTGCTGACGTGTCACTGTGTTCAAACGGGTACGCGGGGAAATCACACTGGATTCAGTTGTTCTTGTCACGAGTGGATTGTTCAGTGGGACCCAGAACGCAGACCAAGACACAGTGGAGCGATAACAGAGCTTTATTTCAAGCAAACACAACACAAGAGAGTGATCAGGGACAGTCCAGGGGTCTGGGTACCGGGAGGTCGATCCGCGGAGTACCGGCAGGTAGTAGACCGGCGAGTAGTCCGGGACGGGAGAGGAGTCTGGGTACCGGGAGGTGGGAGTAGCGACAGGTACCAGACAGACGGATGGTCAGGGACGAGCGAGAAGTCTAGACACCGGGAGGTCGGAATAGCGACAGGTACTGGACAGGTAATTAGAATGACCGGGGAGCTCGTATAGACCGGAGACCGGAGACGCGGGATAGGTAAAGAAACTGGATCTCCGGGACATCAGCGTGGCGATTCCGTCCAGAATGTACAACGTAACATGAACAAAGTACGACGTAACCTGAACAAAGTACGACCTAACGCCGGGGTAACGGGAAGCCAGGGTCTATAGACCCCAGGTGAGGGGATTAGCAATCAGCCACGGCAATTGCTGACAGGTGTGTGTGTGTGTGTGTGCGCCGCCAGCGCACGTGGCTTGGCCACGCCCCCTGACAACCACCGTAATCGTGACAATTCTTCTGGATATTGAACAGTGCCGCCAAGAGGAAAAAAGCGTGTGAGGGGGGCTACTGCTAAACTCCATCTCCATGTCGTCTGTACTCCATCTCCAATCCGAAAATATGCGCACAATGTGGGATGTGTACCAGTGAGTCGTTCACTGCAAAGCAAAGATTGTGAACGATTAATAACAACCAAGTAACGCTACGGTAACGACTGACTAACAATAACCGAACGCGTGCAACGTTCGGCGAACGTTAGTACAACGTCCACGAACGTTCTCCAGCGTTCTCCAGCGTTTAACGTTAAGCGCCGATCACCGACGATTACCAGCGTTTGACAGAGAACGTTGATTGATCAGAGAACGTTGGGAGGACGTAACGAGAACGGGTGGTGTATTCCATCGAGCACTCGGTGCTCTACTAGGTTAGGTAGACTGTGTGATGATGTCAACGCGAGGTTGATTGTTGATTGGTCGAGCCTGTTCCTGTTAGTCTGAGTTAAGATGACACTCGTACCACAGCCTTGCCTTCGTGATTGAAATTGACCTTACATTTAGGGCATTTGGCAGACGCTTTTATCCAAAGCGACTTACAAGGTGCGCGCACACACACACACACACACACACACACACACACACACACACACACACACACACACACACACACACACACACACACACAATCACACCACACACACACAGTAGGTAAGGTACAGATTTGGCCAAAGAAGAACGTTACATTCATCGCGGCTCAGAGAGCATTTGCCCTCCGTGTGTTCTTAATGTGCCATCACAATTCATACTCATTCAATACAAAGTAAAGTATATACAGTCCGCAACAAAAAGACAAATGTAGTTAAAAAAAATTAACTTAAATAACTACATTTTTTCTTATCTTATTTTATATACAAGATATACAAATAATGGACTAGATAAGAAAAATAATTTTATTATAATAATTATTTATCACTTCCAGTTTTGATTGAAAGTCAAGTTTTATCTTATATATTTAATCTTCCATTGTTCCAGTCAGATATAAACGGACTTGACTTTCTCTACTTGACTTTCTTAGCTAGCATATTACCCACAATGCCCTCTGTCTGTAACACGCCCCCCAGGGAGGCAGAGCTACCGGCTGCCTCCCTTCCTGCTTGTCACTGCGGCGTTATGTCAGATCAGCAAGACTAATATGTTCTACACACAGGTGAACTACATGACCTAGACTATGGCGCGTGAGGACATATAATCAAAGTGTGTTCAGCCATTGGTGACATACAGAGAGATCAATGCTCAGCCCAGTTTGGGAGGGATCAATCCCAGAGGCTCAGCTCGTCCTCCTCCCTTCGCGTCTTTCCTCCGGATTGGAACAGGAAAATACACAAACTCAGCTTGAAAGAATGATTGGAATCATACAAAAATTACATTTTTTTACATTTCATGATGACAGGGGAGGCAATGCCTCCCCTGACCGCACGTCACTGGTATGAAGGGAGGCCGCGGTCGCTAAAACTCCTCCAGTCCGGTTTCAGACTCGCTCCTCCTCCTCCTCCTCCTCCTCCTCCTCCTCCTCCTCCTCCTCCTCCTCTTCTTCATTTCGACCACCAGGCAGACATGTTGGCATCTACAAATGAAATAGACGGAACCATCTTACCATTTATCCATCTGAAAGGTATGAATTATAGAATCCAGAGAATGTAGTGTAGTAGTAGCCAAAGTTTAGACGTAGCTCGAATTTGTAGGCTATAGGCAACTTCAGTAACTTCAGCCGTCTGTAGGGTTAAATCCCACCACTGCTAAGCAGTGAGTTGACCTGCAAACACTAGTTAGCTAGAAACAAGAAGCTGGAAATGTTTTCAGTTAAACAAAAGTGATTTATATGTTATATTAAATCTTAGTGTGTGTGTGTGTGTGTGTGTGTGTGTGTGTGTGTGTGTGTGTGTGTGTGTGTGTGTGTGTGTGTGTGCGCAGATGGGTGACAACTATCTTTCATTTAATCATGCTATGCGTGCTTGAGAAGGGTACCTGTCCAGGTGCTGTTCCACGGTGAGGGGCATGTCTCAATGTGACAGCTGTACACTGTTCCACGGTGAGGGGCATGTCTCAATGTGACAGCTGTACACTGTTCCACGGTGAGGGGCATGTCTCAATGTGACAGCTGTACACTGTTCCACGGTGTGGGGCATGTCTCAATGTGACAGCTATACACTGTTCCACGGTGAGGGGCATGTCTCAATGTGACAGCTGTACACTGTTCCACGGTGAGGGGCATGTATCAATGTGACAGCTATACACTGTTCCACGGTGAGGGGCATGTTTCAATGTGACAGCTATACACTGTTCCACGGTGAGGGGCATGTTTCAATGTGACAGCTATACACTGTTCCACGGTGAGGGGCATGTTTCAATGTGACAGCTATACACTGTTCCACGGTGAGGGGCATGTTTCAATGTGACAGCTGTACACTGTTCCACGGTGAGGGGCATGTTTCAATGTGACAGCTGTACACTGTTCCACGGTGAGGGGCATGTTTCAATGTGACAGCTGTACACTGTTCCACGGTGAGGGGCATGTTTCAATGTGACAGCTGTACACTGTTCCACGGTGAGGGGCATGTTTCAATGTGACAGCTATACACTGTTCCACGGTGAGGGGCATGTTTCAATGTGACAGCTGTACACTGTTCCACGGTGAGGGGCATGTCTCAATGTGACAGCTATACACTGTTCCAAGCATCGGCTTTTAATCTTTGGGTAAGCCTTATGGCATGCACCTGTAAGATAGACACTGCAGCTCAGGACTGAAATATAGCATTTAGCATGTACTACTTTCTATGAAACTATTTTATGGTATTATATGTCATTGTCATTATACAACCTGAAAATGTTTCAATAAGCACAGACACTGATGTGTTTATGTAAAAAAAAAGACAAATACTTACTTATAATTACTTCATTAATTGGAAGGATCTGAAAAGGCCTCTTTCCCTTCCTTCCCTTCTAGCTGTAGTGACCCCAGAGGGCATTGGTCCCAATTCTCCTCAGCATCCTCCTCTCACCATCGACCCAGGCTCACGCCTGACTGTAGGCTAGGGTACTGAATCTATCTAAATGAAATAGTCTGTTATTGTGGTGTTTCATATGTCAAAATACCAGGAAAGATATGTCACTGCACTCACTATTTCCTTCTTGAAAGTAGATTCTGTTTTAATCTGGTGGCACAAATTGTCCAAATCCCCTGTTGTTTGACAGGGTCCTCCAGCATGCTTTCTGGGGGAGATTCCTCAGTATGTCTCCTGGCCTCCAGCAAGTTCTCCACCCTACGCACTGCTTACATTTTCTTCCATCAATTATATCCTGAGGAGCATCCTCAGCTCAAATGCATCCAACAGCTTAACAACCTCTGTAAACACCACCATACTGTAGTATGGTGGTGTTAAAATGAATGTCTACAAACAATTATTCAGTCAAGCTAAAATAATTAATTTTTAAACAAACTCTGTAGCGTGTGTATGCAGGGTCCCTGTGAGGGTGGGGGTTGGATTATTCTGCAATAACTTGATGTAATCGTGCCTTCCCTTATCTGGTGGCCCTCCTCAACACTGCTGCCTGTAGTGTTTACAAATACAGTTACCGAAGGAATCAAAGCTAATATACATTTAAAACAAAATTCCATACCAGGGTTTGATGGGTTTGTGTTGGTGCTTCCTGTGTTACTACTTGACAGAGCAACTGCAAAACAAATATATAAAAATATTTATATATATATTTTTAAATATGTCCTTCAGTCTTGATATAGCCTACTCACATTGTGGAGCCCTTGGCAACAATAAAGGTCTTGACCACTTCTTGGGGGGATGGGCTTCTCTTTCCTCTGTATCATCCATAGTCAACAGGAAACTATTTAATCACACTACATGCATTAAAATAGTTAAGGTTTTCTTGTTTGTCTTCATTGGACATTTTTAGTTACCTTCAGATGTTTCAACTGCAAAACAAGACAAAATATGTACATGACTACGATCTGTCACAATTGGATGCATTAATTTTCAAACTAACAAATTGAGACTAAGTCCTTTTATTAATTGATTGTTCCCCCACATATGTAAATGTACTGACAAAGTACCTATTACACTGAGTACATGTACTGACAATGTACCTATTATACTGAGTACAAGTACTGACAAAGTACCTATTATACTGAGTACAAGTACTGACAAAGTACATATTACACTGAGTACTGACAAGTACTGACAATGTACATTGTTAACTGAGTACAAGTACTAACAATGTACCTATTATACTGAGTACAAGTTCTGACAAAGTACCTATTACACTGAGTACTGACAATGTACCTATCCTACTGAGTACATGTACTGACAATATACTTATTATACTGAGTAAAAGTACTGACAAAGTACCTTTTACACTGAGTACAAGTACTGACAATGTACCTTTTAACTCAGTACAAGTACTGACAAAGTACCTATTACACTGAGTAAAAGTACTGACAATGTACCTTTTTAACTGAGTACAAGTACTGACAATGTACCTGTAACATAAAAATGACTAACACTGAAATAACTGAAATAAAAATGTACTGTAATAAAGTGATATATGATGATATATTAGTGATATATATTGATGATACATCACAGATCAGAGTTGACTACAGTATCTTAGTCTTCTTCCTACTGTAATAAAGTGATATATGATGATATATTAGTGATATATATTGATGATACATCACAGATCAGAGTTGACTACAGTATCTTAGTCTTCTTCCTGCTGTAATAAAGTGATATATGATGATATATTAGTGATATATATTGATGATACATCACAGAACAGAGTTGACTACAGTATCTCTCGGTATCAAAGCATGATGAACCAGTTGGTCCAGTTCCCCTCCCAGTTCAGTTCCTTTCAGACTAACCTCTTCTAGGCTGTTGTTCCATGACTCACTCAGTCATGAACTATAATAACCTTATTCAAATAAGAACCATAGACAGAGAGCTCTGATAACCAGAAGCTCAGACACACACAGTCTCTGACCGTACTTTGATTCATTTTCAATAAAATCTGAATTGTACAATATTGTAACATGATGTAATTTATTATTCAGAAGCATACACTTGAATCAATATAGACTATTGATTACTGACTGCAACTGTTGAGAAGTTTCTCTAAAATGGTTCACAGTCTTGTTGGGTTGGATTCTTCTTGTGTTGTTTCCTGGTTCGTTTTTTGGGTTACACCCTTTACTGGCAGACACACACACACACACACACACACACACACACACACACACATACACAATTAGACAGATAGAAAGACACACAGACACACACGCATACACACGCACCTACACAAATACAGGCGCACACACGTCAAGTCAAGTCCAGTTTATTGTCACTTCACAGTTAACACAATGGGTGAAAATCTTATGTGCAATACCCGACGACAGACAGCAGTTAAAATAAGATAAATAAGATAAAAACAGATAAAAATAGATAAAAATAGAATAAAACTGAATAGAATAAAAGTTATAAAATAAAAATAAAAATGCAATTTATAAAATGCAATATATCGGCACGGAATAAGAGCAATATGTATATATAAATCGATGTAATAAAATATACAATGTTATATGCTATACGCCCTTGTTCAGCAGCCTGATGGCCTGACTGTGGAAGCACACACACACACACACACACACACACACACACACACACACACACACACACACACACACACACACACACACACACACACACACACACACACACACACACACACACACACACACACACACACACACACACACACACACAAACAGATACAGGCACACAGACACACACTCACACACAGTCTTGTCAGTTTGGATTCTTCTTCTGTTGTTTTCTGGTTTGTGTTACACCCTTTACAGGCAGGCACACACATGCACACACACACACACACACACACACACACACACACACACACACACACACACACACACACACACACACACACAGATACAGGCGCAGACACACAGACACAAAGGTCTGCGCTTATCCAGGTTTCTACGAAACAAGTACTAATACCAATGCCAAATGCCAAAATAATGCCAAATACTTGATGTGTATTAGAAAGATACCATAAACCATAGAGTCGTCTCACTTTAGTTTACTCCATTTAAGACGGACACAGGTTTACAAAAAATTTGGTCTTAGCTCATTTAGGGTAGGTTTTAAATTTTAAACACCTTCTTGTTATTCTTTAACTTATTTTAGGTTTAATCTCTTTGTTGATAGTTGCTATACATGTTTGTTGGACACCATCTCTTTTTCTTCTATGTAAAGCGTCTTTGTGTATCCTGAAAAGCGCTATATAAATCGAATTGATATAATTATTGATAGCAACACACCCTTTGCTCGAATTGAAGCTGCCGTTTGTGCCGGAGCCAGTGTGACCGCCTTTCAGAGTAAAGTTCTTGTCTCTGCTTTGGTTCTGTTTGCTGTTCACCTCTCCGCTCACCTTGCTCACGGCCCGTGTCTCTCGTACACTTTCTCTTGACATTGGTCCGCTGCTCTGGTGGCCTGCAGCAGTGGTGGTAGCAGATATGGATACAGGTTGGCTGTTGGTCGTGGAGCCACAGCTGGTGGGGGTTAGGCCACATGTGGGTCACTTTTGGGGCCGCTGGTAGAGCTACTGGTAGGGCCGCTTGGGGTGGTAAATCCAGGTCCAGGTCTACCTTAGCCTGGGTAGTAGACTCAGGACTCAGGACCTCTTATTTTATTTGTTTATTTAAATTGCATTCATTTTTCTTGGTGAAAGCTTTGAGAAGTTACTATTTTACTATTTTATCAACTCTTAGGTGCACCTTGCACAAATCAATGAGCTAATACACGCGTATATACGACTCTTCATCCAACGTATCTGCGATAATCTCCTTTCACCCTGTTCCTCTTTCACCCTGTTCCTCTTTCACCCTGTTCCTCTTTCACCCTGTTCCTCTTTCACCCTGTTCCTCTTTTACCCTGTTCCTCTTTCAGTCGGTACCTCTTTCACATGGAATGCCCGCGGCAAACCTGGCACTTCAGCGGAAAAATATGTCGTAATGTTTAAGAACTATTGCTGTAATACATTGTTTTATTATAATATTGTTTATATTTTAACTACAGCCTGTACCTTTTGGCAGGGCGACTCACCAATGGAAATCAGTCTTGTGGCTGCAATTGGGTGCATTTACATTTAAATGTGTTTTAAAAATTTCATGAATGTGCAAATGTCCCTCTTGAGCAAATAAATACATTTCTAATTTTAAAGGAGAAACACTCAGATTTTTCTTTTACATGAAAAGTGCAATATAAATTAAATGCATTATCGTTATATATACAATATAACTATATATATAATATATAGTTATATATCATTATAGCTTTACGGCTCATCCGTAAAGCCAAAACCACCACCTGTCAGCTTGATCCTCTTCCCACCACCCTGGTCAAGGCTTGTCTACCAGTCATATCACCCATGGTCACTGACATAATTAACTCCTCCCTCACCTCTGGAATTGTACCCCCCACCCTCAAACTGGCTGCAATCACTCCCATCCTCAAGAAACCCAGTACTGACCCAGCCCATCTGAACCACTTCAGGCCCATCTCCAACCTACCCTTAATCTCCAAGACCCTTGAGAGGATGGTTGCTGCACAGCTTCAGTCCCATCTGGAAATAAACAACCTCCAAAGAGAGCCACCTGCCAACCAACGTGATCGTTGTTGACAGGAGCGTGTGTGCTGCCAGCGCACGTGGCTTGGCCACGCCCCCTGCCAACCACCGTAACCGTGACCGTACCCCCCCTCAACGGGCGCCTCCTGGCGTCCAACCTGGCTTGAAGGGGTGTTCCCAGTCAAGGGAAAAGAACGGATCCAGACAGTAGCGGCGCGGGGGCCAACCCCGCTCCTCTGGACCATCTGCGTCCCAGTCGATGATCCGGGGGGGTGGAAGAGATTTGGTGGGCGAGCGGGGCCCGGGAAGAGAGCCACCCCTTCTGCCCAGGTCGGTAGGAGTCTTCTCAGGGGTCTGCTCTGGACCCCCTCTGTAGTCGACAGACGGGGCCCGCGTGACGTCGTCAGGCGGGTACGGCGTGGCGTCAGCAGACGGGGGCCGCGTGACGTCGTCAGGCGGGTACGGCGCGGCGTCAGCAGACGGGGGCCGTGTGACGTCGTCAGGTGGGTACGGCGCCGCGTCAGCAGACGGGGGCCGCGTGACGTCGTCAGGCGGGTACGGCGTGGCGTGAGCAGACGGGGGCTGCGTGACGTCGTCAGGCTGGTGCAGAGCGACGTCCTCGGGCGGGTGCGGAGCGACGTCCTCGGGCGGGTGCGGAGCGACGTCCTCGGGCGGGTGCGGAGCGACGTCCTCGGGCGGGTGCGGAGCGACGTCCTCCGGCGGGTGCGGAGCGACGTCGTCCGGTGAGTACGGCGCGACGTCGGTAGCGTCGGCAGACAGGGGGAGCGCAACGTCGTGCAGCGCAGCGTCGGGCAGCGCAGCGCTGTCAGACGGGGGAGAAGCGGCGCTGTCAGATGGGGGAGACACGGCGCTGTCAGCCGGGGGCAGCGTGACGTCAGACGCATCGGCAGACAGGAGCCGAGCGGCGCTGGGGACCCCTCTGAGGAGGGAAGCAACGACGGTTGCCAGGTCCCCAAGCTGGTCCATCGTAGTCTGCAGCTCCTGACCCAACCATCTCTCATCGTCGACCTGGGACGCAAACTTGGACTTGTTGTTTATGTTGGCCAACAGGGCCACCAAATTCTTATACTGACTCCGCCACGCTCGAATCCGTGATCTGCAACGGCTCCTCAGGGCATCGACCAGGTGCCTCACCCGCTCGAGATCACCGGGGCCCAGCTCGGCTAACTGGACGTTTTGCAGCTCCAGGCACAATTGGCTCCACTGGTCAGAGTTGCCGGGGTCCATAATGGTGAGGTCGTTCTGTCACGATGAGGGGAGTGGGTTGGACCCCAAACGCAGACAACGACACAGTGGAGCGATACAAATGGCTTTATTCCCAAAAGCACACACAACATACAAAGGTACACGGGGAGGACGATCCACGGAGTACCGGCAGGTAGTAGACCGTCGAGTAGTCCGGGACGGGGGGAGGAGTCTGCGTACCGGGATGTCGGGTGCGAAGTACCGGTAGGGGTAGTAGGCAGGCGACGGGTGCGAAGTACCGGACGGGTAGTCCGCAGGCGACGTCGGGTGTGAAGTACCGGATGGGTAGTAGGCAGGCGACGGGTATCAGAACAGACGGGAGAACAACGTGCAGTATACGTAACGACCTCACGCTGGGGTAACGGATAGACAAGGTATATATACCCCAGGTGAGGTGATTAGCAATTCGACAATGTGATCGTGTACAGGTGTGTGTGTGTGCGCCGCCAGCGCACGTGGCTTGGCCACGTCCCCTGCCAACCACCGTAACCGTGACACTTTTACCTGAACTTATGGTACTTTTACCTGAACTTATTGTACGTTTACCTGAACTGATGGTACTTTTACCTGAACTGATGGTACTTTTACCTGAACTTATGGTACTTTTACCTGAACTTATGGTACTTTTACCTGAACTTATGGTACTTTTACCTGAACTTATTGTACTTTTACCTGAACTTATGGTACTTTTATCTGAACTTATTGTACTTTTACCTGAACTTATGGTACTTTTACCTGAACTTATGGTACTTTTACCTGAACTTATTGTACTTTTACCTGAATTGATTGTACTTTTACCTGAACTAATGGTTATTTTACCTGAACTTATGGTTCTTTTACCTGAACCTTTTGTACTTTTACCTGAGCACTGGCTCAGTTCTCAGAGACTTTTTAGGTAATGAAAGTCACTTTTGACTTCAGGTGACGAGTTGTTCTCTTACCTTCCTTTGTTGAAACCCACTATTGTAAAACGCTTTGGATAAAACCTTCTGCTAAAGGACTAATGTAATGTTATGTAATGTAATATAATGTAATGTAATGTAATTTAGGACTATGGCTGGCTGTGATTGGAGATTTCTGCACAGACCGTCGGGAAAAAAGGGAGAATGTCTGGGAAAGCAGAAGAGACTGAATAAACATGTGAGAATAGGAACATTTTAAAAAGGTCCCAATTTAGTCCTTTTAGCTCAATTCAACGCCAGCCAAGTTTCCCACGTGAGAATCAATGATGCATCGGAGGGAAGAAACACATCATTTTGAATCGTCTCTGCTAAAGCAACCGGTCCGTCCTGAATCAAAATCTGTCAGTGAAATGAGTTCCTCTCATTTAACCCATCCTAGTATTAGGAGCAGTGGGTCAGCTATCAGATATACAGCTGCCCCGAAGGGGAGCAGGGGAGGGGTCCGGTGCCTCACTCGAGGGCACCTCGGCAGTGCGGCCAGGTGTTTTGGGGGGGGGGGGGGACTCGAACCGGCGACCTTCCGGTTCCCCGAGCCCCGACGGACCGAGTTATCCTGGCACGGCGATTCTCAAGAAGGAAGGGCGGTGTGAATGGGGAAAGAGCCACCCGGAGAGGACCAGCGGCGGTGTCACTCACCCACGCCAAAGAAGAGCGGGCGGTGACGACGGCCGGGGCGGGGCGGTGCAGAGCAGCGGCACGGGCGGCATCCTCAGCCGGCGCATGTCACCGGTGAACAAGCTCCACGACCGCAGGTCTGGGGACCAGGGGAGAGAAGGGCAGCCATTAAGGGGAAAGAGAGCATTCCTTTGTAGTAACGCCCAGAGACCGCTAGATGGCGCTTGAAACCCAAACGGCTGCAAAAACCTGCGGTCAACTTTTTGACGAATTAACAACAAAAAAAACTCAACATCATCTGACCTTTAATGTTCATATCCTTGTAACGGACATGAAAAAATGGGGGGAGGGGGGGGGAGACACAAGGAGGGGAGACGGGGGGGGGGGAGACACAGGGGGGGGAGACACAAGGGGGGAGACACGGGGGGGGGGGACACCGGGGGGAAGGAAGGGAGGAGGATAAGAGACACCGCTTTATGGTCCAGGATCACCACCAACAACACATCACAACACGCCAAGCAGCCATCGCCACTTGAAGAGACTGTACTATTACACGTCTACTTATGGTAACATGTAGTTAGATTACATTAGATTCTAATATGTTGTCCTTTCACAGCACAAGTACAGTACAGAGAAAATAAGTTGCCATCTAACCAGAGTGCAGATGTTGCAGTAAAGTGCATGGTAATATACAATGTAGAGTGGTTAAATAAGATGTAAAAACTGTCTACTAGGTATAAAAACGTATAACTTATAGAGTAGGTTTGACATATGTGCAGAATTATAGGTATATATATATATATACATATACACACACACAGGTAACTATACAAGTATTCAACAGGTAGTAAGCAGGGGTATGCAGATATATCAACATAAGTATAAATATAAATGGATATACAGAACAGGTAGTGAACAGGGATTTGCAGTTATATCAACATAAGTATAAATATATGGGATATATTTAATAAGATATAAATATATATATAAACCAATCTGATATATTTCTGGGTTTCTGGGAACAATATCCTTCAACCAAAGTACTTGCGAATGCTTTGGCCCTTAGACTGAATGAGAGCGTACGTTTGGATTGACAATTTGATCAACCAATCATATAGTGATTTGTAGCCAATGGGCGTATTCTTTCAGATTTCACCACAGGTCCATAGTACGCTAGAAGGTTCACTGGCTCGAGACCTAGGATCTAGCGTAGTGCTACGTTTTGGTGATGGTCTACATAAGGTCCAGTTGTGATAGACACGGTTCACCACTGATACATCAATTCAAGAGGAAACAACAAGTTAAAATATAAAGATATAAAACACAACACAATTAGCACATTAAAAGCAGTTCTGATACAAGATACAAGATATTTTTATTGGCCAAATGCCAACAGGTACATGGGAATGCTTTCTCCCCATTCCCTCCTGCAGTATACATCTCCAAAACAACACCATACAAATAATATATACAATAAAAATACAATAAAAATAAACCAAAAAAGAGCAGCAAAGTGACTGATAAATTACATTTACATGTGTTGAATGCATTTAAAGTGGCAGTAGTGCAGCAGCATCATGAATACAGTGCAGAACAGTGCAGTAACTGACGCGAGGGGTATGTGGCAGGGGCTACAGACGATAACGAACTTCAGAGGGAGAACCAGCTGTGTAGAGAACTCCTCTACCTCCCTCCCAGGAGAGCGAAATACTTTTTTTGCTCGGTTCGACATGAACGGCAGCCCGCCGAAGCCAGCACCGCCTGAGGAGACCAGCCTGCTGAACATCTCGGAGGCAGATGTGTGCCGCACCTTCAAGCGGTTGAACATCCGTAAGGCGGGCGACATCCCGGGCCGCGTCCTCAGAGCATGCGCAGACCAGTTGGCAGGAGTCTTTGCAGACATCTTCAACCTCAAATCATAACAGACATTGCCCACCCCAGCCACAAACTGTTTTCACTGTTACCGTCAGGCAGGCGATACCGCAGTATCAAGTACCGCACAAATAGACTCAGAGATAGCTTCCACAGTCAGGCCATCAGGCTGCTGAACAAGGGCGTATAGCATATAACAATGTATATATTATTACATTGATTTAGATATATATTGCTCTTTTTCTGACATATTGCATTTTATATATATATACATCAGATACAAACATATTGAATTAAAGACCTAATGAAAGATGAATTAAGATAAAGAACAACATCAGACACAAAGGTATTGAATTAAAGACCTAATGAAAGATGAATTAATATAAAGAACAACATCAGACACAAAGGTATTGAACTAAAGCCCTAACTAAAGATGTGTTCCTCAGTAAGAGGAAGAGAAACCAGTTGTCAGTGAGGACTCCAGCCAGCCTTTAGAGCAGGGCTCCATTATTCACCATGTGTTGACCTGAGGACCAGATTGATGTTGACTTGGTTCAATCTTTAGAACATAAATGTTGTTCATCAAAGGGAGCTCCATATGAGCTGGTGGAATAGAACTGTTGGCTTGCGTTGGTTTCTTATTCTAGAAGAGACTTGGGGTGCAGGTGAGGGGCGTGGCCACTGGAGGGCGCTGTGAGTGTGTTGGTGTGTGTGTGTGTGTGTGTGTGTGGGTGCCAATGTTGGACACTTAAATATCAACTTTAGACCAGCCATTCTCAACCTGTGGTAAAGTACCACCGGTGGTTCTTGCGCCCCCTGCTGGTGGTACTCTGAGGGATCCCTGGAATCTCAATGTTAAAAAATGAAATAAAACCAACTTTAAAATCAATTGTAAAACATGTTGTACAGTAATACTATTAACATACTACTACGAATGAAAATACGCTTGAGATAATTGAAATTGGGGTTTAAAATAAGTTCTACATTTATTTAGTTGTTTTAAGATTTACATGTTTGTTTCTGACGTTGTTTCTGACGAACACTACTACCTGTTTGGGGTGGGGCTAAGGGGGGGGCTAAGGGGGCGTGGCTGCGGGGGTAGAAGTTTGGAGGTGGGGCTAAGGGGGGCGGGGCAAAGGGGGCGGGGCTGAGGGGCTAGGTGTTTGGGGGGGTCACGACAACCACACACACACACACACACACACACACACACACATACACACACACACACACACACACACATACACACACACACACACACACACACACACACACACAAATACGCGGAAGTGAAACTGACAAGAGAGAGAGAGAGCATCACACGATTTCTCTCTCCCCCCATCACACACACACACACACACCCTTGTACACACCTTGCATATATATATATAGTTTAGCAGTTTGTGGACTGTCCCACCAGGAAAAACAAGACACTGGACCTGCTGTATGCCAATGTTAAGGAGGCATACAGCGCCACCGCCCTTCCTCCTCTTGGAAGGTCAGACCACAACCTCATCCACCTTCAGCCCCTGTATAGGCCTCTAGTCCAGCGGCTGCCTATGACCATAAGGACTGTGAGGAGATGGTCACAGGAGGCCGATGAGGACTTGCGGGGCTGCTTTTAGTCAACAGACTGGGATTTCCTCTGTGATTTGCATGGAGAGGACCTTGATGATCTCACGGAATGCATAACAGGGTACATCAACTTCTGTGTGGACAGTGTTGTTCCCACAGAGACTGTACGCTGTTATCCCAACAACAAGCCGTGGGTCACCCGAGACATCAAGGTCCTGCTCAATGAGAAGAAGAGGGCCTTCAGAGACAGGGACAGGGAGCAGACAGCCATTCCCCTCCAGCCCTCCAGCCCTGCTGTCCCCCCTCCCCCACCGTCCCTCTCCAGCGACAACATACCTGTTCTCTCTCCCCCACCACTACCTCACCCCTCCCCCATCAACACAACAGAGACTCTTCCTGCCCCCACACATGGCACACAGACCTTCACAGCTGAGCAGGTGAGGAAAGTGCTGTGCAGGCTCCACCCAGGCAAGGCTGCAGGTCCTGACGGCGTCAGCCCGAGGGTCCTCAAAACATGTGCTTCCCAGCTGTGTGGAGTCCTGCAGTACATCTTCAACCTGAGCATGAGACTGGAGAGGGTCCCTGTGCTGTGGAAGACATCCTGCCTGGTGCCGGTTCCGAAGAAGGCACGTCCCAGCACCTCAAACGACTACAGACCGGTGGCACTGACGTCCCACATGTCAAAGTCCTTTGAGAGGCTGGTCCTGTCGCTTCTTCGGCCCCTGGTCAGATCATCGCTGGACCCTCTTCAGTTTGCCTACCAGCCGAAACTGGGAGTGGAGGACGCCATCATCTTCCTGCTTCATCGTGCCTACGCCCACTTGGACAGACCCGGGAGCACTGTGAGAATCTTTTTTTTTGACTTCTCCAGTGCGTTCAACACCATCCGGCCTGCCCTGCTGCGGAGTAAGCTGACGGCGATGAAGGTGGACTCTTCCCTGGTTTCCTGGATTACAGACTATTTGACGGGTCGTCCACAGTTGTCAGACTGCAGGACTGTGTGTCTGACACTGTGGTCAGCAGCACTGGTGTTCCACAGGGAACAGTTCTCTCCCCATTCCTGTTCACCCTGTACACCTCAGATCAACTCAGAGTACTGCCATCTGCAGAAGTTCTCGGATGACTCTGCAGTTGTTGGTTGTGTCAGAGAGGGAAACGATGAGGAATACAGGGGCATCGTGGACTCCTTCGTTGAGTGGTGTGAGCTGAACCACATGCAGCTCAACACTGACAAGACGAAGGAGATGGTGGTGGACTTCCGCAGGAGGAAATCCACACCCACACCCATTTCCATTAAGGGTGTGTCCGCTGAAGTTGTTCAGTACCTGGGAGTTCATCTGGACAACAAACTGGTCTGGGCCAAGAACTCTGAGGCTGTTTACAAGAAGGGCCAGAGCCGTCTCTACTTCCTGCGGAGGCTCCGGTCCTTCAACGTTTGCAACAAGATGCTGAATGTGTTCTACCAGTCTGTGGTAGCCAGTGCCATCTTCTCCGGTGTCGTGTGCTGGGGAAGCAGGTTGAGATCAGCAGACGCCAACAAGATCAGCAGGATTGTCAGGAAGGCTGGCGCTGTCCTGGGGGTCCAGCTGGACTCCTTGTTGGTGGTGTCTGAGAGAAGGATGCTGCGCAAGCTGCGTAGTATCCTTGACAACAACTCTCACCCTCTGGTGTTCCCTCCTGTATTCATGTGTTCACCTGATCCATACTGGTGTTCCCTCCTGTATTCATGTGTTATTTCTCAGCCTCTGTTTTTAAAGTAAATCCATTGCTTTTCCCAGAGTTTTCCTCCCCTGAGGCCCTGCTGGCACATTGCGATGCATTCACTGCCAACACATTAGTATACAAATGACTAAGTTCTAACTTTCCACAGCGAACCACCCCATCCCGTACCCGCTCTTCACACTCACTTCGGAGGATATGGGTCATTATTGAGCACGTGATGCCAAGGCAGGACCCCAGGAGCACACCATCACTGAAGTGTGGGTCACACATGTGTGTGTGAGAGAGAGAGAGAGAGAGAGAGAGAGAGAGAGAGAGAGAGAGAGAGAGAGAGAGAGAGAGAGAGAGAGTGAGAGAGAGTGAGAGTTGAGCTTGGAGAACTCTGATGTGATGCCCCTCCCTGATGAGCTGTCGTTCAGCCCTCCCGGTTTCTGAGGAAAGAGCTGTCCTTTTGTCTTCTCTTCCTTGTCCTAAAACGGTGAATCTGAATCATGCAACAAGGAAGGAGGGAGGGTGGGGGGAGAGGGGAGGGGGGAGGGGCTTACCTTCCTTACCGCCGCACCCGACGGCCAGAGTCTGGGCCGCCGACTCCCGGGCATCGGCGGCGCGGCAGGTGTAGCGGACCTCGCGCTCGGGCCCTCCCACCGCGGAGGAGGCCAAGAGGAAGGCGGAGAGAAGGCCGGCCTCCCGCCCCTCGGCCCCGGTCCGGAAGGCGGCGGGCGGGACGGCGGTCCATTCTATTATTATATCTATTATAATCTATTATTCTCTATTATTATTATGAGAAGGTTGCCGGTTCAAGTCCCCGAAAAAACGGACCAAGTACAGAGTGAGAACTGATACTTGGAAAAAAGGTGCCAGTTCTGCCTCCTGGCCACTGCCGAGGTGCCCTTGAGCAAGAAACCAGACCCCTACCCTGCTCCCCAGGCAGCTGTAGATACAATAGCTGATACCCACTGCTCCTAATACTAGGATGGGTTAAATGCAGAGAAACACATTTCACTGTGTGTGTGTGTGTGTGTGTGTGTGTGTGTGTGTGTGTGTGTGTGTGTGTGTGTGTGTGTGTGTGTGTGTGTGTGTGTGTGTGTGTGTGTGTGTGTGTGTGTGTGTGACCAATAAATCCTCCAGATTTAGATTGGAGATTTAGTTAGGTATTTATGTATTTACTACAAAGTTATTTCTCTTTTATACTCAGCAGGAAGATGCTGGTCATTTAGGACATTCAGGTAGGGCTATGGGCCCAGGGTGGGGGGATCTAACCCAGTATCCTTGGGCTTGTCCAAGGGACCCCAGACCTCAGTCTGGGGTCCCTTGGGAGCGCACTTCCATGACGTACTGCATGGCGTGGTATATATATACATATATATATATATATATATACATATATATATATACGGTATATATATATATATATATATGTATATGTACATGTATATATATATATATATATATATATATATATATATGTATATATATATGTATATATATACGTATGTATAAATATATATAGATATATATAGATATCTATATATATCCAAGTTCTTTGGCTGAAAGTCTCCTCCTCCTGGATCACCACTCAAATAAGGAATTGTATGACTTGAAAACAAGATGACATAAGATGACATCAGATCAAGTCAAGTTTATTGTCACTTCACAGTTTCCACAAGTAAAGCAGTGGTGTGAAAATCTTATGTGCAATACCCGACGACAGACAGCAGTTATAAAATAAGATAAAAATAGATAAAAATAGAATAAAAATAGAATAAAGTTAAAAATAAAAATAAAAAATAAAAATGCAATTTATAAAATGCTAAATATCCGCAATATGTATATATAAATCAATGTAATAATATATACATTGTTATATGCTTTACGCCCTTGTTCAGCAGCCTGATGGCCTGACTGTGGAAGCTATCTCTGAGTCTATTTGATACCACTTGATACTGAGGTATCGCCTGCCTGACGGTAACAGTGAGTACAGTTGGTGGCTGGGGTGGGCAATGTCTTTTATGATTCAGATGACAGATGACATAAATCGCCCAGAAAACCTTGTAAATCAGAGCCATTTGCCATTTACTTCCCTTAAGTTCACCCATCAGGTGGATTGTGGTGTAACGTACACCAGATACGACTATGCTATAACATAACCATCATGAATGGCCTGTGTTGTTTTAACATTAGATTCAATCCAACGAACGGTGTGTTCAGCCGACATGCGGTCGCAGGAATCGAGTACAGCGCACACGATAATAACACTATTAACCACAATACACTTTTAACACGTATCTACTATCGACATACTGTACCTGGGAGCAGATTACACAGATGAAGAAGAAGAAGAAGTCTCACCTGTGTGTGTGTGTATGTGTGTGTGTTGACGTAAATGCGGCACTGTGCTGCTAGTTCTTTGTGTCTGAAGGAAGGTACTCAAACAACAAATCTGGAGTGTGTTATGTGTTCTCTGCATTTAACCCATCCTAGTATTAGGAGCAGTGGGCAGCTACTTATACAGCGCCCGGGGACAGCAGTATAAGGGAGGAGGGTTAGGGTCTTCCTCAAGGACACCTCGACAGTTTTTGCTAGGAGGAGCCGGGGATCGAACAAGCAACCTTCCGGTTGTGAGGTGACCGCTCTACCTCCTGAGCCGTACTGCCGAACTCACAGGTGAACAGTTGAGTTCCTTCTACACACAAAGCCCGACTCTCATGTCCCCCTCGCCTTGCACAGAATGAACTGCATGTCAGCAATAGCAACAGTAGTGATTCTACCGGGGGGGGGGGGAGGGCAGAACACACACACACACACACACACACACACACACACACACACACACACGTGTAACCTGCCCCACTGAACTGAATGTAAACAGGTGTATCACTATAGTCTATTAAGATTCAAGATTCAAGATGACTTTATTTATCCCGAGGGAAATTAAGGTGCAACAGTTGAAACAGGGGGAATAAATGCGCACACAAATATACAATACCTAAAACTAAATAACAACAAACTAAACTAAACTAGTATAAACAAAATATAACTAAAATAAATCTAAATGTGTTACCATGAACACCTGAATGATGCACAAGGGAGGAGCTTAAATTAGTTACCAGGCAGGATATATGTCTAGGGTGGCTGTTTAGCACAGGCTGTCCAAGAGGCCTGGGATAGCCTATGGAAATGGCTATTATTAAACGCTATATAATCTACCTCCCTTACATTTACCAGTATCAAATGTTTGAGTTACACCTCAAAGAATGTATGTAAAATACTGCTTGATAAATACTGTATCCCTCAAATGTCAACTCATTTGATTGCATCCCCACTAACTAGTTTACTCATCAAGCAAGGCTCAATTTAATAGAAACCCATATTCAACACAAATACTTCATGTAAAAGTTGACATTTATTTAGCCAAACGGGGCATCAGCATAGAAAATACATACACTCAATTGCATAATAAAACACTGTGGCCAATAAAACCAAACCAAAAAGACCCGGGGTTTTAAATGGCAGTGTGGGTACCCTTTAGTTGGCCATGTGGATGGACTAAGGCCCGTTCCCTCTACCAAACTGCCTAACAAGCTAACAAACTGCCTCCACCGCGTGCTCCTCATACCAAGACCGTCCACGCCGCTAACTCTCAGTCCTTTTTCCTCGCCGTCTTCTCTCAGTGTGTGGGTGTATCCCTCGTCCTTGACTCACATGCGATGGAAAAACGGCCGGTGTAGCCTAGCAACGGCCAACTTAAATGTCCGACTTAGCCAGCTGATGATCCTCAAAAATAGCGATCATATATTTACTGAAATGTAACACTAAACTTTCGGAATGAATACTTAAACTCAAATGAGTACACACAACTCTACGCTGGTTACTTTTCTTTTCTCTTCTGTTTGTCCACCGCGTCCCGGCCCGCTTGGCTGTCTCAGAACACCTCTCTGTTTATGCTTGTCAGTGTCATTGTTGTCATCTTTTTCAAAAAATCTTAACAAAACAATAAAAATAAATTAAAAGAAAGAGAAGTGTGCGGAGAAATGTCGAGAATAAAGTGGAAATACAATTTCGAGAATAAAGTCGAAATGTCGAGAATGAACTTTATTCTCGACATTTCGACTTTATTCTCGACATGCAAAATAAATAAAAAATCGTCCCATTTTTTATTTTTTCATGCCTGGCCCTAATACTGTTCCGTACAACTCCTATTTGGTTCTTTTGAACCAGTCAAACTCTTTTCCTTTTGCCCACTTGTCCAGCATAAGCAGAGAGGTGCTGTGAGACAGCCCAGCGGGCCGCTACGCGGTGGACTAACAGAAGAGAAACAAAGAAGTACCCGGCGTACCGGACACACCGGCAGCACCAAGGAGGTGAGCCGGATCTGGGCAGCTCCTAGCCAGCCTCACCTGGCCCTTCCCCCGCAACCCTAACCCCTCTCACAGGTAGGGATGGACAGATGGCACGCTAAGTAAGAGATACAAATACTAAAACAAGACCGAAGCCAACCGCTTACATTAAACAAAAAGACATGAGAAGCTAGACAAACAGAAAACAAACTAAACCTAATTAAACAAGAGGGGATGGGGGGGGGGGGCATCTAATGATCTTCTGGGTGAATGGCGGTCCTCTCTAAATAATCAGAAAAGGGCCTCCGCACACTTCTCATCTCCTCCAGCCCTCCTCCTCTCCCCTCACGCCAGCTTCCCTTCCTCATCCGTCCAGAACCTCTTCAAAATAAAAGTCCTTCATCAAACTCATTTCAAACCATTAAAACACATAATAAGCACAAGAACATGACAATAAACCACTGGAATACATTTCAAATGAAACATTGAAAAACACACCGGTTTACCATTGTATAAAAACTCAATCAAACCAATGCACTTCTCAGGGGTAATACATTGATATGAATCTTTAAACATTATTTTAAACATAACTATTATTAAAAACAAAATAGCATAATTCAAACGCTACAAGGTGAAGCGGCGGGAACCAAACCAAAATGGCCGTCCACAGGCAAGGTGATGTTGCCGTAGTTTCCAAGTGACAGATTGGAGGTTTATGACTGATGACTCATTTCTAAATCAAAGCACATATGAATGTTATTGTAATTGATCACTCATAGCATGTGAAGTTAGCTGAAGGCTGTTAGTAATGATTGTAAATGAGCAGCAGTCTACTCTGTGCTGCTTTAAGCTGAACGGGAGAAGAGTCTTCATGGTTCAGTTGACCCTAAACAGGAAGGAAGAACAAGACAGGATGAACCCATTTAGCATGAGTCAAGATATCAATGTGATGATGTTAAGATAATACTGTTACTATATTACTGTGATGATGTTAAGATAATACTGTTAATATATTACTGTGATGATGTTAAGATAATACTGTTACTATATTACTGTGATGATGTTAAGATAATACTGTTACTATATTACTGTGATGATGTTAAGATAATACTGTTACTATATTACTGTGATGATGTTAAGATAATACTGTTACTATATTACTGTGATGATGTTAAGATAATACTGTTAATATATTACTGTGATGATGTTAAGATAATACTGTTACTATATTACTGTGATGATGTTAAGATAATACTGTTACTATATTACTGTGATGATGTTAAGATAATACTGTTACTATATTACTGTGATGATGTTAAGATAATACTGTTACTATATTACTGTGATGATGTTAAGATAATACTGTTAATATATTACTGTGATGATGTTAAGATAATACTGTTACTATATTACTGTGATGATGTTAAGATAATACTGTTCATATATTACTGTGATGATGTTAAGATAATACTGTTACTATATTACTGTGATGATGTTAAGATAATACTGTTACTATATTACTGTGATGATGTTAAGATAATACTGTTACTATATTACTGTGATGATGTTAAGATAATACTGTTACTATATTACTGTGATGATGTTAAGATAATACTGTTCATATATTACTGTGATGATGTTAAGATAATACTGTTCATATATTACTGTGATGATGTTAAGATAATACTGTTACTATATTACTGTGATGATGTTAAGATAATACTGTTACTATATTACTGTGATGATGTTAAGATAATACTGTTACTATATTACTGTGATGATGTTAAAATAATACTGTTAATATATTACTGTGATGATGTTAAGATAATACTGTTAATATATTACTGTGATGATGTTAAGATAATACTGTTAATATATTACTGTGATGATATATTACAGTTATGTTCTGTAAATATATGATCGCCCTCCTCTAAAATGTTGTGATGTCACCAAATACTGACTCTGTGTTCAGAGGTTGGGCCTCAGGAGCTGGATTCTGTTCCCCAGGGACCTCAGAGCTGGTGTCAGAACCTGGTAAGTAGCAGAATGTGAGGAGGTGAATTCACTGAGCTAGATGTATCTAGGTCAACAGAGCTGTATACTCCAGTGAGCTAGATGTATCTAGGTCAACAGAGCTCTATAGTCCAGTGAGCTAGATGTATCTAGGTCAACAGAGCTGTATAGTCCAGTGAGCTAGATGTACTTAGGTCAACAGAGCTGTATAGTCCAGTGAGCTAGATGTATCTAGGTCAACAGAGCTGTATAGTCCAGTGAGCTAGAAGTATCTAGGTCAACAGAGCTGCATAGTCCAGTGAGCTAGATGTATCTAGGTCAACAGAGCTCTATAGTCCATTGAGCTAGATGTATCTAGGTCAACAGAGCTGTATACTCCAGTGAGCTAGATGTATCTAGGTCAACAGAGCTCTATAGTCCAGTGAGCTAGATGTATCTAGGTCAACAGAGCTGTATAGTCCAGCGAGCTAGATGTACCTAGGTCAACAGAGCTGTATAGTCCAGTGAGCTAGATGTAGCTAGGTCAACAGAGCTCTATAGTCCAGTGAGCTAGATGTAGCTAGATCAACAGAGCTGTATAGTCCAGTGAGCTAGATGTATCTAGGTCAACAGAGCTGTATAGTCCAGTGAGCTAGATGTAGCTAGGTCAACAGAGCTGTATAGTCCAGTCCAGATACTCTCATTCAATACTGAAGTGTTAATCTGCAGTAAAAACACATTTTACTCACCAGCCAGTCGGCTCTTGGCTCTAAGGCTCTGGCCCGCTATGGATCAAGATAAATGATCAGTGTTGCATGCCGACATGCGGTCGCAGGAATCGAGTACAGCGCACACGATAATAACACTATTAACCACAATACACTTTTAACACGTATCTACTATCGACATACTGTACCTGGGAGCAGATTAAACAGATGAAGAAGAAGAAGAAGTCTCACCTGTGTGTGTGTGTATGTGTGTGTGTGTGTGTGTGTGTTGACGTAAATGCGGCACTGTGCTGCTAGTTCTTTGTGTCTGAAGGAAGGTACTCAAACAACAAATCTGGAGTGTGTTATGTGTTCTCTGCATTTAACCCATCCTAGTATTAGGAGCAGTGGGCAGCTACTTATACAGCGCCCGGGGACAGCAGTATAAGGGAGGAGGGTTAGGGTCTTCCTCAAGGACACCTCGACAGTTTTTGCTAGGAGGAGCCGGGGATCGAACAAGCAACCTTCCGGTTGTGAGGTGACCGCTCTACCTCCTGAGCCGTACTGCCGAACTCACAGGTGAACAGTTGAGTTCCTTCTACACACAAACCCCGACTCTCATGTCCCCCTCGCCTTGCACAGAATGAACTGCATGTCAGCAATAGCAACAGTAGTGATTCTACCGGGGGGGGGGGGAGGGCAGAACACACACACACACACACACACACACACACACACACACACACACACACACACACACACACGTGTAACCTGCCCCACTGAACTGAATGTAAACAGGTGTATCACTATAGTCTATTAAGATTCAAGATTCAAGATGACTTTATTTATCCCGAGGGAAATTAAGGTGCAACAGTTGAAACAGGGGGAATAAATGCGCACACAAATATACAATACCTAAAACTAAATAACAACAAACTAAACTAAACTAGTATAAACAAAATATAACTAAAATAAATCTAAATGTGTTACCATGAACACCTGAATGATGCACAAGGGAGGAGCTTAAATTAGTTACCAGGCAGGATATATGTCTAGGGTGGCTGTTTAGCACAGGCTGTCCAAGAGGCCTGGGATAGCCTATGGAAATGGCTATTATTAAACGCTATATAATCTACCTCCCTTACATTTACCAGTATCAAATGTTTGAGTTACACCTCAAAGAATGTATGTAAAATACTGCTTGATAAATACTGTATCCCTCAAATGTCAACTCATTTGATTGCATCCCCACTAACTAGTTTACTCATCAAGCTAGGCTCAATTTAATAGAAACCCATATTCAACACAAACACTTCATGTAAAAGTTGACATTTATTTAGCCAAACGGGGCATCAGCATAGAAAATACATACACTCAATTGCATAATAAAACACTGTGGCCAATAAAACCAAACCAAAAAGACCCGGGGTTTTAAATGGCAGTGTGGGTACCCTTTAGTTGGCCATGTGGATGGACTAAGGCCCGTTCCCTCTACCAAACTGCCTAACAAGCTAACAAACTGCCTCCACCGCGTGCTCCTCATACCAAGACCGTCCACGCCGCTAACTCTCAGTCCTTTTTCCTCGCCGTCTTCTCTCAGTGTGTGGGTGTATCCCTCGTCCTTGACTCACATGCGATGGAAAAACGGCCGGTGTAGCCTAGCAACGGCCAACTTAAATGTCCGACTTAGCCAGCTGATGATCCTCAAAAATAGCGATCATATATTTACTGAAATGTAACACTAAACTTTCGGAATGAATACTTAAACTCAAATGAGTACACACAACTCTACGCTGGTTACTTTTCTTTTCTCTTCTGTTTGTCCACCGCGTCCCGGCCCGCTTGGCTGTCTCAGAACACCTCTCTGTTTATGCTTGTCAGTGTCATTGTTGTCATCTTTTTCAAAAAATCTTAACAAAACAATAAAAATAAATTAAAAGAAAGAGAAGTGTGCGGAGAAATGTCGAGAATAAAGTGGAAATACAATTTCGAGAATAAAGTCGAAATGTCGAGAATGAACTTTATTCTCGACATTTCGACTTTATTCTCGACATGCAAAATAAATAAAAAATCGTCCCATTTTTTATTTTTTCATGCCTGGCCCTAATACTCTTCCGTACAACTCCTATTTGGTTCTTTTTAACCAGTCAAACTCTTTTCCTTTTGCCCACTTGTCCAGCATAAGCAGAGAGGTGCTGTGAGACAGCCCAGCGGGCCGCTACGCGGTGGACTAACAGAAGAGAAACAAAGAAGTACCCGGCGTACCGGACACACCGGCAGCACCAAGGAGGTGAGCCGGATCTGGGCAGCTCCTAGCCAGCCTCACCTGGCCCTTCCCCCGCAACCCTAACCCCTCTCACAGGTAGGGATGGACAGATGGCACGCTAAGTAAGAGATACAAATACTAAAACAAGACAGAAGCCAACCGCTTACATTAAACAAAAAGACATGAGAAGCTAGACAAACAGAAAACAAACTAAACCTAATTAAACAAGAGGGGATGGGGGGGGGGGGGCATCTAATGATCTTCTGGGTGAATGGCGGTCCTCTCTAAATAATCAGAAAAGGGCCTCCGCACACTTCTCATCTCCTCCAGCCCTCCTCCTCTCCCCTCACGCCAGCTTCCCTTCCTCATCCGTCCAGAACCTCTTCAAAATAAAAGTCCTTCATCAAACTAATTTCAAACCATTAAAACACATAATAAGCACAAGAACATGACAATAAACCACTGGAATACATTTCAAATGAAACATTGAAAAACACACCGGTTTACCATTGTATAAAAACTCAATCAAACCAATGCACTTCTCAGGGGTAATACATTGATATGAATCTTTAAACATTATTTTAAACATAACTATTATTAAAAACAAAATAGCATAATTCAAACGCTACAAGGTGAAGCGGCGGGAACCAAACCAAAATGGCCGTCCACAGGCAAGGTGATGTTGCCGTAGTTTCCAAGTGACAGATTGGAGGTTTATGACTGATGACTCATTTCTAAATCAAAGCACATATGAATGTTATTGTAATTGATCACTCATAGCATGTGAAGTTAGCTGAAGGCTGTTAGTAATGATTGTAAATGAGCAGCAGTCTACTCTGTGCTGCTTTAAGCTGAACGGGAGAAGAGTCTTCATGGTTCAGTTGACCCTAAACAGGAAGGAAGAACAAGACAGGATGAACCCATTTAGCATGAGTCAAGATATCAATGTGATGATGTTAAGATAATACTGTTACTATATTACTGTGATGATGTTAAGATAATACTGTTACTATATTACTGTGATGATGTTAAGATAATACTGTTACTATATTACTGTGATGATGTTAAGATAATACTGTTACTATATTACTGTGATGATGTTAAGATAATACTGTTACTATATTACTGTGATGATGTTAAGATAATACTGTTAATATATTACTGTGATGATGTTAAGATAATACTGTTACTATATTACTGTGATGATGTTAAGATAATACTGTTACTATATTACTGTGATGATGTTAAGATAATACTGTTACTATATTACTGTGATGATGTTAAGATAATACTGTTAATATATTACTGTGATGATGTTAAGATAATACTGTTACTATATTACTGTGATGATGTTAAGATAATACTGTTACTATATTACTGTGATGATGTTAAGATAATACTGTTACTATATTACTGTGATGATGTTAAGATAATACTGTTACTATATTACTGTGATGATGTTAAGATAATACTGTTAATATATTACTGTGATGATGTTAAGATAATACTGTTACTATATTACTGTGATGATGTTAAGATAATACTGTTACTATATTACTGTGATGATGTTAAGATAATACTGTTACTATATTACTGTGATGATGTTAAGATAATACTGTTACTATATTACTGTGATGATGTTAAGATAATACTGTTACTATATTACTGTGATGATGTTAAGATAATACTGTTAATATATTACTGTGATGATGTTAAGATAATACTGTTACTATATTACTGTGATGATGTTAAGATAATACTGTTCATATATTACTGTGATGATGTTAAGATAATACTGTTACTATATTACTGTGATGATGTTAAGATAATACTGTTACTATATTACTGTGATGATGTTAAGATAATACTGTTACTATATTACTGTGATGATGTTAAGATAATACTGTTACTATATTACTGTGATGATGTTAAGATAATACTGTTCATATATTACTGTGATGATGTTAAGATAATACTGTTCATATATTACTGTGATGATGTTAAGATAATACTGTTACTATATTACTGTGATGATGTTAAGATAATACTGTTACTATATTACTGTGATGATGTTAAGATAATACTGTTACTATATTACTGTGATGATGTTAAAATAATACTGTTAATATATTACTGTGATGATGTTAAGATAATACTGTTAATATATTACTGTGATGATGTTAAGATAATACTGTTAATATATTACTGTGATGATATATTACAGTTATGTTCTGTAAATATATGATCGCCCTCCTCTAAAATGTTGTGATGTCACCAAATACTGACTCTGTGTTCAGAGGTTGGGCCTCAGGAGCTGGATTCTGTTCCCCAGGGACCTCAGAGCTGGTGTCAGAACCTGGTAAGTAGCAGAATGTGAGGAGGTGAATTCACTGAGCTAGATGTATCTAGGTCAACAGAGCTGTATACTCCAGTGAGCTAGATGTATCTAGGTCAACAGAGCTCTATAGTCCAGTGAGCTAGATGTATCTAGGTCAACAGAGCTGTATAGTCCAGTGAGCTAGATGTACTTAGGTCAACAGAGCTGTATAGTCCAGTGAGCTAGATGTATCTAGGTCAACAGAGCTGTATAGTCCAGTGAGCTAGAAGTATCTAGGTCAACAGAGCTGCATAGTCCAGTGAGCTAGATGTATCTAGGTCAACAGAGCTCTATAGTCCATTGAGCTAGATGTATCTAGGTCAACAGAGCTGTATACTCCAGTGAGCTAGATGTATCTAGGTCAACAGAGCTCTATAGTCCAGTGAGCTAGATGTATCTAGGTCAACAGAGCTGTATAGTCCAGCGAGCTAGATGTACCTAGGTCAACAGAGCTGTATAGTCCAGTGAGCTAGATGTAGCTAGGTCAACAGAGCTCTATAGTCCAGTGAGCTAGATGTAGCTAGATCAACAGAGCTGTATAGTCCAGTGAGCTAGATGTATCTAGGTCAACAGAGCTGTATAGTCCAGTGAGCTAGATGTAGCTAGGTCAACAGAGCTGTATAGTCCAGTCCAGATACTCTCATTCAATACTGAAGTGTTAATCTGCAGTAAAAACACATTTTACTCACCAGCCAGTCGGCTCTTGGCTCTAAGGCTCTGGCCCGCTATGGATCAAGATAAATGATCAGTGTTGCATGCCGACATGCGGTCGCAGGAATCGAGTACAGCGCACACGATAATAACACTATTAACCACAATACACTTTTAACACGTATCTACTATCGACATACTGTACCTGGGAGCAGATTAAACAGATGAAGAAGAAGAAGAAGTCTCACCTGTGTGTGTGTGTATGTGTGTGTGTGTGTGTGTGTGTTGACGTAAATGCGGCACTGTGCTGCTAGTTCTTTGTGTCTGAAGGAAGGTACTCAAACAACAAATCTGGAGTGTGTTATGTGTTCTCTGCATTTAACCCATCCTAGTATTAGGAGCAGTGGGCAGCTACTTATACAGCGCCCGGGGACAGCAGTATAAGGGAGGAGGGTTAGGGTCTTCCTCAAGGACACCTCGACAGTTTTTGCTAGGAGGAGCCGGGGATCGAACAAGCAACCTTCCGGTTGTGAGGCGACCGCTCTACCTCCTGAGCCGTACTGCCGAACTCACAGGTGAACAGTTGAGTTCCTTCTACACACAAACCCCGACTCTCATGTCCCCCTCGCCTTGCACAGAATGAACTGCATGTCAGCAATAGCAACAGTAGTGATTCTACCGGGGGGGGGGGGGGGGGGGAGGGCAGAACACACACACACACACACACACACACACACACACACACACACACACACACACACACGTGTAACCTGCCCCACTGAACTGAATGTAAACAGGTGTATCACTATAGTCTATTAAGATTCAAGATTCAAGATGACTTTATTTATCCCGAGGGAAATTAAGGTGCAACAGTTGAAACAGGGGGAATAAATGCGCACACAAATATACAATACCTAAAACTAAATAACAACAAACTAAACTAAACTAGTATAAACAAAATATAACTAAAATAAATCTAAATGTGTTACCATGAACACCTGAATGATGCACAAGGGAGGAGCTTAAATTAGTTACCAGGCAGGATATATGTCTAGGGTGGCTGTTTAGCACAGGCTGTCCAAGAGGCCTGGGATAGCCTATGGAAATGGCTATTATTAAACGCTATATAATCTACCTCCCTTACATTTACCAGTATCAAATGTTTGAGTTACACCTCAAAGAATGTATGTAAAATACTGCTTGATAAATACTGTATCCCTCAAATGTCAACTCATTTGATTGCATCCCCACTAACTAGTTTACTCATCAAGCTAGGCTCAATTTAATAGAAACCCATATTCAACACAAATACTTCATGTAAAAGTTGACATTTATTTAGCCAAACGGGGCATCAGCATAGAAAATACATACACTCAATTGCATAATAAAACACTGTGGCCAATAAAACCAAACCAAAAAGACCCGGGGTTTTAAATGGCAGTGTGGGTACCCTTTAGTTGGCCATGTGGATGGACTAAGGCCCGTTCCCTCTACCAAACTGCCTAACAAGCTAACAAACTGCCTCCACCGCGTGCTCCTCATACCAAGACCGTCCACGCCGCTAACTCTCAGTCCTTTTTCCTCGCCGTCTTCTCTCAGTGTGTGGGTGTATCCCTCGTCCTTGACTCACATGCGATGGAAAAACGGCCGGTGTAGCCTAGCAACGGCCAACTTAAATGTCCGACTTAGCCAGCTGATGATCCTCAAAAATAGCGATCATATATTTACTGAAATGTAACACTAAACTTTCGGAATGAATACTTAAACTCAAATGAGTACACACAACTCTACGCTGGTTACTTTTCTTTTCTCTTCTGTTTGTCCACCGCGTCCCGGCCCGCTTGGCTGTCTCAGAACACCTCTCTGTTTATGCTTGTCAGTGTCATTGTTGTCATCTTTTTCAAAAAATCTTAACAAAACAATAAAAAGAAATTAAAAGAAAGAGAGTGTGCGGAGAAATGTCGAGAATAAAGTGGAAATACAATTTTGAGAATAAAGTCGAAATGTCGAGAATAAACTTTATTCTCGTCATTTCGACTTTATTCTCGACATGCAAAATAAATAAAAAATCGTCCCATTTTTTATTTTTTCATGCCTGGCCCTAATACTCTTCCGTACAACTCCTATTTGGTTCTTTTTAACTAGTCAAACTCTTTTCCTTTTGCCCACTTGTCCAGCATAAGCAGAGAGGTGCTGTGAGACAGCCCAGCGGGCCGCTACGCGGTGGACTAACAGAAGAGAAACAAAGAAGTACCCGGCGTACCGGACACACCGGCAGCACCAAGGAGGTGAGCCGGATCTGGGCAGCTCCTAGCCAGCCTCACCTGGCCCTTCCCCCGCAACCCTAACCCCTCTCACAGGTAGGGATGGACAGATGGCACGCTAAGTAAGAGATACAAATACTAAAACAAGACAGACGCCAACCGCTTACATTAAACAAAAAGACATGAGAAGCTAGACAAACAGAAAACAAACTAAACCTAATTAAACAAGAAGGAAGGGGGGGGGGAAGGGGGGGGGGGCATCTAATGATCTTCTGGGTGAATGGCGGTCCTCTCTAAATAATCAGCAAAGGGCCTCCGCACACTTCTCATCTCCTCCAGGTGATGTTGCCGTAGTTTCCAAGTGACAGATTGGAGGTTTATGACTGATGACTCATTTCTAAATCAAAGCACATATGAATGTTATTGTAATTGATCACTCATAGCATGTGAAGTTAGCTGAAGGCTGTTTGTAATGATTGTAAATGAGCAGCAGTCTACTCTGTGCTGCTTTAAGCTGAACGGGAGAAGAGTCTTCATGGTTCAGTTGACCCTAAACAGGAAGGAAGAACAAGACAGGATGAACCCATTTAGCATGAGTCAAGATATCAATGTGATGATGTTAAGATAATACTGTTACTATATTACTGTGATGATGTTAAGATAATACTGTTAATATATTACTGTGATGATGTTAAGATAATACTGTTACTATATTACTGTGATGATGTTAAGATAATACTGTTCATATATTACTGTGATGATGTTAAGATAATACTGTTCATATATTACTGTGATGATGTTAAGATAATACTGTTACTATATTACTGTGATGATGTTAAGATAATACTGTTAATATATTACTGTGATGATGTTAAGATAATACTGTTAATATATTACTGTGATGATGTTAAGATAATACTGTTCATATATTACTGTGATGATGTGAAGATAATACTGTTACTATATTACTGTGATGATGTTAAGATAATACTGTTCATATATTACTGTGATGATGTTAAGATAATACTGTTAATATATTCCTGTGATGATGTTAAGATAATACTGTTCATATATTACTGATGATATATTACAGTAATGTACTGTAAATATATGATCACCCTCCTCTAAAATGTTGTGATGTCACCAAATACTGACTCTGTGTTCAGAGGTTGGGCCTCAGGAGCTGGATTCTGTTCCCCAGGGACCTCAGAGCTGGTGTCAGAACCTGGTAAGTAGCAGAATGTGAGGATCTGAATTCATGACTGAGCTAGATGTATCTAGGTCAACAGAGCTCTATAGTCCAGTGAGCTAGATGTATCTAGGTCAACAGAGCTCTATAGTCCAGTGAGCTAGATGTATCTAGGTCACCAGAGCTGTATAGTCCAGTGAGCTAGATGTATCTAGGTCAACAGAGCTGTATAGTCCAGTGAGTTAGATGTATCAAGGTCAACAGAGCTGTATAGTCCAGTGAGCTAGATGTAGCTAGGTCAACAGAGCTGTAGAGTCCAGTGAGCTAGATGTATCTAGGTCAACATAGCTGTATAGTCCAGTGAGCTAGATGTATCTAGGTCAACAGAGCTGTAGAGTCCAGTGAGCTAGCTGTAGCTAGGTCAACAGAGCTGTATAGTCCAGTGATCTAGATGTATCTAGGTCAATAGAGCTGTAAAGTCCAGTGAGCTAGATGTATCTAGGTCAACAGAGCTGTATAGTCCAGTAAGCTAGATGTATCTAGGTCAACAGAGCTGTATAGTCCAGTGAACTAGATGCATCTAGGGCAACATAGCTGTATAGTTCAGTCCAGATACTCTCATTCAATACTGAAGTGTTAATCTGCAGTAAAAACACATTTTACTCACCAGCCAGTCGGCGCTTGGCTCTAAGGCTCTGGCCCGCTATGGATCAAGATAAATGATCAGTGTTGTAACAGTGGTAAATATCTGAATGTTATTACACTTTGATATTCTTAACGCCACAACAACACACGACACTAGAGGAGGTTCTTCACTCAGAGATGGAGACCACTAGTGTATGACCACAACCAATCAGATTTTAGGAACGGACGCAACGAGGGGGAAGGAAGTAGGAGAGCAGGTGGAGTTCAGGTGTTGGTCCTTCTGAAGAGTTGGATTCACTCACCGTTCCTCCTCTTGGACACAAAGACTCCAACACCGATTCCAACAACAGCAGCGAGGAGGAGAACCACAGACCCAATGATGATGGGGGTGCTGATACCTTCAGGTAAATCAAGAGAAGAAAAGAGTCCATCACTCATCCATCCCTTCACCCTTGAACCACATGTCTATGGACACCTGATGCTACATACCAACACAACGGCAGTCTGACTACTCTGTTCTGGAGCTCAGGGTCAGTCAGGGACTTAGCTTAGCTTAGCTCTATTCATAGGACTCATTTACCCACAATCCAATGTGTTCCACTGAAGTGAGCCCTTCCTGAGAGCTGTGTGTTTACCACGTTGCTTCAGATGTGTCAGATGAGGTGGAGACGTCCTACCTCCATCTCCTCTCCAGTTGGTCCTGATGAGGGCCGGGTCCAGCGGGACCAGGATGTCCTCGATGCCTTTCAGCTGGACCACACACTCGTACGTCCGCCAGTCCTCCGGTGGGACGGACGTCAGGCCAACGCTGACCTGGAAGGTCCCGTCGTGGTTGGGGAGGACCTCCCCGTGGTCCACGTGCTCATGGAGCTCCTGGTGGTCTCTCCTCCAGAACACCACCACCCTGTTAGGGTAGAAGCCTGTAGCATGGCACACCACTGGGGAAGAGGGGCTCCTCTGGAGCAGAGACACCGACGGACGCTCTGGACCGAGAGAGAGAGAGAGAGAGAGAGAGAGAGAGAGAGAGAGAGAGAGAGAGAGAGAGAGAGAGAGAGAGAGAGAGAGAGAGAGAGAGAGAGAGAGAGAGGAGAGAGAGAGAGAGAGAGAGAGAGAGAGAGAGAGAGAGAGAGAGAGAGAGAGAGAGAGAGAGAGAGAGAGAGAGAGAGAGAGAGAGAGAGAGAGAGAGAGAGCAAATGTGCACCATGTACAGTGGTTAAATAAGATTTAAAAACGGTTACTACTAAAAACAGGTATACCATTACTTACTAATAGAGCAGGTATGGGGGGGATAAAGAGAGGGAGAGAGAGAGATGGAGGGAGGGGAAGAGAGATATACAGGGGGAGATAGAGACAGAGGCAGAGAAAGACAGAATGGAGAGAGAGCGAGAGAGAGAGCGAGAGCGAGAGCGAGAGAGAGAGCGAGAGAGAGAGAGAGAGAGAGAGAGAGAGAGAGAGAGAGAGAGAGAGAGAGAGAAGATCGAGAGAGAGGCAGGGGATAAAGATCGAGAAAAAGACAGACAGAATGGAGAGAGAATTTTTATGAATTTTAACGACACTTTATTTTATAAATCATTCTAGCATTACAACAAAAAGCATTACACAGTCAACTGTACATAACACTCGTCCTCCTTTCAAGAAACCTACACAAACAATTGATAAACAACTTTTAAAAACACCACAAAAAAAAAAAACACCAAAAAAACAACACCACCAACAACCAAAAACAACCACAACAAAGAAAAACTAAAATCAGCTCAGTTGCCAATACCAGCTCATCTACTGTTACAGAGCACAACACTCCTTTATGTGCCCATATGTCGGTGAACTGATCTAGGTTGTTCATTGCTCTATAATAATTAGAATCTATGCTCAGTCTGGCTTTGATCATCTTTCTGAACAGACATAAAGCATCATGATCCAAGACCTGTTCTATCTTGTTCCTCCTACTGAGATACACAGCCATCTTTGCTCTCCCTAAAATGAAATTAAAAAGATGACACTTGCTTTTTTCTTTTCTACTGTATCTAAAACCCAAAATGTACCTCTCTTTCCAGAACACCTCTTCACCAGACTGGAAAAGTCTCTCTAGTAACCCTAACAGAGGCAGCAGCCTGGAACAGTCCAGGCTTTGCGCACAATAAGGACAGTCATGTGAGACATTAGGGTTCAATAGGGAAATAAAAGCATTGACAGCCACTATGCCATGTAAAACCCAGATCGCCAATTCTTTTGAATAATGGTGGTTTGTACAGTGCTCGCCACTCTGGTTTCACCTCATCACTGAGACCAAGGTGCGCTCTCCAGGGAGTGTCACCTCTCCCGTTGAGCTTCTCCTTGTGGAGAACCTTGACCAACAGTCTGTACAGACATTTACCATTAACCACATCAAAAAACCACACCAGAAACATCTCCCATTACTAAAAGAGGCCCTGTGCAGTTTTTAAAATCAGGCTGCAGCTTAACTGTAGGAAAAAGATCCTCATCACTAGGATGAAGAGACCCGTTTTTATACTCTGTCAACATGCCACGTTCTATCTCACTGAGCACCTGCCTCCATTTTCCCAGCATCATGCTGACCGTCCTGATGGATTTCACCTCCAAACGCGAAGCCAGGGCAGCAGCATCGTCCATGTTTGCCCCTGTCAAGTCCACAACATGGCCCAGACCTGACCTGCAGAGCTGCCCGGAGAGTGTCAGTCCCGGCCCACCAGCTACGTCCAAACGTGCTCCCGGCACAACTGGCTCTTTCAAAAGCCAGAACAGTGACTTCGAGTAATCCAGCGGTCCTTTCTCGAACAAACTCAGGTAGAACATTTAACCGAGCACCGCTAAAATCCATTAAAAACAGAGAATTTGACAGTCCCAGACCTCCAAGCTGTTGCAGTATGGCACAAGCCACCGGCCTCCACACCAAGTCTTTCGGTCCATAAAAAGTCTCTGGATGAACTGGAGTCGAAAGGTTGCACCCCTACTGCCCAGATGCACAAGACCCTGCCCACCCTCCTCCTTGGGCAGATACAAAACACTCTGGGGCACCCAGTGCAGCTTGTCCCAGAAAAAAATCGAAAAAACAAGCTTGAAGTTTAGGGAGAAGGTCAATTGGGGGGTCTACACACATCATACGATGCCACAGTGTAGAAGACACTAGGTTGTTGATTACCAGAACACGACCCCTATACGACATGTTCAGTACAATCCATTTCCATTTTTTTAAACGGCCTTGAGCTTTTTGTAGTACGTTTTCCCAGTTTTTACTTTTAAAAGTCTCATCCCCTAAAAACACTCCCACATATTTAAAACCTCCCTTCTTCCAATGCAGGCCCCCTGGTAAAATGAGTCTGCTACTCAACTTACCTACCGTGAGTGCTTCGCTCTTCCCCCAATTGACCTTAGCCGATGAAATCAAAGCAAAACGTCCCACACTTTCAACTAACACATCCTCCTGTTTATTTATGAAGATAACCAAGTCATCTGCATATGCTGATAGCTTAAAAGGTGTGATGCATCCAGGGACACTTACACCAGAGATGCCTGCCCGGAGTCTGTGTAGCAGGGGTTCAAATGCCAGGGAATACAGCATTCCCGACAAAGAACACCCCTGCCTAATACCCCTCTGGATTTTAAAAGGAGCACTCAAACCACCATTAATCTTTAGCACACTCTCAATGTTACTGTACAAGGCCTTGATCTTGGCTATGAGACCTGGGCTGAAACCAAAGGCCTCTAGAGTTTTCCACAAGTACTGGTGTTCAACCCTGTCAAAAGCCTTTTCCTGATCTATGGAAATAAGACCAGTTTCCAAACCCAATGCACTAGAGATGTCCAAAAAATCCAGAATCAGAAAAACATTGTCACTGACCAACCTGTCAGGCACACAATAGGTCTGGTCACGATGGATCACCTGCCCCATTACCTCTCTCAGCCTGGTAGCTAACACCTTGGAGAGGAGCTTGTACTCGGTACACAAAAGTGAGACCGGCCTCCAGTTCTTGATCTCCATTAAGTCTCCCTTCTTTGGCAACAGCGTGAGTACTGCCCTCCTGCAGCTCAGCGGCAGCTGTCCTCCAGTAAGACTGTCTCTGAGCACCATCAGGAGGTCCTCCCCCATCACTGACCACATGGTCTTATAAAACTCTACAGGTAGTCCATCTATACCTGGAGCTTTCCCATTTTCCATGCTCTGCAGGGCAGTATGGAGCTCATCAAGAGACACATCCGCCTCCAGCTCTGCACTGGACTCTTGTTCTACCTTTGGTAGGCCTTCATAGAACCCATGAGATACCTCCTCTCCAAGTTCAGACTGGAAGAGGTTACTATAAAATCCTACAGCATGCCTCCTGATGTCAGTGGACTCAGACAATATCTGACCTGTGTCTGAGCGCATGCTGTGGATGAGCCTCTTCTGCCCATTCTTGCGCTCCAGACCAAAAAAGAAACGGGAAGATGCATCCATCTCCGAGATGTTTCTGAAACGTGACCTCACCAGAGCACCCTGTGCTGAAATACCTAACAGGTCAGCCAGAGCAGACTTTTTAGCTTTGAGAGCCCAATATGGCCTCGATCTCCTGTGGATTCTGCTAGCTCTTGAAGCTCCTCCACATCAATCTCTAGAGCCTTCATAGATCTGGCGATATCTCTAGTAACATTTTGAGTGTACTGTTGGCAAAACTGCTTAATCTTGCACTTCCCCACATCCCACCACTGCTGTAATGAGGTAAAACTGGCCTTTGTCTGCTTATGAACCTTCCATAAGAAAGTAAAAGCGTCCCTAACATTTGGATCAGTTAAAAGAGACGTATTAAAATGCCAGTAAGCACTTTGTGGCTTTACACACTTGATAAAAACAGAGCAGTACACAAGAGAATGGTCAGTAAAACCAACAGGGGTTATATAACAATTGTTAAAAACACTAAAATGGTGTTTAAAACAATAAAACCGATCAAGTCTGGCCATTGATAATAAATGATCCCTAGTGTGAACCCATGTGTATTGCTTCTGTTTTTGATGCAATGGTCTCCACACATCACACAGCTCATAGGTCTCAATCGCCCTAGAGAGACGACTACCAGATGCAGAGTGAGGCTCCTGGTGGTTCCTATCTAACACGGGGTTAACAGTACAGTTAAAATCCCCTCCCAGTAATAAGAACTCTTCATTATCACAACCCTTAATAACATCAGCCACAGAATCTAAAAAACACACTCTTTCCAAACCAACATTTGGGGCATATACAACAATAAATACCATTTTCACCTTCTCATATAATACTCTTACTTTTAAAAGACGTCCCTTCACAACCTCCTCAATCTCACATGACTGTGGCAAAAAATGTCTGGAAAATAAAATGCCCACTCCACCACTATTACTGGTGTTGTGGCTTAAAACTATTTCTCCCTTCCATTCTCTTTTCCAGGCCACTGTGTTATCCTCAGTGCTGTGTGTCTCTTGGATAAGCATCACATCAATATCCTTTAACTCCATTAGTTGATAAAGAGATGCCCTCTTTGCATCATCTCTTGCACCATTTAGGTTTAGGGTACCTACTTTAAATTCTGCCATGAGAAAATATCCAAACTGCAGGACATAAAGTATTGAAAAGAGACCAGATAACTTAACCCTCATTGGAGATTTTTGATCTTGACCTTTGAACATGTTTCC
>CM051006.1:11284353-11286853 GCA_027704905.1 Muraenolepis orangiensis
GTGTGTGTATGGTGTATGTTCCTGATTTGATGTGCACTCTGTCCGGTCTCCAAAAAAATACACTTTCTGTAATTTTCTGGAGCTACTCAAATTTTAAATTGGTTATGCTTTGATTTGTTCTCAGCTTCAAGTCGCTTCGGATAGCTAGCGTGTCCTCCGAAATGACGTAAATAAAGGTCTCTTACTGGTAGGCGGTCTGGTAGTCGACACAACTGCTCCCTCGCCATTCGTTATCATGGCAAATACTCTTCATCATCATCATCATCATCATTAAACTTGTTTGTGTCGTAGAGCGTTAGTCGCGGTAGCATGCAGGTTTGAAATGCTTATCCCAGCCGGGAAATTGTTTCTCCACTCACCAGGAGAAAATAATAATAATGCCACTGTAATTAAACAGCCCTGACGTTCACTCTTCCCACACACACACACACACACACACACACACACACACACACACACACACACACACACACACACACACACACACACACACACACACACACACACACACACACACACACACACACATCTACATACTCTAACACACACACACATACACAGTCACTCACTCACTCACATGCATATACTCTCACACATACACGCATGCACGCACACACACGCACACACACACACACACCACACACACCACACACACACACACACACACACACACACACACACAAATTAAACATTTACACACACACACACCATAGAGGAGTGTGTGCGGTGAACGCTGGCAGTAGTGCACAAGGACACATAAAGCCTTTGAGCCGTGGAGTCCAACCCAAGCCTAAATGAAATGTGTGCACTTGGTTAGACAACCTGCTGCAAAGTGCATTGTAATTATATCGTGTGTGTGATTAATATAGCATCACGCAGTGTGTGTGTGTGTGTGTGTGATTAATATAGCATCACGCAGTGTGTTGTTGTGTTTTTGGTCCAAAGCCACACAATAGGGTTCTTCTTTAAACACAAAGCAATGGCAATGGTAGATATACAATATGAACATGAAATAAAAAACGTTATTCAAGATTCAAGATTCAAGATATTTTTTAACTTTTTTTGTTACTTCCCCACTATGAATTTCCTACAATTTAACACTATTTGCTATTCTTTGTACTATACTTATACTATACAACAGTATACTATAACAATACTGTACACAATAAAAATTATAAAAATAACAATAAAGTGACTGATGACAGATGATATATGCATGTGTTGAATTGTGCAAAAAGCATCGAAAAAGCATTTTAAAGTGCCAGTAGTGCAGTTATATTACTGGGTTTATGCCCAGGGCTAGTGTTCCGAATCCTTTTTTTCTCTCAAACGCTGGCATACGTTGAATTAGTTCTGGGTAAGTTTTGTATGAGTTAAGAGCACGCTGAAGCACGCTGGTATACGTCGTAGTACGGTGAGGTCGTTGAGAAATTTTGAGCATGCACAACATTTCTCGACGTATGAGCCATACACTGGAATTGGGGCCATAAGGTCTAGGTAAGTTATGCTATCGTTGACACATCTGACGTATGTCGACTTATTTGACGTGTTCCGGACGACCACAGAACTTACTGAACGTGTTTCTATCTTACAGCTACCATATAATGGCGTATCATCGGCATATTGATATGGTGATGTTGATAGATACTGCAACGGTGCGACAGTGATGACTAGTGCGGTTATGATTTGAATCATCGAGGGCCAGCCTTTTTACCGGCTACGACACGTGATCTTTGGTGATACGCTTGGACATAAGTTGTGAATGCCAGCAACACGCTAAGCATTCGTTGGTATGAGTAATCGAACGTTCTATATAAGTTACTAATACGTTATGTATAGGTTATGTATATAAACAAAAACCTTGGAAAAAACATTGGTAGTTCAGCGTATGCCAGCGTTTTAGAGACATTTTGATATGTCGGGCATACGCTGGCTAAATCGTCAAGGTTTAACAGCGCCTTAAGCATTCGTTGGTATAAGTTATCTATAAGTAGAGGCAGTAGGTAGATATTGTTCTAGATATTGTTATATATTGTATATATATATATATTATATATTGTTTTGTTTGCCTTATTGTACTTTTCCCTTACTGTACTTTTACCTGAACTTATTGTACTTCTACCTGAGCACTGGTTCAGTTCTTGGAGACTTGTTAGGAATGAAATGCACTTTTGGCTTCTGGTGAAGTTGTTCTCTTCCCTTCCTTTGTTGAAACACACTTTTGTAAGTCGCTTTAGATAAAATTGTCTGCTAAATGACTGTAATGTAAGGAAATGTAATAAGTTATCAAAATGTTCTATATAAGTTACTAATACATTATGTGTATGTTATGTATAAAAAAAAATGATAGTTCAACATATGCCAGCGTTTTAGAGACATTTTGATACGTTGGCATACGCTGGATAAATCATCAAGGTGTGACAGGGCCATTACAAGATACAAGATACAAGTATTTTTATTGGCCATTTGTAGCAAGTACAATGGAATGCTTACTCCCCAT
>CM051006.1:11296853-11316853 GCA_027704905.1 Muraenolepis orangiensis
CCGCAGCTCACAACTGCTCACAACCCGGGGTTTGAAATGTCCACTCTTAAAACAATAAACCGGGGTGGCAAGTTAGTTATCGGCAAAAAGTAATCTGTCTCTCTATCTTTCCCCGCTTTCGTTCCAACTCTCTAACCCACGTTCACACGCAACCCGCTACACCCTCCCCCTAGCGCTTGCAGCCAATAACTGTCATGTCCAGAAAATTACGTTAAGTTAATACATTTTTTGTCTTGTGCTTGTGGTGTTTCGGGATTTCCTGTTTTATTTTGAAGTCTAACATTTCCCCTCATGTGTTCCCGCCTGTGTGATTGTCTGCCCCGCACCTGGTTGATGATGAGCGTGGCACTGGAGGAAAGCAGACGTGTCTCTATGAGCTCCTGCAGTTGATTTAGTTTACTTAGTTTACTTTGAAGAAGGCCATGTCCATCATAAAGGACTGCAACCACCCTGGGCTCCATCTCTTCTCCCCCCTACCGTCTGGTCGCCGGTTGCGCAGCACAAGGACTACCAGGTTTAAGGATAGTTTTTATCCACAGGCAGTGCGCCTACTGAACTGCTAGGAGTGCTGCCACTTTCACTTTCATAACATAGTCATTAACATTACACTATCATACTTTACTGGACTTTCTGGACTCATCACAGTTACTGCACTGAACTGCAATGTATTCATGAGGCTGCTGCACTACTGGCACTTTAAATGCTTTTGAAAGATTTTTGTAAAAAAAACTAAGAAAAACATGTACATATCATTTAAGTCACTTTGCTGCTCTTTTTTTGTTTATTTTATTGTATATATTATTTTAATTGTTATGGTGTTTTTGAAATGTATACTGCGGGAGGGAATGGGGAGTAAGCATTCCAATGTACTTGTTACAAATGGCAAATAAAAATATTGTATATTGTATCTTGTATCTGATTATTTCCACCTGTTCCCTGTTACCTTGTGTATAAATAGTCTGCGTCTTCCTTTGTTCGGGGCCAGTTCGTCTTGTTTCATGCCAGAGAACTAGCACTTGGTTTCCAAGTCTTGCTACACAAGAGGTTTTTGTTATTTGGTACTTTGCATTTCATCAGTAAAGACACTTTATTTTGATACTTTTGTCTTGAGTCGTGCATTTGGGTTCGGGTCCATAGTTCCTATGTCCTGGAGGGAGACCCATTGTGGGCAAGGCCACAGTGTTACACATTATAACTTTACTTTATTCATATTGTGTTTGAGCTGATGTGCAAATTACTTGTTTGAAATATGGGTTAGGGTTAGGTTAGTATTTTGCTCTCTGCTGATAAGGGAGCAAAATAGTTAATACCGCTGTCTTCATCTCAGGTGAGAGTGAGAGGTGGTACACAGCAGGAAGTGCAATGTTTGAGGGGTACAGGACCTTAAATAGTTAATAACACTGTCTTGTCTTCGAATGTAACATCATATGAGAGATAGAGGGGTATACACAGCAGAGGGCTCAATGTTTGAGGGGGGGGGGGGGTACAGGACCTTCAAAACCACGTTTGGGAACCACTGGTATAGAGGCTGTAGGGTGTTCTACCTATAGGCACAATCCTGCAAATAATTGTATGTAACGTGAATTGAAACAACATGGTAATTATCGCTGCGATGACAGCTGTGCGCACACGGCTTCGCACCTCTGTGTCGAGCGCAGCCGCTTTCCACTCCTCAGCGGAAAGCGCTAGCGCCTGTACGCACGACGCGTCCCGTTCCTTACGCAGCGGCTCCTTTCAAGCCCTTATGTAAATTCAGCTTTATATATAATTTATATATAATATAACGGGGTTTTCCCCGTTATATTATAACTAATTGAGCTCCAGGGAAGAAGAACACAACGCAAGTAAAGCGACGCGGAGATTTGGTGTGGTCGCGGTTTCCCTGGCTGGTGGAGGTGACAACATGGGAAATGCATGTATGTATGTGTAAGCAGGGTGCGAACTGGAGGGGAGCAGGGGAGCTATAGCTCCCCTAGTGGTGACATGAGCTCCCCTGGGAACATGGTTTGTGAAATTTGGGGGGAGCTCTCTAAAATACTGATATGATGACCAAATAAATTCCATTTTGGGCATGTTTTTTTTTTTTTTTCAAAGGTGTAAAATAAGTGAAATAAAATTATATTTAGAGTTTATGATTCATGAAAAAAGTGTGGCCTGCTTGCACGCTGCCCGCAGCTCCACCCAAGCAGGCCACACGAGAGAAGGGCTATGTGCATCGTTGTGTTGTGTGTGTGTGTGGCGTCGCGTCTCTCCAGGCAGTGAGAGGGTTGTGTTGTGCTATAGCTGTATTATTATTATTAATATTGTTCATGGTTGGTGCCGCTGGCTGCTCTTATCGCGTGTGTTCGGCTCTGTGTGGGCTACAGCCATAATAGGCTATAGCCCATGTGAAACAATGTAGCCTGTTTTTGAGTCATTTTAAGTTGATTTAATTAAACAGTCAAACGTTACATTGGTGGTCCGTGGATTATTTATTATCAAGTTGATTGAAGTTTGCGTAGCCCATACATGCTCGGGAAATCTGTTGACATGACCATGATCCATCGGGACGTTTCATGTAAATGTAGACCTGTGGCACCACCCCGTGTGCAACAGATTTTCTCTTTATGATAGGCCTATGTCTGTGCTGTTGCTATTAATGCAGCAAAAAAAAAAAAAAAAAGAATCCCGGCTCCCCCGGAGACGGGGATATAGTTTGCGGGGATAGCTACTTGAACCGGCCTGTCCAGGGTCCCGAATTGGCGAAGAGACACAGAGACACAAACATACACGTATACACACACACACACATACACACGCACACACACACGCACACACACACACACACACACACACACACACACACACACACGCACACACACACACACACACACACACACACACACACACACACATCAATCACTGCTTTTGTTTACTTGTTGGCACGCCACTCCACGGCTGCTGCAAGTGATTCTATTTGTGTACACATGAGACACATACACTTAAATCGTGTGCATGTATTAGTTGCATACATATATACATATTACATATATACACATTTTTGGGCAAATGTAACCGAGTCTAGAATGCAGATAAGCAGATATAGATATACATTGGAAACATTTAGTGTACATTTAGGTGTGTACTTTCTTGTGGCGAGACCACAAATCACAAATCACAAGCACTTATGCTAGCAAATAGTATAGTATAATAATAGTATTACAGTATCACAGTATTGCAGTTTAGTATCGTAATATCCATAATCTATTGGGATAGTAATAGTTATATCCTGGATTTCAATGTAAGGTTTATTTTAAACTCATTCAGCATTCATTTCTCCCTCCATATCACACAGTTAGAGGGGATGTATAAATGCTGGTATATTTAAAGCTGTCAGACACGGAACTTGAATATCAATGTTAAAACATATTAGGTCCGCAGAGAGCGGCCGTCACTGTTGGAAGGGGTGATGAATGCAAAAGGGAATTGATAACAAAATCAGGACTCTAGGTCCCTAAGTGGGTGATTTGTCATCACATTTGACTATCTGTCAAGTGGGTGATCACCTTGGTCATTCTGTCTCTCTGTTAGTGAATGGAATAGATAAAGACCATCACCAAACGCCACAGCCCACCGCCCGCTAACGGCACAGATGCATTTGCTGTGTTGCAATCATAAAGTGTCAGTAGAGATGAATCTGATGTCATCATACATACATATGCTACTGATATTGTATATAATGTATATTATGTTGCTATAAACTGTATGTTCAATTTTGATACATGTATGAGTGTGTGTAGATGTTTTGTGTATGTGTGTTTATTTGCATGCATTGGTGTATGTGTGAGTGTGTGTGTAAGTGTGCATGTTAAAGTGGTGTGTGTGTGTGTGTGTGTGTGTGTGTGTGTGTGTGTGTGTGTGTGTGTGTGTGTGAGAGTGTAAGTGTGCACGTTAAAGTGTGTGTGTGTTTGTGTGTTTGTTTATTTTCATGCATGCGTGTGTGTGTGTGTGTGTGTGTGCTTGTGGCTGTGTGTGTGCATGGCGCATGTAATAATGCTTGTGTGTGTGCGTCTATGTGTGTGTGTGTACCATATGCCTATGTGTGTGACTGTGTGTTTGCATGCATTTGTGTGTGTTTGTGTGTGTTAAAGTGTGTGTGTATATGTGTGTGTTTTTGTTTGTTTATTTGCACGAGTGTGTGTGTAAGTGTGTACAGTGTGTGCATGTGTTTTTGTTTCTTTGCAGGCGCATGTGCTTGTGCTTGTGTGTGTGTGTGTGTGTGTGTGTGTGTGTGTGTGTGTACAGTATGTGTGTGTACGTGTGTGCACTGTTTATTTACTGTGTATTTGTTTGCATGCATTTGTGTGTGTATGTGTGTGTGTTTTTGTTTGTTTATTTGCATGCTCGTGAGTGTGTGTGTGAATACTGTATGTGTGTGCGTCCGGGTGTGTGTGTGTGTGTTTGTTTGGATCAGGCCTGTGGTTTACATAAGAGGGTCATGGCTGACCCCTTGCCGTGCCCAAGGGCAGGATTATCAGCGGCGTGTTCGTGGTTCAACAGCCGGCCGATGCTCCAGCAAAGCACGTGTCCCCTCCTCCGCCGGGCCGGGGGAGCGAGAGTAATGTAGCCATGTCACGCATCTGGAAATAACCCAGTGCCGGGTGATGGGAACAGCGAGGGTGAAGCCGCCCTGAGGGTAGATGGGGGGGGGGGGGGGGGTTGGCAGGGTTTTGGTGAGGGGAGGGGGTGCGGCGGTGGTGGTGGTGGTCGATGTGGATGAGGATAAGAAGGTAGGTTTGAGTGGGGTTAAGGTGTGTACATCATGGTAGGTTTGAGTGGAGTTAGGGGTGTAGATCCGGGTAGGTTTTGGTGGAGTTAGGGGTGTAGTTTAGAGTAGGTTTGGGAGGGGTAAGGATGATCAACCAACTCAAGTTCTCCCACACATCTACCCTTCTCCGGTCTCGACACTGGCTCCCAGTAGCTGCACGCATCCAGTTCAAGACCCTGGTGCTAGCCTACAGGGCAGTGAAAGGAACAGCTCTATCCTGCCCCCCATGCAATGGTCAAGCCCTACATCCCTGCTCATCCACTTTAATCTGCTTCTTTGGGGGGTCTGCTTGCCCCATTGCTTAGGGGCCCTTGCGGCCGATCTAAGGGATCAAGGCTCTTCTCTGTCCTGTGGCCCCTAAGTGGTTGAATGAACTCCCCACGGATGTCAGGACTGCAGAGTTGCTGCCCATCTTCTGCCGCAGGCTGAAAACTCACCTCTTCAGGAAACACTACTTGGATCCCTCGTCCTGGGGCATCCTCTTATCACTTTTTACTACCTTTACTAGCATACTAACGTCTTACTAAGTCGATTGTTTGCTTGTTAGTTAGTTAGATATTGTTGTATTGTTTGCCAATGTATTGTACTTCTACCTGAGCACTGGTTCAGTTCTTGGAGGCTTTTAAGGAATGAAATGCACTTTTGACTGCTGCTGCAAGTTGTTCTCTTACCTACCGTTGCGCACTATTGTAAGTCACTTTGGACAAATGTGTCTGCTAAATGACTGACGTAATGTAATGTAAGGTAATGAGGTTGCCATAGGGGTGGGCGGGGGTTAAGTGGTGGTTGATTGCCAGATAAGTGAATCAGGCAAATGTTTAAAGGGGTCATATTATACCAGCAGGTGTGGGTGTGATTAGCCATTACAGGCAAAGGTTCAAATTCATTCATGTGACTGAAATTGTCATGTTACTTGGTGACACCACGGATGCCGTGTTTCCACCAAGCTTTTTTGAGGGCTGGTTCGGAGCTTGGGCCTAATCTCGAACCAGTTCATTGCGTTTCCATCGCGAAAGAACCGTTTTGTTGGCCCGGGAAACTGGTTCCTGAGCGGCCCCAAATCGAAGCTGGGCTAGCCCAGCAAGAACCTCTACGTCAGGGGCGGGGCTTATCTTGACCAACAGACCAACTCAAAATTTGTGACCGCCATTTCTAAATACACAAAAAAATTGCCATGGACGTGAAGGCGAAGCAGCAGTGGTCCGTGGAGGAGACAAACTGCCTCCTTGCGTTGTGGTCCTCGGCAGAAGGTCACAATAAACTCGAGGAGCTTCTAGAAAAAACAGTATTACAAAAACTACAGCACAAGATGTCTTTAGCTTTAGCTTCCACAGATAGCTTCCACAGTCAGGCCATCAGGCTGCTGAACAAGGGCGTATAGCATATAACAATGTATATTTTATTACATTGATTTATATATACATATTTCTCTTTTCTGTGCCGATATTTTGCATTTTATAAATTGCATTTTTATTTTTTATTTTTATTTTTTAATATATATTTTTTCTATTTTTATCAATTTTTTTAATCTTATTTTATAACTGCTGTCTGTCGTCGGGTATTGCACATAAGATTTTCACATCACTGCTTTATACTTGTGTAAACTGTGAAGTGACAATAAACTTGACTTGACTTGACTTGACTTGACTTTAGCGGGGGACAGAACCGAGAAGCTAATCAATAACAAACTGGATGATACGCTGCTGTCACTCTGGTCCTGGTAAGTTTTACTTTATAAATCTTTCCCGTGTTGCCAACCAGCTTTGCATTTCTAAGCTGTTTAGCAAGCTACCCATTTCTCACATCAATGTAATGTTCGTATCATCAGAAATGAGTAGCTATGATTGCTAGGCTTCTGTTAGCCGCTAGCATAGCCTTGGTAACAATAGCAAACGTCAGGATGCTACTTTCTAAAAACAGTGAAGTGTAGTGGAGACATGTTTTAATGCACCTTTCTCTTGTTTTAGTTGTTTATGGAGTCATGTTTTTAATGCACTTTTCTTTTGTTTTAGTTTATGGAATCGTTTGCCTTCAACGATGTCGATGCAGAGCTACCGCCCCCACTGGGCTGCAGCTCGCCGAGGAGCCCCTCGGAGCTTTATTGACATTGACTTATTGTACTGCACTCTACACTTTTACATTTTAGAAAAAGTCGGTGGAAATGCAAACCGGTTCTTAGACGGTTCGCCATTTGAACCAACTGCAAATCGGCTGTAGCACCAGCCCAGAGCTAGAACTAGGTTTGCGTTGGTGTAAACAAGGCAACAGTGGCAGTTTTAACCTAGATCAATGATGGATAGTTCCATTTACCAGCCTATCCACTGGACTGTACCAACTGGTAGGCTTATTACATTCCAATACCGTCATTTAGCAGACGTTCCAAAGTGACTTACAATAGTGTTTATCTATTTAGGCACATTTAGTCACATGCCAATTTTGAAACAGCCTATAACGGCTAATCACACTCACACCTGGCAGTCAAATATGACCCCTTTAAATAAAGTAACCAAAACCAGAACTCTGATTCAAGCAAGAGCTTCCCTGCACTGCCGTTTTTTGTCTGGTTTCAGAACAGCTTATTTAAATCTTGAGAAACGACTTCACTGAAAGGAAAAATGCACGTTCCCGCTGGTCTGTCGCACCCTAAAAATGTGATCAACCAGGGAGTACCTAAGCCGTCGTTGCTATTTCAGCGCTGTTTCTGGTTGAAGCCTAGTCAGTTAATTTGCAGTACGTCACCATGGAAAGGCTCTGTGAGACTATTTGAAGCCATCTAGCATTTGCTAGGCAATTTTTTGATTGGTCATGAAATCAATTATATAAATGATGCTATATATACATCATATACTAATATAGGCCAAATAGTAGGCTTGTATTTTTCAATATATTGTTGATGAAAGGCAAAGCTGTAGTTTACTATCCAGCCTACTAAAGTGACATACTTTGAGCATGCATACATTGAATAATTTGCATTAAAAAACAATGTAAGAACTGGCTAGAGCCCATTGCTTGGCTACTGTACCGCCAGACCAATAAGTCAGACAAAGGGACAAGGGCCTTCATGTCATCGTTCAGATGTGTTCAGAAAACATATCACTGCCTAAATACTGCAGACATGGGCGGGGTGACTAAGAGAGTGGGCTGTTAGAAATGTACAATTACTTAAATCTAGTGTGACCAGACGTCTTCTACTGCTACTGGTGTACCAGGTGTGTATGGACCAGGTGTGTATGGACCAGGTGTGTATGTACCAGGTGTGTATGTACCGGGTGTGTATGTACCGGGTGTGTATGGACCGGGTGTGTATGTACCGGGTGTGTATGTACCGGGTGTGTATGTACCAGGTGTGTATGGACCAGGTGTGTATGGACCAGGTGTGTATGTACCAGGTGTGTATGTACCAGGTGTGTATGGACCAGGTGTGTATGGACCAGGTGTGTATGTACCGGGTGTGTATGTACCAGGTGTGTATGGACCAGGTGTGCTCCGGGTTAGGAGTCACCTCGCTAACTGAACTGAGATTACGCTCAGCTAGGAATCTGAAACTGAAAGATTCACACCATTCCGTCAAGTTTGACCTAACACTTTGGGTTAAGCGGTGTTAAGCCTCTTGAAACACATAAGGGCCCAGGCGTTGAGAGGCAGTGTTGGTGACGGGCAGAAGGTAAAGGGATAGATAAAAGCAACAACAACAACAAAGAATTGATAAAGGTGTAGGTTTTTTGTTAGTTTCAGCCGGAGACGACTAACCCCCTCTAAATCAAAGGGTTCAAGGTGGTGCAGAGCAAGCACAGGATGGACTCCTACTTGTTCCAATGTTTTTAAAGGAGAAAGGCGGGTAAACGCCGATAAAGGACGTGTTTATTGGTGGATGTTCAGAAAATATGGAGGAGCCATTGATCTGAACCAGAGAGAGAGAGAGAGAGAGAGAGAGAGAGAGAGAGAGAGAGAGAGAGAGAGAGAGAGAGAGAGAGAGAGAGAGAGAGAGAGAGAGAGAGAGAGAGAGAGAGAGAGAGAGAGAGAGAGAGAGAGAATTCAGGAACTCCTTGTATATTTCTTTGTTGAGAGTGGAATGCCACATTGTAAACAGACACAAGCTGGCTCTGCCAACAGAGGTTTCTGCCGTTCCACTGGATGAAATCATGCAAAGCTCCCTTAGTGTGTGTGCGTGCGTGTGTGTGTGTGTGAGTGTGTGTGTTCCTGTTGTGTACTTCCAATATAGTCACACACAATCTGGCAGTCTGGACGGAATCCCAATGCAAACACACACACACACACACACACACACACACACACACATACACACACACAAATGCGTGCCGCACATTCGTCCATACACACATACTCTAACATTCACACACACACACACATACACACCTGCCATTGCTGTAGAATCATAGCTGTAAAATAAATTTTTAATATGAAGAAATTATGATTATACCCTTCAGGACAAAATCTGTCAGGAGCAACGTCTATTCTTTGTGTGTGTGTGTGTGTGTGTGTGTGTGTGTGTGTGTGTGTGTGTGTGTGTGTGTGTGTGTGTGGTGTGTGTGTGTGTGTGTGTGTGTGTGTGTGTGTGGTGTGTGTGTGTGTGTGTGTGGTGGTGTGTGTGGTGTGTGTGGTGTGTGTGGTGTGTGTGTGTGTGTGTGTGTGTGTGTGTGTGTGTGTGTGTGTGTGTGTGTGTGTGTGTGTGTGTGGGCCCGGGGGCACACACAGAGGATTACATCAAGTACAAAGTGCATTAGAGGATTTGGTCTGTATCATTTCTAGATGAGGATGAGGTTGAGGATGAGGTCACGATAACTAAAACACACACTCAAGTCAAATCTACTCTGAATGTACTCTGTTCTACTCTCACACTAGACCAAGATCAATATAATAAAACTAATACTAATACTAATAATAATAATAATAATTACAATAATCATGATAATAATAGTGCCATGCAAAAACAAATCGTTGAAAAATCAAACAGAACAAACTAAATACTTTATACTGTATACCAACTGTATAATATATACAGTATAACAACTGTAGAATACATAGAGTATAACTACTGTATAATATTTACAGTGCTGCTCCTGACGTGCTGGCTGTCTCCTTGCGTGGCTGACTCCGCCGTCGGTGGTTAAACGTGTGTATGAACGGGGGAATGTGAGGCATGACTTGTAAAGCGCTTTGGATAAAAGCGCTATACAAAAGCAGTCCATTACTGCCATTACCATTACAGTATAAACAACTATAATATATACATTATGTACTAACTGTATAATATATACAGTATGTACCAACTGTGTGACATATTCAGTTTATAACAACTGTATAATATATTCATTATGTACCAACTGTATAACATATTCATTATATAACAACTGTATAACATATTAAGTATATAACAACTGTATAATGTATACATTATGTACTAACTGTATCATATATACAGTATGTACCAACTGTATAATATGAACTAATATAGTATAGTACAATGGGACAAAGATGCAGAGACGATGACAAGACACTCTTGCTCAAGGACCAGTTGCTCAACCAGTGTGTGTTTTTTGACAACTATATTTAAAATTTGTTTTAAAGTTCAGAGAGTGTTTGAGGGAGTTGTCCAGTAGTAGTGTGTTTCAGAGTTTTTTTGTGTGTGTGTGTGTGTGTGTGTGTGTGTGTGTGTGTGTGTGTGTGTGTGTGCGTGTGTGTGTGTGTGTGTGTGTGTGTGTGTGTGTGAGTGTGTGTGTGTGTGTGTGTGTGTGTGTGTGTGCAGGGGGAGGATGGACAGCCGGTGGTGGCACTGGAGACTGCGGTGGTAGGGAGCACGTGGAGTAGGACCTTCATTGGAAAGTCAGCAGGAGAATTTTGTAGTGGCTGCGTTGTTCAATATAACATTCAATTCCATTACATTACAGGTGAACGGTCGTTTGGAAAAGATCAAGAGGTCCAGACGCTCTGGGCTGCTTGCCCTCTCCTCGCCTCCCCGCCCGCTGTCGATCCCCAGCCAACCCCGTCGTTCCCTCCTTCGGGAGAGATCTCTGCTTTGACCTCCCATTCCCCTTCACTTCCGCTGACGGAGGGTCATTTTGATTTATTATGTGGTTTTATGACCCACTGTGAACACATTTTTCTCATCAGCCCAGTCGTTACAGTAGTGAGGGTGCTAAGGTAGCTAAGGTTTTAGGCAGAGCACTAAAATGGGCCACAGAGCTATCCGCCAATTGCAGTTAATTTATTAATTTATTAAGAATTTAAGTTTGTTTTTGACAACCCCTCCGACGGCCAGAATGCTGCTAACCGACTCCACTCTATCTCTCAGGGCTCTCGTCTATCCTTGCCAGATTACACCGTGGACTTCGGCATCTTAGCCGCAGACAGTGGGTGGGACAATAGAGCGCTCCAGAGAGCTTATCAACGGGGACTGAGTGAGGCTATAAATGATGATATTTTGAGGGATAGGGACACCTCATCCAAACCTGTCCTACACGACCCTAACCAGCATACTTTTCCCTGTCACGCTGTCCTGGGAACATGAGTCTCTCTCCGTCGGAGCCCTGATCGACTCAGCAGATGAGAGTCTCATTGACACTACCTTTGCCAAGCAGGCAGGGATCCCTGCCTGCCATCTTGGATGGCAGCCCCCTGGACCCGATCACCCAGAGCACTGCCTCCATAAGCCTGTCCAATTTCAGGAAACCACCACGAGTCCACCCGGTTCCTAGTCGTCCATGCCCCCATTGCTCCACTGGAGCACAAAGTGCTCCCTGCCACGCCAACTGCTAAGAATGCACCCACGCACCCACGCCACCATTTTATCGGCGACAGGGAACTGCTGGCGGTTTAGGCGGCACTCAACGAATGGCGACACTGGCTGGAGGGGACCTTTTGTGGTTTGGTCGGACCACAAGAACTTCACCTACCTCCGTTTCGACTTCTCCCTCACCTTTCGCCCGGGTTCCCACAATACCAAGGCTGACGCCCTGTCCCGTCTTTTCCCTGAGAGAGTCAGCCCGGTATCGGAGGACACCATCCTGCCCCCAGCCCGGGTGATTGGTATGATCACCTGGGAGATTGAGACGGTGGTGAGGACAGCCCAGCGTGATCCGGGTGGGGGTCCCCCTGGTCGGCTGTCCTTTTGTAAGGGAATTGGGGCCACGGTCAGCCTCTCATCTGGATACCATCCCCAGACCAACGGGCAGGCAGAGAGAGCCAACCAGTCCCTGGAGGCCACACTCAGATGCCTAACCACAAGCATCCATGCATCATGGAGCAATGCTTCCCATGTTTCCCCGGCAAGAATTGGTGTGGCCGGGTTTGGAGGTCTGCACAAGCTGCTCTCCTGAGAGCCACCCAACGGGCTCAACGGAGAGCAAACCGGCGACGGAGTCCAGCCCCTGCCTACCATCCGGGTGAGAGGGTTAGGCTGGTGGCTCAGGACCAACACCTCCGCACCTCTTCCCCTAAACTCAGCCCCCGTTATGTCGGTCCCTAAACCATTGTTCGTGTCCTCAACCCCTCTGAAGTACGTCTTGACCTCCCCCCTTCCGTGAATGTTCATCCCATGTTCCACGTTATCTCTGTTGAAACCTGTGTCTTTCAGCACCCTGTCTACTCCCGCCCGAGCCCCTGCACCTTCTGATGTCCTCACAGATGGCGACCCGGTCTGGACGGTTAAGGGGCTCCTGGCAGTCCGCCGATGGGGAAGAGGATTCCAGTACCTGGTGGACTGGGAGGGCTACGGTCGCAGTTGGGTCCCTCCTTTTCTATCTGGCCGACCCCTCCCTGCTCACCGACTTCTACCAGACCCACCCCGCCCCTGAAAAGCCGCCTAGTGTTGCCCCTAGGGAGGGGGGTACTGTTGTGATGCCAGCATCACACCACTCTCCTCTCCAGCCACGCTCCTCTGCCTCTACCGAAACTCTCCTAGACGATTCCTCCGTGAACACCTTTTGCAAACCTCCCGTGAATACCCTTTTGTCAATCTCCGCAAACTCTTTGATTTTCTCCATTGGACTATTTTTCTTGTTTGCTACTTTTGTTGTATTTTCGGTTTTAAACTCCTTTTTTCGGCCCTAACTCTGTCTCTACTTCCTAGAGATTCCGCCAGCTATGATCCTTGTGGCACAACAGCTTACTCCCAATTCCCTCTCGCAGAATGAAATTCTAGAACACATTACTATAAGAATACTATACACAATACATTTAAAAATGAACATAAAAAGAACAATAAAGTGATTCATGGATGATATGAGAGAACTACTTGTCACTAGAGTTCAAAAGTGCATTCATTCCTAACATGTTTCCTAACAAGAACTGAACCAGTGCTCAAGTACAAATACAATAAGTTGGCAAATGATAGAACAATATCTAACTCACTAACAAGCAAACAATCTTAGTAAGGCTCTATACTTAAGATTATATTTAAGATAGTAAAAAGTGATAAGAGGACATGCATACGAAGCCAGTGCAGAGAGGCTGGTATTGGGGGGGGGATGTGCTCATGCTTCCGGGTTCTTGTGAGACTTCTAGCAGCTGAGTTCTGTATATATTGTAGTTTGATGATTAATTCTGCAGGGAAACCGGAAAAAGTGACATCACAGACAGTATATATATATTTAAATCATCGTCTGGGGTTGGAAGAAAGAATCTTTAGATATGTGATTTATGTGACTACGGACGGTTAATGAGGGGTCAAAGGTGATGGCAAGGTTTTCTAAGAGATGTGACCTGCAATAGTAATCTTTTATGGGGTTAGCTACCCATTAGACTGCTATTTTGAGCTGTGTGTCATCTGAATAGCAATGGAGGAAGGATACATCGTGCCTGTTGATGACTGCCAACCGGTAACACGTACACACACAAACACACACACACACACACACACACACACACACACACACATCAAATCACAGAAAATCACACAGAGACACACTATCATTTGGATCACAGTCAAAAGTATGTGCTTTAGAGATTTCCTATCCACCACTCAAACACAGAGTGTGTGTGTCTGAGACAGGGAGAGAGAGAGAGAAAGAGTGGGAGAGAGAGAGAGAGGAGAGAGAGAGAGAGAGAGAGAGAGAGAGAGAGAGAGAGAGAGAGAGAGAGAGAGAGAGAGAGAGAGAGAGAGAGAGAAGGAGAGTGGGAAAGAGAGATAGAGAGAGAGTGAGAGAGTGAGAGAGAGGGAAGGAGAGAGAGGGAGTTAGATAGAGAGAGGGAGCGAGAGCTAGAGAGGGAGACAGAGAGAGACATAGAAACAGAGAACAAACAGCAGAAAGAGATGATTAAAGGAAATGTGAACATGAAACCCAAAGCCAAAGTCAAAGTCCACAACTAAAATTGAAGACGGGGGGAGGGGGGGAGGATGTTGGGGGGAGGAGGAGGGGGGGGGGATTGGGGGAGTGCGTGGAACAGACAAAAGGCAGCGGCGCTGCTTTCCCCCCCCCCCGCCGGCCGCTTGATAGACATAAATCTGTGGCTGTCTGCTCCCACTGGCTTAAGGCTCTCAGTGTTTCCTCTGAATGCTGATTGTGGTCACTGGGGTGTGTCTCCGTTTGACAGACCCGGGAAGCTTCGGGTTTGGTGAGGCTGCAAGCTTTATTCCTCTGATCAATATATATATATTTTTCTTTCTCCCACTCTCCCTCTCTCTCTCTCTCTCTCTCTCTCTCTCTCTCTCTCTCTCCAACTCTCTCTTTCTCTTTTTCTCTCTCTCTCTCTCTCTCTCTCTCTCTCTCTCTCTCTCTCTCTCTCTCTCTCTCTCTCTCTCTCTCTCTCTCTCTCTCTCTCTCTCTCTCTCTCTCTCTCTCTCTCTCTTCTCACTGTGAAGATATGTATCTCTCTCTCTCTCTCTTCTCTCAGTGAAGACGTCTCTCTCTCTCTTCTCACAGTGAAGATCTCTCTCTCTCTCTCTCTCTCTCTCTCTCTCTCTCTCTATCTCTCTCTTCTCACAGTTAAGATGTCAATCTCTCTTTCTTCTCACAATAAAGATGTCTCTCTCTTTCTCTTCTCACTGTGAAGATGACTCTCGCTCTCTCTCTCCCCAATCTCTCTACCAATTTGCACTCTCTCTCTCCCCCTTGTCTTTCTCTTCCATTCTCACAGTAAATATCTCTCTCTCTCTCTCTCTCTCTCTCTCTCTCTCTCTCTCTCTCTCTCTCTCTCTCTCTCTCTCTCTCTCTCTCTCTCTCTCTCTCTCTGCGTGGTGCATGCAAGGGGTTGAGCGAGTATGTGGGGAGTGGTGAGTGTTTGGCGGAAGATGATTCTCTACATGGTCAGTTAAGGCTTTTTATTTAAAACTTTAAAGCTTGGCGTTTGGTTTATGGAGAAGACAGATAATGCGGCTATGGCGTCCTCCGAGACGCCTCCGCTATCGATCCGCCATGGGATTCGGGTCGCTCCCGATCCCGACGTGACAGTAGAGCAGGTGGTGGCTGGATGACGGGCAGCAGATCGGCTATCATAAACTGGCATATGCCTCCCGCATCAAAATAAAGCTGTCGTGGTCTTTCTAAAGGAAATAGCTGCAAATCAGATTGTCGAAAGTGGGGTTTTTATATGAGATTCGCTGCTGTTTGTCTCTCCGCTGGGGATGCCGTCTGCCCGGGTGACAGTGTCAGGTGGACAGTGTCAGGGCCGCGTTAGAGATACACGGCGGAACAGGTGTACCGCCGTGTATCTCTAACGCGGCCCTCGAACAAGAGCTACGGAGGTTCGGGAAGTTCGCGAGTTCTTTCAGAACAATAACTCTTGGTTGCAAAGACCCCAATCTGGGCTCTGTTCAGTCTCTGCGCAGACAAGTATTTAGGTTTTTAGAAGACCCGTCACAGACACTTGACTTCTCATTTCAAGTTAAACACACATATACTATGTAAAAATGTACACAGTATATGCGAGCACGTGTAGTTTGAGGTGTTTTGAGTGTGGAGATATTGGGCATAAAAAAGATGCATGCCCACATGAACTACCAGTGGGGTTGGAAACACAGGTGGATCAGTACAGCTGACGAGGGCTGCTGAGGTGGTGCCCACTGAGGCTCTGGCTGTGGATTCAGTGGCAGAATCGGAGGTGAGGCCAATGCTGCGGCCTCGGTCCCGGTGGGGGTTGTCGATCTCGGCCACAACTGGGGTTAGAGCTGACTCCGCGGCACCGGTCTTGGGGCGTTTTACCGCGACTGCGGTACCATCTAGGGTCACTGATGGGGCTGGTGTGGAGAGCTCGACACCAGGTTATAGTGGTAGCGGGGTGGTGAGCAGCGGGGGTTGTGACCAGGTGATGGTGTTACGCCAAGCCAGAACAGCGAGGTGGAGGATATGGAATAGGATTCAGAAGCTGAGAGCTTGTCCGATTTAACCGGTAGACAGGGGCGTCGCAACAGGGTAGGCAAAGTAGGCAATTGCCTGGGGCCTCTGGAAGGGGGTCCCCGAGGACGACAGATTATATTTAACCACTGCGCCGATTCCCCCCCCCCCCCCCCTCCATTGGGCTTCATGATGTTCGATTGCCATTCTGTAATTTCGAGGCTCTGTAATTAACACTCTGTAATTTCGAAGGGCCCCCCCCCCCCCTCAAAATACGGCGATTTTGCCTAGGGCCCCCAGAAACTCTAGGAACGCCCCTGCCGGTAGAAGTAGGGATTTGTATACGTTAGATGATGTTTACCATTTTTTAGACAATAGGTTTGGAAAGCCGGTCAAAGTTAAGGACAACTTTCAGGATCCTGATGAATTTATTCGGACAGTTGCAGCTATGCAGAAGCTTGTTGGGGTTTTCGAGTGAAGAAACATGTCACTGCCACAAGAATAACTCTGAAAATGAGTAAAGCCAAGAACACCAAGAAAGCCAAATTAAGCTAATTAATAGATAATGTTTCAAAGGTTTTTTTCTTCACGTTTTCTCTTTTTCCTCTTTTTTTCCCTCTCTATGTATACCATAACCTTCGACTCAATTAAATATATATGTAGGTAGGGATAAACTAAAGAGGTCTTTAATTAAAGAGACCTGCAGGTTTAAAAACATTGCTGTGGTTTTCCTGCAGGAAACCCACAGCCATTTGTGTAATGAGAGTGATTGGGATCTTTGGTGGGAGGCCCAGAGGATGTACAGTCATGGCAGTTAATGCAGGTGTGGCCATTTTGTTTTTCCGCTGGTCTAAATGCCCGCATACAATCACATGATGAGCTGGTGAAGGGGAGGGTGTTTTTAGGGAGGGCGGAAATTGAGGGCATTGTTTTCTGCTTTGTCAACGTCTATGCTCCAAATACTGGCAGTGACAGAGTAGAGGTATCCAAAGGCAGTACACATGGGTTAAGGTGGTGGGTAGTAGAGTTAGTGGTGCATGTTTAGACAGGTTTTATATTGCACAGTGTGAAAGATCCAAACTAGTTAGGAGCATCACTAGCCCGGTGGGTTTCACAGATCACAATTGATTAATGTTTTTCCCCAGTTAAAACTAGATCACATTGGCACTTTAACACCAAACTACTCCAGGGAAGAGCTTTCTACAAGAGTTTGGATTGTTTTTGGACACAATGGCAGTCAAAGAAAAATGATATAGTTAGTGGGAGGTTGGCAAGGTACAGATCAGGGTTTTCTGCCAGCAATATACCTCTTTTTCCACCGCCAACATTAAAGCTGCAACGCAGGGGCTTGAAGTTTGTATTAAAAACATCGAGCAAGGTCTAAGAACCCAACCACATTCTGGAAGCCATCAGCTTCCTCAGGAGAAAAAGGATTTAGGGATTTAGGCCTTTTGATGCAGGAGAGGGTTAAAGGGGCACTGGTCAGGGCCCGTTTCACAAACGTCAGGGACATTGATGCCCCAACCTCCTTCTTTTTTAACCTAGAAAAATATCTAGCCTCCAGAAAGCAGTTAAACTGCCTGAAGCTTCCAGGTGGAAGCTTCACAATGGATCCAGTGGAGATAAGGAGCCATGCAGTGGTGTTTTACACAGAGCTCTATGTGTGTAAAACACCACACATTCCCTATGAGGAATGTGATCCACAATGTACTGCAGCTCTGTTGACAGCCCGAAAAGGCTGTCTCTCAGCAGACTTTTTTAAACATTTCTGGGAGCTCATTGGACCTGACCTACATGAAGTTCTTCTTGAGTCCTATCGGGAGGGGTCACTTCCATCTTCATGTCGATGGGCGGTGTTCTCACTCTTACCAAAAAAGGGAGACTTGGCACTAGTCAAAAACTGGAGACCTGTTGCCTTGCTGTGTGCGGATTTAAAAATACTGTCAACAGCGTTGTCCAATTTCTGAGTTTGATTATTCATATGGACCAAAAGTACTGTGTTCCGGATGGAACAATAATGGACAACAATTTTTCTAGTTCGGGATAATATAGACCTGTGTGACCTCCACGATAAAGACATTGGAATCCTGTCCCTTGACCAAGAAAAGGCGTTGACAGAGTTGATCATGGTTATCTTTCTTCCACGCTAAGGGCATTTGGGTTTGGGGATGTTTTTATAGCATGGATTGAACTTTTATATAGCGGAGCCTCTTGTCTGGTCAAGGCAGGGGGAGGACTGAGTAGACCAGTGCTAGTTAAACGTGGAATCCGACAGGGCTGCCCGTTATCAGGAATGCTCTATGGTTTAGTAATCTAACCATTTTAAATTCAACTAAGCGCTAGGCTAACATGACTCTCACTGCCAGGGCTGCAACACAGTGCCCTGCTACAAATCACTGCCTATGCAGATGATATTACAATCTTTCTTAAAACTCAGGTCAATGTAGAGATTGTAGAATATAGCCTGAGACTGTATGAAAAGGCCTCTTCGGCCAATGTAAATTGGGGCAAAAGTGAGGCTTTGCTTGTTGGGCCGTGGGGAGAGAGGGCAGTTCCCAGTTTGCCTGGAAAGAGGAATGAAATTCCTGGGAGTTTTTTTGGGCACAGAGGATTTTATAAAACAAAACTGGGAGGGTGTGAAGGAGGTGTGTGCCAAGTTGTCTAAATGTAAATGGATGTTGCCGCACTTGTCATATAGGGGAAGAGTTCTGGTAGCCAATACCTTAGTCTCCTCAACCCTAAGGCATAGAGTTATTGTGCTGCAACTACCGAGGAGGGTGGTAGAGGTTGTCCAGCGGACTATTGTGGATTTGTTTTGGTCTGGACAACACTGGACACGAGCGGCTGTGCTGTATTTACCTGTTGAGGAGGGTGGACAGAGCCTTATAGACATTCCCTCCAGGGTTAAGGCTTTTAGACTTCAAGCAGATTATTTATGACTGTGGACGCTGGTGGTTAGAAACGGCAGAACTGAAGGAATCCCCTTCCACTCTGCGTTCCTTCGCAAGATTCCTTCCTACATAATTAAGAGGTTTTTTCTTGACCTTAGGGGGGCTAGGGTTTGGGGGGTGTTGTAAACATGTGGCCTGTGAAGCCCTTTGAGACTGTAACTGAGATTAAGGGCTATACAAATAGAATTGACTAAAATTGACTTGCTGCTGAGGAAAGCTGGCCACCTTGGTTATAGTAAGCAGACCGGGCTAACACCTTTATAGGGCCGTGTGGATTAGGAGCACGGTGCTGGTGGAGAGCAGACTCGTCTCTACCAGCCCCCGCAGTTTATTTAGTTTACTTAGTTTAGTTGTAGTTTTTACTACTTTTTCGCACATTTTTTGTATATTTAAGTAACTTCATAGGACTATAGCAAGTCACCATGTGTGTTATCACATATGATCGCCAAACACTCTTGGAATTACGTAACAATACAACCACAGACAACACAACAAAGCATTGGGACTTACCTGCGGAAATCCGGAGGGACAAATGGTGCTTTCTCAACACTGCTCTAATCTAATCTGGAATTACTGACAATCAAGTGTCGCCCTTTTTAATTGCTGAGGGAAATCTCCGCTATTCTCATGCCGGCGGTTTACAGCCCGCAGGCTGATGCGAACATCGCATTGGACAAACTTTACAGTGAAGTGAGCAAACTTCAGAATCGCTACCCCGTGGCAGTCCCCATTGTAGCGGGGGACTTTAACCACTGCAATTTAAAAAAGGTATTACCAAAATGCTATCAACACATCTCATGTCTGACAAGACAGAACAAGACTCTTGATCACTACTATACCACCATCAAGCACGATTATCACGCTGTTTGACGGTCGGTTTTCGGCAAATCAGACCACGCTTCCGTGCTTCTACTTACCGCTTAAAACAAGAAGTTGAAGTCCACGCCCACA
>CM051006.1:11326853-11351853 GCA_027704905.1 Muraenolepis orangiensis
TCTCCGTTTCAGTCCATTTCAGTCCAGCAGCTCAACCTCTCACTAGACTGACCACCACTGACTTCCCACAGCACAGCACTTATGTGATATCGTATATTTTCTTTTTGAAGCGTTATTCAAATAAAACATGTGTTTTAACTTAACACAAAAAAACACAATAACACGTTGGTTTTGACCCATTCATTATTCATTATTCATATATCTATATATATATATATAGATATATATCCATAGCATCTTAGCATCATAGAGCCTGATTCATCCACGTTAATTTATGTTATACATGTAAGTATATATATTTATATATAAAAATATGGATTGAATTCCGTTTGATTTGTCACATACATGTACACACACAGTGAAATGGGTTTCTCTGCACTAAACCCATCGTTGTATTCGGAGCAGTGGGCAGCTATTTTATATTCAGCGCCCGGGGAGCAGTGTAAGGGTCTGGTGTCTTGCTCAAGGACACCTCGGCAGTGCCCAGGTGTATCGGGGCATGGAACGGGCCACCTTCCGAAACTCTGGTTACAGCAGGGGTAGTAGTGGAGGGGTCTGCAGACCAAGAACTATGAGGGGAGCACTACGGCGGGGTGTGCACTGCATCCTGCTCTAATCCAGAAACGTCTGACAAAGATTCTTGAGGATGAAGAACTATCAGAGGACATCAAGGAGAACCTAAAGATCCTGCGCAATGCACTCACTGAAACTCTACAGAAAGCTCACAGTGATCTTGAGAATGATGCTGACATCAAGGAACTGATCAACAGAGTCTACGAGAAGCCTGGCACAGACATGGGGGACTTTTGGGTCTCATTCCTGGAGATGTCCAACACTCTTGTACAATGTATGTACAATGTACAATGTATAATGTATGTCATGCAAGAGTACGTACGGTCAACATACAACATGTTGCCGGCATATGACAACCATGACTATGGAAGGTGGTGGCCAGACTATTAGGCAAGGCTCTCTTGTGGCCTTCTTCAATGATCACTCCACCAAATCCATGACAGGGCTACCCTACTCCTACTCCTGCCAGCCACCTCTTTATTGGTCAAATATATGTACACACACAGTGACATTTTTTTCACTGCATTTAACCCATCTTACTATTTTAAATACAGTGCCCGGGAGCTGTGTTCGTGTCTGGTGCCTTGCTCAAGGGCACCTCGGCAGTGCCCTGGTGATCCGGGGACTTGAACCGGCGACCTATCGGTTCCCAAGTCAAGGCCCAAATGGAGAGATCAGGGCGGATCTTGCGGAGGGATCAGGTATGATCCAACTCAAGTCAGCCCTTGAGAGGAGAGTGACTGAGGAGTGCCTTTCACTCTTCAATGTGGATGGGTCAATGCACACGACGATAAAGAGCAAGTTGTTGAGCTTTTCAAGCTAGAATCATCTTCATCTTCTTACGCCACGCCAATGCATACCTCATCATCCTCGTCATCATCAAGTATGACCTTCCCTTCACCATCAACGATGATGAGCATAATCGACGAGCAGCAAAACATCCACATGTCACAAATTGTTTCCCCAAGCCTGAAGGTTCCCAGGTGCCACTGAGTTTAACGACCTCAAGGTTAATTCAAGCAACAAGGTCAGACTACAGAAACTTGTGAAGGAACAGTTGAAAACACAAGTTGGTCAGGTGCAGGGTGACATCATATACTGCGAGGGAGAAACATCAACCAACCTGAGCACTGCCTTTGCTAATGGGGACTATGTCTTCAAGCATTCAGAGGCGGATACAATGCTGTTCGCTGCCTACAGTGGACCTGTTGTACTAGACTGCGAGGACACAGATGTGTATGTCCAAGCGGCTTATGTCTCGCAGCAAGTCAGAGGTGATCTGCTGATTAAACGCAAGAATGCATTAATCAACTGCCCTGCAATGCGCTAAGAAGAAGTTGCAGACATCATCATACCTCTCCATGTGATCACTGGCAGTGACCACACCTCAGGCTTCTATGGGCATGGGAAGAAGAAGGTGTTGGAGAAGATGATGATTGAGCCTGAGGCAAGAGAGCTCCTAAGATGCATCGGTGAGAGTCTGGAGTAAAGTCAGAGCGGATATGAAGGCATTTGTCCTCTCCATCGTTTATGGTGAGAGTGCAGATGTAATCTGCACTCTCTGCAGGCCAATCTGCAGGCCAGAGCGTCCAAGTGGCACAAACTGAAGACCCACCTGATGACGACTCTTTGGATTTTCATTTTACAACCTGCTAGATCATCCCTCTACAATTGGTCACGGCTGGGAACTAGTGAATGGGAAGTGCCGGCCAGTGCGTCACACCCTTCACCCTTTCCCCAGCAGCTCACACCTCATGACTGCTCAGAAGAGAGTAGTGATGATGAGAGGAGTCAGTATGGTGAATCAACAGATTCAGGTGAAGAGTAGTGGTTACGTCTCCTCATCATCCACCTACAAGAAATGTTATCTGCTTAGATTACTTTATAACCATCCCTGCTCTGTATATTGTGTTTTTCCCAGCATTGTTTCATCACCCTTATTTATTAGTTTTCCTTATATTTGTGATCTCAGCACATGTGCCTTTTACTCTTAAATTTATATTTTCAGTTTTTCATGGTTCAGGGGCTGTGTTAGCCAGTGGGAGAGCCAGTTTCCCCCAGACCCGATCTAAAAACCATTAGGTTACTAGTTGATCAATTATTATTTAGGAGTGCTATCTGTTCAGCACTATATGCTAATTTACCTGTCATGTTTTTCATTTCCCCAGCCCTATATTTGATATTTGATGACATTTTATATCTTGTAGTGTTTCTGAGAAAAACAAAACAAAGAAAAATAAATAAATAAATAAATAACAATAACAATAAAAACCTCCCTTGTGACTGTTCCCCGTGGTAAGGGAGCTTGTGTTCCTCATTGAACCCTGAGAGCTATGCCGGTAGGAGGGCGAGAGGTCAGACAAAGCATAGTCAGAGAACCTTTCTTGAGCATGGAGCCTTGGACAACCCAATCAAATTTGATGAGAACAATTTACAATCCAGATGGCAGCCATCTTGGAAAACTGCGTGTTGGAATTTCCAGTTGATTGGCTCCTGTATGGTAATTATATATAAGGATCTTCAAAAGATGTACCTTCGGAGCTAAAAATCGGTGGCAAACTTGAATTTAAACATCGAAAATAGGTAAAATCATTACAACTGGATTTGGGGCTCTCACAAAATTTGCCCGCATTTTTGAGGGGGGCTCCTCGGCTAAATATTTTCTTTATATTTATTTTAATAGATGTCAAATTCAGTGAGAAACTAACCTTTGTTCTCCGCGGTCAGGGAAGTGCTTCATATGACCCTATTAGATGGTGTTGCTGCTTGCAGCTCTCTCTACCAAACTACTTGACACTCAACACTGCACTTCCTTGGGTCCTCAGCAGTACGCCTGCAAAGTATGATACATACTTACATGCATACTTACATATATACTTACATACATACAGAGAGTCCCTTCAATTAGTTATATATAGTCATATATATATTTGTGTGTGTGTTTATATATATATATACATATATAAATAGTGTTCATCCCTTGCAGGATATAATTATCAAACCAAGCTTATGTTAAGAGGATGCAGCACTACAAACATATTTGTGTGGCAGTGATGTATAGAGAAACAGCTTTAGGATACAGGCCTACTTGGAAACCACTGTAATTACCCTGTCTATAGAACGCATCAGACATAACAGCTCCAGAGCGACCGCAACGTCTATTCATATACATGCACAACGGCAGTCCACACTAATATGCCAGGCACACACACACACACACACACACGCACACACAGAAACACAAACACAAACACACACGCACACACACACACACCTACAGGCCCACATACATACACAGGCACACAACACACACACACACACACACACACACACACACACACACACACACACACACACACACACACACACACACACACCTACAGGCACACATACACAGGCAAACAAACACACACACACGCCTACAGGCACACGCACACACAGGGACAAACAGTGATTGTTTTTGTTCCTATTTATCTCGGTCGGCCATCATCTTCCTCGTCAGCATCTCATTAGTCAATCTCCTCTCACTGTCACGCTAGATGAGCCTATCGGATCCAAGCCACTCTTTTCACACACGCACACACACACACACACACACACAAACACACACACACACACACACACAACAATTACATATCAATTGAGTCCGGAAAGTCTCGCATTTTCGAAGGCTAACCATTTTGAAAGAACATACGCTGGAATATGTAAATGCCAGTAAAGTAGTTTGCAGAAAGTACACCCACACACACACATACACACACACACACACACACACACACACACACAGACAACCCCGCCCCCGCCCCCACACACACACACACAGACTCACGCACACACAGTCACAGCAGGAACCTCTTTGTGCAGCAGTGCGTTGAAGCTCAGCATTAATACTCGCGCCACAAACTCACAAACACTACGCCAATGGATCGAGCAGCAGTGGCTATCGTAGCCTAGCATCTTTGACAATCAAAAAGGCCCATTCGGCTTCCATGAGACCCAGTCATTACCAGGCAGCAGCCTAGAACAACCCCTACCTACTGTATATCAGCCCTAACCCTTAACAACCCTATGTCTAATCAACCACACCCAACCCAAAAATGAAAGATTGACTCTGACTTCAGCACAACCTAACACACGTGCCATCCTGTGGTCATATATCAGGTTTTTTTATAATACGGTAATCAGAATAGTTTATATAATATGTATTATAAGTTAAATAGTATGTATTAATCACTGTGATCAATACATAATAAGGTTACAACAGAGTTCCGGTGTTAATGTTTTACATTACAAGCTGTAGCGTGTCTCCTCCCCTCCGAGCTCACAAATAAATTTCTCTGCAATCCTGTCTCTGCAAAGTCTGATTGTTAATTCCTTGTATTGATTATGTTTTTATCACCAGTCACCAGTTTCGCTTTGGGAAGTAGGTTAATCAATAAGATCCTGCACGTCATTCAAAACGGATTTTTGCAACTCGGACAACAACTGGTTTATTTACAAACAGCCGACTCAATAAGAGAATGTGGTTTCAAACCGGGCTCGAGCCCATGAATGCAGCCAATGGGACCGGCCCATTCTGCCGTGTTCTGGTATAGGGTCGGGTTGTTATTTTGGGGTCTAGCTGGTGAGAACAAGTGAAAGCATACTTTTGGCTTTTTTGTTTGTTACCGATGTGATATGTTTTATTTTAGGGCCGGCTCACACGCGGGGAAAAAAACAATGACGAGATGTGTTGAGGAACGTTACTCGATTTTTTTGAAAAGTCCTCACTGGAAAAGGTGGTGGGGTTTTTGACAGACAGTTGTCAGCGGTTTCACAGGAGAAGAGGTGTCACTCTGTGACGACATGACGCTGTTTTTGTTAAGATGCCGCTGCCTAAATACAATGCACCCGAGGGTTGTTTATATCTGAAGGGTGGCAGAGAACTCAGAAGTTTAGCCAAACACCTGGGAGAATGGTAACTGGAGAGCATCTCAACAGACACTACAGTCTACCTTCACTGTGGCTGATGTTGAACTATCGCTCCGTTTGTTCCAATTTTTTAATACATTCTTATTTGTTGCACCATTTGTCATATGCATATATGCTGTATCATCCATCAGTCACTTTATATTTAAGTTAAAAATATACTTTAAGTTACTTTTTGTTACTTTTTATTGTGTATATTATTGTCATAGTATAGTGTTTTATATAGTATAAGTATTGATTTTGAAATTCATACTGCGGGAGTGCATAGGGAGTAAGAATTCCATTGTACTTGCACGTGGCAAATTTAATCATCTGAATCTTGAAAAGCATATTCCGTGTTAAAACAACCTTCCAAGAGGTACATGTAGACGTGGACGTGGAATGGACTCACTCACCTGCAAGTTAGCACAAGTGGAGAACATGCAGGCGCTGTCTATTGGCTGGAGTGCGTTGCCATGAAGAGAAGGGACCGGCTTGGCAATGATTGGCGGCTGGACGTGAAAGAACGTGGGCGGCGGCTGGGTGACAGGAAGTGACGCTCCCTCGGAGCCGTAGCCAAATGCATTTATGGCGTTTCCTGTGAGGTGGAAAAAAACAGACAAAGACGGAAATTGGTGTAATTAGTCCTATTCTCATTAGCGTATATTGACATGTAGTCAATGGGCCAAAGCCCAAAATTTCAATTTCAAAAAAATTCATTCGATTATATTTTGATATGAAAACCTTTTGTAAGTGGTAGCTTTGTCACAGATATCAGCACATGAAGTTAACCAACCCCTACAATAAATTGGCGTCTAGACACTGATGCATATCCTATTTTAGGCTCATTTTCAGGACTTTTGCTTCTGGTTTATGATGACTTGTTTTGTATAATTTTAAAGGATATATTCTTAGCTTTTATCTGAGCTCACTTATGAGTCTGATAAATATAGAGGTCACAGGGGCTCTTAAAGTGTAAACAACATTATTTTTCCTACAATGTTTGCCTAAAGTCTTATTTGAGGAAAGGAACATCAATGACACAAATAACAAAAACTGAAAAACTCACAGGACTGTAATGATTCAGGGAATGTATAATCTTCCCATATCATCCCACCCTAAGAGATGATTATGGGCCTTAACCAAGGTGGCAAATTCTATTTTGGTATCTTTAGATTATATTTCAACTCGATAGACCTTTACAATTGGTATCTTAGTCACATGTAACCCGCAATGATACCAACCGTTGATCCAAACAATGAGACAATCTTGTCAATTTATTTGAACAAATCATGTGAAAAAAAGAATCAAGAATTATAACTTTCATTCACTTATTTAACCAATGATCATTATATAGCTCAGGAGGTAGAGCGGTCGCCTAACAACCGGAAGGTTGCTGGTTCGATCCCCGCCACCTCCTCCTAGCAAAAGCTGTCGAGGTGTCCTTGAGCAAGACACCTTAACCCTAACTGCTCCCGACGTGCTGGCTGTCTCCTTGCATGGCTGACTCCGCCGTTGGTGGTTGAATGAGTGTATGAATGGGTGAATGTGAGACTTGATATGTAAAGCGCTTTGAGTAACAATTGGTTAGAAAAGCGCTATATAAATGTCCATTTACCATTATTACAAATATCTTACAGTATTCAAAGTCAGTTTTATTCATCATCATCATCATCATCATAGTCATCCAGGGTCACGGCAACATCCTCCTCCTCATCCTTCTTATTTGTGAATGTGATTGAGGTTTGTATCTTGCACATTTCTGTCTCAAGGCAGGTGCAATGTGAAAGCTTACAGGTTGTCATACGCCATATACGTTTTAAGGTCCAACCTCTAGGAATGTCCCGTTTCCTTTGACAAGTTTAAGAACACTGAGTTTTCATTGTCCTGCAACCTGTATAGCTTAACAGCATCACATAGGTAGTCTTCATGGATGTTGATGTAAGTTGTCCGATTCTGAGTCCCACATTTCTGATACAAGAGGGGGAGTTCTGTATCCTCACTCACAATAACTGAGGATTGATAGCCATTCTGGCTGGCATTATTTGCATGTAGCAGCATACGTGTGTCCGCCTCCTCATGGGAAGATTTCCGCTCTTCAACAACATTTCAATATTTTTGGTTGAGACAATAGCATGTTTCTCCACTGGTTGCAAATAACTACTTTTCCTGAAGATTTCCTGGTTCTCTGGCAGCTTCCACTTGTCCACGATGAATGTTATCAAGGCAGTTTTGCAGTCTGGATTACCTAACAGCTTTCTCCACTGCACAACATTGTGTCCTGACTCAATGTTATTCCATTGAGTGCTACTTGCTGAACCACAGCTGCATCTCTCTGATGTTTTCCAGTACACATCAAAGCCCACATATATTTGCTTACTCTTTCCTCCTTCATGCAACAAGGTTCATACTAGGTTCATTTCATTTAATTTGCCCACAAATGTCTATCTGCTTTCAAGACTAGCACCTCGTTTTGTGTTTGGTTTATTTTATCTCTTTTTGCGATGTTTAAGAATGTCTTCAGATTATGTCATTTCATTTTGGAACTTGGTTGTTGGTGACTCTCTAAACGTTCACTTGTGAACTTCTCCAGTTAGGTGATACCCTAGAGGGTTTACCCAGCTTTTCTCCATAAGTTCTACAAAGGCATTTATGCCCAATCCTTCTCTATCCTGAGAGCTTCTGTAGATTGTGATGAAACTCTGTAGAGTTGACTCTGGTAGTCTGGGTGTCCTTGTTTACGGTCTCCTCAATCGTCTTCCAATGATTCCAATATCTGGCATAGTTCAGCTTATCATATACAAAAATACATTTAATGATTGCTCTAATTGCTGCAAGATGCATTATCCACTTTCCCTTTCTTGATACTCGAATTAGACTTAGCATAATCTCAACCATGTCCACATAAGAGATCCAGAAGGCAGACAGGGGACTGTTTTTTTCTAAGGAAGCTGAGGTACTCATTGAAACATGCATCTTCACACATGACTGCTTGCAGAGTTGCTTCCAAGTGAATAAGATATTCCACATGATTTGCTTGTGACAACGGCTCTAACCTTACTGCTTGATTTTACCTGTGACCATCAATTACCCCTGAGAGATGAGCCACCAGCTATCACTCCTGCTTCTACACAAAGGTCTCCTCGACCAGCATCTGCAAACCAGCTAGAAACATCTTTGTTGGTAAGACGAGACATCCTCCACATGTGGTCTCTGCCTGTTGCATCTTGGACAAAAGTGGTGTGATCAGTATCAACCATCTTTACAACTGGAGGATTGGAAGGCTGTCCTGCATTGTAAATGGAAAGTACCATCTCTCTCCAATGCTTCTGTTCTTGTTTTTAAGGATGCAAGGCAATGCTCTGGTCTCAGCAGGATGGTCAACAATAGGCTTTGCTTGCACAGCAATTCAATTCACTCTGTGTGATATTCCTTCACCGCTGATTGTTTCTCTAGTCTGTCTATATTGTCCCATACCAATGTGGTTAACAGACCAACATAATTGTTTTGTGGTAGTGAAATGGCATCTTCACTTGCTACTTGCTTCTGAAGACAGGTGGCTGTGTCAATTTCTTGAAACACTATGGCCAAGTCTGTTCAGTATCAGTTCCCCGTTTCCAGTAGGTGACTTGATGGACGCAAAGGGCAACACAATCCGGCCTGCCCTGCTGGGGAGTAAGCTGACGACGATGAAGGTGGACTCTTCCCTGGTTTCCTGGATTACAGACTATTTGACGGGTCGTCCACAGTTTGTCAGACTGCAGGACTGTGTGTCTGACACTGTGGTCAGCAGCACTGGTGCTCCACAGGGAACGGTTCTTTCCCCATTCCTGTTCACCCTGTACACCTCCGACTTTCAGTTCAACTCAGTGTCAGTTCTCGGACAACTCTGCAGTTGTTGGTTGTGTCAACGAGGGAAACGATGAGGAGTACAGGGGCGTCGTGGACTCCTTCGTTGAGTGGTGTGAGCTGAACCACATGCAGCTGAACACAGACAAGACGAAGGAGATGGTGGTGGACTTCCGCAGGAAGAAATCTACCCCCACACCCATTTCCATCAAGGGTGTTTCCGGAGAAGTTGTTCAGGAATATAAATACCTGGGAGTTCACCTGGACAACAAACTGGTCTGGGCCAAGAACTCTGAGGCTGTGTACAAGAAGGGCCAGAGCCGTCTCTACTTCCTGCGGAGGCTCCGGTCCTTCAACGTTTGTAACACGATGCTGAAGATGTTCTACCAGTCGGTGGTAGCCAGTGCCATCTTCTCCGGTGTCGTGTGCTGGGGAAGCAGGTTGAGTTCAGCAGACGCCAACAAGATCAGCAGGATCGTCAGGAAGGCTGGCGCTGTCCTGGGGGTCCAGCTGGACTCCTTGTTGGTGGTGTCTGAGAGGAGGATGCTGCGCAAGCTGCATAGTATCCTTAACAACAACTCTCACCCTCTCCATCAGGTGCTGACCTCATACAGAAGCACCTTCAGCAACAGACTCATTCCACCCAGGTGTACCACAGAACGCCACAGGAAGTCCTTTCTTCCTGTGGCCATCAGACTCTTTAATTAATCTACCTCGGGTCGTGAGAGGGACAGTGGAGACTCAGTGACCTGATTTTGTTTATGCTAGTTTAGTTTAGTTTGTTGTTATTTAGTTTTTAGGTATTAGTATATTTGTGTGCATTTATTCCCCCTGTTTCAACTGTTGCACCTTAATTTCCCTCGGGATAAATAAAGTCTCTTGAATCTTGAATGTGTTTTGCAGGCTTGACTCTTCCACAGGTAGCAGCATAAACAAGGTCTTGGCTAAATGAAGCTCTGAGCCTTCGCAGTCTTTGGGATTTTCCTGGGTTATTTCTTTCTATGGATCTACCTGTTCGAAGTGTCCGGAGAAACTCCACCAGAGATTTTGGAGAACTGTTCATCTGCTTGAGTAATATCTCGGTTCTGAATATTATCTCTAATCTTCAGTGATATGATGTCTTTGTCACTGCTTGATTTGTACACCTTCGGTTCATCTTTGAGTTTGTGACAAACTTGTAACAATTGTCTCATCCATTGTCAAATGGTCTGGGTATACCAACAGTTGTCCTGTGTCATGTTATGTAGAGATTCAGCAAACTCAGATTCAACCTTGTAGGTGTTTCTTTGTAGAAGGTGTCACCTGTGTTACACCTGTAGTGTAACTATTTATGTTACCAGTTTAGTGTCAGGTCTGGGAATGGATGTCCAGTAAGTGAGTGTAAGTGAAAAACATTGCAATCAAATATATATTAAAAGGGTATGTAAAATAGCTTAAAAATACAAACATACAGATGTATTCCATTGATCTGAATTGAGTTCAAATGTAATTTGAGATTTGATTTGTTTAATATTCTTCATGATCATAACCAACATTTTTTTGGTTGTAACCAAAAAAGAGCTGAGCCAGAAGGCAAAGCTACCCTCACCTATGGCCATGAGCAATGGGTAATGACCGAAAGGACGAGATCGCGAATACAAGCGGCCAAAATGAGTTTCCTCAGGAGGGTGGCTGGTATCTCCCTGAGGGATAGGGTGAGAAGCTCAGCCACTCGTGAGAGACTCGGAGTAGAGCCGCTGCTCCTTCGCGTAGAAAGGAGCCAGTTGAGGTGGTTCGGGCATCTAGTAAGGATGCTTCCTGGTCGCCTCCCGAGGGAGGTTTTCCAGGCACATCCAACTGGGAAGAGACCACGGGGCAGGCCGAGGTACAGGTGGGGTCACCACACTGGCCTGGGAACGCCTCGGGATCCTCAAGTCAGAGCTAGTCGATGTTGCCAGGGAGAGGGAAGTTTGGAGTCCCCTGCTGAAGCTGCTACCTCCGCGACCCGATTACGGATAAGCGGGAGAAGATGGATGGATGGATGGATGGATGGATGGATGATCATAACCATATAACATGAAAAACACCAATGTTGCTGATACCTTTGAAATTAGATTAGATAAGATTCAAATGTAGTGTCAGTACAGTACAGCGAAAATAATTACGAATTTCTTGAAGAGCCCATGTGACAGACTATAGACAGACTAACAACTGGACTTAAGGTTAAGCCCAGTTGTTAGTCGTATTATTGTGAATAATATACCACTGGTTGATCAAGTTGAAATATCACCTAAACATATAGACATTTTCCAAATTCCAAACTAGAATTTGCCACCTTGGGTTGTACCAATTTGAGACATTTCAGGCCCATGTTCTACTTTAAGGCCCATAATCACCCCTCATGGTGGGTTAATATGGGAATAGTATACCTTTCCTGATTCATTACAGTCCTATGAGTATTTCAATTTTTTTTACGAGTGTTGTTGTTGTTGATGTTCCTACATGTCACAATGCTCAAAAAAAGACTATAGTTTAGGATACAATGGTAGGAAAATGAATGTTGTTGACACTTTAAAGAGCCCCTGTGCCCTCTATATTTATCAGACAGACTCATAACTGAGCTCAGATGAAAGCGTGTGATTATATCCTTTTGAGTAAAGGACCTGAAAATAAGCCTAAATTAGGACATGTCTAGAAGCCAATTTATTGTAGTGGATGGTTAATGTGCTGATATTTGTGTCAAAGCTGCCAGTTACAAAAGGTTATCATACCAAAATATAATCTATGGACATGGATGGATCTATGGACCTTTTTAAAAAATGTAATTAGAATTTTGCCACCTTGAGTGGTACAAAAAGAAAATGGCGTCATGTGACAAAAAAACGTAAATACGTTATTTCAAATGGACATTTTGAACCTGTTCATTTTGTTTAGCTTAGTTTTTTCTATTATTTATATTTTTTATATTGTTGGTCTTGAGGATTGCTGTACAATTCCGTTATTGTACAATGGCAATAAAGGCATTCTGATACTGATTATGATAACATTAACGGAACATGAACCTGCCTTAAAAAAAACATACAAGTAAAAATAGCATTTGGGGACAAAAACAAAATCACATTTATTTTGTTGGTTGGCTCACACGTCCAGATTTAAAATTTTCACAATTCACTTTGTACTCTCTCTTGTTCTCTGTCTTTCTCTCTGACACACACACACGCACACACACACACACACACACACACACACACACACACACACATAAACACACCCCCACATATACACATAAACACACACAAACACACATCGACACACATGCACACACAAACACACATCGACACACATGCACACACACACACACACACACACACACACCCCCACACATACACATAAACACACACAAACACACATTGACACACATGCACACACAAACACACATCGACACACATGCACACACATCCACATAAACACACACACACACACACATGAACGCACCACTTTATATCGTATAAGTATATTGTTACAAGCGCGCACACACACACACACACGCAGGCACACACACCCTAAGAGGCGCGACTCACTGAGGCAGACGTTATGTGTGAAGTCTCGATGGAAGGCGTCACAGTCACGCTCCTGGTTGCCAGCGCCGCGGCAGGTGCACCACAGGCCGATGGTGATGTTGGCGGGGCTGTTGTCGCTGTAGTTGGGTGTCACATCAGAACCTGTGCCAAAAATAATAAAAAATTTAAAATTGAAATTTAAAGCTCACGAAGACATCAAGTCATTGAGGATCGGGGGGCCATTCATGACGGCAGAGTAATAAGAATGTACTGTATGTATAATCCATTATATATCATCCATTATTGTTCTACTATTGTTCTTCATATTGTGTATAGTATTGTTATAGTATAGTTTTGTGTGTATTACAGTATGACGTATAGTATATTGTAGAAAGTATATAGTGTTGTTTATAGTATATAGTATAGTATATAGTAGGTAGTATATAGTGTTGTTTATAGTAAAGTATATAGTAGGAAGTATATAGTGTTGCTTATAGTATATAGTATAGCATGTAGTAGGTAGTATATAGTGTTGTTTATAGTATGTAGTATAGTATATTGCAGATTGTATATAGTGTTGTTTATAGTATATAGGATAGTTTATAGTAGATAGTATATAGCGCTGTTTATGTAGTATGGTATTGCATGGTATAACACAGTATTGTATAGTATAGTATTGCAAAGTATAGTATAGTATAGTATAGTATAGTATAGTATTGTATTGTATAGTATAGTAAATGATTGTAACGTATAGTATAGTGCAGTATAGCACAGTATTGTATTGCTGTTGAAATGAATACTGTGGGAGTGAATGGGGAATAAGGATTCCATTGTTCTTATAACACATTGAAAAAAAAAGAATCTTGAATATTGAATCCGATATGTGAATCATTTGGTCGGTGAGGAGTGACATTTTTTGTATTCTTGGATCTGTTCAGAGGGATTTTTTGGGGTTTTTTTTCTCCAAGAAGTAAGTGAGAGACACCAGTTATCCCGGAGTACAGCGGACAGACTGCTACGAGCCAGCTTGGAAGCCAAGCGGCCCCTGTTCCTCCTAATCAATACTCATCACACTGTAAACTCCACCAACCTGATCCCACCAAACTCTTGAAATAATACAAATTGGAACTGAACATAGAAAAAAACAACTCAATACATAAAAAACTTGATATACAAATAACATAAACTGTCGTTTTTTTGCTTTATGAATAATCAAATGAACGCTGACACATCCGGACAAGCCAACCAGACCCTGTTGATTGTGAGGCCTACCGTGACCAGAGGCTCAGTTCAACTTACCAATGAGGCCCACGTAGGCCATGAGGCAGCCGTGATAGTTGTCATGTGGGCATCCGGTGACCGTGTGTGGGGATACCTGGCAGTTCATGTGGAAGTCCGCCAGTCTGGACCTATCGCAGCACACAGGAGAACACCACCACACATATCACCACACATGTAACCATAGCCAAACTAACGTGCATACGGTGGAATCTCATCTATGGTATCACCTTGCGACCATCAGCACAGTCAAATAAGAATATCGATGGATGGATGGATGGATTGACAGACATACAGGCGGACAGACAGGCAGGCTGACAGACAGATAGATCAGAAGATGGATAATCATACAGGTTTTTTAATAGCAAAATCATTATGAATAATTATCTGTAATGAGTTATAACGTTTATATATATATATATATATATACCAGGGTTTCCGTTAGCCGGTATTTACCGACTTTTAGCGGGTAAAAATTATAAAAAGCCGGTCAAAATGTCTGGTAATAATGCTCATACAAAACTTAGATCCTGGACATTTGAGTTTTGACAGCTTTTCTGCCCCCTCCCCCCCGAAAGGGTGACCGAATGAAGTGACCAATCAGCTGCCGCACCTCTCATCGACGTCAAGCGTGCCTGACGAGATGCAGGTGCAGTGATGGCAGCGCTCCACGGCTATGGGGGTTTAATGTTTGCGACAGATTGCCAAGTGCTAATTTCTGAGTTCAGCGAGCTGTACCCCGACTGGGCCACACTGGCTAAAATTGCCTGTGTTCTGCCCGTGTCAAGCGTGCCAGCAGAGAGGGGCTTCTCCCTGCAGAATCATTTGAAAACATCACTGCGGAGTCGTCTGGAGGAGGAGAGAGTGATGCGACTTATGCGTATTGCAAGCTTCAAAAACACATTAGACACCTTTTGATTTCAGCTCGGCAGCAGAGGACTTTGCCGCAATGAAATTAAGGAGAAAGCAAAAAGTTGCCTGGTAGCCTACAGGGTAAATTTGATGCCATGTAGCCTATGTTAAAACGGACTACAGATGTTACAGGTGTTTTGAAATAGCCTAGATTTTTGCGGCTAACGAGGTTTTGCTCAATCGTTCTTGTTCGTTTTGTTGTTCATTAAATAGTCAAATTGATTTGAGGTCTTTGTCATTCTTTCGTCAATCTGGGTGTACATTATAGTTGCGTTTGTAATATAGACTGTTTTTGAAACATGACCGGTAAGTTTCAAATTTGTCCGGTAAAATAAAATCTGTCAGGACACTTGACCGGCAAGAAAAAATCCTTGCGGAAACCCTGATATATACCTATAAATATATAATATATAAATCGTTTTGGGCAACCAGTCGTTCCTCTTATTAATTTCTCTCAGGAAATTTTAATCTGTCTGAGAGCACACTTTGGAACAGTGAGAAACTTGCACAAAACAAGTTCAGTGCTCCTCCAATAACCTATTGAGACTATAGAGGTCGTGCAGATGATCATGTGACATGGTCATGTGACACCCAAGGGCGCTTTCACACCAGGGGACCCGGGGCCCCCAGAAACCCAGAGGACAGTTGCCCACAGTTATTTGATGTCATGTGAACATGGAGAACGGTTCACGTGTAGTAACTGCTGTGAAAGGCTACCGTACCCCCAGTACGGACCGCTATCCTGCATATCTGCATCATGACTCATATGAAGGCTGAGTGGAGAGAGGCGAGGGGTGGAGAGCGGGGGGAAGAAGGGGGGCATGGTATGAATCCATCGTACCTAATTTAACTCAATGCCTCTGTGACGTACTGCGTACTGGATGGTGAACATTACATATTGGTCATGAGAGATGTCGACTATGCTGTGAATCACCCTATAAGTGCTTTGGAATCCTGTGACTGAATCACCTCTACACAACAAGAGCATATGAGTCAGAGAAGTCAAGTTTACTATTACGTAATTATATACTACACACGTAGACGTCAATGTGACTATACATGACAAAAACACACATAAGATAAAAAACTTAACACATGAGAAGGTACCACATATGGGGTGGCAGGATAGCTCAGTCTGTTGGGACACTGCCGAGGTGCCCTTGAGCAAGGCACCGGACCCCAACACCCCAACACTCCTAATACTAAGATGGGTTAAATGGTTAATGGTTAATGGTTAAATTATTATATATTATTATTATTATTATTATTAAATGCAGAGAAACAAATGTCACTGTGTGTACGTGTGTGTGTATGTGACCAATAAAGAGGATTGAATCCTCCATATTAAGATTTAGATATATACAAACATATAACAATACATAACATTAGGAATTACAATACAATGGGAATATGATAAGTAGGTATTATTATTAAAAGCTGAATAATAACAACACAGGATTCCAAAACTGTTTATCACCTTTCTTCCATCATCTTTAAAAAAAATAGCCTTTAAAAGAAGACAGTGTCGTAGCAGACCTAAGTTCATGTGGAGGAGAGTTCTAGAAAGTAAGATCATCATGATTAAAGGCACCATAACCTGATGTACAATTTATTTGAGCTACAGTGAGCAGACCTTGAGTTGACAATCCGAGCGATCTGTCTGGTGCGTTCAGTGAGCGTTCAACGTGTCAATGTGCCAAGTGTTTGTTTCAACTACTGGAGGGACTGAACTTCTTGACCCATCTGGAATAGTTGCTTGCCCTGAAATTCCTTTGCTCTTACTGAGACTTGGATCAGCCCTGAAAACACCGCCTCGCCCGCTGCTTTGTCAGATGTGTACTCTTTTTCTCACACTCCCAGAGTCGCAAGACGAGGCGGTGGTACTGGTCTGTTGAGTTGGACCCTCTTCTCTCCTTCCTCACCTCCTTCGACCTTTCCTGCTGCCCGTCTCCTCCGACCCACAAGGCCGGCAACCAGCTGAACCTCATCTTCACCAAACACTGCGATACAGTAAACCTTTCAGTTACTCCTCTCCATCTATCCGATCACTTCTTCTTGTCCATCTTACTCTTCCTCCCTTCCCCCCCTCCCACTCTCCCCCTACCAAGATGGTGACGTCCGGTCGCAATCTCCCGCAAGGAATCTGGGTGTGACCCTGGACGACCAACTGTCGTTCTCGGCAAACATTGCATCGGTGACACGCTCCTGCAGATTCCTCCTCTACAAAATCAGGAGAATTCAGCTTTTTCTCACTGAAAAGGCTGCACAGGTGCTCATCCAGGCTCTTGTCATCTCCCGGCTGGACTACTGCAACTCCCTCCTTGCTGGCGCCCCAGCATTTGCCATCAGGCTCCTGGAGCTCATTCAGAAAGCTGCAGCTCGCCTGGTGTTCAACCGCCCCAAGTACTCCCACACATCTACCCTCCTTTGACCTATAAACTGGCTACCTGTAGCTGCTCGCATCCAGTTCAAGACCATGGTGCTAGCCTACAAGGCAGTAAAAGGTACTGCTCCATCCTACCTCCAGGCAATGGTCAAGGCCTACATCCCAACCCATCCACTTCTTCGGGCCGTCTGATTCCCCCCTCACTTAGGGGCCCATGTGGCCGATCTACACGGTCACGGCTCTTCTCTGTCCTGGCCCCAATTTGGTGGAACAAACTCCCCACGGATGTCACGACTGCAGAGTCATTGCCCATCTTCCGCCGCAGGCTGAAAACCCATCTCTTCAGGACACACTTCCCAGATCCTTCCTCATAGCGCTAAGGCAATTATCTAAGTAGATTACATATTACAGATAGGTAGATATTGTTCTAGATAATTCTGTATATTGTTTGCCAACTTATTGTACTTTTCCCTTACACTTTTGCTTGAATTATTGTACTTCTACCTGAGAACTGGTCCGGGACGAGAGAGGAGTCTGGATACCGGGAGGTCGATCCGCGGAGTAGCGACAGGTAGTAGACCGGCGAGTAGTCCGGGACGGGAGAGGAGTCTGGATACCGGGAGGTCGGAGTAGCGACAGGTATTAGACCGGCGAGTGACGCGGGACAGGCGAGGGGTCTGGATACCGGGACATCGGCTTAACGATTCCGTCCAGAGAGTACAAAGTACAAAGTAGTAAGTCCTACCTAGCCCCGAAGTAACGGGACGCCAGGGTATATATACCCCCACAGGTGACATGATTAACCTAATCACTCTTGGCAATTGCCGACAGGTGTGTGTGTGTGCCGCCAAAGCCCGCGGCTTGGCCACGCCCCCTGTCAACTACTTTAACCGTGACACTGGTGACGAGTTGTTCTCTTACCTTCCTTTGTTGAAACACACTATTGTAAGTCGCTTTGGATAAAAGCGTCTGCTAAATGACTGTAATGTAATGTAATGTAATGTAATGTAATGTAATGTCAATGATGTAAGAAGGAGCTAAGCCATTCACAGATTTAAAAACAATATTTCTAAATCAATTAGTTGTTTCGCTAGTGAAGAGAAGGTTAAATAGGAGTGATGTGTTCAAACCTTTTGTTGTTAGTTAATAATTGAATGGCTGCAGCATTCTGAATAAGCTGTAGTTTATTTAACAGCTGAAGAGAAGCATCTAACTTCAGATAGAACTTTAGAACTTTAGAAGATGATGAAAAACTGAGGTATTAGATTTGTTTTTGGCAGACTCACAAGGTTTAACCGGCAGCAGAGTTAGCAAAGAGTGAACCTGGTGCCTCAAAGCCTTGGGACATACTTTATTTCCTGATGTAGCTTTAGAACATGTTTGGCCATCGAATATTTTACATCAGCAATGCATTGGATGAAGTCATTCACTGGGCTAAGCTAGGTAAGGCAGAAACATTTATGAACTATGTGTCATCTAAATGAATGATGGACCCAAGTTGGAAGCGTATACAAATCAAACAGCAGTGTGCCAAGAATGGACCTGATTCAAATTGACAAACTGTGAAAACAATCTTCTAGTGAGATAAGAAGAAAGCCAGTTAAGAAATGCACCTTTGAGGCCAAAACAGTGTTTAAGGCACTGAAGAAGATATAAGATACAAGGTTTCCTGAAACTTTTGTTTGTTTCTAGTCATTATCTCCTATAGGTGCTGCATCAATTCAGTGGATTGAATAAGCTATAAGGAAGCATGTCATTAATGCAACAAAAAACTGGGCGTCATAAGGTAAGTTAGACCTACCTCACCTCACCGTGTTATCATGCAACCCAATATAATATATTTTAAACAACACTCATCTGAAAAGTAAATCAGACGTATTTTTAAACAAGCTTAGCTCGAGGCAAGGGGGGGGGGGGATCAACCGATTTCAACAGATGGCATACGGGAAAAGGAGGGGATATGATGAATGATGAATGTTGTTGACGCCACAACAGACAGAACTCACACGTTTTTCAAGGAATTGATCCAATTCATATGTTGTGTAGGCATACGTATGTCTGTACCTATTTTAGTCTATTTTTCTTTGATATGCAGCGCCCAAATCAAACATACCCCGAATGACCTCCAATTCCATATTAGAACGGAAATTGGCTCCAAACCAAACACTCACCCACCCACCCACACACACTTACCCTCACATACACTTACCCTCACACACACACACACACACACACACACACACACACACACACACACACACACACACACACACACACACACACACACACCACACACACTGCACGCTGTACACCCGCCACACCTACAGGCGACTACAGACGAGGTTCTTTAATTAAGGAAGCCTGCCTGTCTTAGAGTACCGCTGAATACCTGGAGGAAACCAGCGTGAAAACAGGAAGAACTTCAACCACAAACGTTTCATTACAATTATGTTCGATATATGTTTTGAATATACAGTATATTATATTATTTTCGGAATGATACATTCTGACTAATGAATAAACGGGGCTGTGTTGCTTTTGTGGTCTCATCTCGTTAACCATGTTGGTTGAGCTGTATACAGAACGGGGAGGGATAGTGTAGTGGTTAGGGTGGTTGAATCCCAGTCAAGAGGGTGTGGGTTTGAATCCCAATATCTGGAGCCTACATGAAGCAGGATACCTTACCCCTCCCTGCTGGTTAACGACTAAATTTGCCATTTTGCTTTGGATGAAAACATCTGCAAAATGACCACATTTACATTAATTACAGTCATGTAGCAGACACTTTTGTCCAAAGTGACTTAAAATAGGATGACCACATGAATGTACATGACAATCAACATTACAAACCCAAATGAAAAAACAAAGGCCACTCACAGCAACAACATTTGATGGGGGCGGCAGAAGCTCAGTCTGTTAGGTTTTGGCTTGGGACCGGAAGGTCACCAGTTCAAGTCCCCGAAACACCTGAGCTGTTGAGGTGCCCTTGAGCAAGGCACCAGACCCCTACACAGCTCCCCGGGCAGCTGTATATACAATAGCTGCCCACTGCTCCTAATACTAGGATGGGTTAATGCAGAAAACAAATTTCACTGTGCGGGATTTAGATGATGAATAACCGACCAGACTAAGATTTTGGCTTACAGTCAAACTAAAATGAAAAACTGGAGGAGGTCATCCAGACAAGAGGACCTTATCCCAGCACTATGTTTCTTCGTTTGAGCTTCAGCATATGACTGAGTATTGTGTTTGCCGAGTGCAGGCAATTCTCATCACCTACAGATGGGATTGATGAATCTTGAGAACCTCAGAAAAGGATTGAATGTTTATTTAATGGGCACTTGTCCACCATTGCTGCAGGCGCACCTGTGTTAACACATGAGAGGAAACACTTCATTGACTGTGCCTTCGACCAAAAATCTCACGTACTGTAATCTCACGCTACTGTGTAGCCTACCTGAACACCCTATCAAAAGGTACCACCGCCAGACGATAGCCACGACCGTGTTTAGCTATGTTATGCTAATCTGACTCATATGAAAACCTAACACGATTGCCACGTTGGATGAATAAACCCAAGTAATACGATAGAAATGTGGAAATTACACTAGTAATGATTTGTAGATTTGTAATGTAATGATTTGTTTTTCCATTGGAATTAAATCCAAGCACACATCCTTTATCTGCAACTCATGTCAGTTGGCTCACTGCACAACGCGGTAAGCAATTGAGTTGACAATTCAATTTCCGTGATCCACTTAGCATTCTATTGCTGCTTGATCAGAACTCTGTTAAAGAAGAGGAAGGTCACCCGATAGATCGCCTTTGCATTTCACACACACACATCCAACAGTGTGATTTCTGTCCACTAAACAAGAAGATCCATGAAGCACAGACTGTGTGCACTGCCAGTGAAGTCCTTTATTAGTCCCACAGCAGGGAAATTGACACTCTGCATTTGACCCATCCTTGTGTTAGGAGCAGTGGGCAGCTAGGCACTAGCTGGGCACTTAGGCAGTAACCTGGTGTTTCGGAGACTTGAACCGGTGACCTTGCAAGCTCCCAAGCCAAGTCCTTACCCACTGAGCTACTGCTTGTCAATCTAGTCAGCTCATGAATATTGATGAGGGCTTGACCAGTCTTTGACTACACAGTACAACAGTACACAGTTTGAGTAAACAAAAAGAGAACAAAAACAATATACAAATATTACATGTGTAGAGTTCACACCTGTTCTTGTTTTAAAATCATAATTCTTGGTTCCTCCTCCTCTGTTCTATTATCTGATTAACTGATACTGCTCTTTTCCTCATACAGCCTCTGCATTATGGGAAGCAGCTAGCTCCACTTTCAAGGACAGAGAGACAAAAGAGACCTAATCGCTGGCTGGAATTGTGTGAGTGATTTTGCACATTACCGATGACTTACGGCTTTCCTAATGCGTTTACGGGTTGCTCACATCCCACTGAGATAAATATAGGCATGTACACAGCAAGTGGTACTCCAGTAGCTTGGGGCTTTTCACTCCAAGCTCATAAGGATTCTGGGTCTGATGCCCTCACCCCCTACATGCTCCTAAATTATATATATATATATATATATATATATATATATATATATATATATATGTATTGGAATTCACTTTAAGCTACATTGGACATGTGTCTCCAAAAGGTTAGATTAGGTTTACCTCTGTTATTAATGTATTAAGTACATTTAAGTATTACATAGTAGTACGTTGTATTGATTCATACAATGTGTGCACAGATACATTCAGTATTTGTCATTTTGTATCGCTGTCATATTTGTCTTACTCTCCTGAACTACTGAGCCAATCGCATTTTCTGTATGGGATTAATTCAGTATCTTATCTAAAAAGGTTTTAGAGTTTACATTTATGTATAGTCAACGCTTCCTCAAGCTTCCTCAAGATTTTCCTAAATAAAGTCCGGAATGTTCTGGAAACGGGAATAACAGTTCGGAGGTCTCGGCAAATGACTATATTAGCAAAGCTAAGGCCCATGAATCCAGATTGATGTGTACCGTTAGATTTCCATTTACACACTGTCAGAATCCAACCAGAACCCATTGATCTCTATTTAGGATATAGCCACACACAGGTCCCTCTCAACATAACCTGCTTATATTATATATTATATTTATATAATTATATACTATGTATGAAAAACATATGACCATATGGGGCCGGACAAATATGCCTATTACGATGGTCGTATGAATAATGGATGGGAGGGCTATACGATTTCTCTCTTCCGGGTGTCGTGGTTTGACTGAGGATTGATGGCCCCTGGGTGCGGGGCACAGCCCCTACACGAGTGATCCACACCTCATCATCACAAAACATTAGAAGTAAATAAAATCTAAAAGTGCCGCCCGACCCGCACATAATAGAGAAAATAGAGAGAGGGAGGAGAAAAGAAAAAAGCAATCTCCGCCCCCACCGATACATGCGTGTGTGTGAACACGGTCTTGCACGCTCAAGATTCAATTGTAAGGCTGTAGTGCACAGTGACGTGATGTGATGATGAAGTGACGTTGCCAATCACCCGCATTCCGTCTTTGTAGGAACGGAACGAGGCGGTGGCGGGTTAAAGCTAATTGAAGGACGGCTTAGACGTTGTGCGGGATATTCGTGTTTCAAATAAACATAATGGAGTGGCATGTTGTTCCACACGGCTTAGAGCTACAGACAGCCTATGTTTTAATACAATCGGGTAATTAAACACAATCATACGGATGTTTTGATCGGAGCATAATTACAATATTTATATGATGACAATTTAATTGGGTTATGGAGGTGCTGCAAAAAAGTGTGTTTCTGTGCGTGTGCATGTGTGTCTTGCGTGTTCCTTTTTGCGTGTGTGTGTGTGTGTGTGTGTGTGTGTGGGGGGGGGGGGGGGGTGTTGTAACGTCTGCGCTAAGCGATTAGGTGTCCTGTGTTGTCTCAATGTTCTATTTAATTAACGGCCCCTGAGTGGGGCTGCGCATTTGCATATTTGCATATTTGCATAGCCCCCCCCCCCCCCACCCCCTGCTGTTGTCTCTCCCTCTCACCATCAGGAGAGACTGCCCTTGGTCACCCTCCAGGTTATAACTGTGTGTGTGTGTGTGTGTGTGTGTGTGTGTGTGTGTGTGTGTGTGTGTGTGTGTGTGTGTGTGTGTGTGTGTGTGTGTGTGTGTGTGTGTGTGTGTGTGTGTGTGTGTGTGTGTGTGTGTGTGTGTGTGTGTTGGCTACCTGATCATTGCCGGCCGTGCGTAGAGCGAGGAGACATATTCAGAGAACCATGGAGTAAATGAGATGAATGAGGATCCAACTGTGTCACGGTGTGGAGTATTTCTAACGCACACACGCGCACTCACACACACACACACACACACACACACACACACCACATGCAGACACATCCATGGCAACCAATGCATATGCCTACACACACACACACACAAACACACACACACAGGCACACACACACAAACAGGCACACACACACTCAAACACACACACACACACACAAACATATAGACATACACGCACTCACACACACACTCACAGACACATACACACACACACACACACACAAACACACACAACACACACACTCACACACACTCACACACACACACACACACACACACATTGAAATACACACTCACACACACTCACACTCACACACTCACAGACTCACAGATAGACACACACACACGCACTCACACTCACACACACACACGCTCTCACTCTGTGCGTGAGACTGAATCAGGAGCAGCGTGTTGCCTCCCCTGTGTGGCGTCCTGTTTGACCTCTAGAAAGGAAGCCATTTCCATTATGCCCACAGCCTCACCTCACTGGCCGAGTAATGGAGCGACACCACGGCTAGATTTGTTTCGTCACCTTAAAACTCAAAGCCTGCGGAACGCGCCGGGCTCTCCCCTACACACTTCATGCTCCCTACACACCGCGCCATGTGTGAGTGAGTGTGTGTGTGTGTATGTGTGTGTGTGTGTGTGTGTGTGTGTGTGTGGGTGCGTGAGTGTGAGTGTGAGTGCATGTGTGTCTATATGTTTTTGTGTGTGTGTGTGTGTGTGTGTGTGTGTGTGTGTGTGTGTGTGTGTGGTGTGTGGTGTGTGTGTGTGTGTGTGTGTGTGTGTGTGTGTGTGTGTGTGTGTGTGTGCATGGCTGTGAGTGTGTGTGTCTATATGTGTGTATGTGTGGGTGTGGGTGTGTGTCTATGTGTGTGTGTGTGTGTGTGTGCGTGAGATTGTGTGTGTGTGTGTGTGTGTGTGTGTGCGTGAGATTGTGTGTGTGTGTGTGTGTGTGTGTGTGTGTGTGTGTGTGTGTGTGTGTGGTGTGTGTGTGTGTGTGTGTGTGTGTGTGTGTGTGTGTGTGCATGTGTACATGCGGTTTGTTTTCTATTCAGTCTTTTTAGCCAGATGCTTCCATCCAAAGCGCCTCACAGTGAATGTTAGATGCATGGTCCTTAAGGGAAAGCTTGCTGAC
>CM051006.1:11356853-11376853 GCA_027704905.1 Muraenolepis orangiensis
ACCATCCTTGACTGTTCACGACGCGGTCACATAGCCACACATCACATGTATGTCAGATGAAGTGGTTCCATGTTCACTTTGATCAGAAACTAATTCTGGGGCGAATAGCTGAAAAAGCAGAGTTTTTTCTTTAAACCCATTCACAAAGCTGCTGAGACCAACTTTTACTAAGGAACCTGGAGAAATCCTAAGCTAAGAGCTAAGGGCGGGGTTGAACCTGGTTGCTATGGACAGTGGTCTTGTTTCATGAAGTTAACTTTCTACTGTCACAGTGATTGGCTGAGATGGGTCTCTGTCAGTGATTGAATCGTAGACATACTGTGGAAGGAAGTTTTATGTTGCCGAATTCCAATGAAGAATTCAAAATAAAAATGTAGGAATTACAAACGGTTTAAAAAAAATTGATAAAATTGTCATTGTCAGAGCAACATCACACAGTGGGAGTGGCCACCTGGACGCATGACGACGAGTCTCAGTCTACCAGACTACCCCACAGTGGGCCGTACCAACTGGTAGGCTCATCTATCCATCAAACGTCTGGGTGGACACGCACCCACATGATGTGATGTCACTATGTCAATGAGAATTTTAGTCACGTGACAATTTTGAAACGTGAAGCCTGTAATGGCTAATCACACTCAACTCAACATCCACATTTGGCTCTGCTTCCCTGTTGTAGCTTCTTTATCCTTTCAAAAATGTTGTACTGCTTGCCCTTGTGGAGCTAGGGTTATTTTTCTTCACAAGAAATGAAAGAAAGTCTGCAGGCTCCTGGGCCCCCACCTCCTGTGTGTTGAGCTGTACCGGTGACCACCAGGGTCACCGGTACAGCTCAACACACCTGCAGCCACTTCTCACACTCACACTGAGCTCATGCATTTCAAGCGTCTACGGTGTCCGTCACCGTATACTTACGACACTGTAAGCTGGCTCCTCTCTCTTCCTGCACTTTGAAGAGGAAACAACAAAGGGGAGTGTTGTTTATATAAAATAGTAGGTCATATATTATGCTGTTTATAGCATAGTATAGTGTAGTATAGTATAGTATTGTTGGGGGGAATGGGGAGTTAGCGTTCCATTATTATTTGCCAGTTGTTGCACATGGCAAATAAAAACATCTTGAATCTTGATATTGCATATAATATTAGACTAGGAGAGTCTAGTGGTCAGGGTGTTCCACACCCAGCTGAAGGTTGTTGGTTTGAACCTCAAGGTCTGCAGATGCCTATAACGCCTGCAGGCACAATATTATCTAAAAATCTCACTTAGGATAAGTGTGTCTGCTGAATCGCTATAAATCTAAATCTGAAGTAAATCAGCATCTTCTTCATTGGTCACATACAGTACATGTTCACACAGTGAAATTAGTCTCTCTGCATTTAACCCTAGTATTAGGAGCAGTAGGCTAACTATTGTATATACAGTGCCCTGGGAGCAGTGTAAGGGGTCTGATGCCTTGCTCAAGGGCACCTCAGCAGTGTCCAAGGGTTTGGGGACTTGAACCGGCAACCTTCCGGTTCCAATGCCAAGTCCCAAAAAACTGAGCTATCCTGCCGTCCCCGAAACAGTCATTGGGCTGAACTATATGTGAGTAGAAATTCAATTCGAACAGTCTGCATCATTAGGACAGCATTTTCAACTCCTCCAGGGAGCGTAGGCCATCGACGAATGTCTTCCATCTCACTCGGTTGGGGGCAAGTTTTTCAAGGTCTCCCCAGTTTTGCCCGCTCGAAGACATCTCTGCCTGGACATCCCTCCTCCAACTGTTCTTGGGGCGACCTCTTTTTCTTTCCCTTGTGGGAAAGACTTTAGGGCTTGTCCGGTGATGTTGTTGGTTGATTTCCTGAGAGTGTGTCCTATCCAGCTCCATTTTCTTTTTAGGATCTGTAGGTCAATGGGATCCTGTCCAGTTCTCTCCCACAGGTCCCTCAACCAGATGTTCAGGATCCTCCTAAGGCAGTTGTTGGTGGATGTTTGCAGTCTGGTTGTTGTTTGTTTTGTTGTTCGCCATGTTTCTGATCCATACAGCATCACCTGTTTCACATTGGAGTTGAAGATGCGTAGTTTGGTGTTAGTTGAGATGGTTTTGGAGCTCCAGATCTTCCTGAGGATGTTAAACATAACCGTGGCTTTGTTCCTACTCTTTATGTGCGTGTCTTTGTTCTACTCTTATGGTGCTTGTCTACTTTATGTCCGTGTCTGTCCCTCCTGTGGTGTCCATCACACTTCCTCGGTATGTGAATTCCTCCCCCGCGCCGTGTATGAGGATGGGGTCGCTGCTCCTTGAATGGATCTTCATCGCCTGTGTCTTTGTTGTGTTGGGCGTAAGTCCCAATTGTTCTGCTGCGTGTGTGAGTCTGTCTGTCTTCTCCTGCATTTGCATATGTGTGTGAGAGAGAAGGCCAATGTCATCCGCAAAGTCGAGGTCGTCTAATTGCTCCTACATTGTCCACTGGATCCCATTTCTCTCCCCTTTGGTTGTTTCCTTCATGATCCAGTCGACTGCAAGGAGGAAAAGGAATGGTGAAAGTGGACAACCCTGCTTGACCCCCGTATTGACATCGAAGCTCTTTGATAACTGGCCTGCATGCATGATCTTGCATGAGGTTCCGTCATATGAGTTGTTGATGATGTTAATTAGTTTGATGTGGATTCCGTAGTGTTCCATTAGGCTCCATAGAGTTGTTCTGTCTTAGCTGTCTTTAGCGCTTTCGAAGTCGATGAGTTGAGTAGAGGGATGTGTTCCATTCTATTGACTGTTCAATTATAATTGAACAATTATAAGTGTTGCTATGTGATCCGTACACAAGCGGTCTCTCCTGAACCCGGCCTGCTGGTCCCTGAGCCTCTTATCTACAGATTCCTGGAGGCGGTTGAGGATGATCCGGTTGAGAACTTTTCCGGGTACGGAAAGTAGGGTGATCCCTCTGTAGTTCTTACACTGTCATAAGTCACCTTTCTTTTGGAGTTTCACAATGTGTCCCTCTGCCCATTCTCTAGATGTCTTTTCCTCTTCCCAAATCCTGCCAAACAAGTCGAAGAGCATGTCTGTTGATGTATTTGCATCTGCTTTAAGGGCTTCTGATGGAATTTTATCAGGGCCAGCAGCCTTGCCACTCTTCTGTTGCTTGATTGCAGGCAAATGTTTGCCAAATGTTCCTTCTCATTTAGTTGGAACAGTTTGAGGAGACAAAGGTACATTTAGCCTCAGCCTTTTATTACTTGTCAAGACCTCGGCGCCGTGTCGAACTACACGACGTGATTAAAGTGTGTTTAATTAGCTCTTCTCTTTATCGGTACAGTGCAGAGTGTACATTAAGCTCGCAATCATCCTGGCTACTCATCCATACCCTGATGTCATTGCATGGGGAGGAGTCTCTCTCTCTCTCTCTCTCTCTCTCTCTCTCTCTCTCTCTCTCTCTCTCTCTCTCTCTCTCTCTCTCTCTCTCTCTCTCTCTCTCTCTCTCTGCCTCTCTGCCTCTCTGTGCCTCTCTGTGCCTCTCTCTCTTCTGGGGTTCCAACTCCAGGAACACTGGAGTAAGCTGCTCCGATTGTAAACTCTTACTAGTTCAGAGTGGGTGTTCTCACTGTGGCGCAATGACGTTTCCAATCAGCACAAAGACACAAGGAGAATATCGGGTTGCTTCATCTTGTTTAGTGGCACTGGCTGGCGTGATTAGGGTGTATCGTGTTGCTTTATAATTTGTATTTAAGTCGACGGCAAAGGCGGGCCTAGCCCCGGTGTGGTGTGGGCGTGCGTGAGAGCTTGTTAGCGTTGGGAGGTAGTTTACAATGAGCGAGGGTGCTGTTAACACAACATGTCAAGACTTGGTGATGGTAGTGTTGTGGTGTCAGAATGTTCCTTCCTCAAATGGCAAAAGGGGCAAACAGTGACGCCAAAGGAACAGTGTGACACACACACACACACACATGGGCCTGCAGACACACACACACACACACACACACACAGCCCACGCAATGTCAACACAGGGACAAAAAAAAGCAATCCTGTTTGCAACACTGCGTGTGCTGCTGTGTGTTCTCTCACAGTAACACGTTCTCAGAAGGGAGAGTAACCTGTCTCATGACTGGTCTGACCCCTGTTTACATTCCCTTTTAGCGTTTGAACATTCGGCTTGGTGAATTGTGCCTCACAATAATAGAGAGAGAGAACTGTGTGTGTGTGTGTGTGTGTGTGTGTGTGTGTGTGTGTGTGTGTGTGTGTGTGTGTGTGTGTGTGTGTGTGTGTGTGTGTGTGTGTGTGTGTGTGTGTGTGGTGTGTGTGTGTGTGTGTGTGTGTGTGTGAGATAATGTATGTGTGAATGTGCACACCTATATGTACGTATTTGTGTATGTGCGTCTTTCTCCATGCAAGCACGCATGCAACTGTGTGTGTGTCCGCCTGTCTGTCTATGTGTGTCCACCTGTCTGTGTGTGTCCCCCTGTGTGTGTGTCTGTCTGCCTGTCTGTGTGTGTGTCTGCCTGTCTGTGTGCCTGTCCGACCTGTGTATATGTGTCTGTCCGCCTGTCTGTGTGTCTGTCCGCCTGTCTGTGTGTGTGTGTGTGTGTGTGTGTGTGTGTGTGTGTGTGTGTGTGTGTGTGTGTGTGTGTGTGTGTGTGTGTGTCTGCCTGTATGTGTGTGTGTCCACCTGTATGTGTGTGTGTCCGCCTGTCTGTGTGTCTGTCCGCCTGTCTCTGTGTGCCCGCATGTTTGTGTGTGTCAGCCTGTCTATGTTTGTTTCTGCCTCTGTGTGTGTGTGTGTGTGTCCACATGTCTGTCTATGTATGTGTCTGCCTGTCTGTGTGTGTGTCCGTCTGTGTGTGTCTGTCCGCCTGTCTGTGTGCCTGCATGTTTGTGTGTCAGGCTGTCTGTGTGTGTGTCTGCCTCTGTGTGTGTGTGTCCACCTGTCTGTGTATCTGTCCGCCTGTCTGTGTGTGTATCCACATGTCTGTGTGTCTGTCCGCCTGTCTGCATGTGTGTCCGCCTATCCCTGTGTGTGTGTCACGGCCAGGGAGCCAGGGACAGGGCTGTGTGTCTCCCCAGGGTGCCCGGCCTCACTCTATTTTCAATTAGCAATTATCCATTAAGTTGTTTAAAGCAGATGCTTTTATCCAAGGCCACATCCGGTGATCCAGTAATCCTCTGATCTCTATAGCGTATGTCAAAGGTAGAGGTTAGAGCGTCAAGTATGCTCTACAGGTAGACTGTGTGGACATCGGGGGATGGAACCCAGTACCTTTTGGATGGGAGTCTATCTGAAAAGTACTGGGTTCCCCAAATGAACCCCGCATACACATCCAGGCGATCAAGAGTGTGTGTGTATACACACACACTCTTGCAAACACACACTCACACACACACACCCAAACACAGCGAGCAAAAAACAGACATTGGAGACAACGCAGGGTAATCGCACGAGACAGACGTGATCTGTGTGTGTGTGTGTGTGTGTGTGTGTGTGTGTGTGTGTGTGTGTGTGTGTGTGTGTGTGTGTTATTGAGCACGTTGACGCTCTTTCATCCCACAGTGCCAAGTGAGTCAAATCTGCAACAATTGACTGTTCCATTTTTGCTCTCTCCGGGGAGACCAAAAGATCGGTGCTGAATCCGTGTTGCTTTACCCCTTCCCTCCACAAAAAAGACAATTGAAAAGGTGTTTTTTTTTTTTTCTTCTGTCTTGAACGGTAAAGGTTCTCTAAACTATGAAAATCTCAAATATAAATAAATACCAAGCCGCTGGCGGTCATAGTTAGAGTAAGACACATGCGCACGTCTGTAGGATGATATTTAAAAAAAAAATGTTGAGAACAAGGCGAAATAATTGCTCCCTGTCTTGAAGCTGTATTTGCTGAGACTTGCGAAAGTGCCTACGATTACACGCTAACGCACTGGCCACCTTGTCGGCTGAAATATTCACCACTCCTCTGGGAATATATTAGATTGGGGAGGAGCGGACAAGTGTGAATATTCTATTATTAGTCCGCAATGCTTATGAAGGTATGCCGATGGAGCCGTTTGCCACTGTAAAGAAATTATCTTTGCTTTCCTTTGATGGGAAATCTCATTCTTATACTGTTGGACTTCCAGGTCTATATTTCCTGTCGTCAGTTTCCACCAACTCGACTTTGTGTGTGTGTGTGTGTGTGTGTGTGTGTGGTGTGTGTATGTTTTGTATTGCTTAAATGTGCAGCCTACAGACTCCCATGGACGACCCCCTGAAGGTTATATTGACCTCCTGGAGGTTCTACACACATCATGAATTCTTACAGAGATCCTGGATGTTCTATAGACCTCCTGGATGTTATACAGACCCCCATGGCGGTTATACAGACCCCATGGAGGTTATACAGACCTGCTGGATGTTGTACAGACCCCCATGGCGGTTATACAGACCTCCTGGATGTTCTTCCGGCCCCTCTGGATGTTATACAGACTTCCTGGATGTTCGGCAGACCTCCTGGATGTTGTTCATACCTCCTGGATGTTATACACACCTCCTGGATGTTCTACAGACCTCTAGGATGTTCGGCAGACCTTCTGGATGTTTTTCAGATCTCCTGGATATCTTCCAGATCTACTGTATGTTCTACAGACCTCCTGAATCTTGTACAGACCTCCTGGATGTTCTACAGACCTATTGTATGTTCTACAGACCTCTTGGATGTTCAACAGACATTTTAGAGGTTCTACAGGCCCCCCCAGGAGGTCTCTAGAGCCTATAGTGTGTGTCTCCTCACCTGCACAGGGCGTCGGACCTGCAGACATGCCGCAGCTCGGTGCAGGTGGGCTTGTGTCTCTCCTGGTGGGAGCAAGCAGGGACGATGGTCTGCCGGCGGCGCTCACCGCACGCCTGGTCCCGGCACGAGCAGAACAGCAGCGGGTAGCTGAACTCCCACGGCACGCGCTCGAAGAACTGCCGCAAGGCCTTGGGGAGACACAGGGGCGGAGCGTAAGCATCTAGCCTTAAGTGCATTGTAGCCTCATTCCATCGCCCTCATTTTCATTATATTCATCGTCTTCATCATATTCTCTATCTTCATCACATCATCACAATCCAATCATCATCATCATTGCCCTCGTCATCATATTCATCCTATTCGTCCTCTTATCATTTTGTATAATATTCATCATAATTATCATCATCTTCATCACATCATCATACTATTTATCTCATCATCATAATATTTATCTCATCATCACCATCTTCATCACACATAATTTTCATCACCATTTTCTTTATCACCACCATCATCACCATCACCATCATTTATATTGTCATCATTATAGTCATCATCCCTTATTGTCATTTTATTAGATGTAGAAGTAAAACTTATTTGAAGTATTAACCGTTGAACCCGATCCTAAAGCCCTGCCTGCTCACCCACCTTCTGACATCGCTTTCGACTGCAGGGCTCCTGATTGGCCAAGGAAAGCTGCGGGGGCGTGGTCTTGGTGCAGATGGCGATGTAGGCGGAGCGCTGGCGCTTACACGTGTCGTTGAGGTTACACGCCTTGGCGGCATCCAGACATGGGTTGCATGGCTGTCCGGCATCCGCGCACGGGCCCACCTTCGCCAACGACGAATCTGAGGACACGCAGATCACTTCATTGATTAGATAGCCCCTAATTACCGCTAAGGTCTCAAAGAGCTTCACAGGGCCCACATTATAAGACCCCTGCTGACGCTTAGCTCTTTAAAGGCCAAGGAATAACACAAAGGGAAGAAACCTTGAGAATGAGCACTAACTCAGTTAAAGAGGGTCAGTCAACACTTAACTGTCTAACTCAGTTAAAGAGGATCAGTCAACAATTGACTAATTAACACTTTTATATAGGGAGGATGGTCCTCCCTTTCCTCAATGGACAAGCCTCCACTGCACAATATATATATATATATATATATGTATACATCATACATCTGGGTGGACACCTTTCTGGGAACCATCACCTTATCGTGGTGGAGAGGTTTGGATGTGTCTGTGAACCTGAGAGCTGTGTTGTCTGGAGCCTAGTGCTCCTGGTAGGGTCTCTCATGGCAGATTGATCTCAGGGGAGGGACCAGACTAAGAATGGTTAAAGAAAAGAGAAAAAAAACGGACAATGGACAAACAAACAAGAAGAAGTGAAGATACCCTGCCCGGAGAAATCCCGGAAGGAGGGCCCGTCAGCGAGCGCCTAGTGGCCAGGTTAGCCACGGAGCCTTGGAGCCCGGCCACAGAGCCCGAAAAATTTGTGTGGCCACTTCTCCTTCCCGCGGACTCACAATCTACGGGAAGAACCGCTGGGGTTGGGTGCACTGCCAGTCAGTTGGCAGTGAAGGCAGCGGGCCTCAACGGACCAAACCCAGCCGACAGAGACTGGCTTTGGGGACGTGGAATGTCACCTCTCTGGGGGGGAAGGAGCCTGAGCTTGTGAAGGAGGTGGAGCGCTACCAGTTAGATCTGGTAGGGCTTACCTCTATGCACAGCATTGGCCTTGGAACTAAACTCCTGGATAGGGGTTGGACTCTTTCCTTCTCTGGAGTTGCTCAGGGTGTGAGGCGCCGGGCGGGTGTGGGGATACTCACAAGTCCCCAGCTGAGTGGCGCTATGTTGGATTTTACCACGGTGGACGAGAGGGTCGCCTCGCTACACCTTAGGGTGATGGGGGAGAAAACTCTGACTGTTGTTTGTGCCTATGCGCCAAACAACAGTTCAGAATATCCTGCTTTCTTGGACACCCTGGATGAGTCCTGCATGGGTCTCCTATAGGCTCCTATAAAGTCTTTCTGGGAGACTTCAACACACACGTGGGCAACGATAGTGAAACTTGGAGGGGCGTGATGGGGATGAACGGCCTACCTGATCTGAACCAGAGTTGGGTTTGGATTGGATTTCTGTGCTAGTCATGGATTGGCCATAACAAACACCATGTTCAAACATAAGGATGCTCATAAGTGTCCATGGTACCAGAGTACCTTAGGCAGAAGGTCAATGATCGGTTTTGTTATTGTGTCATCTGACATGAGGCCGCATGTTTTGGACACTCGGGTGAAGAGAGGGGCAGAGCTTTCAACCGATCATCATCTGGTGATGAGTTAGGTAAGATGGCAGGGGAGGCCTCTGGACCGACCTGGTAAGCCCAAACGTGTAGTGCGGGTGAACTGGGAACGTCTGGTGGATGCCCCTGTCCAGGAGACCCTCAACTCCCACCTCCCACCTTTTTCCGGGTAATTTAGCCTGTGCGACTCTGGACTCCATTGCAAGGTATCGACACGCCAAGAGGACTGCAGCCTTAGCCATAGTAGCAAAGTAGTGGGTGAGGGAGGAATTCTGAGAAATCATTTAGAAGGACTTTCAGTCGGCACTAAAATGGTTCTGGTGTCCGGCGCTTTAGGAGGGGGAAGCATGGATCCATCCAAGCTGTGTACAGTAAGAGTGGGACATTGCTGACCTCAACTGAGAAGGTGATCGGGCGGTGGAAGGAGCACTTTGAGGAACCTAACTAACCCACCCTCTACGGTAGAGGCAGAGCTGGAGGATGATGGAGGTCAAACATCAATCTCCCTGGAGAAAGTCACTGCTATAGTCAAACATCTCCACAGTGGCAAAGCCCGGGGGTTGATGAGATCTGTCCAGAAATGCTAAAGGCTCTGGGTGTTAAGGGGCTGTCATTAGGCAAAGTCATGGAGGGGAGGGGTTTCAGTATGAACCTTTGTAACCAAAAGAGAGCTGAGCCAGAAGGCAAAGCTCTCGATCTACCGGTCAGTCTTCGTTCCTACGCTCACCTATGGTCATGAACAATGGGCAATGACCGAAAGGACGAGATCGTCGACGATGGATGGATGGATGGACATCTGGGTGGAGAATTAAATGGCTTGAATTAAAATTGTCCTTACAATAAATAGTAATACTGCTTGTAATGTTTGATGTCTTTATTTACAATATACATAATTTCCCCTTTATTTATTTCACACATACAGGCCTAAAATACTTCCTTACTATATATATTCCCAATGAATGTAGGTGCACTATTTCATAATCAATTCATAGTGCTTTTGCATAATTTCATGGTAATTACATAAAATTCTGGCTTTCCTTTTATGTATTTTAGGAAGTTATAAAACAGGAAACAGGCAAAAAGCAGAGAGAGAAACTATATAATGAGCCAGAGTTAAAGGAGGAGCACCTGAAAAAGGATGGAAGAGAGAAGAGGACGGCAAAAACCACCAGTGATTTGAATGAAAGGGAAAAATAGGACTAAAGAGAACAGGCATGAAACATAGACGGCAGGCGTCAAGGGAGTGTCAAGAGAGCCAAAAGAAACAGCCCAGGATGCCCAGAAACAGATCTACTGTATATAACAGGGAGGGGGGGGGGGTGGGCAAAGAAAGCAAGAGCAAAGATCCCCGAAAGATGAAAGCTTAAGGGAAAACATAAACTTCAAGAGATAATAAAAGATAGGAACAAACTGAAAATGTTGTGAAAAATTGCCAAGACATTTAAAAAGCAGAGCAGATGCTACAGGGCCGGCCACGAAAAGAACAGAATCTCTGCTCTACCACCATTCTCTCATTCAAGAATATAATCAAAGCTTAATTAATTACCGCCCGCAAGTCTGCTCCAAAATCCAACACCTTGCCTCGGGCAAACTAAATATCACCTAAATATAAATATAAATCTGTAGGAGTGAATCCTCTTTATTGGTCCCATGCATGTATACACACACAGTGAAATGTGTTTCTCTGCATTTAACCTGCATCCTAGTATAAGGAACAGTGGGCAGCTATTTTATATACAGCTGCCCAGGGAGCTGTGTAGGGGGGTCTGGTTGCCTTGCTCAAGGGCACCCAGGTGTGTGCTCAGGTGGAGTCCCAGGGGACTTGAACCAAGTCACATCAGACTGAGGTGTCCCGGTAATGAGGGGCATGTGGGACAACCCCCATCAACTCCAACTGGTGGAACCAGAATGAACTGTGCAAACAAACTTTGACTTTGTATTATTCATTCTCATTAAGATGAGTATTTAGGTAGATTATCATCTGTCATAATGTATCATCTATGAGTATAGCGTCTTCCTGAATTGTATAATCACTTGTGTTAGGATTTTGTCTTGTCAGGGTCCCGGTGCATAGACCCAGAGGCTGCAGCAATGCAACTGTACACAATGGCAGATTGTGTACAGTTGCAGATAACAAGTGTTATTTAATTCAAACTAGCTATCAGTTATCAGTCAATGCACCAGGTTAGCAAACAGTGACTATGCTGCTTGCACCCTACACTGTAGGGTGGTGGGCTAAAATCTTTCCCGGGCCGTATCTCAGTGCCAGTGCGACCCTGTTACTATAATTTATATACTATGAAAGAAAATTATCAACTTGAACTATCATTAGAATCAAATCATGTGGCTTTGGCACGTACAGTAAGAAGCTCGCCCGGCTGCCTCCTAAACAAACGCAAAAGAACACAGCCATGCCCTGTAGATGGCGTGACATCTGACGTCCACTGTGTGTATGTGTGTGTGTGTTTGTGTGTGTGTTTGTGTGTGTGACTGTGTTGTCTGCATGCAGAAGCGTAAAAGTGTTGTACCACGGCCTTCCTGGGGCCATGGACTGTGACATGCGTGTGGAGGTTTGTTCATGTGCTGAAGGACTAATAATAATAATAATAATAACAAACCACAACAACATCAAGACAGAGGATTATTAAAAGAGAGAGAGAGAGAGAGAGAGAGAGAGAGAGAGAGAGAGAGAGAGAGAGAGAGAGAGAGAGAGAGAGAGAGAGAGAGAGAGAGAGAGAGAGAGACCGAGAGAGACCGAGAGAGACCGAGAGAGGTGATGAGGTAGAAAATCCATCTGTCCTATGAAAACCCACAGTTCGGCGTGATTTGTTCCCGTGCTTTGGAACGACACGCCAGTTATACGGAGCGTGGATAACGCAGGGGTCTGTTGTTATGTTATGTTTTATTGTTTGCCGCGCAGATAACCATGGTTACTGGGACAATGGGCCCCAACACACACACAGGCACACACACACACACACACACACATACAGCAAATACAAACATACATTCCGCTATTGTGTTTATATGTACATTTGTGTATGGTCTTGTAATTCTGTACATTTAGTAATGTTTGTCATTTGTTAAACATTTCACCGTACATTGTACAATGTACCTTATACATGTGCACCAATAAACCAAATCCGAATCTGAATCTGAATCTGCATCCTTCCGACTGCGCTTTGGCAACGTAGCGTTATTCACCACACCAACAACGCACCATGTAAACACGGGCGGACATGTGACTAATATCTGACGGTGTTTGCAGTACGTGACGGCGGCTTTTTCACACGGGATTAGCGAGCCCCATAGACGCCGTGCGCCAAAAAAGGGTGTCATCATACGGGTCATAGTAAGTAAGCAGTCAAGATAGTAAGTCGTCAGTTCGAGCCCAGTGTGGGACACTGACTGTTACATATATGTCATTTAAGACCAGGTAGGGGTTAGGGCATCTTGCTCAAGGTTGCCGACTGGTAGACTGTGGAAATTGGGTTTTTGTCTATTATTAGACACATTAGATATTTGATATCAGACCAATATCACATGTCACTGACATACTCACGCAACACAACGACTGTGTTTAGCATGCCCTAAATTATCTTAAAATGTCCGGCAGTATTAGGTTGTTATTGCGTTTATGATTGGCCGAAAAAGTCGATATAATTGCCTCGGGAGTTAATGGCCACTCACGTCGACATTGTGTGATTGGTCTCGAGTCGTTGGCAAGACAGATGGAAACCGCAGGCACCAATGGACAAAATGGCGGACAAGGAGGAGGGCGAGGAGTAAAGCCGCCTTGAGACCGACGAGCTCCTCCGGCTATCTGAATTGGCACTAGATTTATAAACCGTGGGGGGAAGGGCAGCAGCAGTGGAAGTCCAGATACTATCAACAATAAACACTTATCAGGACACAAAATAGGCCCGAGGCTTCTAACCACCGAGCAACGGGAAAAAAATGAAACTATTATGCTGTGTCAACTCTAAAAGACTCAAACAAACTGGAACACAGTCATACGTTATCTTACCAGCGCTAGGAAACACTAGGAACCATGTCACCATCTCAAGGAAACACACTAGGAACCATGTTACCAGCACTAGGAACCCTGTTACCAGCACTAGGAAACACACTAGGAACCATGTTACCAGCGCTAGGAAACACACTAGGAACCATGTTACCAGCACTAGGATACACACTAGGAACCATGTTACCAGCACTAGGAAACACACTAGGAACCATGTTACCAGCACTAGGAAACATACTAGGAACCATGTTACCAGTACTAGGAAACACACTAGGAACCATGTTACCAGCACTAGGAACCCTGTTACCAGCACTAGGAAACACACTAGGAACCATGTTACCAGCGCTAGGAAACTCACTAGGAACCATGTCACCATCTCAAGGAAACACACTAGGAACCATGTTACCAGCACTAGGAACCCTGTTACCAGCACTAGGAAACACACTAGGAACCATGTTACCAGCGCTAGGAAACACACTAGGAACCATGTTACCAGCACTAGGATACACACTAGGAACCATGTTACCAGCACTAGGAAACACACTAGGAACCATGTTACCAGCACTAGGAAACATACTAGGAACCATGTTACCAGTACTAGGAAACACACTAGGAACCATGTTACCAGCACTAGGAAACATACTAGGAACCATGTTACCAGTACTAGGAAACACACTAGCAACTATGATAGCAGTACTAGAAAACATACTAGGAACCATGTCACCAGTGCTAAGAAACACACTAGGAACCATGTTACCAGCACTAGGAACCATGTTACCAGCACTAGGAAACACCCTAGGTACCATGTTACCTGCACTAGGAACCATGTTACCAGCACTAGGAAACACACTAGGAACCATGTTACCAGCACTAGGAAACACCCTAGGAACCATGTTACCAGCACTAGGAAACACACCAGGAACCATGTTACCTGCACTAGGAACCATGTTACCAGCACTAGGAAACACCCTAGGAACCATGTTACCAGCACTAGGAAACACCCTAGGAACCATGTTACCAGCACTAGGAAACACCCTAGGAACCATGTTACCAGCACTAGGAAACACCCTACGAACCATGTTACCAGTACTAGGAAACACACTAGGAACCCTGTTACCAGCACTAGGAAACACACTAGGACCTGTGTTACCACTACTAGGAAACACACTTGGTACTATGTTACCAGCGCCAGGAAACACACTAAGAACCATGTTACTAGCACTAGGAAACACACTAGGAACCATGTTACCAGTGGTAGGAAACGATTGTGATGTTGTGGTTTTGTAAACAAGCTCCTGCAGATTCCTCCTCTACAACATCAGGAGGATTCGGCCTTTTCTCACTGAAAAGGCTGTGCAGGTGCTCATCCAGGCCCGTCATCTCCCAGCTGGACTACTGCAACTCCCTCCTTGCTGGCGCCCCGGCATTTGCCATCAGACCCCCTGGAGCTCATTCAGAAAGCTGCAGCTTGCCTGGTGTTCAACCGCTCCAAGTACTCCAACACATCTACCCTCCTTCGGACTCTACACTGGCTACCTGTAGCTGCTCGCAACAGTTCAAGACCTTGGTGCTAGCCTACAAGGCAGTAAAATGTACTGCTCCATCCTACCTCCAGGCAATGGTCAAGGCCTACATCCCAACCCGTCAACTTTGCTCGGCTTCTTCGGGCCGTCTGCTTGCCCCTTCACTTAAGGGCCCGTGTGGCCGATCTACGCGGTCACGGCTCTTCTCCGTCCTGGCCCCAATTTGGTGGGGAACAAACTCCCCACGGATGTCACGACTGCAGAGTCACTTCCCATCTTCCACCGCAGGCTGAAAACCCATCTCTTCAGGACACACTTCCCGGATCCTTCCTCGTAGCGTCAATTACATATTTAGATTACATATTATAGATAGGTATATATTGTTCTAGATATTGTTGCAAATTGTTTGCAAACTTATTGTACTTTTTCCCTTACACTTTTGCCTGAATTATTGTACTTCTACCTGAGCACTGGTTCAGTTATTGGAGACTTGTTAGAAATTAAATTGACTTCTTCTTTTGACTTCTGGTGACGAGTTGTTCTCTTACCTTCCTTTGTTGAAACACACTATTGTAAGTCGCTTTGGATAACAGCGTCTGCTAAATGACTGTAATGTAATGTAATGTAATGTAATGTATTGTAATGTAAAAATTAAAAATTAAAAAATACATATCATTCAAGTCACTTTGCTGCTCTTTTTTTGTTTATTTTTATTGTATATATTATTTTAATTTGGGGAATGGGGAGTAAGCATTCATATGTACTTGTTACCAATCGCAAATCAAAATTTTGTATCTTGTATCTTGTGATGCCAGCATTACGCCACTCTCCTCTCCAGCCTTGCTCCTCTGCCTCCACCTTGTGTCCACCTAGGGTTACTACACCGAGGAGAACACTCCGTCACAGAAGACCGTAGTCACGTTCAGCCCACCTATTCCCTATCCCAATCAAGCTCCCTACTTATACCCCGCTCTCCGTGATTTCTCGTGAAGACCCTTTTGCTACCTCCCTTGAAATACCCTTTGGCAATCTCTGCAAACTCTTTGTTTTTCTCCGTTGGACTATTTTTCTTGTTTGTTACTTTTGTTGGATTCAATGTTTGTTTGGATCGATTTTTACTTTGCCCTGGATGTTTTTGTGTTTGTTTGGACTTCAGCCTTTTTCCCCGCAGCACATTTTACACCCCCTTGTTGGATTTCCATTTCGCACTCACGTAAGTCGCTTTACACATGGTATTATTACTTCCGTAAGTTTCACACACATACTTGGTAGTTCACACCTCATATCTGTTTATCCCTTGGTGCACCATACAATAAAGATTGTTGGTTTTGAACTTCCTTTTTGACTCTGTCTGTACTATCAAGTGGTTCGGCCAGCTACAATCCGTGTGTGGCATAACAGAAAGTTCTGGTCAACATGGAATCCGGTAGTACAGCAGACAGGTATGATTTTTCAAAGGATCTAGCGGCATTGATTCGGACCACGCAGCAGCAAGGAGTCTCGGCTGCCCGCCTTCTCCTGGCCTCTCCGCCCGCTGTCGATCCCCAGCCTACCCCATCGTTCCCTCCTATGGGAGAGATCTCTGCTCCGACCTCCCAGTCCCCTTCACTTCCCCTTGACGGAACCCTCGTTGACAAGTCCCAGACCCTTTGAGGGGAATTTAGATTTTTTTCCCGTGGTTTTATGACCCACTCATTTTTTTTCATCAGCCCTATCGTTATAGTAGCGAGGGCGCTAAGGTAGCTTTCATTTGATCCCATTTATCTGGCAGACCACTAAAATGGGCCAGCGCTATTTTTTTGCACAATTCAGAGCTATCCACCAATTACAGTTTATTTATTAAGGAAGATAAGTTTGTTGATGGGCCAACGACTTGCGGAATGGGACCGTGAGTCCGGTCGTCATTCCTCTCCCTATGCTGTGTTCCCTGTGACTCCCCGTAGACCTCCTCCCTCACATTCTCAGACCCTGACGATGGAGGAACCAATGCAGGTGGGTCCCTCCCGACTATCCACGGAGGAGCGACTTTGCCTTTATTGTAGACAAGCCGGACACCAAATCCAAACCTGTCCGACCCGACCCCAGACGCCAAAAGGCCAGGCTCGCTAGGTCTGGGAACCCTGGTGAGCCTGATGTCCCTTCCTTCCAACCGACTAAGGCTGTCTAGGAACAGACTTTTCCCTTTCACGCTGTCCTGGGAACAGGAGTCTCTCTCCGTCGGAGCCCTCATTTACTTTGGAGCGGATGAGAGTCTCATAGACACCACTTTGACCAAGCACGCAGGGATCCCCTTGTCTCTCGACCAACCCCTTATGGTTCACACCTTGGATGGCCATCCCCTGATCCCCCGATCACTAAGAGCAATGCCTCCATAAGCCTGTCCATTTCAGGAAACCACCACAAGTCCACCCGGTTCCAAGTCGTTCACATCCCCACCGCTCCACTGATCCTTGGCAGACCCTGGCTTGAGAGACACAATCCCCACATTTTCTGGACCTCGGGCAGCATCATCGGGTGGAGTTCTTCCTGCCACGGCAACTGCCTGCGCTCAGCTACTCCTCCTGCCTCAGACACCAGACCCGCGCCTTCCCCTCCTGATCTCTCCAGAGTTCCGTCTATGTACCACGACCTTGCTGAGGTGTTCAGTAAGGAGTGCTCCCTTTACCTTCCACCTCATCGTCCCTATGACTGCCCCATAGACCTCCTCCCTAGCGCCCCCCTTCCCTCTGGGCAGCTGTACAACCTCTCGGTTCCTGAAAAGACTGTCATGCTGAGTTACATCACTGAATCCCTGGCATCTGGAATCATTCTTTCCCGGTGGCATTAGGGGTGACCTCAGACCGTGCATAGACTTTCGAGCTGTTTTTCAGCCCTTGGACAATGATCTCCTCCGGGATATGCTCAATGTATTCATGGTGGTGTATTTGGACGACATTTAGATTTTTTCTTGGTCAAAGCAGGAGCACCGGCAGCCCGTTCGCTTGGTTCTCCAACGTCTCCTGGAGAACAAGCTGTTCGTCAAGGCGGAGAAGTGCCTGTTTTACTCCACGTCTGTGGAGTTCCTCGGCCGCATCGTGGAGAAGGGGCACAGCGAGCCAACCCAACAGAGCATCTAGGCTATCCTCTCCCAGAGGTGGGCAGAGGACAAGAAGCTCCATCCCTGCGCCTATTTGTCTCAACACTTTAGTCCATCAGATAGGAATTACGTCATCGGCGACAGGGAACTGCTGGTGGTTCAGGCGGCACTCAATGAATGGCGACACTGGCTGGAGGGGACTCAGCAGCCTTTTGTGGTTTGGTCAGACCACAAGAACCTCACCTACCTCTGTACAGCCAAGGGGCTGAATTCACCATCCTGCCTCCCAGCCAGGGTGATCGGTATGGTCACCTGGGAGATCGAGATGGTGGTGAGGACAGCCCAGCTTGACAAACATGATCCAGGTGTGGGTCCCCCCCGGTCGTCTGTTCCTTCCTGTTTCCCCACCGCTCCCGAGTGCTCGAGTGGGGCCACTCCAACCGAATGGTGGGACACCCCGGCTCAACCCGGACCCTCTCCTACCTCCGCCGTTGGTTCCGGTGGCCGGTCCATGGAGGCGGACACCGCTTGCCCTATCCGTGCTTTCATTAAGTCCTCCTCCTATCGTCCCCCTGCTGATTTACTGACATCTCCCTCAAATTCATCACCGGTCATCCCATGTCCCACGGTAATTCTGTTATTCATTACCAGCGCTAGGAACCAGCTCTGGGCAACACACTAGGAACCATGTTAGCAGCTCTGGGCAACACACTAGGAACCATGTTAGCAGCTCTGGGCAACACACTAGGAACCATTTTACCAATAATCAGAAACAAACTAGGAACCATGTTATCAGCACTAGGAAACTGCTGCTGTGAACTGTGTGTGTGTGTGTTTGTATGTGTGTATGTGTGTGTGTGTGTGTGTGTGTGTGTGTGTGTGTGTGTGTGTGTATGTGTGTGTGTGTGTGTGTGTGTGTGTGTGTGTGTGTGTGTGTGTGTGTGTGTGTGTGTGTGTGTGTGTGTGTGTGTGTGTGTGTGTGGTGTGTGTGTGTGTGTGTGTGTGTGTGGTGTGTGTGTGTGTGTGTGTGTGTGTGTGTGTGTGTGTGTGTGTGTGTGTGTGTGAACAATGTGCAGGATGGAATTGAAGTTATTTAGTTTTTGGCAGTATTCTATTAACAATTGTCTTAAACACAGATGTGTTCACGTTTCAAAGAAAATCAGGGTTTCCATTAACGCTACCGCCAGAGACAATCAAACAAACATAAAAAAATAAAAATAAATAAACAATCAAACAAACATATCTTTGGCAAACGGACTCTCTGTGCTGCTGCTGCTGCTGCTGCTCAATCAAACAATGTGTGTGTGTGTGTGTGTGTGTGTGTGTGTGTGTGTGTGTGTGTGTGTGTGTGTGTGTGTGTGTGTGTGTGTGTGTGTGTGTGTGTGTGTGTGTGTGTGGTGTGTGTGTGTGTGTGTGTGTGTGTGTGTGTGTGTGTGTGTGTGTGTGTGTGTGTGTGTGTGTGTGTGTGTGTGTGTGTGTGTGAGTGTGTGTGTGTGTGTGTGTGTTTGTGGCGACTAAAGAAAGGGCAGCAGGATAGCTCAGTCTGTTGGGACTTGGCTTAGGAACCAGAAGGTTGCCGGAAGTCAAGTCCCCGAAACACCTGGGCACTGCCGAAGGGTGGAAGGGTCAGCCTCTGTTAAGAGAGTGTGATCATGACACACCCTGGGGCCGGCTGTGGCCACCACTCCATACAGAGGCGCCGGCAGATGAGTTAAGGGGATTGTTCTGTTAGCGCACTTCTTGACTAGAGTGTGTGTGTGCGTTTGTGTGCGTGTGTATGCGTGTGTGTGCTTGTGAGTGTATGTGTGTGTGTGTGTGTGTGTGTGTGAGCCACACACGTATGTTTCAGTGTGTGTGTGTGTGTGTGTGTGTGTTCATGGCGAGGGCAAGAGCAGAGGTTATATAATCACTGCTGTGATTTTCTGTTGTTAACCTCTACTCTGACCTTCACCCTCTAGCCTGCTCTCTCACTCTCGCTTTACCCTCTCACTCTCTCTTTACAACCTCTCTCTCTCTCTCTCCTCTCTCTCTCTCTCTCTCTCTCTCTCTCTCTCTCTCTCCTCTCTCTCTCTCTCTCTCTCTATCCCTCACTCTCTCTTTTTACCCTCTCCTCACTCTCTCTTTACCCTCCTCTTCCTCTTCTTACCCTCTACCCGCTTTCTCTCCCTCTCCCTAAATTACCCACTCTATATCTCTCCCTCGCTTTTGTCCTACCTTCTAACTCCATCTCTCTCTCTCACTCGTGATCTATCTCTTCCACTCTCTCCCTATGTTGTTAATCCTTTTCCCCCTGTCTCTCTAACTCCTCCTTCTCTCTCTCTTTCTCTCTCTCTCTCTC
>CM051006.1:11384353-11394353 GCA_027704905.1 Muraenolepis orangiensis
CTACCTTGTATATGGAAGTCTGCACGCACCGACTTATCACACGTGATGACAGAAGGGATCATACCATCGGGTTAAAGGCCGCCGGGCGTCAGTTCTGATAGAGCTAGGGACTGGAGCTAGGGACTGGAGCTACCCCGGGGGGATTTCTCTTTGATTTACCCATTTCATTTGGCATTTTTAACACCTGCCCACTCGGTCAGCTTGCAAAGCCACTGGGAATTTAGCCCAATGTTGCCCTGATTATGAATGTGTACGTTCGGACGTTACAAACCGATATTACGATAACATCAGCTCAGCCGTTCCCCCGTTCAGATCCCCCATGTATACCGAAGCCATCTGGTTAACTGCACTGAACTGACGGCAAATCAAACGACAACAACAACAATCACAAATAAGCGAAGGTGTTTGCTGCAGTGGCAATAAAAAAACGGTATATTTATCGCTGTCATTTGCTCCAGCAAAACGAGGCAGCATCAACGGAAAGAACAATAGCTACTAGAGGAACGTAAACGTTGCAAATGTCCAAACGCTAAGCAGAAAGTCCCTGTGGGAATATATTATAGCAGACAGATTAAGAAAAACTGCAATGCATGGCTACAACTTTCACTCATTTCCAAACAGACCAAGCAGAGTTTTCTAACAAGAGGCAATTCAATATAAGGTCCTCCATCTGCACACTGCTATTGCTGTTTCTAAGAACAGACTTTTATTTTTATTTACGTTTTGCAAAGACGTAGTAATGACACAGTACAGATATCATAACTATTTATTATATTCAAATTCCACCTCCAGCCTCTTTGAATTGAAAGAAGAGCAGCAAACAGCTGTTCCGTCTGTATTGCTGGTGATACTGGCGGTGCCACGCCATGAATGTGAATGCACACACATTTTTATATCCTTGGATAGAAAAAAAACAAACATTGAAAATCCAGGTGTGCCTGCTTATCTTTTATTCAATAATGTAAATATGTTGGAGGCCACTGGTGTAATAGGATCCAATAAGCCTCCAGGCTGAATTATGCCTCAGGGAGGCTTACATAGACAAACTAACTATTTCCTGGATGGGGGTGCTGTAAACATGGGGGGGGGTGGTTCTACACTGACTGCAATCCGCCTCGCAGGGTGTCTGTGATCAGGTTGTCTGTTATCACGGTGTCCGTTATCAGGGTGTCTGTGATCAGGGTGTCTGTGATCAGGATGTCTGTGATCAGGGTGTCTGTGATCAGGGTGTCTGTGATCAGGGTGTCTGTTATCAGGGTGTCTAGCTGTCCAACACAGAAGTGGCGATTAACCTCAGCTGTTAATGAGGCCAACCCAAGGCTTTTATTTCAAATAATTGAGAAGTATACAGCTATTTCAAAAAGTAGAAGGTAGGATTTCGATTTTTGCGAAACATCTTTATTATTATGACAGTAAAATTAACTGGCATGCTCCTAAAACCAAAAGTCATTAGGCAAATCATAGGCCCTTGAAGGTACAAATATGTGTAGCCCACTTGAATGAGCGAGCAGACCGCTTCGGAACCAAGGCTGGCAATTCCATGTAAGTTATATCTCTCAGAATAAATTGCATGAAACAGAACATGAAGCCAAAAGAAAATAGACAAGCCTGCGCACTTTTCACAAGTTGGCAGAAAGACATTCACTTCCATTAAAGGTGTATTAAAAGCGTATTTAGTCTATGTAGAATAAATGTGTGCTGCAAACTGTATTAACATAACATGAGTCAATGTTTCAATACTGTTGATGAGGGCTCCTTAAGGGGTCAGACTTTAACTGAACAGTTTTGTACTGAACAACCCGCAGTTGTCGGTTGTTTAGTACCTACAGTTATTTGACTTCTTAGTTATGGAAGATATTATGCCTGTGTCTTTTATAGGCTGTAGTATGTGAGACTGTCACATACCGGTTTGGTTATGGTTATAGGCTTAGATGGAAAATGTAGTACACGTTATTTTTCAAGTATAGAGCTTTTAGCTCTATTAAAGCTTAAAGTTGCATGAGATAACTCAGCAGTTTGGCGACCACTCTGGTGGTGTTAAAAAACTACATTGCGTTTTAAGAACTGCACTTCCCAGAATTCCTCACTGTAATGACTTATACAAACATAAACATGTGGGGAGCAGACTGGTGTATGTACTTTACTTCTATGGACTCAAATCAGATCACATTGATTACATTGAAGTATGGTACGCGGACATTAAAACGCTGTTGTAAAGATGTAATATAACATTGACGTCTGCTGTTCTATCGCAGTAGTCTAGCTGGAACTGAGCTAGGCTATTCATCCTCCAGCTACCTACACAACAAGCCATGCAGGCATCAGAACACATAGTCAATGTTAAACCTCCCTCTCCATAAGCCCCCGCTCTATAACTCTACGCTGATTTGGATAAATTGCTGTTGCTGAGAATTGAACAAAACATTACTGCGATGTACTGTGATGTTACTCAACAAGTCTTGTTAACTCACGCACTTCTGACTCACGCACGTCCTAATAGCAAGCAAGTTATCGATAACCATAACTTACATGTGGTTTGACACAACATGATCACCTGTCTTCCTGACTCATAATAGACTTTCTGAAATCAATCAATAACGGCAATTGTTTTGCTGTGTATAAAGAAGACAAAACATTACTAAAAGGACTATTTGTAATAGTCATTTGTAAAAACCCTAAAAATCTATATATATTTAACTATGTTTCTAAAGGACTAAATAGTAATGCTTGCATATTTTAATATTATCGCCTTAACAAGCCAAGTCTGAGCAGGAAGCATTTCAACCACTGTCATCAACACTGTTAGTTCCTGAGGACTAGAACAGGAAGAAACGACAGCGCCATCAGTAGTACCAACGGAATCCTGAACGATTGTGTCCTAATCTCTTTATCTTCCAAACTGGCCTACTTGCAGCTGACAGAGTGCTACAATCACGTCACAGACTGGAACATTCAGAACAAAAAACATTCAGAAAATAAAAACACAATTCAGGGCTATTAACTCGGAAAAATTGGTTATTAATTGCTTACATATGTACCACTTCTCGGAAACAGCTGTGCTTGTGTGGAGCTGAATCACAGTGGTCCGGGCACCGACAGAGAGTAAGTGGGTAGGCTAGGCTCAGTATTCAACAGATGACAGAGGAAAGGTGTTCAGACGAAGCCATTAATAATTGATGCCATTGATCGCCTGTCATTAATCACCCAGACACTGATGCATGTAAGTGAGTGAGCGATCGACCATCGAGAGAGAGAGAGAGAGAGAGAGAGAGAGAGAGAGAGAGAGAGAGAGAGAGAGAGAGAGAGAGAGAGAGAGAGAGAGAGAGAGAGAGAGAGAGAGAGAGAGAGAGAGAGAGAGAGAGAGAGAAAGAGAGAAAGAGAGAAGGACAATGAGAGAGAGATGGAGAGAGCAAGCAATGTTAAGTGTGGAGGTAATGTGTCTTTGGAGGTTTAATGAAGTAAGAAACAAGGCCAATGTTTATGTATGAAGTTGGTTCAGAGCCCAAGTCTATGAATGTAATTGACTTGCCTCCACACATGCTTTATGATTAAAGTCTCCCCTCACTCTGGGCTATAATGAGATCCTAACCATGCATGCAAGAGCAGAGGGGACCATAAAGCCTATCATGGGTTTAGCTCCAGTTTATTGGAATGTTGAAGCAGGTTGTAAATAAGAAATGATTGATTAACGCTGGGATACGATCACTTCTGAAGACAAATGCAAGACAACAAAACCAAAAAAAATCGCCGAACTCACGAAGATTCACAAGTATCAGGCAATCTAAGCAAGTTGGAATCTGACTCGAATTTCAAATGGGGGTTAGCTGTGTGGTGAATACAAGGACCTCTGGCTCGCTCCAGTATACCTCCAGGAGGAATTGAAGAAGGCCTCCATTTCTGGCTGGCAATGTGTGCTGTGCTGGACTGAGAAGAGGATGGACAGCAGCTTTCAGGGGACTGGGGAACAAGGCCAACTTGGCTGAAGCCTTTGTATTTGGGGAGCCTGGAGATGAATTATGTTAATTGTTCCAATGGACTAGTTCAGAGCAGTGGTTTCCATCCCGGCAGGCACACTATAGCGTGTGATTTCGAATAGCGGGGTGTATTGCAAAGCACAAACCAAAAGTCATACAGGTCTTGCGTGTGAATCGCACACTGAAACTGAAATACACAAATCACCCGGTGAGATCGAGGACATTTGACCAGATAAGCTGAGGAGTTTAAGGTTTGCTTCGCAAATACGTTTTCCTCTGGCAAGAGGGTCAAGGGTGAACTACTATATTTTTTTATCGATCAGCAAAAGAATTTGCTGGTGCATCCCAAGGTTGCTAGTTGGATTTCTGGTGTACCGTTGGCCTGCCTCCCCCCCCCCTTCCTTAACTAAATATATATACTGTATATATAACCACAGTGGTCCCAGCAACCGAGGATTATTACAGCAGCAGCACAGTTTACGACTCCCAGCCAAAAGGTTGTGGGTTCGAACCCCAATGGGCTAACTGATCATTTGTGATATTTATCTTAAAATGATATGGTCGCTTTGGATAAAGGGTGTGCTAAAAAAAGGACTCAAATTCACTAAATAATGCATTTCCTCAGCAGACTCCATGTTTTGAGAAGGCCTGGAGAAATATTTGAGGAACGGACAGAACAGATGTTGCTGCCCTTTAGCTCAGGGGATAAAATGCTGATCTTGCAAAAAATCCCAAAAGTTAATAAAACTGGACGTTGTTTTTCAGAAATGATTTATGGTATGGATGGAAATGCTTTCAGTCGCTGAAAATGTTAATAGATTTAGAAATGAGAAATGTTATTGTTTGGTTGAGGGTTGGTTCTTCAATGTTCTTCAGTAGGTCAATCCATATCTCAGTGCGCTCTGTCCGCTCACTCGCAGCTGTTAACGTTTTCCTGAGTGGAGAAGGCAAGGGATCAGGCCCACGGACAGCTCCCCACGAAGGAACAAGACCATGTGTGTGTACACCTTGTAAGTCGCTTTGGATAAAAGCGTCTGCCAAATGCCCTAAATGTAAATGTAAATGTAATGTGTTTAGCATAGCGAAGCAACTGCCACACACCAGTGTTCGCTTTTGGGTTTTGGGGTAGTAGTAGTAATAATAACTCATTACATTTATATACTTTTATATACGTTATATAGATCTTTATATATATTGTGTATACTTGTATATACTTAGTTTCTACATAGTTTATGGTTTTTTAATTTCTATTTTTTTTGCACAATTTCTGTAAAGGCACTGCCTCTTTCATTCCACTGCCCATCCTGCATGTGTATGTGACAAATAAAGTTCTTGAATCTTGAATGTATTGTATTTATATATATACTGTATATACTTTTTTCATTGTATTTATATATTGTCTCAACCCTGGTTGGCAAAATATATAACTATTCATTTTTCATCAAATAAATCTATTTGAAATTACATTTTGAGTTGTTGCTGGTCTAAATATGGCCACGGGAGGTCAGATAACGATTTGTTTGAATATATAAATAACTTTTCTATTCCCCCAGCTGCTGCTGCTGGGGGGTTGAGGCTGGACATGTGATACACTGATCGACTCTAATCATGTTCCTATTGGACGGTGCGCTGCTCACTTCCATGTTTACTTCCCAGATTGAGACTATCTATTCCTGCTGCATCCGGGTGGTGCAGCAGGACGGGCAAAGGTCAGTCAGAACACTTTTGAAAACCAACTGGTTTGCATCCACGTGAGTGTGTGAGTTGAATGTACGGTCGTCAAAGCTGCCGCACTAATCAAACTGAACAGCTGTGTCGCCAAAAATAAAGTCTTATACTGCAGTTTACAGAAATAATTAAACTTTTCACATCAACGAAAATGTAACTTTAACTTAAATTACTTTAAAAAAAACAAATGACACACACACACACACACACAGATCAATTGTTTTTTTTTGGTTTAATTTGGCGCCATGGAATTTTAGAAAACAAACAGTGTTACAAAACACAGGAGATGACATTTCATGGAAAATGTTCGCTTTACATGTGCATGTGTGTGTGCATGTGTGTGTGTTTGTGTGTGTGTATATGCTTGTGTGTGTGTGTGTGTGTGTGTGTGTGTGTGTGTGTGTGTGTGTGTGTGTGTGTGTCTGCGCGTGCGTGCGTGTGTGTGAGTGTCTGCAAGTGTGTGTGTCTGTGTATGTGTGTGTGTGTCTGCGTGTGTGTGTATGCGTATGTGTATGCGTGTGTGTGTGTGTGTGTGTGTGTGTGCGTGCGTGTGTGTGTGTGTGTGTGTGTGTGTGTGTGTGTGTGTGTGTGTGTGTGTGTGTGTGTGTGTGTGTGTGTGTGTGTGTGTCGGCGCATATGTTTGTGTGTGTGTGAGGATAAAGACGTAGTAAGCTGAAATGGAGAGGAAGGGAGAGGAGAAAGGAAAGTGCTTTTCTTGCACTCCTCCCCAGGGCTCCGGCATCTCTGTTTTCACCCCACTCCCATTGTTCCCCCCTTTTTAATTATTACTGACGGGAGAAGTGGACCGTCGTCCTAACGCACGCACACACACACACACACACACACACACACACACACACACACGCACACATCCTCACCCCCACCTTCCGCCGCCTCCACCGCTGCTGTCTTCCTGCTTAGTCTCCGCCATTTCGTTTCCCAGCACCTGCTGCACTCACATCTCCTCACACCGATCTTTTATTTGTCTTCTATCGATCTGCTGTTTTTCCCGCCTTTGTTTTATTTTTATTTTTATTTTCACTTCATTCCCGCTATTTTCCGCTATTGTCTCCCTTTCAACCGAATCTCTCACTCTCTCTCTCTTCCCTTCTCTCTCCCTGTTTATCTCCCCCCAGCCTCTCTGTTCAGATGGTCTTTGTGGTTCCCCGTGTGCAGTGGCACTGCTGTGGCTGTGGATGTTAAATTACATTACATTACAGTCATTTAGCAGACGCTTTTATCCAAATCGACTTACAATAGTGTGTTTCACACAAGACTCCAAGACTCCAAGAACTGAACCAGTGCTCAGGTAAAAAATACAATAAGTTCAGCTAAAAGTACAGTATGGTAAAAGTACAATAAGTTGACAAACAATGTAGAACAATATCTACCTAACAATCTACTTAGTAAGACACTAGTAAAAGTGGATGGATGCGCTACGAGGAAGGTTCCGTGGTAGTGTGTCCTGAAGAGATGGGTTTTCAGCCTGCGGCGGAAGATGGGCAGTGACTCTGCAGTCCTGACATCCGTGGGGAGTTTGTTCCACCAAATTGGGGCCAGGACAGAGAAGAGCTGCGACTGCATAGATCGGCCACAAGGACCCTTAAGCGGGGGGGCAAGCAGACGGCCCGAAGAAGCAGTGGACGGGCAGGGATGTAGGGCTTGACCATTGCCTTGAGGTAGGATGGAGCTGTTCCTTTTACTGCCTTGTAAGCTAGCACCAAGGTCTTAAACTAGATGTGAGCAACTACAGGTAGCCAGAGACCGAAGAAGGGTAGATGTGTGGGAGAACTTGGGTCGGTTGAACACCAGGCGAGCTGCAGCTTTCTGAATGAGCTCCAGGGGCCTGATGGCAAATGCTGGGGCAAATGCCGGGGCGCCAGCAAGGAGGGAGTTTTGCAATCTGCAATGCAATGCAGGTGCAATCTGCAGGAGCGTGTCACCGAGAATGACAGTTTGTTGTCCAGGGTCACACCCAGATTCCTTGCGGTCCGAGTAGGTGTCACCACAGCATCATCAATGGTGACAGCCATGTCTCGGTGCGGACAGCCCTTTGCCGGGAAGAACACTAGCTCAGTCTTGTCCAGGTTGAGCTTAAGGTGGTGCATCGACATCCACTTTGAGATGTCTGCTAAGCACGCGGCGATGCGTGTTTCCACTTGCGTGTCATAGGGGGGGGAAACGACAAGACCAGTTGGGTATCGTCAGCATAGCAGTGGTAGGATAGATCATGGAAGTGGATAAAAGAACCAAGGAACGTTGTGTAGAGGGAGAAGAGAAGAGGACCCAGGACCGATCCTTGTGGAACCCCAGTAGTCAGTCTGCGTGGTTGAGTTCAGAGAGGTCAAGTGTTGTTTTTGTTATTGTGTTTTTTGTTGTTGTTGTTGTTGTTGTTGTTGTTGTTGTTGTTGTTGTTGTTGTTGTTGTTGTTGTTGTGGTTGTTGATGTTAATTGGGTTGACTCCCGGCGGCCATCCCGCTTCATCTCTCAATATTGAGGTCCAAGCAGCTGTCAAGCGGATCAAATGGAACAGCTTTGTTTTTTTTGGGGTTGTTTTTTGGTTGAGATGGCCACTTTTAAGTGGCGTGAAGCCACGCAGACAGCAAACAAGTGTTTTTTGGGAGGAAAATGAGGGATGGGAGGAGGGGGCGGGGGGGGGGGGGGGGGGGGGGGGTGCAGGAAGGAAGCGGCAGAGGGAAGAGGGAACAAAGGATAATTTGTTTCCCATAATGAGCTCAGACATGCTTTATTATGCATTGTTGAGTACTGTTAAGGCATAAACCAAAACTTAATTACACTGTATGTGTGTGTGTGTGTGTGTGTGTGTGTGTGTGTGTGTGTGTCTGGTGTATGTGCGTGCACGTGTGTGTGTGTGTGTGTGTGTGTGTGTGTGTGTGTGTGTGTGTGTGTGTGTGTGTGTGTGTGTGTGTGTGTGTGTGTGTGTGTGTGTGTGTGTGTGTGTGTGTGAGTGTGTGTGTGTGTGTATGTGTGTCTGGTGTGTGTGTGTGTGTGTGTGTGAGTGTGAGTGTGTGTGTCTGTGTGTCTGGTGTGTGTGTGTGTGTGTGTGTGTGTGTGTGTGTGTCTGTGTGTCTGGTGTGTGTGTGTGTGTGTGTGTGTTCTGACTTATAAGCTTCATTATATTCTCTTGACAGAGAAGGACGGTGAATGTATTGCATACGATGACAGCTGTCATTAATATTGGCTGCATTGTCCTGTTCAGCTCATCTTGATGCTTGTGTGCAGTTTTATCACATCTTATCGTGATGATATTGTAACGCATCTCATGTTATCTGATCCATCTAGTTATGATCTTGTTCCCATGTGTTGCTGTTCTTATCTCATCTCTGTCTTTACTGTCGGTATTGGCTGAATCTCTGCATCATTTTGCGTCAGACCCTGACTACTCTTCCACAGATCACACACACAATTACATGAGGGTCATTGACCAGACACGTTTCTCTAAAGAGACTTACAGGTTACAGGCGCTGAGAACCATCACAAAAGTCCATCTTTATGTTTGCTTGCCATCGGAATTGGAGTAACTAAATAAAATGGTGTTGAGCACGTCACTAAAAAGAAAGCCACTTGACAGCTTCTGCAGCGCCTGGGGAAACAGTAGTTAGCAGAAACAGAAAAGAAAGAAGAAGCTGCTCAGCCAACACAAGCTGCGTGATTGACAATCGCATGACCACAAACTGCCACCTTGCCACACACACAAACACTCTCAATTTAAAACCTTTTAACAGCCTTGGGTGCCCAAGCTCTGGCGTCTGTCCAATCGATCTGTCAATCATAGCTGTGCTGTCCCGCCCCCTGGCTCAGAGGGACACACGCAGGAAGCTTTGAGTGCGCGTGGTACACCGGTACAGAAGAGAATGTCTCATGCCATGCTAGGGTTCTTATGAAAGGCCACTCAGTGGCCACTCATCACCTGTACGACGATCACCTGTGAACGAACGTTACAACCTTCTCACCGATAATGGCTTTGAAGGACCTATGCTACGTGCACACCTGTGCTACGTGCACACCTGTGTTATGCACACACCTATGTAACACACACACACACCTATGTAACACACACACACCTGTGCACGTAACACAGGTGTGTGCGTAACACAGGTGCGTAACACAGGTGTTATATATGTGTGCGTAACACAGGTGTGCACACATGTGTTACTTGCACACCTGTGCTATGTGTCTGGCGGGACGACCGACTCTCAGAGCTGTCGATTTAATATTTCCCAGCTCAACTTCACCAAAGGCAGACTGACCTATTTAGAGAGAGAGAGAGAGAGAGA
>CM051006.1:11399353-11426853 GCA_027704905.1 Muraenolepis orangiensis
CACAGATTGATAATATAATAGATTGCACATTGTGGCTGTATATATATATATATATATATATATATATATATATATATATATATATATATATATATATATACTATATATCATATATTAATATAAAGAAATATATATATTGATATATATATTGATATATATTGATATATTTATTATATATATATTTATATATATATATATGAATATATCATTTAGACAATAAAACCAAAATTGCATTAAACTGCATTGTATTAAATCCATTATTTTCAGCAATTTTTGTATGTGATTCATGTGGAGCCACAATTCATCTGTAGTCTCCAGAGAGTAGAACTACAGCGACCTCGTTCCCTTTTGCCACCCTGCCTGTTGTGTTTACAGAGACGTTAAAACAATTTGGGAGGCTAATTGGTTATGTATTCAATTAGGGTGACATAATTGGGTCATTTTAAATATCACAACGAGTGCAAGAGGAAACAGGATTCTGGGTAATTAGCACAGGCACAACAAACCAAATCTCCCCGCGTCTTTTGTTTCCGACACAATACCTCATGACTCGTATGAAAAAAAAGCGATTTCCGAGGCGTTTGGACCTCATTGGACGACAGCCTTCATTGGCGGCGACCTACTTCAGTCTAGATAGCTTAATAAATAATGACGGGATGCTAAAAGGTGGGAATATGAAACATGTACAGGGGGGGGGATTATAATAATAATGATTTGACAGCTATTTCAAAGTTTAGATGACCACCAAAACATATTAAAAAAAGCCTCTATCTACTACTAATAACAGGCTTAGAGTTAGGAAATATACTCCAGTTACGATGCCTAATATGGTGTTAGCTTTTCTGTCAATCCGTCATAAAAACTCCCTTTGAATAGCGCTGCGGTGCAATTTCATTGAAACTTTGCTTCGCTTTTAATTTTGTTTGTTGTACGCTCATTTGCACATTTTAAGCGCTGTGTGTCATATTTGGGACGTAAGTGGGTTGTATTTTCAATGAGTGAAATCACCGGCGCACTTTCCGCACACTGCTAGGAGAAACCCGGCGGCGCTGCCCTAAACCAACCTTTCATGACATTAATCCGAGAATTACAGAACGACAGACCCAACATGGAATCTCCCGAAGTGTGTCCCCCACCCGCTCCCACTGATTTTCCCACTGAGACTTTTTGTATTTTTGAAGCGCCTTTGAAATGAAAACATGTTTTAACCGATTGAACCGTTTTTGAAATTGAACGAATAAATTCAAACATCACCCACGTTTATATATATTAACACGGGGGGGGGGCCGTGGTGGGAGAGCCCTACTGTTACAATGTTTCAGGTGCTGCCATAACCATTATCTTTCTATGTCTATTCCATCTAAACCAGGGGTTATTAAAATGGGGTCCCAGCCAGGGGGTATAATTTGTAAAATAAATGTTTAAAAGTCATATATATATATATATATATATATATATACATTCTAATTGTCATTTTTTTAAATACAATTGCACAGTTTTGTTAAACAACAACATTTATAACATTGTTTATATATATTTATTTATATTTATAACATTTGCGCCAATCACCGAGCATATGTACAATTATGTTAAAAAAAAAATTGGAGAACAGCGACAGGAGACTAAAGTGGTATGTGTCTTCAGGTGAAACGAGGCCATGGGGCCCGCCAAGCTAAAGCCACATCATTATATTCAAGACAAAACAAAAGAATGTCATCTAAAGAGCAAGGAATACATCCGCCAAAAAACACACGGGCATGGGCTTAATTATGATGTGTTCTGTTATGCTGTTATGATAACTTCTGTTATGATTTGTTAAGAGCTTTCTGCCAATGATTTGAATAAGGAGCAATACGTTACTTTTTTGAAAGTTGAAGCACTTACGGAATGTCAGCCTTATAGACTGGTCATTTTAAAGTTATTAGTACTATCCCACATATATTTCTTGTTCATATTCATAGGACTATGTCTTGTTACTGTTGTTACTGTTCATCTTGTTACGGTTTATAGTCATAGGACTTTGTCTTGTTAGTGTTCATCTTGTAACTGTGCATAATCATAGGACTATTTCTAGTTACTGTTCATAGTCATAGTACTATGTATTTTTACTGTTCATCTTGTTATAGTTCATAGTCATAGGACTAGGTCTTGTCACTGTTCATAGCCATAGGACTAGGTCTTGGCACTGTTCATAGTCATAGGACTATGTCTTGTTACGGTTTATCTTGTTACTGTTCATAATCATACGACTACGTCTTGTTACTGTTGTTAATGTTCATCTTGTTACTGTTCATAGTCATATGACTGTCTTGTTACTGTTACTGTTCATCTTGTTACTGTCCATAGTCATAGGACTATGTCTTGTTGCTGCTGTTACTGTTCATCTTTTTGTTGTTAACTTTTATGAAAGCATTTAGGATGCTGTGTACATACATCTACTGATGCCTAATCTCGACACATCTTCAGTGATGTTCCTGGAATCATAGGACGTTTCGGGTCTCGTAACATCATACGCCCTCCTCCAGGTGACCCAGCCGGGGCTGATCAGACCCCAGCTTGTGTCCAGATAGCTAGCTAGCTACCATGACTCCATGGCTCCCCTCTTTTGAGCCACAGCCATCTTGAGGCCCTCTCTGCCGCATCGGTGGTACTGCGGATGGCTCTCCTCTTTCTCACTCCCTCGATGCCTAAACTGCCGAAGGCTCTGACCAAGGAACGGGCTGCGAATCCTCTGCATCCAACTTCCACCGGGAAACACCTTGCTCTCCAACCAGCCTGCTGACAGTCGCTGACCAGTCCTGCGTACTTGGAGAGCTTCCTTTCAAAGGCTTCTTCCAAGCGATCTTCCCACGGGACTGTCAGCTCCAGCAGCACAGCTTGCTTGGTGGACTCAGACACAAGAACAATGTCTGGTCGCAGGGTGGTGACTGCAATATGGCTGGGGAACTTCAGCTGATGTTCAAGGTCCACCAACAACTGCCAGTCTCTTGCAGACGTCAGGATGCCTGCAGATGTTTTCCTGGCAGAAGTTGGCTTGTCCCCAGCTCTGACAAAGGCGATGGTGTCCTTGGAGTGTCGGAACTGCTTTGACCACGCCAGTCCTGCGCTGATGGCTTCAGCAATGGTCTTCAGGACTTGGTCATGCCTCCACCTGTACCGTCCATCTCCAAGTGCCTTTGTACAGCAACTGAGGATGTGTTCCAGGGTTCCTCGCTTGGAACACAATGGGCATGCTGGTGTCTCTGCTATGCCCCATGTGTGCAGATTTGACGGGCTTGGAAGCACATCATACACTGCCTGGATTAGGAATTTGATGCGGTGAGGCTCGGCTTTCCAAAGCTCAGCCCAGGTCACTTTTCTCTCAACCGCATTCTCCCATCTCGTCCAAGCTCCCTGTTGCTTCCTTCCCACTGCCTTGCAGGTTCTTGTCTCCTCCACTGCTGCTCTCACCTCCTCCTGAACAAGACGGCGCCCTTCCTTCCCCCTGGTGTTCATTTGGGGAGTTGGAAAGGATCCTAGCCCAGCTTGACCTCGTGTGACCACTCCCACCAGGCTCTTGTAACGCAGCCTTGCCTCTGCCTCTTGAACTGCTTCCTCTGCCCTCCATTTCCTGCCAGTCCTCACTTGGATCCCTGCTTTAGCCACCTTCGGATCACTTGAGTCCCTGTATTGAACCACTTCTCTGGCTCTAGTTACCTTGAATTCCTCCTCCAAGGATTTGAAAGGCAGTTGCCGCTTGTTGGTGTTCCCGTAGAGTGCAATGCTGCTCAGGCTCCATCTCCGGAGGTGGTTGCTGACCCTCCTCTCTAGGGTCTCAACTGTTGAGATAGGGACCGCATAGACAAGGAGGGGCCAGAGAATCCTGGGAAGAATGCCATGTTGGTAGACCCAGGCTTTAAACTTCCCAGGTAGGCCTGACTTGTCCACGGATTTCAGCCAGCCATCCAACTCAGTGCAGGTCGACTGGATAGATGTTGTGTCTCTCAGAGAGCAGTCAAAAACTTTTCCTAAGCTCTTGACTGGCTTCTCTGAGATAGATGGGATGGCTGTGTCTGCGATGTTAAACCGGAACTTGTCCACCACCTTCCCTTTCCTCAGCACCATTGATCTGGATTTGGCGGGTTTGAAACGCATCCGGGCCCACTCCACCAGCTCTTCAAGCCCCTTCAGAATCCACCGGCAGCCTGGGACTGATTCTGTCATGACTGTGAGGTCATCCATGAATGCCCTGATGGGTGGTTGCCGTTGTCCGGAATTCGTGCGGGGCCCTCTGCACTCTGGCTCAGCAGACTTAGTGAGCATGTTCATGGCTAGGGAGAACAATGTCACAGAGATAGTACACCCTGTGATGATACCGATCTCCACCTTGTGCCAACTGGATGTTATTGCTCCTGAAGAGACTCTCATCCTGAAATTGCTGTAATAATCAGCGATGAGGTCTCTACACCTGCTTGGGACATGATGTTTTGTCAAAGTGAACTGAACCAGCTTGTGTGGAATGGAGCCGAATGCATTCTCCAGGTCAAGCCACAGCACTGACAGGTTGCCCTTGTTCTCTGTGGCCTCCCGAATAAGCTGTGTCACCACACCGGTATGCTCCAGACATCCTGGCATTCCTGAAATGCCACCTTTCTGGACAGATGTATCGATGTAGGTGTTCTCCGCCAGGTAGGTACACAGCCGTTTGGAAACAGCGCTGAAGAAAACCTTTGCCTCAACACACAGCAGGGAGATGATGAGGAACTGGTCTAGCTGAGTGGAGTTTTCCTCCTTCGGGATCCATACCCCTTCAGCCACTCTCCATTGATCAGGGATCCTCCCCCTTCTCCAGAAGACTCGCAAGATGTACCACAGACGCAGCAGGAGTTTGGGACAGTACTTATACACTTTGTATGAAGTGCCACTCGGTCCTGGAGCAGAGCTTGCCCTTGCTTTGCGGACAACCTCCCTGACTTCCTTTAGCTGCAGCTCCGACATGTCGAACTGCACTTCTGGTTTAGGGGGGTCTATGAGGTTGTTACACTCTCCCAACTCCTGCTCTCTTGCGGGGTCGCTGTACGTCTGCTTCAGATGTTGGTCTATGTCATCCTGCGAGGAGGCCAGTTTGCCACTGCGCTTCTGCCCCAGCAAATCCTTAGTGAACTTGAAGGGGTTAGCGATGAAAGCAGCACGTTTACGTGCTCTCTCGCGCCGCCGCCTCCGATGCCACTCGGCCCGGCGGAGAACTCTGATGTTTTTCCGAAGGATGCACATTAGCTGGGCTAGGCCAGTGCGTTCCTCTTCTCCTGCCGCCTTGTACTGGGACTTCAGCACTTTCATCTCCTTTCTGATGTTGTGGATCCTTACAGCTCTTTGATTCTTTGAGTAAGATGTTCCGGAGCTTTTCTTCTCCTCCTCGCCGAACCGTTCAGCTGCGATGCTGACAATGATTGTTGTCATAGCTTGTAGCTTCCTGTCGGCCTCTCCCTTCGCCATTGCCTCCAGAATTTGGTCGACATCGTCATCGAACTGCTTCCAGAGTGAGGTCATGCTAGCTGCAGGCCATTTGATCCGCCTCCTGTCAGACTTGATGCTCGAGGGAGTTGTCTGCAACACTTGGAGGTTCTGGGCACTATGGGGTGACTCCGGGCCTGGCACCTCCTGCGTCTCACCAGGTGTAACACCTGTGCGTTGTGTTGCTTCTGCTCCCAACGGGCACTTCATCCTCGCTCGGTGGATCTTTAAGCCATGGATGTTCTTGCAGACTTTACCGCATGTACACTGCTTGCTCATAGTCGTTTGTCCGTTGCCTGGGTCTGTTACCGTTGTGTCCGTCAGACTGGGGTGCTCATCCTCCCCCCCTCTCGGGCACCCCTGGGGGTATTTTTCCATTAAGTTCATCGTAGCTTGGTTGGGTTCCTCCTCTCAGAGGATGCAGATTGGGTTGCCGACCCTTTCTGCCCTGGTTGCCGTCTCTCCGGGCTGTCACTGACTCTCCAGTAGTCGCCACACTATTCATGGTTGTCATCCAGTCTTTCCTGGCTGTCACTGATCACTCAGGGTATTCGCTGTGTACATACATCTACTGATGCCTAATCTGGTCAATTACTTGAAAAGTATAAATGCTCAGGGTGATAATTACACTCTGTTTAAAAGTATATAAGTGGTATTAACGTGATTCAAATTTAAATGTGTTTCTGTTTATTACTATGAAACAGTATTAAGGTTGAACCTTTTTAGAATACCAATAGTTCCAATGGCATCTAAGATTACAAATGGTAGTAGGCCTATGTTTAATCTGTGTTACAATTTTGAGGGGGTCCTTGGATATTGTATTTCCTGTAAGGGGTCCCTGGCCCCAAACAGTTTGAGAACACCTGATCTAAACTATGTATTTTCATCCAAAGAAAAATCATTTAATTCAGATGACTTTGCCTTTGACTGGGAGCAGGGGATAAAGAAAGAGGAAACAAATATGTGATACTTACTGTTAGAGAAAGTAATAGTCCCTATGTTCCTTCAACTCAAACCTTTAAACCTTATATGCTGAACAGGACAGTACAAATAAAATATGTAGATGTGGTATAGGCTACATCCTGATAAGCCCAATGTACAATAAGCCTTGATTTTGGCCAAAACCTGTTCTAATTAACACTCAAACGAGTGATTATGGCTTCAATGATGGACATATGTAGCAGCCACAAGGGCAAACGCAGTCCCTTAAAATACTACTAATAATAATAATAATAATAATAAGTTATTTGCCATATGCAACAAGTACAATGGAATGCTTATGCCCCATTCCCTCCTGCAATATGAATAATCTAAAACAGTACACTATAAAAAATACTGTACACAATAAAAAGAACGATAAAAATACACTTGCACTTACAGTGGAGTACAGTGTTATATGGATGACAATGTTATGGTGGTGGAAAGCACCCCTAGCAGCTCAGTAGGCGCACTGAACACGAACAGACTACACTTCATCAAATGGACGATCACACAGAGAACCACACAGTTGTGTCTTCCCGCTGACCGATGGGGGCTTCTCCCCGCGCCCAGCGCCCAAAGTTGAAATATGTTAACGTTTATGTGCGGTCAACAAGCCACAAGCGCGTTATTAAAAAACCAACTGTGTGTGTGATCGACCCACTGTGCTTTTTGCCTTTTCTGGCGAAGTCTTCCAGACTAACACCTGCTATGCTTTCTTTTCAAGTGTTTGTGCATAGCGGTTTGTGGATGTGCATGCTGGTCTGAAACGCCGTAGACAATTTTGCACAGTTTTGCACACACATTTGGTTAAACAAAATCATTTTTCTGTATTGTCATACTGCGTTGGTGTGTTGGTGTTGACAGGTGACCGACAGTGAGCCAAAAGCGATATCCTGGTGTCAAGTCGTGATGTTGAAGAAAGGCAGTTATTATGATAAATGTAATTCAACGGTTTGCGTTTTAGAAATATTTTTTAATACAAAAATGTATTGAAAATATTGACATTGGCGCATTTTCAGCATATCTAAATCTAAAATCTAAATCTGGAGGATTGAATCCTCTTTATTGGTGACATACATGTACACACATGGTGAACTTGGTTTCTCTGCATTTAACCCATCCAGTATTAGGAGCAGTGGGCAGCTATTTTATATACAGCGCCCGCAGCAGTATAGGGGTTTGTTGCCTTGCTCAAGGGCACCTCAATAGTGTCCAGGTGTTTCGGGACTTGAACCGGCGACCTTCTGGTTCCCAAGCCAAGTCCCAACAGACTGAGCTTCTGCCCCCCCCCCAAAATTCAAAGTTGGAATTCAAAAAGGAAAAAGATCAATCCTATCCCTATTTATTTAATGTTTTTGACCGACTGCAGTGGCGCGAGTCCTCCAGTGGCGGCGCTGCAACACTGCAGGATGCATGTAGGTGGAACGGTTAACCAGGGCATTAGCATAATCCTGTAGTAGCAGCTGTTTCACCGGTGCCCTCACACAGTTCCTAATTAGGTGAGCGGGACCCGTTTGCGCAACATTGACAGCGTAAGTCACCCGGGTGCTAAAGAGATGACTGTGGTGGTCACGGCAAATTAGATTGAAAAAAACAGCTACGTAAGACATCACGCTTCTGTGACGTCTTGATTCCCGATCTGAATCAGTGGTATTCGGGAACCATGACGAAAAGATTCTAATGATGTTAGGTGCTACCAGATCATTTATATAACAATGATGACTTGTTCGAAGGTTGATACATTTGGTTGATACTGTAATCATCCTCTATTTTGTATTAATAAATATAAATAGTTAGTTAATAAATAAATCAGTTTTTTGAATTTTTTGTTTTTATTATCCATTATATTGTTCTCCCATTCAGAACCTATTGCTTGGCCTGCCATTCTAGAAGATCAATCCTTTGTCTCCGTCTCTGACTCATGTTTTCCTCGAGGATATGGGATTTTGTATCTCCCCAAAGTTTCTCAAAGGGGAACTCTGCTTTGCTGTTCCTCCTTTCAATGTGACTGAATGAACAATGTTTGCCATGTTTCCAGCACCCAGATCTCTCTCTCTCTCTCTCTCTCTCTCTCTCTCTCTCTCTCTCTCTCTCTCTCTCTCTCTCTCTCTCTCTCTCTCTCTCTCTCTCTCTCTCTCTCTCTCTCTCTCTACTGTCCGCCAGATGACACATTCGGTGTCATCCGGATGCGTCAACATACCAAAACATGCCATCTTACCCCAAATCCGTCAAATGAAGGATTCAAAATGTACACAATATCCAAATCCACACTATATTTGATCGATTTTGAGATTGAAGGTTGAAAATCATGCAAAGTTCCCCTTTTAAGTTCAGTCGTAAAATAAAACCTTCCCACAACCCTTTGAAATGGTAAACGTGTGAAGCCTTGCGAGAGAACAACCACAACAATAACAACAACTGTGATATCGAACGACACAACCGGGCTGAATGTGACCGATCAATATACTCCTCTCTGTCAATGTCATTATGGACCGATTGATTATTGATTGAACTGTAGATTGGTCATCTGTCTTTCCCAGCCGGTGCTTATAGGCCTGCAGTACACTTCTCTCCTCTGGAAGAGAACTCATCTTCCCTCCAAAGGAAACTCCCTTTCTACCTCTCAGGGGAGTTGGGGATTAGAGCTTTCAGTTGAGCTGCATGTGCTGACTTGAAATCCCAATTGAAGTCTATAGATATGTACATGTAATGCATGCATTAGTATGCACATGGTGGGGTATGGGGATGTGTCTAACTCCATATCATATGGATCTATATCCTGAGATTTTACATAAATCCATTAATAAATCTATACATCTAAATAAAGGGGCGCTCCAGATGGCTCAGTATGTCGGGACATGGTTGGCTTTGGAACCGGAAGGTCGCCGGTTCAAGTCCCGAAACACCCCTTGAGCAAGGCAAACAGACCCCTACACTGCTCCCCGGGCGGCTGTATATAAAAAAAGCTGCCCACTGCTCCTAATACCAGGATGGGTTAAATGCAGAGAAACACATTTCACTGTGTGTGTGTGTACATGTATGAGACCAATAAAGAGGATTCAATCCTCCAGATTTAGATTTAGATTCAGATATAGAAATCCCATTTGATATGACATGTGATAGGTTGGCAGGTTGCAAGTTGGGACCTGGAAGAAACTCCAAAAAAGCGAATGTAGAATGATGCAATCTTTTCAATTGGAAGGCTTTTCCAAATGTACTGATGTGTGTGTGTGTGTGTGTGTGTGTGTGTGTGTGTGTGTGTGTGTGTGTGTGTGTGTGTGTGTGTGTGTGTGTGTGTGTGTGTGTGTGTGTGTGTGTGTGTGTGTGTGTGTGTGTGTGTGCGTGTGTGTGTGTGACAATATGCGAGTGCCTGCTATTTTGCGTGCACAACCGAGAATTGAAGCTGAGCATACTCTAGCACAAGCTTGGGACTGTGCCTGACAGAAACTTCAAACCAGTGTGCAGGTTTGTGAGTGTGTGTGTGTGTGTGTGTGTGTGTGTGTGTGTGTGTGTGTGTGTGTGTGTGTGTGGTGTGTGTGTGTGTGTGTGTGTGTGTGTGTGTGTGTGTGTGTGTGTGTGTGTGTGTGTGTGTGAGTGTGTGTGTGTGTGTGTGCGCGCATGTTAGTACTGACTGCATAGACATTGTTTCCGTAGAGGGGAACAAAGAGAGAGAGGCTCCTAATGAGTTCTACCACTACTGAGACCCAAACTAGGCCAGCGTGTGTGTATGTGTGTGTGTGTGTGTGTGTGTGTGTGTGTGTGTGTGTGTGTGTGTGTGTGTGTGTGTGTGTGTGTGTGTGTGTGTGTGTGTGTGTGGGTGGGTGTGTGTGTGTGCCTACACATGTGTGTGTGTGTGTGTGTGTGTGTGTGTGTGTGTGTGTGTGTGTGTGTGTGGGTGGGTGTGTGTGTGTGCCTACACATGTGTGTGTGTGTGTGTGTGTGTGTGTGTGTGTGTGTGTGTGTGTGTGTGTGTGTGTGTGTGTGTGTGTGTGTGTGTGTGGGTGGGTGGGTGTGTGTGTGTGTGTGTGTGTGTGTGTGTGTGTGTGTGTGTGTGTGTGCCCCAGGGTTAGCCTCTCTGCTGACACACAGCTAACGCACAGTGCAGGACAAGCACGGGGCCTGTACCAACACAAGCCATGAGATGGGTGTCTGGGGTCCATTGAAACACCTTTTTATGCATGTGTTTCCATGACTTTGATCCAGACTTTGATTCATTCATTGCAACGCCAGCTCTCTCTCCCACTCTCTCTCTCTCTCTCTCTCTCTCTCTCTCTCTCTCTCTCCCTCTCCGCTCTCTCTCTCTCTCACTCTCTCTCCCTCTCCGCTCTCTCTCTCTCTCTCTCTCTCTCTCTCTCTCTCTCTCTCTCTCTCTCTCTCTCTCTCTCTCTCTCTCTCTCTCTCTCTCTCTCTCTGGCCACCCAGCCCACGGCAGATAACTTTGGTTGATTGAATCAGCTCGCACATATTCCGAATATCCAACAGTACTATTTAGTCCTTTAGCAGATACTTTTGTCCAAAGAGACTAAATGAATGATCTGGTTGGCTTAAGGCATCTTTCTCAAGGATGCCTACAGGTAGAGTGCAGACATTGGGGTTTGGGACCAACACCAGTGTTGGCCAACTTTAGCCAGCCACCAGTGTTAGCCAGCCACCAGCATTAGCCAGTCACCAGCGTTAGCCAGCCACCAGCGTTAGCCAGCCACCAGCGTTAGCCAGCCACCAATGTTAGCCAGCCACCGGCGTTAGCCAGCCACTGGCGTTCGCCAGCCACCAGCATGAGCTAGTGTTATCCAACCACCTGTGTTAGCTAGCCACCAGCCTTAGCCAGACACCAGTGTAACAGTGAGCGTCCCGCACTGGGCTCGAAACTTACGACCTCCGGCAAGAGCTCTACCATGAGAAGCTTAAAACCCACAGGCTCTGGCTTTCATCACTAGAACGTCTTTTAGGCATCAGGAAGGTCGTGGGGTTTACTTTACGGCACAGCGCCACCTGCTGGCATCCGTAATCCACCTGCGTTAGTTAGCATTATCCAACCACCAGCGTTAGTTAGCGTTATCCAACCACCAGCGTTAGTTAGCATTATCAAACCACCAGCGTTATCAAACGCCTAGCGTTAGCCAAAAACACCGGTGTTAACCAACCAGGAACGTGAAGCAGTAGCCGCCTGAGCCACACGTGGTTAACCACAGCCACCTGCGCGCCACCTGCCGCTATGGCAGCCTATGAGCCCACCACACCCCGCATGAAGCACTGCGCCAGCCTCTCTCTCTCTCTCTCTCTCTCTCTCTCTCTCTCTCTCTCTCTCTCTCTCTCTCTCTCTCTCTCTCTCTCTCTCTCTCTCTCTCTTACCCTCGCTGAGTCCCATGTGGATGCTCCAGTAGTTCTGCAGGCACTGCAGCTCCTTCTTCATGCCCCGCTTGCAGCGGCAGTCATACAGCGGCGAGTCCTGCAGCACCTCCAGGGCGCCCTGGCACTCCCGGGACGCCAGCATGGCGCTACGCTCCTTGCCGCCGCCCGACAGACACTGGCGCATGATGCGGAAGCGCGAGCTGCACTGGCCGTTCTGGTTGCACAGCTCTGAGGCGCGCACGCAGTCCAGGGGCTCCCTCCAGCCGAGGGCCGGGAGCTGGGCCGGGAGCTGGGCCCCCACGCCGCCGCCGCCACGGCCGCCGCCACCCTCATCTGACCGGGGGGGAAGGGGGAATAATATGGAGGGGTTAGCCTTCATCATGTGGATTAGGGGCTCATAATGTGTGTGTGTGTGTGTGTGTGTGTGTGTGTGTGTGTGTGTGTGTGTGTGTGTGTGTGTGTGTGTGTGTGTGTGTGTGTGTGTGTGTGTGTGTGTGTGTGTGTGTGTGTGTGTTTTTTGTGTGTGTGGATAGGGTTCTGTGACTTGTAGGTAATGGGTCATTATCAGTCCAGACCCATCTTTCTAGGTGTGTGTGTGTGTGTGTGTGTGTGTGTGTGTGTGTGTGTGTGGTGTGTGTGTGTGTGTGTGTGTGTGTGTGTGTGTGTGTGTGTAATAATATGGAGCTGTTAGCCTTCATCACGTGTATTAGGGGCTCATATTGTGTGTGTGTGTGTGTGTGTATGTGTGTGTGTGTGTGTGTGTGTGTGTGTGTGTGTGTGTATGTGTGTGTGTGTGTGTGTGTGTGTATGTGTGTGTGTGTGTGTGTGTGTGTGTGTGTGTGTGTGTGTGTGTATGGGGGGGGTTATGGAGTCACGTGACTTAGCTTGTGGGTTAATGGGTGATTGTTGACCACACCCCCATCTTCATTATTTACTATATATGTTATATGTTTTATTTGGATACTATTTTGACATGGATTGAAGATGCTTTGAGGAAAAATAGGTCTTTTCAATAAGCACTTAATTCTAAAACAGTGTAAACAGCTCCCTATCAACGTTTTTTGGACACACTTGCAGAGTTGGTCTACTTGCAGAGTGTAAAAAATAAAATAAGCCGAATGATTGATAAAAGTATATGCAAATGCTTGGTCTAAGTGTTACCTTTCGGAGGTACAGCTGACAGTAACAACGCTGAGAGCTGAGCATAGCGCTGTTTCCATTCCAAACAACTAACGGCTTCAGCACCGCGGACAGCTCCCAGCGGGCTATATAATGGCACTCAGATTCCCTTACCCCTTCCTTCTGAGAGAATCCGCTTTGCCGCCAGCTTACATCGGGGTTTTTTTTAGGAATTCAAATATTGATGCGATCGCTCAAGAAGGTGCCTCTGTTGCCTTGAGCAAAAACTAGTAGGCATTTTATTTGGGTTATTGACAGTGACGGACACGCCCGTGTCCGTGAATAAATTGACTCACTGTCAACCGGTTGACTTGAAACTCACGACGAGTGGCACTGGAGAATACAATTCATGTGTTGCTGGCTAAAACAAGACATGAGGATGAGGAGACTGAAAAACTGATCCGGAGAGACCCCCCCCCGTGCCCCTTACCTGTGTGTGTAGGCTGTACCTGTCTGTGTGTGGGCTGTATAAGGCTACCTGTGGGGCAAGGTTACTTACCTAATAGAAACAATATACACAAAATATGCATCAGCTGCATCGTGGCGAGCGACAGTAATCCAAAGAGTCGTCAGGCGGAACACCACTGATTGCGCAATACCTCCCCACCCACAACCACCACCACCACCACCCACCACCACCCACAACCACCCACCCCCACCCCTCCCCAGCCCTTTTAACGCTCACGCCGGGAAGAGGTTATCCAGAGAAACATTTCCGACATAGGTGCTGCTCGTCATCCGCTATCCCGGCGAAAAGACTTAACGGTCCCCCGGTTCCCGGAATAGGCTACAACTACAGAAGAGTCCACGGGATCATCCGTTCTTTGTGGACTTCCCCATGCTGTCGTTGGCCATGCGGTAAATATCCAAACGTGCTTGATCGGCGCCGACTTGGACTCTCCTTAATTCGACCGTTACAGACTTTTTACGAAAAACAGCGTCGTCTCCCAGGCGCAAAATGATTCCCGCTCCAACTTTCCGGGTCTTCTATGAGTGATGGAAACGGGAGACCACGCACACCATTCCCCCTCTCCCTCTCTCGCTCTCCGTCTGTCCCTCTCTCTCTCTCTCTCTCTCTCTCTCTCTCTCTCTCTCTCTCTCTCTCTCTCTCTCTCTCTCTCTCTCTCTCTCTCTCTCTCTCTCTCTCTCTCTCTCTCTCTCTCTCTCTCTCTGCAAGCTATGTGTCGCCCCCTCTTCCTCCTCTTCTAATAATAATAATAATAACAACAATATCCCATAAGTCTACTGGTTCAATCGACGGATGAGGAGGGTCTCAGAAACATTTCCCCCCGAGTTGAAAATGGACTTAAGTTGCGCGTCGTCGTGCGTCCACACTTGCGACTCCCCGTAACACCGTGGAAAAGAGAGTGACGACACCCCCCCCCCTTCACCACCACCAGTGACACACTCGCGCACTAACTCACTCTCTCTCTCTCTCTCTCTCTCTCTCTCTCTCTCTCTCTCTCTCTCTCTCTCTCTCTCTCTCTCTCTCTCTCTCTCTCTCTCTCTCTCTCTCTCTCTCTCTCTCTCTCTCTCTCTCTACATTTCTCTCTCTTTCTACATTTCTCTCTCTCTCTCGTTCTTTTTCTCTACACATCTCTCTCTCTTTCGCTCTTTCGATCTTTCTACCCATCTCTCTCATTCTATTCATCCCTCTCTTTCTACAGCTCTCTCTCTCTCTCTCTCTCTCTCTCTCTCTCTCTCTCTCTCTCTCTCTCTCTCTCTCTCTCTCTCTCTCTCTCTCTCTCTCTCTCTCTCTCTCTCTCTCTCTCTCTCTCTCTCTCTCTCTCTCTCTCTCATTCTCTATGGCTGGCACGGTGCCCGTGCGTGTGGAGAGGTCCCTGGGGGTTTAGAATTTCACACACGGCGTAACTTCGACGGCGCCGACGAGCTGATGCTCTGCCTAACCCCGAGGTGCACGGCCGCCTTCAAAGCAGACGACCTTAATGCATAAATACACATAAATGCCTGCTCCCACCCACGCTAATATACACCAACCCACCGCTTTGACACCGCTGCGGGGGGTAGGGTGGGGGGGTGGAAGGGAGGGGGGGGTGTTAGGGAGGGGAGGGGGAGGGGGGGGGGGGATGGGCGGGCGATAGGCGACACAACATCTGTTGTTTTTTTTCATTAAGCCCACAAACGTTAATAATATGCATACGCGTGTGGGAAGGTTGGCTTTTATGCTCTTCGAAATTACTTTTGACGACGTCTTCCGTCGCAAATTTCCCGAAGAGTTAGTTACACACCGTTTTGTTTACGGACCGCACGTCGGCTCATTGCCTTCTGCAGGTATAGCGGTCCTCCGTACCGTTGAATGATTTCCCCGAGCCCCCGTGTCGAGAGGGAACATCTGCGAGGACTTCCACAACTTTTTTTTTTAGTCTCAGGCCGCTGTGTTTTTGCTGTGCCATAGATATGAATGCATTTCCATGCATTATTCAGCTGCACAGCAGATGGGAGACACGGCCAGCGCTTTCATACAAGCAATGATTTGAATTTTAGATTTGATTTGTGTTATTTTAGGTTGTTTTTTATATGAATACACATGAATTCATGATTTGCCTTTAGCCCACATGAGTTGTTTTATCAAGCTAATATATACTATACTTTTTATTGTAAAACATATTTATAATGCCTTATAATCGGCTTATAGCACTGTATATTTATAGTTATAAGCTCTCATAATGCTTTATAACAATTATCGTTACACATTATAAAGCATTTTATAATTACTAAATGAGTTGATCACCGCTCCTCCCAAGTGTCAGGCTCCTCCTCCCAGGTGCCAGGCTCCTCCTCCCAGGTGTCAGGCTCCTCCTCCCAGGTGTCAGGCTCCTCCTCCCAGGAGTCAGGCTCCTCCTCCCAGGTGTCAGGATCCTCCCAGGAGTCAGGCTCCTCCTCCCAGGTGTCAGGCTCCTCCTCCCAGGTGTCAGGCTCCTCCTCCCAGGAGTCAGGCTCCTCCTCCCAGGTGTCAGGCTCCTCCTCCCAGGTGTCAGGCTCCTCCTCCCAGGTGTCAGGCTTCTCCTCCCAGGTGTCAGGCTCTGCCACTAAGTTGTCAGGCTCCTCCTCCCAGGAGTCAGGCTCCTCCCAGGTGTCAGACTCCTCCTGCCAGGTGTCAGGCGCCTCCTCTCATGAGTTAGGCTCCGCCCAGGTGCCAGGCTCCTCCTCCCAGGTGGCCGGCTCCTCCTCCCAGGTGTCAGGCTCCTCCTCCCAGGTGTCAGACTCCTCCTCCCAGGTGTCAGACTACGCCTCTAAGTTGTCAGGCTCCTCCTCCCAGGTGTCAGACTCCTCCTCCCAGCTGTCAGGCTCCTCCTCCCAGGTGTCAGGCTCCTCCTCTCAGGTGTCAGGCTACACCTCTAAGTTGTCAGGCTCCTCCTCTCAGGTGTCAGGCTCCTCCTCCCAGCTGTCAGGCTCCTCCTCTCAGGTGTCAGGCTACACCTCTAAGTTGTCAGGCTCCTCCTCCCAGGTGTCAGACTCCTCCTCCCAGCTGTCAGGCTCCTCCTCTCAGGTGTCAGGCTACACCTCCCAGCTGTCAGGCTCCTCCTCCCAGGTGTCAGACTCCTCCTCCCAGCTGTCAGGCTCCTCCTCCCAGGTGTCAGGCTCCTCCTCTCAGGTGTCAGACTCCTCCTCCCAGCTGTCAGGCTCCTCCTTCCAGGTGTCAGACTCCTCGTTCACTTCCATTAATTTTGCGGACCAAGTCTGAATATCTGAAGTACAATATATAATAATATATTATTATATTAATAATATAATTTAAATGTCCATCATTCAGTTGTGAAAAATTGGGGCAGCCTACCAGTACTTAGTTAATTGTCTATCATAATCAGTTAAAGCTAAGTAGCGTAGAATTGAGTTTTTAGATTAAGTTTCTTGGGGAAACAAAAAACAAATGTAAAGCCAGTCCTTCATTCAGTTGTTGATCATCATTTAGCTGTGGCAAATTGGAGTCCTCAATTTATGTTAGTTTCTGTTAAACAAATACATTAATTTCACAAAATGGTGTGTGCGGTTCTCGCATCTTGAGTTCAATATATTTTTCCATTTGACTTTTAAGCAAACAATGACCACGTCTAATGACTTATAGCCGCCGGCTTCAAGGCTTGATATGTATGTTAATGTATATGTTAATCTGCCCCATACTTCAGGAATTCCATTAATTTACTTAAATGCGACACACACTGCAGCTTTGAGGAAATGCAGCAGGGTATGCAGTGTCCAATGTCGAAGGAGGATCTTCGAGACATCGTGCAAACTAAGCAGAACCCCTCTCTGGAGATGGTCGCTGTGGGTCATATGCCCAGAGTCGGTGTCCATTTGTATGCAGCTCCCTCGGTGGTAAGCCCTCCCAATCTCCCAGAATTCCCAACAAAGGATGTAATGGCAGCCCTATAGCATACTGAATGACATCCATAGCCCGGTGTATCTACCTTATACAGAAAGAAAAACATAACCCAGTCAAATTGAAGTCAGAATGTGGTAAAAACCTGCAAGCATATCAACCATGCCATGTCAAGTGGATATAGAATGGGCACTTTTGTTCAATTAAAAGTAGGCTTATATTCCTTTCGACCTTATTGTGGACAAGAACATTAGCTGTTGCCCAGTAAAAAAAAAAAGACAACCTTTTTACTTCACTAGATGTTTTCCCCCTGTGATACACAACCAGTCTATCACAATGTTCCAGAAATCATCATGAGACAGATTTGTCCATGTCGGAAATACAGAAGTTGAGAGATTGCGAGCGTTCGGATCCGGTAAGGTTAATGCGTTGCACACCGCTGGAAACCGGACCGGACCACAGCTTGCCCTCAACCATAATAAGGTGTGCGAATGCACCAGTGATACAAACATAATCCGTAATGCTGTTGCTTTGTGTGTTTTGGCCAAAAGAGGTTCACGTAAGTTGACCGAGTCGTGAAAAGAATTCCCGGAACACCAAAAATGAAAGTTTGTACCGGCCGTGATATCACGGTATCATATATATCGTTTTTCCTGCCAGAAGTCCCTAATGACCGCATTGGCATGGAGTTTTTATGGATGCTGGGCCCTTTGATCGTCAGACTGCTTCTCAAGGGGTCTTTGGGAGACACAGAGCTCCGCCAACTAACGCACCAACATCCTTATTCTGCTGAGGAACTGCTTTGTGATGCATTGTGTGGTAATGATGCCCTCTACCACATACACACACACACACACACGCGCGCGCGCACACATACTCATCCGCACGCACGCACACACACACACACACACACACACACACACGCAGACACAAACACAAACGCACACGCACGCATGCACACACGCACACACGCACACGCACACACGCGCACAAACACACATCCCGACATCAAAGCAGAAGAATCCATATACATAGTACCCAGGCCTCCACATAATGATGTGTATTCAGTTGGAGGTATTGACGACGCCATTCCAAACCTAATGTCAAACTAAAAACCCCGGGAAGTCAGAAACATCTGGGTGCTTCAGCCAAATTAACACACATCATGTTCTTGCAATCCTTTTGTTTTGTTTGGTTTTGTGTTTTTTTTATCAACAGTGTGTGTCATTCGTGCACACGGTACTAATTCACCCAAAAAAAACATTCCTGGCACTAAAGCCCTGGCATTTACAGAAATGATGTGTGATTGTAATAGGTTTCTCGACGACATTTCAATCATATGACTTGTTTTTCTTTTCTTCACCTTTTGTAAATGTGACTAATGTTCAGTCTAGTAAAATAAGAAATATAATAATTTTATTTTATTTTATTACATTTTATTTAAAAAAAAAATTACAATTCCATGGGCACATACTTGTGACACATTGTGACATCGTACACAGAACTCAAAAAAGCATCCTGGCCAATGTAAATATATGAAAGGTGGCCAGGTTCGTTTCACATCTTAACAGTAATAACTAACACGTGTCTGGTGACTCTGTGTCCCCCCCCCCCCCCCCCCCATCGGAGAGGTGTCGTGCTTCTAAGTTACCCTGAAGCCAAATGCTGCGCTGACCTCCTTTACCTTGGCTCTCATTCAATCACCGCAATCAGGGGAGCAACGATTAAACCTGATGAGTAATTGACTCTGATTAACGATGTGAAGTCGGAGGATGCCTCGGTGGCGGTGATTGGACGATATGAACCGTGCTTAATGTCAGGCCTCCTGGCTACCCCGTGGTCAGTATGCCTACGTTTCTAAACACATTTCTTTCTAAACGCGATTATGACGCAAAATACTAGGTCTCATCACTCTGAAACCATACTTTTTATTTAAGCTGTTTTTTTTGCCTCTTACGCTACCATCATGTCTGCCGATTATGGCGCCCATAGCACTCCTAAGCATCCCCTGGAAGGAGGAATTCCTCTTTTCTGCCTTCCTTCTCAAGGTCTCTTCCCTGATAACTAAGAGAGTTTCTGCTTGCCCTTTTAGATGGCTTAGTGACCAGACCTGCTTGGTATATTGTGAACCCTGGGAAATAACTGTGATTAAGTGGGCTTTACGAATACAATGAACTTGACTAGACGTACATCATGAGGCAGACTGCTTCTCTCCAAAGTTGACAGTTGAAAGCAAACCAAAGCATAGCGTGAATGTGGAGTCAACTAAAAACAACTGAAAAGCACAAGCAAATCACTGAGGAAAACAGGGCAGTACACAGAGCGGGCATCAGAGCGAGAGGTTTGTGTGTGAGTGGCGTTCAATAACGTGCACAATAGGAGTTGTATACGACAAATATATGGGGTTGGACATCTTGAGCACTCCCCGATGAATGCATTCGCATAGCTTTTGTGTGCCTTCGCCGATTTCCTCCTTGTAAAATATTTTTCTTATTCGCTTTTGAGTTGTGTCATTGTTGACCTCTTAAGTGCTTGATGCGTGTGTATAAGTATATTCTAAAGTCAAAACACGCCGTGAGTGTGTTCATCTACAAAGGAGATCGAACTCACTATAGGCTGCTCGCTAAGATTTTATAAAATGTTGGGAGAAATCCAAGACAGGCTGTATGGATGTGGATGAGATACATAAGTCTTAGGACCAAATGTATACATTTTGAGTGCGCTATGTTGCTCCATTTGAAGGTTTACTTACTACGGTGGCGCTGGTGATGAGATAAATATTGAGGTGTTAAAAGGGCTATGGAGGATGACCAGAAATGCAGTCACAAGACAAGTAACTTCCCTCTGTGACTTTAATTAACACTTGAAGAAAATAAAGCGCGTGTGTGATAACAGGGGGAAAACCCACTGAGGAAAATCTTATTCGCCAACACACAGGAGGACTGAGGAAAAAGACTGAGTGAACAACACTGAGGAGCTTAAGTCGGCAATCTAATTGAACACAGGTGTAATCAATATTCACTGACTGAAGGCATATGGAAGTCCAAGAGAGTGAGTGGCTCCCAAGTGGTCATAGCACTCTGGTGGGCAGCGTTCCAACTCTTTCGGTCACCATTAAAAAGAACAATTCATTTAAAAAACATCATTCGATAACATCTTCTTGAGTCCCCCATCCTCGGCTCCAACCCCAGCCGGAGTGGATTATGAGTCACTGTTATTGTTTTGAACATGAGTCACCGTCGTCGAGTGTTTTCAACGGAATGTTTACAGATGGTTTCCGTAGACGGTTGCGCCTTCCTCATTTTACATAGCAACGGAATTGCGGCGATAACAACGTCACCGTAACAACCCAGGTACCCAACACACAGGTAGTTGTGTGTGTCGTGTGTGTGTGTGTGTGTGTGTGTGTGGTGTGTGTGTGTGTGATTAACCTGTGGGCCAATACACCACCAGATGTGCAGCCTCACCCAGCCACCAACACCAACACATGCATAAAGTTACTAATGATGTCACTACCCAGAATCCCCTCTGGCCCTGTCGTACGCAGGAACCACTTATCCGAACATTAACCCAACCTAGCCCCCTCTAACCATGATCTTATGTCTTAATGCCTATACTTAACCACCTCTAACCTATTACCCAAACTTGAGTACACCTTAAGGTGTACTCAAGTTTGGGTAATAGGTGCTGTGGGTAAGATTTTGGAGTTGTTAAGAGAGACAGAGAGCCGAAAAAAGCACGATTTTGAAACTAAACAACCAAAATAAGTCCCTTCCCTCTCTGCCAACCCTCCCCCCCCCCCTCCCATATATTTCTCTGTCTTTGAGAAGTGTTGAATTCACGCCAGGACAGGCAAGATGGATGAGGTGCTGTAATTGGTCAGAAATGAGCATGGAGCATGTCTAAAATCTAAATTGTGTCATACAGAGACAGGCACAGTCCACTCAAAACAGATACTCACAGAGCATTTCATTCACTAATAGCTGATGGATGTCCATGGCTTTTCGATGGCTATGGCATTTCAACAAAAAAAATCACACTCAAATTATAGCTCTTCAATTTACCTAAAGCACCTGGACCCTATTTTTCCCATCATTTAGGGTCTAAGTGACTAATGCCGATAACAATTTTGGAAATTGGTCCAGTATTGAGCGAGAGCGCTTCGGGTGCCCTGTCAACGTGTGTCCTCTAAAAGTGCGTGTTTTTGGCACTCAGATTGTTATTATTTGTTTTATTTACCTAGTTTGAGCAGGTCTGTTGTACCTTAGTCTAACCAAGTCAGGCTCAATATATCTATATATATATATCATCATACCTAAATCTAACCGTTTATCTCAACCAAACGTGAAATACATTGACATGACATGACATGCTTTGCACAAAAAAACCAATTTTTCAGCTTATTCTCAATCTTTATGTTAGTAATAGCTGCTCGTTGGACACCATTAGTCTCCGGTATGTGTCAATCAATTTATCGATTATTCTATCAGTTGTGTAGGCGGCCCACGGTGTTCTTGGTGTAATGTCCCTTTGTGTTCTCTTCAGCGGTCAGTGCAGAGCAGGGTCACCCGGGCCACTGGGCCGCGTCTAAACGGGAGGAACATAAGCACCGCAGATGATTGCCTCGGTAGCTATTTTAAAACAATCATCGCACCGAGCTTTCAGATGACATTGCGATTGTAAACACGTTGTGTGAATAATGGCATCCAGACAATTTGACAACCCCCCCCCCCCCCTTTGGCAGCAGGGATAAACAGAAGACATCTGACGCTGTCTCGATAGAGCATCTTTTAAAGGACACGTGCTGCTGCTAATTTCCAACAGCGTGGTTGGAAAAAGGGACCACTCACAGATACGTAGATACAGTGGTTAAACCTCTATTTGTTAGACCCCAGTCTGGTGGTTTTAGGTTATGTTTTCTTGTTTCTAGTTCCCTTAGTTATTATTTCCTGTTTTGTTTTGAAAATACTCCTCCCTCTTTCTCTCTCTTTTTGGATGTCTTCACTTCCTGCCACCATGTGCCATGTGTGTGATCACCTGCACTGGTCTAATCCACCATTCCACAATGAATTCCCTTCTGTTTGTATTTAATCTCGGTCTGTCTTCCCCTCTACGTGTGCCAGTTGGTCTTTGTACGTCCAGGTCTAGTGCATCTAGTCCCTACGTTTCACCTTGAGTATTTTTCGTGGGGAAAAAAAGACATGGCTTCTCGTGTTTTGTCCTACTTTGCTCTAGCCTACCGCTTTGGACGCCTCTTTCTGATTACTGGACAAGATTCTCTGTGTCCCGAACTCTGCTTCAAGTAAAGGGGATTCATTCATTCATCAGGTGGAGTAACGTACCTTGCTCATGGCTCATGGAAAATGAGGGGGAAATTGGCAGGGAAACCATGCCATGGCTTCCCTGTCTGTCAGCCCTCAGTCTCCTGTCTCTCCTCTTCCGGCTTCTTCTGCCGACACTAAGGTGGCGTACCTTATCTCCCATCTCTCTCTGGCGGAGCTGAGAGCCTGCGGAGGCCTTTGCCATGGCAGAGTAGAACAGAAGGTGTCCCATCAGTGATTCATTAGAGCTCTCCTCAGATCTCTCTCAAAGATGTTCCAGCTCACCACTCCGGGGACTAGGTGGCCAGATTCATTGGTGGGGCCTGCGCCAGGGTAAGAGAAACGTTTCAGAGGACGCCATTGAATTCCGCAACCTGGCAGCTGACATCGACTGGGATTATTATTCTGCTCTGTTTGCCACGTTCCTCCATGGGCTGTCGGCAAGTCTTATTTTCGAGAGAGAGAGAGTGAGAGAGAGAGAAAGAGAGAGAGAGAGAGAGAGAGAGAGAGAGAGAGAGAGAGAGAGAGAGAGAGAGAGAGAGAGAGAGAGAGAGAGAGAGAGAGAGAGAGAGAGAGAGAGAGAGAGAGAGAGAGAGAGAGAGAGAGAGAGAGAGAGAGAGAGACCTGATATTCAGGCCTGGCGTTTAACACTCTTAGTGGATTCACAAATTCTACAACTGTCTTTCGGGCTCTTGTTTACGACGTCTTCCGAGACATACTCAACCTATTTGTGTTCATCAATTTGAATGATATCCTCATCTCCTATCTCCCATTCCCAACATGTGCGGCGTGTCCTCAATCACCCCCTCGACCAGCAGCTCTTCGATAAGGCTAAGATAAGAAATGTGAGTATCACGTCCTTCTTTCTGTGTCTCTTTCCTGGGGTTCATTGTTTCTGTGGGGAGAATCCAAATGGGTCCAGCTAGATCCTGTTTGGATTAGCCCACTTCGGTCAACCGCAAACAGGTTTACACCTTTGGCCTCTTAGGGATGGCCTGCAGAACACTAACCTCAACAGTCTGTTCTATGTCCCCTTGTCGAAGAACCTCTGGGTCCACAGAAACATGTCCATGTTTCGTCCATATGCAATAGCCACTAGACATCAGGTACTAACCTAGCTCAGCTTAGATTAATGGCATTCTAGTGATAGCATAAAGGCCAATTTCTTCCACATGGTGTCAAGAATCCCCATATTTATGAGTCATTTTCATCTGTTTCTTTGTAATTTTTCATGCCATGTCACCAACTAACTCATGTCAAGGTGAGTTAGTCAGATCTGGCCACGCCCCCATTCTACGACGTCACCTCGTTCCCTTGACCTTGTTGTCCCGCCCATCTCCTCACCTGCAGCTCTTTCCCTCGTTAGTCCCTCACTATCTTGCCAGGCTTCAAGGTAAGTTCAAGAAGTGACTGTTCTTTCGAAAACGGAGTGTCCTGAAGAGGTCAGCGTATAGATGCTGCTATAGCATCGGTTTTGTCTGAACCGGAGAGTATTTCTTTAATGACAGAAGACCAAAGAACGGCACTGAAGGCTTTTCTCTGTTGAAAACATTGTTTGGCTCTACTATGCCATATGTTCATCGATCTGATCGGTTGATGTTGGCCTGTAGACGCTGACAGACTGATGGTTCATCCAAACACCTGCCATGTTTTAAAAAAAGGTGCCAGCCCTTTTCCCAAAAAAAACTTTAAAAGGACTACTTCCCAGATGGTCCGAAGTGACAAGAACATCTGACTCATCAGGTTAGTTTTGACCCTGCTTGCCTATTTTCTGGACCTTGGATTCCCTGCACGCCACCCCCTACCCCCTTCCCCTCTAATGTATTGTACCACCCACCTATACAATGGCATCAACCAATAATATGTTAATGACATTTTCCGTGATACTTTTCAGTATAATAGTTTGTTTTCATATTGTGGCACAATCTGAGAACTGCAGATGGTCCAGGAGCCCAACTGACACATGGGTTCTCCGTTTCAGAGATTTTGAGGCAGTTGGATGATGTCAGTGGAATTATCTAAGACTCACGTCTGTGGTGCATGTCAGACTCCAAGCGAGGCAGAAGCTGATTCCATAGAATCCAGAGAAATAGCACTCTCTCTCTCACACACACCAACTCACAAACACACACACAAACACACACACACAAACATTTAAACATTCACACATAGACATGCACACAAATGTGCACTCACACACACACACACAGATGCACAGACATACATACACACACACACATACAAACAAATACCAACACACACACACACACACACACACACACACACACACAATATGAATGCCATCCTTTGTTAAGATGTCACTTCCAGTTCCACAGTGTTGCATTAATTTTAAAATGTTATTCAACTGACAAAATGGAATACAGAGTATCTGTGCAGACTTCATATCTACTGAAATTTCATTACACATTCTTAATTAAATGCTTATGCATGGCTTTGTCCGTGTGTGTGTGTGTGTGTGTGTGTGTGTGTGTGTGTGTGTGTGTGTCGAGGAGTGTGGGGTTAGTTTTCAAACTTTTCATACCTCCAACACGAGGCGTTATCTCTTTGTGTGACATCCTGTTTTATGGCCCACGTCCTGTTTACATGTGGTTACATGTTTACATTCCCATTTACATCTTTCTTATTTTTCCTGAGATAGGATAATTTTGCACTGAGAAGAGAAGGCAATAATGTGTCTGTATATATGTATAAATGTATAAATACGTTAGTTATAGTCGTTGGCAAGCTCTTTTAACATGTAATCAGTAGGGCTGAATTTAGGTTTTTTTTTAATCTAAATCTAAATCTGGAGGATTGAATCGTATCTTTATATTGGTCACACACATGTACACACACACAGAAATGTGTTTCCCTGCATTTAACCCGTCCTAGTTTTATGAGCAGTAGGGCAGCTAGCAGTGAAGGGATCTGGCTGCCAGGCACTCGCGTGCCAGTGTTTTGGGGACTTGAACCGGTGACCTTCCAGCTCCCAAGCCAAGTCCCAACAGACTGAGCTTCTACCGCTCCTTTTCACTAGTGAAAACACTTTTCCACATGATTAAACATGATAATGGTAAAACAATTTTGACACGTTACGTATATATTTATATATTTATATGTAGAAATTTCACTTTGACTAGTCAAAACAGATTTACAGATATCTTTAATATAGATAGATAGATATTGATATCAGTAATTCCCTTTTCACTACTAATAATATCACGACAAATACGGATTGTGACTGTTTCCCATTTCAGACATCAAGAAATGGATTTCTGATGTGTCCGACATACAAACCGTTTTGGATGTTTGGATGTCTCCCAAATTACATTTTCGATATGTCCAATTCCCATCTTCGGAGACATACGTATGTGGCAAGCCCTTTTAACATGCAACCAGTATGGGGTAATAGCTACAATAAGCATTGGCACTAGTAGGAATTTTATGTTGATCAACAGTTGACATTTCCACTGGAGAGAATTTAATTGTTTATATCAATAATTACATTTTGACTAGGGAGTTGTAGACATCATCAGTTAGAACTGCAACTAGTCAAAATGGCATAACTATGGCCGGCTGTTTGTCTGCATTTAATGCAAAAAAGGCCAATGGTCAGTTAAAATGAACTACGAGCAATTATTTTTTAAAACACTAGTCACTATTCTGTCTTTTTACGAGTCACTATTGTGTTGCGATAGGATAGATTGTAAAGTTACTATTATAAATTAACTAGTTGTTATAGGTTAGTGGGGAACTGCACTGCACTCGAGCGCAGAGCGCTTCAAAGGGTGGTGCAGACGGCCCAGTATATCGTTGGAGGTGAGCTCCCCTCCCTCCTGGATATATACAACCAGCGGTGCGTGGCCAAGGCCAAACGCATCATAAAAGACAATGCCCACCCCAGCCACGAACTGTACTCACTGTTAGGCAGGCGATACCGCAGTATATATAGTAAGTGCCACACAAATAGGCTTAGAGATTGCTTCCACAGTCAGGCCATCAGGCTGCTGAACAAGGGCGTATAGCGTATAACATATTTATATACATATTGCTCTTTTCTGTGCCGATATTTTGCATTTTATAATTGCATAATTATTTTTTAACTTTATTCTATTTTTATTCTATTTTTATAACTGCTGTCTGTCGTCGGGTATTGCACATAAGATTTTCACACCACTGCTTTATACTTGTGTAAACTGTGAAGTAACAATAAACTTGACTTGACTTGACTTGACTTGTGTGGAAGTTTAAATTAAGACAATGAGAGTGTGTGTAAGAGTTAACTTTCAGTTCAAAACCCAACAGAACTCCGATCACTGTGGATGGAAATATGTTGCATTTTGACGGGCTAATTGAACTATTATGTACTATATACATACATATACAAACATGTAACAACCAAATAAAATAATTACCACAACAATAGCTTAATATTAAATATTCTAAACACGTACGCAATTATGAGGCATTTGGTTCCTACTGTAGATTACGGTCAGGGCCAGTTCTATTCAACATCTGGCAGTTCTATTCAACATCTGGCAGTTCTATTCAACATCTCTGTGGTCTGATCTGCAGGCAACTGGCAGGACGAAAACATGCCAGGAAATCCAATGAGACAGCGGTGGTGGCCGTGGTTGTTTCAGCTACCGAAAGGACAGACGCAACACCTGTCACTCGGCGACCTGAAGCTAACTGTCAGCCAACGGAAGCTGCATGTCGCATGCGACAAACTGGCTAACACACTCACTGGAACCGGCCCCCCGATCAGAGTATTCGTCTGAGTTCTTATAGTCGTTGGTCCCTGCCTCTGTCTGAGCACGGTGTTTAAAGTT
>CM051006.1:11434353-11444353 GCA_027704905.1 Muraenolepis orangiensis
AAGAGAGGCGGGATTGGGTTGTGACTAATAGGATGGGCCGGTATTGGGAGATCCATTCTTCGGGAGGATTCAAGATTAAAGATTCATGATGTTTTATTTGCCATATGCAATATGGATATGCAAGTACAATGGAATGCTTACTCCCCAATCCCTCACGCAGTATGAATTTCCTACAACTATGCTATACTTAACAATGCAATACTAAATTATACTATACTTAACAATAAAAGACTATACTACACTAAACAATACTATACTATAAACAACATACTGCATACTACCTATGATATGCTATAGTATATACTATAAACAACACTATATACTACCTATGTACTATACTATATACTATAAACAAAACAATACTATAACAATGCTATACACAATAAAAAACAATATAGTGACTGATATACATATGGTGAATTGTGCAAAAAGCTTTTTAAAGTGCCAGTTGTGCAGCAGTATTATAAATACATTAAAGTACAGTGCAGAACAGTGCAGTAACTGTAATGAGTCCAGATAGTCCAGCAAAAGTCTGATAGTGTAATGTCATATGGGTGACAATGTAATGATCCTGGCAGCACTTCTAGCAGTTCAGTAGGCGCACTGCCTGTGGATAGAAACTGTCCTTAAACCTGGTAGTCCTTGCTGCAGAACCGGCGACCAGACAGCAGGGGGAGATAAGATGGTGCCCAGGGTGGTTGTGGTCCATTGTGATGGAGATGGCCTTATTCCGACATCTGGTTTGGAGATCTCCTCAATGCATAGAAGTGCACACCCGATGATCTTTTCCGCTGTCCTCACGCCCATCTGGATGGTATTCTTGTCCCGTGCAGTGGTGTTGCCGTACCACACAGTGACACCACTCGTCAGGACGCTCTCTTCGGTGCCACAGTATAAGTTCACAAGCCACCGTTTGCCGCTTCTCCTGAGGCAACGCAGGACAAAGAGGCACTGGTGTGCCTTCTTAAGCATGACCTCCATGGTGTGGGTCCACGCCAGGTTGTCAGAGGTCTGTAGTCCCAGGAAACTGAGGCAATTCACGATTCTGATCCAGCCTGATGGTGGAGTGGGTGCCTCGGTGGCTCCTGAAGTCCACGATGACCTCCTTAGTCTTGCTGAAATTCCATGTAAGGCTGTTGTTCTTGCACCAACGCATCAGCAGGACTACCTCATATCTGTACTCTGTCTCGTTGTCACCGCATATCAGGCCAATGACTGTTGTGTCATCTGCAAACTTGACAATCCGATTGTTGCTGTGTGTGGCTGTACAGTCATGTGTGTACAAAGAGTACAGCCGTTGGCTGACGCAGCAGCCTTAGGGTGCTCCTGTGTTAAGGACCAGAGTGGATGAGCTATCTTCACCACTTGAGGCATGACCGTTAGGAAGTCCATAATCCAGTTACGGATGGGAGTGCCCAGACCTAGGTCCCTCAGCTTAAGGACCAGCTTGGAGGGAACACCTCGGTGTTAAACGTCGAGGTGAATGAACAACAATGAACAAGTCTGACGTAGTTGTCCCTCCTGTCTTGGTGCTCCAGGGCCATGTGTAGTGCCAGGGAGATGGCGTTGTCTACAGACCTGGTCTGTATGCAAACGAGTGGGTTCAGTGAGTTGGGGATGGTAACGTTTATGTGTGACATGACCAGTTTCTCCAGGCACTTATTGGCTATGGCTGTTAAAGCCACAGGATGATAATCATTGAGGACTGTTACCTTGGTCTTTTTGGGTAACGACACAATGGTGGTCTCTTTAAAGCACACTAGGATGACAGACTGTTGCAGTGATGCTTGTAGATGATTGTAGAGGTCCGCGAACACAGGAGGCAGGTGGACAGCACAGGTCACAAAGAAACGAGGAGGAACTCCGTCTGGGCCCTCTTGAAGGTTCAGACAGTTGTAGAATGTAGTCAAATGTATGTCTAATGTTTTGGTCGGCTCAGAGTTCCCGTGTTCAGCTCTTCTGGTAGGGAGGGGTCATTGTTGGTGACTCCTCCTGAGCTCCCATTGCAGTTGGCTTCATACATCTGGTGGCAGAGCCCCCAAACTGTAATTCCAGTTTGTTTTTATAATCCAATGTTCCCTTCTAGATGGATTTTCTGAGTTTGTACCTTCTTGTAGAGATTGATGTCGCCTGTTGTGAAAACGGTACTCCGTTCCCTTGGTTTGTTCCGTATGTCAGCATTCATGCACGGTTTGCGGTTCGGGAATGAACGAACAGACCTTGTGTGGTTGCCACTGGCTTGTTAATGTATGCTGTGACATGATCTGCATACACATCATCCAGGTCATTCCACAAGAGTGGGAAAGAGAGAAAGGTGGGAGATGAGAGAAAAAGGAGGACAGTCATTTACTTCAGGTGTAGCACCCTGGTGACCGGACAGTGTGGTTCCCCTGGGTGATCTTTGTACGCAACTCTGATGTGATTCCAATCTTGTTCGGAGGATGCAACAGCGGTTGCCAAACCGACCTAGCTGGCTGACTAAATACACCTAGCTGGCTAAAAGTCCTAATCGGCTAGCTAAGAAACTAGCTAAGAACTAATGATATGCATTATATCTACCATAGCTTAGTGGTCTCTACAGAGAATTAAGTACTGTCCTCATTTTCTTTTGTCTTTTGTCTCTGCTGTCTCCTGCTGCCTCCTCCTCCAGCTGCCTCCTACCCCCCCCCCCCCTCCCACCCTGAAACTCAACAGCCTTCATTATGGAAAAAAAACATCATTAAAACGTTTTGTTCAACTCAATCAGAATCATCTAAATGTAATTGTATGAGTTTAATTAAATGAGCATCATCATTTTTTATTCAATTAATCACGGCAACTAGGCCCTGGGCCTCAGCGGAAGACCTTGAGCCTTATCTGTAGGTAGTCCCACAGCCTAAGACTCTGCTTTGTTGTACCTCCCTTAATGTACAGTTGAGAATCCTACTCATGCACCATTCAGCATAGGTGGACAATAGTCTGTGTTAAATTCCATGGTTTGTGGTGCTTTGTCAGCTGAAAGAATTATTTGTTTGATCCCCATTGTCCACACCCTACCTGTAGGCCTCTATGACAAAAAACGCCCTAACCCCAACTTTTTTGCTTAATTTTTAAGTCACTAGATGGATCTAGAATATGATTTGTTTTAGTGGTGGTTTAATGAAGAGATACTTGACTCATGTTGACATGAGATGGTAAATATGTTGACCCCGATGCTGTTGATTTTGTCCAGGAGGAAACATTTCAGAAATGGACATCCACATGGACATCCACATTCATTGTGGAGAATGCAACGTTATTCGATAGTGGAAAATGTCAATGTCTTGAATGAGTCGCTTGGTTTTAGAGTGTAGATCTGTCTGGGATCTCCTCCTTCACACCCCTTTGTCTGTCACCACCCCCACAAGGAGATTAAATGAGGTGTACGCTTGTCACTTCCGACTTCCTGTGTTAGCTGTCACAGCTTCCTGTTGGCAGCGGGAGCTCCAGATTAACCTAGTTTCTCTGCCAAGGTGGAAGATAAATAAAAAATAAATAATGCAGTTCAAATTAAAATAAGTAAGTGTGTGATTGAAGATTCTCACAGAGACTAAATATTTCACTGTGTTTTACAATATATGTATACATCGCTGATCAGGATATTCTTAACTGTTCAAAGTAAAGTTCCTAAATGTTGAGGGTCATCACGGTAGAGCAAATGGCAACTTTCATACATTTAAAAAAATTGTTTAAAATGAATATGGATTATGATTTGAAAATATGCCCTATATTTTCAAATCTTAATCCCTAGCTTTGCGTTAGACTACAGAACTGGGTATCGTCCACGCGTCAAAATATTATTTCACAGCTCTTACTATACCACTCGAGAACGGTACATGGCAATGCCAAACTACTGCCCCCACACTATAGCTACACCCATGGGGCTGAATGTTGAAGGTGAACCCGTTGAGATTAAGGTTCAAATGATGTGGCAGGTTCTCCACAGCAGGGTGGGGGATAGGGGGGAGGACTGACAGAGTCTCCCGGTGATGAAGCCGCTCTCCCTGGACACTCACTTGGACGCCTGGTAGTGAGAGGAAACCGGGGGAGATGTTTCAGTGCTGGTGGTTGGTTGCGATTTTTGGGGGGTTTTGCAATTTTAGCTGTCGTAGGGGTTTTTCTTCTGAAGACTTGGATTTCTTTGAAGGAAATGATGCCAAATGAGGTAAGGTAACCAAACATTTAGAATATGTGTATTACACTTAATGCATACATTATTGACATCTGTTTTTAAGGAATGGTTGCTAAGATCAATTCTAAATGCATTTTAAACATCTAAGGTAACCTAGGTTGAAATCCAGAACACTGAATATTTTAGCCAAACTTTGAAAAGAGCAAGCTGACAATTGCAAGTGGTCAAATAAGTGACATCGGCGACAGAAACTATGGCTAACTATGTTTTTTATTTTTAGACAAAATATATGTCTTTGCCCTTCTGTCTCGGGAGTTAAACATCCAGAATTTGTGTCTGTGAATCTCAGCTGTTGACTAGATTTGTGTCTGAATCTTTGAATGCCTGACAAGCAAATAGCAGAAAATTGCTTTGCGAACATAAAAAAAAATAAAAAAATACATTTGGCTTTTTCCCACTCCCTGAAATAACATGATCCGTTGACTTTCCGCTCACCAGAGCTAGAGACATCCATGAGAAGCTTCCAGGAGAATCTCCCAATGAATATTGCTTTAACAAAATCATTGAATTGTAGTTATGGTCTTGTAAAGTCATTGATTGGGTTCTTTGTTAAGCACTTTATGAAATGCTGATTTGCCCAAAAAGTGCTAGTTTGATTTGAATGATTGATTGATTGTGAATACAGAAACTGAAGAACAATAGAATACTAAATCTGAAGGATTTAGACTAACATATTCAAGATCAGATTTCCCAATATCTTAGATTAGTCTTAATGAATTCAAACCCATTCAATTCTGTATGAGAGCGTTAATGGAATTACTGGTTCAACACAGCTTTTTACTAGTTACAAATGTGGACTGCACACAAAAAGACAAGCACACACAGACACAAACACATCATATTCTCTCAGAATCCAACTCTTAATTCATTTCAGAACAATATTAATTGTGTCATGAAAACATATTCATTATTTCACTGCGTTAGATGTAAAGGAATTATTCAACATTTGAATGTGTGTTTTGTGATTTCTGTGTGCTTAAGTGTGCTTAAGTGTGTGTGTGTGGGTGTGGGTGTGTGTGTGTGTGTGTGTGTGTGTGTGTGTGTGTGTGTGTGTGTGTGTGTGTGTGTGTGTGTGTGTGTGTGTGTGTGTGTGTGTGTGTGTGTGTGTGTGTGTGTGTGTGTGTGTGTGTGTGTGTGTGTGTGTGTGTGTGTGTGTGTGTCAGGAGGTAGAGCGGTCGCCTCACAACCGGAAGGTTGCTGGTTCGATCCCCACCGCATCCTCCTAGCAAAAGCTGTCGAGGTGTCCTTGAGCAAGACACCCTAACCCTAACTGCTCCTGACGTGCTGGCTGTCTCCTTGCATGGCTGACTGCGCCTCACTGACTGCGGTGGTTGTATGGTTGTATGAATGGGTGAATGTGAGGCATGACTTGTAAAGCGCTTTGAGTAACTAACCATTGGCTTTGAGTAACTAACCATTGGTTAGAAAAGCGCTATATAAATATAATATACATGAAAACATATTAATTATTTCACTGCGTTAGATGTAAACAGGAATTATTCAACATTTGAATGTGTGATTTCTGTGTGCTTAAGTGTGTGTGTGCGTGTGTGTTTGTATGTATACTTTAGTGTGTTTGTGTGTGAATGTGTGTGTGCGTGTGTGTGCGCATGTGTGTGTGTACTTTAATGTGTGTGTGTGTGTGTCTGCATGTGTGTGCATGTCTTTCAGTGGGGGGGGACATATGTGCTTGTAAACATGGGCTGTATTTATTTGCGTCACTGTGTTCCTCTTGGTTGTCTTCATTCAGAGCCGTGCGGCGTCAGAGCTGGCAGGCGTCTGTTAAGAGACAGGCGTCCTCCGCTCAGCACGCTCTGCCTTGTAAAGCAGCCAAGCCACACCGGGTGCCGTTCACCAAAGGGTGAAACAACAACAAAATAGAAATAAACTAAAAATACAACAATGTGTCAGCAGGTTGGATGCCAATGTTGACATCATGCGTCAGCCATGACACAAATGGCAACAATGTAAACATGTCGACAACGTGAACAGAAACAATCCAGGGTGGGTAGGCCAAACATGGTTGTACCACCACCACGTAAAAACACATAACCACAAGAGTTGCCGTGTCCTCGTTGGGTTCAGGTTGTCGGTTGTCGGGTTGTCTCAGATAAGCCCGGTCCTGTTCCATGATATATCAGTCTAACGATGCACTACCTGAGGTGAGTTTGAAGTTGAATTCAGCTGATTTGAGTGCACGGATCAGGCAGTTCAAGCAAAGTTCTCCTCATCGTGGGCAGGTTGAGTGCGAACACCCTGTGCATTGAAACCAGGATTTTAAAAGTCATTGTTGATGAAAACTGTATTCTCAAGCGTTTGTTTTTTTGCGTTCTATAAGAATGGCGTATGCGTGAAGGGATTCAGCTCAAATGTGTGCTGTCGCATGATGTGCCCACGTTAAATAACACACACACCCACACACACACACACACACACACACACACACACACACACACACACACACACACACACACCCACACACACACACACACACACACCCACACACACACACACACACACCCACACACACACGCAACTTGATGAACTTCCTCATTATCGGCTACTTTCTCTCTGTTTCCTTCATTACTTCTTTATCGCTATAATCGACAATAATCATCATCATCGTATCACACATCATCATCATCATCATTATCATTATTTGAAACATTGTATCGTCACGGCGACCTCTCCTCCCAGCTACAATGGATGTGTGTCGTGCATTTCAATGCAATTATCGGCCAATCGTTTTAGTTATTTTTATTATCTGTCAAATTCCGATCCTCAGATTGGGTGTTTATTGATGTGTCCAAGCACACGGTTAACCACCTTCTCCATGTTGATGATGAAGTCCCCATAAACCATGATAACCAGAAGATTCAAGATTAAAGATTTAACATTTTTTTTATTTGCCAAGTACAATGGAATGCTTACCCCGTTCCCCATTCCCTCCCGCAGTATGAATTTCCTACAATTTTACACAATATACTATACTATCAGCTAAACTCATACTATACAACACTATAGTACACAATAAAAGATCAATAAAAAGAACCAAAAAGTGACTGATGGATGATATATACATGTGTTGAATTGTGCAAAAAGCATTTAAAAAGCATTTTAAAGTGCCAGTAGTGTGGCAGCATCAGGAATACAGTGCAGAACAGGGCAGTAACTGTAATGATTCCAGAAAGTCCAGCAAAGTATGACAGTGTAATGTAATATGGATGACAATGTTATGATAGTGGCAGCACTCCTAGCAGTTCAGTAGGTCACTGCCTGTGGATAAAATAGTCTGTATACACCAAAATAATTTATTTGCATTTGATATGGAAACCAAAGTTCAGTGAAATTGATGAAGTTAATGGAGGCAGTTTCTTCAGAATGCAAACAGCTTCTGTTGGACTTTTGTTGTTTTTTTATCAGATGTTTCCGCTTTTGAGGAATATATTTAAATATATTTTGGTAGAAAGATCAGTTCAGTTAGTCAGCAAAGCTAGCTATTATAAAGTTAAGCTAAGCTAGCTGTTGTGGTGTGAATGTAACCAGATCTGGCCAGACTAAGCTTAAAGATGACCCTTCCCCTAATTTTTGGATCCACAGCTTGATGTCAAGTTGAAGTACTTTGGAGAGCAAGAGAGAGCTGAAAACCACGCACAGTTGAAACGCAGTTAAACCGTTAATATAGAGATGTTCACATATTCTACAAAGTATGACATCTTCTGTCTGCGCTGACAGGCTTAAAATTTAAACCAATAGCCGGCTATCATAAATCACTTTTCCGCTGTACTGTACTTGTGCTGTACAGTGACAATACTGCAGCGAACCCCGTGGAGGAGCTTACAGGAAGACAGGACAAGTGATGTCCTTTAGCACTGCTCTGTGTCCCGTACACCGCACAACCCCAGAGTCCGCAATTATCACAATGTTACAAACAGTGACTCAACACGGCACCATACTAACTCCCCGAAACCCCCACTCTCACCAACGGTGGCGAACACACACACACACACACACACACACACACACACACACACACACACACACACACACACAAACAAACACAATTACAAAACATAACACACACACTAAGTAGCCCACGGATGTTCTGTAACCCAACAGAACAACAGAACAAAAGAAAACAACCCGGAAACCCGAAACCCATACTACCCACAATCCCCAGATCCCCCCCCCCCCCGCCAATACAATACATTTGAATCTAATCTAATAAAGAATAATAATATATCACACAGCTGGTGTTGCTTTTTTGGATTACAATAAAATACAAAAACACAATCCTACTACAGGATTCGCCAAAAATGTCCAGGATTCGGCTGTTGCTTCCTACAGTTTTGTTTTACAATTTTTCCTTACGTCCCGCCTTCTCACATGCCACCATTGGTCGGTCATGTCGACTTAAGCCCTTCACGCAAGCAAACTGCATCTCAATCAATAACCTTCTTACTTAAGCACCTCTGAATACCGTTCCAGTTGTCTTAGTTTGCAGCATAAATTCCACCACCGCGTTTCAGACCTGCCTTTGTCCAAACACTCTACACACGGGATGATTAAGAGGTGGACTTCTTTTCCTACAACAGGGGAATCCATTTTGGGCCGCAAAAAACATAGTCAATATATCGAAAAACTGTTCTCACCGAGAATAGAACAGCGAAAGCCTTGCTGCTAATTGTGTCTGTTTGCATGCGACGTTGCCATTTGAAACACATCATATTCACATCATATTTAAAGTAAAACAATCAAAGAGGTAATCATTGTACCGTAATTATTTCATGTACATCTACATATTCTACATATAATACATTTCAATAAACTTGTGTTGTTGTTGTTGTTGTTGTTGATGATGTTGTTTTCCAGTGTTCTTAGTTGTTGGTTGTTGTGTTTCTGGCTACCCACTTTAGTGTTCCAATGGTGAATTGATAACGGTGTGTGTGTTTCTCTCTGGTGTGGATTAACACCTGCGAGGAGATAAGGTTATTGTTGCTCTCTGCGCTCCTATTTTTTTTCCCCTTTCAAATCGCTTACGTGTAACCGGCGGTAAGACAGCGCTGTTTCCTAGCAACAACTTTTAATATATGTAAAACTGCGTTCCCTAAGTAAAAGGAGGCGCTTAATGGCTGTAATCTTCTGAAGTTCTTCCTTTCGCCTCCGTTCTTCAGACCACAACATTTTTCAATCCCGACGAATGCGGGAAAGTGGTGTTTTTTTTTCAACGTGATTAGAAGGATAAGAGTCACTTTGAGGTGGAAAAGAGAGGGTGGGGGCCACAAACATTTTAGCATTTTTATATTAAGTTAACAGGTGGAGGAGACGAATATTAAGTGTTAGTAACCTATGAGAGACAATGGGCGAACACATCGAAAGATTTGTCAAGCAATTATTCTTCTCACTCAGTCATAAGCTGATGACTGTTAATAACACAGCAGTACGTTCACACGTATACCAGCATGCAGATCCGCACAGACGATGTGTTAATGGGATTCAATTAACATTCCCTCACCTTCCGCCTCAGGGATTTGCAAAGTAATATATTCTGTTTTGTGTTTAACAACTCTTTCTTTCTTTTTTTTGGTTTGTAATCTCACAATACAAGTGATTTAGGAAGGTTTTGAATAGTCAGAAGGTCTACAAGGCAATGTGACATATTGGATTAATTAACAGATCAATTTACTGTATGTTTCAAAGTGTAAACAAGCTTGGATGATAACCATACTTTGATCATATTGGGGCAGTTGAAGATCTGAACTTGAAGGCTGGAATTTCCGACTTGGTCTT
>CM051006.1:11454353-11456853 GCA_027704905.1 Muraenolepis orangiensis
GTGTGTGGTGTGTGAGTGCTTGTGTGTGTGCGCCTGCACATGTGTATGTGTGTTTGTGTGTATGTGTGAGTGTGAGTGTACATTAGATGCATGATTAAGCCCACAGCAGGATGTGTGTGAGCGTGGATGTGTATTTCATGTGCTCTGCGAGGCTTAGATACCGTGAATAACACTGGACATACCTGGAGGTGTGTGCGTGTGTGTGTCTGTGTGTGTGTGTGTGTGTGTGTGTGTGTGTGTGTGTGTGTGTGTGTGTTTGTGTAAGGGGGGTGAGGGGGTCAACACCCTCCCTCCCCTCTACAGCCCCCTGGGGGGCGCGGGGGGAGGGGGGGGGGTGGGGAGAGGGGTCTCATATACCATGTTTCCACCAAGGTATTTCGAAGGCTGGTTCGGAGCTTGGGCCTAATCTCGAACCAGTTCTTTGCGTTTCCACCGCGAAAGAACCGATTGTTGGCCCGGAAAACTGGTTCCAGAGCGGCCCCAAATCGAAGCTGGGCTAGCCCAGCAAGAACCGCTACGTCAGGGGCTAGGGGCGGGGCTTATAGTGACCAACAGACCAACAAAAAATGTGTGACCGCCATTTTTTAAATCATTAAAAAAATCGTGAAGCAGCAGTGGGCGAAGCAGCAGTGGTCCGTGGAGGAAACAAACGGCCTTCTTGCATGGTGGTCCTCCACAGAAGGAAGGTCACAATAAACTAGAGGAGCTTCTAGAACAAACTGAAAAACTACAGTGCGAGATGTCTTCAGCGGGGGACAGGACCGAGGAGCTAATCAATAACAAACTGGATGATCCACTGCTGTCACACTGGTCCTGGTAAGTACTTTATAAATCTTTCCCGTGTTGCCAACCAGCTTTGCATTTCTAAGTTGTTTAGGGAGCTACTCATTTCTCACATCAATGTTATGTTCGTATCATCAGAAATGAGTAGCTATGATTAGGCTTCTGTTAGCCACTGTTAGCCACTAGCATAGCCTTGGTAACAATAACTAACGTCAAAATGCTACTTTCTAAAAACAGTGAAATGTAGTGGAGACACGGTTAATGCACTTTTCTTTTCTTTTAGTTGTTATGGAGTCGTCTGCCCTCGACGATGTCGATGCGGAGCTACCGCCCCCACTGGGCTGCAGCTCGCCCAGGAGCGCCTCGGAGCCTGCTTTATTGACATTGACTTATTGCACTGCAATTAAAATAATTTAGAAAAATAAATGTCTGCTTCATTATGCTTTATCAACCGAGAAAACATAATACAAGATGACAGTTTTGAAGAAGAATAGGCCAATGGTCCCTTCTGTTGAAGTACTCCATTAATGCAGCTCTAACGTCAAGTCAAGTCAATTGTATTTGTATAGCCCTTAATCACAGTTACAGTCTCAAAGGGCTTCAACGTAATCGCGTCCAAAGCAAGCAGCTCAACGCGTTGTACCAGCTGTGTTTGTATTCCAATGGAGCCTCAAAGCCAGGAGCAACACTTTTACATGCATCATGTACGGGCGGCAGTGTAGCTCAGGAGGTAGAGCGCTCGCCTCACAACCGGAAGGTTGCTGGTTCGATCCCCGGCTCCTCCTAGCAAAAACTGTCGAGGCCTCCCTGAGGAAGACACCCTAACCCTAACTGCTCCCCGGGCGCTGTGTAAATAGCTGCCCACTGCTCCTAACACTAGGATGGGTTAAATGCAGAGAACACATGTATGTATGTTTACATGTATGTGACCAATGAAGAGGATTCAATCCTCATGATTTGTTTGTTTTTTGTAATCCGCCACTGTTGTGGAAGTTGGCGCTAGCGTTGCTGGGAAAGCAGAGACGTTGACGTCATGACGTGGCTCTCTTGGTGAAAAAGTCGGTGGAAACGCAAACCGGTTCTTAGACGGTTTTGCCAGTTGAACCAACTGCGAATCGGCTGTAGCACCAGCCCAGCGCTAGAACTAGGTTTGCGTTGGTGGAAATGGGGCAATAATAGACTAACAGGGTCCCCCTCCATTCACACAGAGATAGACATCAGTGAGAGAGAGAGGTCACACTGCACACCCAACACAACGGCCAACAAGGACCACAAGTATCAATGACAAGTCAATGAGCATTTACTTTTTGCAATTGTAATTGACACCTAATTGTAATTGACACCTTTTAAAAATATGTTGACACACAACATGACCTGCACCTTTATGGAACAAAGAGGCTTTCAGAAGGACTGTTCTTTGAGTGGGTGTGTGCGTGAGCGTAGGTACGTGTGTGAGGGATGTGTGTGTGATTCAAGATTCAAGATTCAAGATGGAATGCTTACTCCCCAGTCCCTCCTGCAGTATGAATTTCCTACAATTTAACACTATATATTATACTATGTGCTATACTTATACAATACAACACTATACTATATACTATAAGCGTGTGTGTGTGTGTGTGTGTGTTCATGCCTCTGTGTGTGTCCACTCCTCTCTGTGTGTATATGTGTGTGTGGTGTGTGTGGTGTGTGTGTGTGTGTGTGTGTGTGTGTGTGT
>CM051006.1:11459353-11519353 GCA_027704905.1 Muraenolepis orangiensis
GGGGGATGATGGAGAGCCAGGAGGGAGGGGGACGACAGAGACCCAGGAGGGGGATGACGGAGAAACCGGGAGTGAGGGGGATGTCGGAGACCCAGGAGGGAGGGTAGTGGTGGAGACCTGGGAGGGGGATGACCGAGAACTAGGAGGGGGATGACCGAGAGCTAGGAGGGGGATCAGAGAGACCCAGGAGGGGGATGACGGAGACCCAGGAGGGGGATGACGGAGACCCAGGAGGGGGATGACGGAGACCCAGGAGGGAGGGGGATGACGGACAACACCCTTAGACTATCCTCACCCTTTTGGTATTTTTCCATTATTTTTTTTTCATCGTTGTAATCGTTGTTTTCCCCATCCTGTGGAGCGGCTGGCGGTAGCCGTGGATCACGGGACTGTGATAAATAACCACATTTTGGTGCACAGCTTGGATCGTCCGAATGAAGAGATTATAAGCCTTTTTTCCACAACTAAACTTGAGGAGTTAGAAAAAAAATACAAAATGACACTCGATCTCTTCTTAGAAACTTTTAATCAAACTGGCTCTACTTTGAGTCACACAGAGTACACTGACAATTGGCTGACTTCTACTCAATTAAAAAATTGCTGATTTGGGCGGCCTTTATATTCCAGATTCGAATGGCTAGATTACGCTTCTGAAGTCATTTTAATGGATTAATTAAATTCCCTGTGGGATGAAAGAAGTTATTTTTTGTTCCCCCCACACAATGAATGGCAGACCACGTTGTGTGGCGAGCATATGGGGTGCGGTAATGTTTCCGAGAAAATTAATTGTAAATGTTGGAAGACCGCACATCTATATATATTTGGTACCATATATAGGGGGGGGGGGGGTAGGATAATGTGGTGGATAGGGTGTTAGCCCCGCCCCCAACCCAGTCGAAAGGTATACTGGGCTCGATCCCTCAATACCTCAACGCTTAACCTGTAGCATCGTTGAGCAAGATGCCTAAACCTCAGAGAGAGAGGGGGAGAGAGAGAGAGAGAGAGAGAGAGAGAGAGAGAGAGAGAGAGAGAGAGAGAGAGAGAGAGAGAGAGAGAGAGAGAGAGAGAGAGAGAGAGAGAGAGAGAGAGAGAGAGAGAGAGAAAGATTATTGTGTGTGATAGATTATTGTGATTATTGTGTATTGTGTGTGATAGTGTGAGAGATTAGGAGTATTGTGGTGGACACTGGCAGCGATCTGCATTAAGAGACCTGGGCCCTATTTTCAGACCATCATCTTTTTACATTTACTTCCTCTGAATGTATTTTCAAGGCATAATGCGCCCTTCTTCTTCTTCTTCTTCTTCTCCTCCTCCATAACGTGTAATCTTCCCGTACTGATTGGTATGCCGACGGGGCCATCTGGGGCCCCTGCAGGTTCCGTCTCTCTGGCCTCCCTCTGTGTGGTTCTCGATAACCTCCACGACGGCCCTCCATTATTACACAGACCTAAAAACGTGTACCAGCCGGTGTTTGTTTTCGCCGGGTGTAATTCACCCGGCGCTAATGTGCAGGTGACCTTCACGGCAGATCAGAATAGCCCCTTTAAATACAGATCTTCTTCTTCTTCTTCTTCTTTTTCTTCTTCTTCTTCCTTCCTGAGTACTACTTTCGGACAGCGATGCAGACAGCGCTGCGGTGAGTGGGTAATTACCGTCTCCATTTGCTCCCGACGAGGTCTGCTTTTGAACGGCAAGGCGGAGCGCCGTTATTTTCGGTTTCTCTTTTCGCCGCCTTTTTTTTTGCTCCGAAAGGGGAGACGTGTGAGTGCTTTGCGGGTTCAAAGACAATGTGTTGTTACGTGCTCACGGAGATGGGGGGGGGGGGGGGGGGGGCAGTGGGGGTGATGCTATGGCAAGCTGTTGAAACATACCCGGCGACGGAGAGTTGAAGAAGTAGGCCTGCCTGCCTGCAAGTCATGGCTAGGCTATTTGTTTATATTTGATGTATGACATTTAAAGTAAACAAATATAAAAATGCGTGTGTGTGTGTGTGTGTGTGCGTGTGTGTGTGTGTGTGTGTGCGTGTGTGTGTGTGTGGGGGGGGGGTGTCTGTGTGTCTGTGTGTGTTTTTATTTATTAACTTTACTTACAATTTAATATACTAGGCCTACTTTATTTATTTATCATTCTGATTGGGAAACCGTGTCAAACAAACGATGGCGAGCATGCACTGGTCATACAGTGACCTCCCGTGGAAGATATCTGCTACTGCATCAACGTCACAGACGTGAAGACCGTTAGTTTCTATGTATAGGCTGATCTTTTGTTAGAAACGAGAACAACTAGGAACAAAAGTGAATTTAGTTGTGAACACGCGCTTGTCTCGACCTATCAGAACCTGAATTGCATCTGCCAGGAAACAGCAGTGGCAGTTGTTACAAATCTTACAAAAGGAACAAACAACCAGACAGAAACACAACAGCAGCCCGAGCTGAGTGGATTAATTAATTAACAAACAAATAAACATTTCATTATTATTTCATTACATTATAGTCATTTAGAAAGACGCTTTTGTCCAAAGTGACTTACAATAGTGCGTTCAACCAAGGTGGGTTAGAGAACCACTCGTCACCAGAGATCAAAGGTGCATTTCATTCCTAACAAGTCTCCGAGAACTGAATCAGTGCTCAGGTAACTATACAATCATTTGGCAAACAATAGAACAATATCTAACTAACTAACAAGCAAACAATCTACTTAGTAAGACACCCTAAGAGGACACCCTAGGAGGAGGGATCCTGGTAGTGTTTCCTGAAGAGGTGAGTTTTCAGCCTGTTGCGGAAGATGGGCAGTGACTCTGCAGTCCTGACATCCGTGAGGAGTTCACTCCACCACTTTGGGGCCACAGGACAGAGGAGAGCCGTGACCAATAAACAAACGAACGCCGCAAAAACCAGCATAAATAAAATGCCCCAATATATATATATCAATCAGAGAGAGTGCGCAATGTGTGCACAAGTGCAATATCCCAAACAATTTACTTTAACACTTAAATAAGTACATCACATAGGGTCCAAACAAGGTGTTTTACAAAGTATTGATGAGGATAGCTTATAGCTTAAAGTTAAGTACATTAAACGACTGTGTCTTCAAAGCAGCACCATATAAAAAGGGATTTAACACATCCTCCTACGTCTTATCACCTGTGTGATATATATATTATATCACACAATATATTCTATATTCAGGTTTAGAAAAAGTTGAGTCCCTGGCATCAAGACAGACTGGGAAATACGAGCTTTTTTCAATCTATATTCTATATTCTGTGAATCACCTTTTATTTCTGCAAATCTCGTGTATATTTACGAAAATTTAGGAACTGATCAGAATTCCCACGCTCAAACAATTAGGTTCATCATTATGGTGTTTTTGTGTCAAATTGTTCCTAGCTACTGGTCCGAGGTAAGTTCGTTTTTTTTTTTTCCCTCACAAATAGTAAAGTTAAGGATTTGGGGAGGAAAAGCTGATACTAGACCAGCAGTTAGGGGCAACGTCACCCTGGAGCTACTGTATAGACAGGGTACTGTTGGCTACTAAGGTCAACTTACATACTTACATACTTTGCTGGACTTTCTGGACTCATCACCGCCACTGCCCTGGTCTGCACTGGATTCATGATGCTGCTGCACTACTGGCACTTTAAATGCTTTTAAAGAATTTTGTAACAAAAAAATAAAAAAAACATGTACATTCAACACATATCATTTAAGTCACTTTGCTGCTCTTCTTTTGTTAATTTTTAACTGTATATATTCTTTTTATGGTGTTTTTTGTATATTGTATATGTATACTGCGGGAGGGAATGGGGAGTAAGCATTCCTATGTACTACAAGTGGCCAATCAAATATCTTGTATCTTGTATTGTACTTGCTTTGCAACATTTTGTCGTGAAGCAGTGTATTGGTTGGATGGATATATATATTTGTATATATACATATACATATATATATATATATATATATATAGAGAGAGAGAATATGTGCTGTTGATAAGTTGTGACGTCACTCTGCCACACGCTGGGTTTTTGTGAAACTGCTTAAGTCATTCATGGATTTCTAAATGATCACATGACTCTTTTTCCTTTTCACAAAACAATGACATTTGTTCTCTGGTGTTCTTCCACAGCTGCTGGAGTTTGGCTTCTTTATGGGAACGGAAAAGTGGCGGCAACTGTTTTTCCCCCATCCATTTTATGCCATTATTTGCCTAAGAGTAGGCCATTGGAGAGCAAACTGCAGTACGTTGAAAACGTTTGGTTATCAAAAGCAAGTTCAAGCACACAGGGGGGGCGGCAGTCGGTGGGTAGGAGGTAGAGCGGTCGCCTCACAACCGGAAGGTTTCTGGTTCGATCCCCCCTAGGCTTCTCCTCCTAGCAAAAACTGTCGAGGTGTCCTTGAGCAAGACACCCTAACCCTAAACTGCTCCCAACGCGCTGGCAGTCTCCTTGCATGGCTGACTCCGCCGTCGGTGGTCGATTGGAGTATGGAGTCGAGATGGAGTATGGCGCCGTACGAGATGGCTGCCGTGTCGCGAGCTCCCGCACGACGACGCAGTTTTTTTTAACTATTTTAGTTCAGGAAGTTAGCAGCAAGTTCACTTATAACTTCTGCACACTTCGGGAGATCAGATCGACAGTCTCTCGCCGCCTACCGGAGTTTTTTCATTCTTTCGACTCGGACGTCCCGCCCGAAGTCACAGCTGGATTATCTCCGACCATCTTGGGCACGATTACACGCAAGCGTCGCCGGAGGAAGCGAGGGAAGCGAGCCGGCGTGCTAGTCAGGCTGAGACGTCGATCCGATCGCCCCCCACTACCCACCATTCTACTGGCTAATGTACAGTCTCTGGACAATAAGTTAAGCGAGCTACAGGCTCGTATTCAATTCCACCGGGAAACTAAGGACAACTGTATCATCTGCCTTACGGAGACATGGATGTCGGAGGGGGTAACCGACGCAGCCATCGAGCCGTCGGGATTTTCCGTACACCGGGCGGACAGAACAAAGGCTCTCTCCGGTAAAGATCGCGGAGGGGGGGTATGTCTCATGATAAACAGATCTTGGTGCAACCAAAGTCATGTACATCCCCTCAAGTCTTTCTGTTCCCCGGACCTGGAGTACCTGATGCTTATGTGCCGTCCACACTGGCTACCTCGGGAGTTTACAGCGGTAACCGTGACCGCTGTTTACATTCCCCCACAAGCCAACACGGACACAGCGCTGAAGGAACTGTACGGGGCTATCAGCGAACAGGAGTCGGCACACCCCGAGGCTGCTCTCATCGTGGCGGGGGACTTCAACAAGGCGAACCTGAAGAAGGTTCTCCCGAAGTTCTACCAACACATAAAGAGCAACACACGGGGCGAGCGGATCCTCGACCACTGTTACACTCCCTTCCGTGATGGCTACAAGGCCCTCCTCCGCCCACCGTTCGGCAAATCAGATCACCGCTCTATCCGGCTACTCCCCGCCTATAGGCAGAGACTGAAGCAGCAACCGATCGCTGTGAGGGAGGTCCAATGCTGGTCGGACCAATCAGATTCTACGCTGCAGGATTGTTTTGATCACGCTGACTGGCACATGTTCCGCGTTGCCTCGGACAATAACGTCAACGAGTACGCGTCGTCGGTCACCGGGTTCATCAAGAAGTGCATAGATGACGTTGTTCCGACCAAGTCGGTTCGGATATATCCCAACCAGAAACCGTGGATTAACGGCGATGTTCGCGCTGCCCTACATGCGCGTAACGCCGCCTTTGGTTCCGGGAATACGGAGGAATATACGAGAGCCCGTTACGACCTCCGTAAGACCATCGTCACTGCCAAGCGGGAGTATAAGGACAGAGTGGAAGAGAAATTCAAGAACCACGATGCGAGGGGTATGTGGCAGGGGCTGCAGACGATAACGAACTTCAGAGGGAGAACCAGTTGTGTAGAGAACTCCTCTACCTCCCTCCCAGGAGAGCTAAATACATTTTTTGCTCGGTTCGACGTAAACGGCAGCCCGCAGAAGCCAGCACCGACTGAGGAGACCAGCCAGCTGCGCATCTCGGAGGCAGATGTGCGCCGCACCTTCAAGCGGCTGAACATCCGTAAGGCGGCAGGCCCCGACGACATCCCGGGCCGCGTCCTCAGAGCATGCGCAGACCAGTTGGCAGGAGTCTTTGCAGACATCTTCAACCTCTCCCTGTCCCAGGCTGTTGTCCCCGCGGTCTTCAAGATATCCACCATCGTGCCTGTCCCTAAACAAACCAAGGTAACATGCCTGAATGACTATAGACCTGTGGCCCTCACCTCGATCGTTAGCAAATGCTTCGAGAGGTTGGTCAAGGACTTTATTTGCTCCGTGTTACCTACCACGCTGGACCCATGGCAATTTGCATATCGTCAAAATAGATCCACGGACGACGCAATTGCCATGGCCCTCCACACTGCCCTTTCCCACCTGGAGGGAAAGAACTGTTATGTGCGAATGCTGTTTGTGGACTACAGCTCAGCATTCAACACAATAGTTCCTGCCAAGCTCGACACCAAGCTGAGAGGTCTAGGCGTACCCCCATCCATGTGCAGCTGGATACTGGACCTCCTGTCGGACCGCCGCCAGGTGGTGAGGATGGGCAGCACCACATCAGAGCCACTGACCCTCAACACGGGAGCCCCCCAGGGATGCGTGCTGAGCCCTCTCCTCTACTCCCTCTACACCCACGACTGCATGGCTATGCACAGCTCCAACGTCATCGTCAAGTTTGCTGACGACACGACGGTGATGGGCCTGATCGCCGGCGACGACGAGACAGCCTACAGGGAGGAGGTCGGATCGCTGGAGCAGTGGTGCCAGGAGAACAGCCTCGCCCTCAACGTCAAGAAGACCAAGGAGCTGATCGTGGACTTCAGGAGGCAGAGGGGAGAGCACAGCCCTATCTCCATCGACGGCGTTGCAGTAGAGAGGGTCAGCAGCTTCAAGTTCCTCGGCGTGCACATCTCCGAGGACCTCACATGGTCCACGCACACCACACACGTGGTGAAAAGGGCCCAACAACGCCTGTATTTTCTCAGGCGTCTGAAGAAATTCAGCATGGGCCCCCGCATCCTGAGAACATTCTACAACGGCACCATCGAGAGTGTTCTTACAGGGTGTATCACCGCCTGGTACGGGAACTGCACTGCACTCGAGCGCAGAGCGCTTCAAAGGGTGGTGCGGACGGCCCAGTATATCGTTGGAGGTGAGCTCCCCTCCCTCCTGGACATTTACAACCAGCGGTGCGTGGCCAAGGCCAAACGAATTATAAAAGACATTGCCCACCCCAGCCACGAACTGTACTCACTATTACCGTCAGGCAGGCGATACCGCAGTATCAAGTGTCGTACAAATAGGCTTAGAGATAGCTTCCACAGTCAGGCCATCAGGCTGCTGAACAAGGGTGTATAACATATAACAATGTATATTTTATTACATTGATTTATATATACATATTGCTCTTTTCTGTGCTGATTTTTGCATTTTATAAATTGCATTTTTTATTTTTATTTTATATTCTTTATTCTATTTTTATTCTATTTTTATCTATTTTATCTATTTTTATCTTATTTTATAACTGCTGTCTGTCGTCGGGTATTGCACACAAGATTTTCACATCACTGCTTTATACTAAACTGTAAACTGTGAAGTGACAATAAACTTGACTTGACTTGACTTGACTTGACTTGATTGTGTGTATGAATGGGTGAATGTAAGGCATGACTTGTAAAGCAATTTGGATAAAAGTGCTATATAAAAGGCAGTCCATTTACCGTCTACCACACTCTCTTCAATGGAGTCGTAGCTTTTTATTTTGTCAGTTTGTGCAGCATGACTCGGCCCCGCGCTGAAACATGTGTCTGTTGTCGTAGTTGTTGTTTTTTAGTTCTATCTTTTAACTTTCTCTTTGTCGCAGTTTTCTCATGAATTATCCTCTGTCAGTGATTTCTAAACGGAGCACTACTTCAGGGCTAAACACTGTGTAGTTTTCATAACTTCATTTACCACAACACAATTTCACTTGTGTTCGTTGTGGATACAGACAGAGTCAAAAGTAAGCCATAACAGGTCACAGGTTATATTAAGATGAAACGTATGTGTGTGTGTGTGTGGTGTGTGTGTGTGTCTATGTGAGTGTGTTTGTGCATGTGTGTGCATGTACGTTTGTGTGCATGTTTGCATGTATATGTGTGTGTGTGTGTGTGTGTGTGTGGTGTGTGTGGGTGGTGTGTGTGTGTGTGTGTGTGTGGTGTGTGTGCTTGCATGTGTGTCTGTGCGTGTGAATTCACTTGCATGTGTATGTGTGTGTGCCTGCATTCGAGCATACGTATGTGAGCCTGTGTGCGTGTGTGTGTGTGTGTGTGTGTGGTGGTGTGTGTGTGCTTGCATGTGTGTCAGTGCGTGTGAATACACTTGTATGTGAATGTGTGTGTGCCTGCATTCAAGTGTACGTATTTGAGCCTGTGTGCATGTGCATGTGCGTGTGTGTGCGTGTGTGTGTGTGCCTGCGTGCATGTGTGTGTGTGTGTGTGTGTGTGTGTGTGTGCCTGAGTGCATGTGTGTGTGTGTGTGTGTGTGTGTGTGTGTGTGTGTGTGTGTGTGTGTGTGTGTGTGTGTGTGTGTGCCTGCGTGCATGTGTGTGTGTGTGTGTGTGTGTGTGTGCCTGCGTGCGTGTGTGTGCGTGCGTGCGTGCGTGTGTGTGTGCGTGTGTGTGTGTGTGTGTGTGTGTGTGTGTGTGTGTGTGTGTGTGTGTGCAGCATAAGACAACATAAATCAATCAGGTCCTTCAGGGCTGAGAGATACAATAACTTTCATCCTTTCGATGTGACGACATACAGCTCTGAACAGCATTGAACCGGATTACTTGCTCATGTACTTCCAGCAGCTCATATTCAAATTCAAATTGATTTCATGTTAAATGTTTAGAAATATTTTGCCTGTGACCTTAGTTGTTTATATCTTTTGGTGGCCATGTTGAAAGGAACTATTTGGATCAAGACAATATTTAATATTTGGTCCAAATAGGAGACAATTGACTGTTGGAGTAAAGAATATAAAAATACAAAAAAGGATCATTTAAAACTAGTTATAAGGCTTACCAGGTATATTGTACCATAAACGGTTTATATTGAAGTATGAAGTAGGTACAAGATACAAGATACAAAATATGTATTGGCCATTTGCAACAAGTACATTGGAATGCTTACCCCCCCAGTATGAATCTCCAAAACAATACCATACAAATAATATATACAATAAAATGAACAAAAAATAACAACAAGTACATGTGTTGAATTGTGCAAAAATATTTAAAAGCATTTAAAGTGCCAGTAGTGCAGTAGCATCATGAATACAGTGCAGTAACTGTGATGAGTCCAGAAAGTCCAGCCAAGTATGAAAGTGTAATGTTAATGACAGTGTTATGAAAGTGGCAGCACTCCGAGCAGTTCAGCATAGGCGCATTGCCTGTGGAACTATCCTTAAACCTGGTAGTCCTTGTGCTGCGTAACCGGCGACCGGACGGTAGGGGGGAGAAGAGATGGCTGCAGTCCTTTATGATGGACATGGCCTTCTTCCGACATCTGGTCCTAGGTAGTATATGGTGTTATTAATAGTATAGTATAATATTGCATAGCTTGGTATCACATAGTAGTGTTGTTGAAATACAGAATGCGAGAGTGAATAGGGAGTAAGCACTCCATTGTACCGGTTGACAGAGGGCCACCTGAGTCTGGACCACCGTCTTAATGGAATGCCATCAGTGCGCATTTCTCTCTGTCCTTCTACATGCTTCAGATACAGCCCTTAGGTCTTCTGCTGCTTGTCTTTTCAACCTCTTCGCCTCTTTCGTAAGTGAAAAATGTCGAGTGTTTCCAAAAAGTGTACAGACGGCATTTATGCCCTGAAGTTCTGGAACTCCAGCCCACAGAAAACATGAAAATCACAATCCTAGATCAACGCATTTCCTCCATTAAATTGTCTATAGTTCTATCGTTTTATGGCCCTTATATTTTGCTTGTTACTATCAAATTGCGCTTATGCGAATATTTACCCTATCATAATATCTTCAGAAATGTTTTGTTCCACCCCTCAGCAGTTTTCTGTTATGATTTTTTTTTGTATTACCTTACTGTTTTATAGCGCTGTTTCATCCTTTGTTTTGTGTTGAAATTGTTTCACTTCATTCAGTGTTCTTTAAAATAAATATGAGGTGCGGTAAAAATAATGATCTTGATATTATGATTGTGATGACCACGATGAAAAACATCATCATTCTTATTAGTAGTTGTAGTTGTAGTGGTAGTAATGACTGACGTTGTCTATCTTTTTGTACACATATAAAATAGGCAACACCCTTATTTTTCATTTTATTTGTCAGCGGGTAACATAAAAATAAACAAATAAATGACGTATACATGCAACGTGTGTTGCAGAGGCACACCCTCCTGCAGCATCAACACCAACCGCAAGATGTCGCTATTACCCCTCATTGTATTGTATGCGCGCAAATCATGCATGTGTACTAACTAGTGTGTGTATATTCTGTTTAATTAAGCAGAACCGACTCTGTAGTCTATTTCTAATTATTTGCGACATAGAAAGCGCTCTATATCCAACATTAGTCCAACAAACACAACCAGAGGTAAAAAATAAAATGACATTCCAGGTATTTCTGCGCTTCAACAGCAGGATTTGTTGTTCAACCACATGGAAAACATCTCCGTTAATTAACATTTATGCATACAATTGAATAGTGCAAAAACAAATGAATGATGTAATCATTGTTGTACAACAGCCCCACGTTTGGATTTCATTCTCCGTTTACTATCACGTTTCATGCCGACCTCTCTTCTTCGCTTTTTCCGGAATAATAGAGTAGCGTGTTTACAAGCCAAGGGAGACGTTGCCACCTGGTGGTTCGTTTTAAACACAGTTTATAGTTATTTTCACACAATTGGGAATAAAGGAAACATACATTATACTACATATAAAATGAAATGAGAAAGACATTACAAAATTAATGTTCACTTACTGCTTGACTGATAACCAATTGTTAGATTATTTTTTTTTAATCCTGGTAGCAAAGATTCAGTTTATTTTACTTTATTAATCCCGGCGAAGTTTCTGTTTCAGCTAAAGTGCTCAAGCTACATAACACATTTAGTAAATAGAAAATGTAATACAAATTAAACATTATTGTACATTAGGACAATACAAATATAGAAAAGTGTGCATGTATTCACACAATGGAGAATACAAATATGATGTAAACGCATTGTTTTATTACTATAATGGTTTATACATTTGATGGAAATGATTCACAGTGAGAACGTGTGTTATTGTGATAGGAAAGTAAAGCATGGTTTTCCTAATGAATGAATAAATCAGAACATGGCCACTAGGGGCGCTGTTTCCCATCCTCCTCACATAAGCGGGGGAGTGAGAGGTGCATGAAATGGAGAAAAATGGCGGATCATGTGCAGGTAAGCAGAGCTATATGTTTTGGTAATCAACCAACGCTGGCTGAATGACAAAGTGTATTCATACACGGATACAGGGGCGGTATTATTTTAATTTAAAATATAACTTTTAAAGCATGCACAAAGCGGGAGGTCCCCTTGTGCCTGTCCCCAGTAATATAAAGGATGTGTGTTGTGTTGTGGCCTGTCATCGTGCAGGCGGCTTATTGCATTAACGCTGTTAGCCGTAGCTATCATGCTACAGTTGTTGTCAAACCACAACAAAGCACTTTTGCGGTGTGAGGTGATGCGTTTTTACCCCAGAAGTGTGAACCGTTTCCGAGTTCAGAGCCGCGTCTGCATAACGACACGATTTTTAAATTCAGAATATGTGTAGTGTGGTAAACAATGAGGACATCCTTGAGGCTGGACGTCGTTGGGGATGCCAGCCAATGGCAGTCAGGGGTAGAAAGCCCCGGGATGGCAACACGCTGTACTTTACACAAGCCCGAGTGTGTTTAACACGATTTACCTTCGTTCGGGAGGGTTTTGTGACACCCTGGAAGCAGGACGAGCTGCCCAATGGCAGGCTAGTTGTCGTTAGCTTCCCACCGCACTGATACCAACTTCTCCCGCGCTGCCCCCATTCAAAAACATGTGTCGTTTTCCAGCGTTATTTAGTCGCTTATTTGACGTGCGACCAAATGTCTTTATATTGTTACTGCATGGACGGATCACACGCTTGAGAAGTATAGCATAGAGGGGGGGGGGGATGATGCTATGATAGCGATCCAGGGATCCATAGCGATGTGTGCATGGTCTCCTCTTGTAAAGAGCCATCCTGGTGGTACCTGGGTATGGTCTCAGCAGCACACCTTGTGAGGAATTGCATTTCTGGAAGTGCAAGATGGTTTTAACCATCAAGCCTTCGTGTGTTTTTGGATATAGCCGGTGTGTTTCGAACGAATGCATTGGATGTCCCAATGACCAACGGTATACACTTGTAACAGTAACTTCTTCATAACACGATCCGACGACTTGACATGGGCTAGGAAATGTAATATGACTGAGTGAAGATCTAATGTCCTATTTTGACCTGCTACAAACTGATCTCTTGACCTCTTTAAAAGTGGTAGTTTTTTTGTAAAGCAGGTGTGGAAGGTATTAAAATATTAAAGGGCAACATGTGCTCTTCAATGGCAATTGAATGTGTGTAATGGAGCTGTCATAATTTGTATATGGACATGAGGCCAAAATATGCATTTTTTTTTTCTATTTGTTTATATACATAAAACATAGAATTCAGAATTGAAATAGAATTTTTTTTTTTTTTATTCCCCTCAGAGGTCTACATGTATTCATTCTGTGTCAAATGGGGAGCCTATGGAAATGGGTTGTAGGTCAAACTTTAGCATTTGTATCGGCCTGTCCGTCAGCGGAACTTTTATCCATAAACGACAACCTCCGCTACACTACAACAGCCCCCCCCCCCCACCTGCCATTTTTACATGAACGCAAGAGAAGGCTACTGAATAATGCGCCAGTTCGGCTGTAATTTAAACCGCTTTGCCAAGGACCATCTGTGGGAGGTCCGAGTAAGTGTCCCTACGCACTGTTTCTCCAGCCCCACCCCCATCACCCAACATTTGGCAAAATAAAGATGTAATTCTGTTAGTTTAGTAGTGTGGGTCTCCTCATTGAGCTCGACGCCACGGTTCACACCTGACCGAAATGGGCTGCTCTCAAAGTGAAAGTGAAACCTCACGTGCCCACTTCAAACCTGGCATTTAAATGCGTCTCGGGTGAGCGGATATGGGCAGGTGTGATCCGGTCCCTCTGTCCACATCCATCCAGAGAATGAGGTCTGGTTGGTCAGAGAATGAGGTCTGGTTGGTCAGAGAATGAGGTCTGGTTGGTCAGAGAATGTCCCAATTATGATGATGGTTTTCAAAATTCAATATATTCATATGTAGCAAGTACAATGGAATTCTTAGTCCCCATGCCAATTTCAACAACACTATATTATGCTATTGTTATCAACAACACTATAACAATGCACTATAAAAAGAACAACAACGTGCCTAATGGATGATGTATGCATACATATTGGAGAGGGAGAGGGAGAGGGAGAGAGAGAGAGAGAGAGAGATGATGTTTGCCTGGAACATGCCAAGTAATAGACTCTGTAGTCTGTATTGTTTTGATTTCTACTTCTACACAACAACGCGTTGGTCTTTGCGAACGGCAGGGCACCCGTGTGCCCGCGTGCATATGGAGCGGGGGAAGCTCTGATCCCAGGCCCGGTGCGTGGCGGAGAGACGCAGGTGTAAAACTGACGCTGTCCACTTGCGTTGGGATCACCCCGAGATGCGTGTTAATGGTGTGTGTGAACAGGGGCCCTAGAGAATAGTTCATTCAGTAGAACAGAGGCCACAAGTGTGTGTGTGTGGGGGGGGGGGTCCTCCTGATTCGCCCTGGATTCTTATCTGGTCCCGACAGAGTTGTCTCTGAAGACAAGTTATCTGTGGCAATTACTGTGTGTGTGCGCCTTTACATTAGTCGGCTTCCTCCCAAACAAACGCGTACTACTCAATGCCATGTTATTATAGCTCTATAGCTAAAAGTTATTATATCTCTTTATCCAAATAATGAAATGAATGGAATGCGGGAAAAGTCTTTGGGGCTCTTTGCAGGTATGTGTTTTACGGTTATGTGTAACGGTTCAATGTATGTATATGTTTTTTTGGTAATGTATGTTTAACGGTTATGTATGTTTAGGTATATATGTTGAACGTTAATGTATGTTAATGTATATGTTTAACGATAATGTATTTTTATGTGTAATATACATAAACATACATTACATTATTATACATCACATCATATGTATGTTTAGGTATATGTTTAACGGTTATGTATACGTTACGGTGGTGTATGTTTGTGTATATGTTTAACGGTATGTTTTTAATGTTAACGTGTTACGTGCTCGACAGTATCTCTATGACGCCACAATGACATCTCGACAACGTTTTGGGAAGAGCGTGTTTTGTGCTTTTGTTTATCTGTTCATCAGTGTATCGTGTGAACACTGAACCGAGGCAGAAAACGCCTGATCTGGAGAGAGGTCCCGGGGTGGTCGTGTGTCATAACAGTCGCGTTACAGTAACCGTAATTGGGACTATTGTTTCCGGTGGTTTCTCGCTCACCTGGCTACTTCTTTGGTGTCATTGGTTCAACAATCCCCCATCAAAAGTTGATGGGGGATTGTTGTTGTTGTTGAATTCTGTGAAAGGTTTGAGACGTCCCGACCGAGGCAACCTGTTTGTCGTAGCTCTTTGTAGTTCTGTGAGATGTTGAAACATATTTTACCCTGTGACTCACTCTTTTTCCTTGTTTCCTATTTTTTTTTGATGGGTGAGGGGGAGGGGCGTTTACTGTTCAAGTTTACATGTAAAGTTATGAATCACCAGTTCGTAGAAGACAATGCATCCATTGATAAGGTTTAACTTTGAAAAACGGCCAGGTGCATTTGGCCGAAAATATGTACTTTTTTTTTCAAGCGGTTACTTTTACTTCGTGAGACTAGAAGAAAAATAATACATGAAATGTTGTTGGATGAAGTTTGACTTTGAGTAGGAATCAGAGTCAATTGATTACAACTTTGTCGCAAATATTTAATAATAACAACAGGTGAAGCCAGCTAACCGCTTGTTGTTGGGAATACTTGAGCTAAAAGTAAGGCAACCACTCACTTCACATTACTAAAGTCCAATTTCTTCTAAAGCCATGTACATATTTCTTGTGTGTGTTTGTGTGTAGGGCCTTGCCCAGCTGGAGATCCTATGTAAACAGCTGTACGAGACCACGGACACGGCTGTTCGGCATCAAGCAGAGAAAGCCCTGGTCGAGTTCACCAACAGCGCCGACTGTCTCAGCAAATGCCAGCTTCTACTGGAGCGAGGCAGCGTGAGTAGTAGTCTCTCTACACCTCTCTCTCTTGCTTTCCTCTGGGCTACTATTGGTCACCATTCCCGGCTTGGTGACCAAAAGGAGACGACGAGGACTGCAACTATGGTGTACCCAGCAGTAATATTATTGATAACTCCAGATCAAGGAATATCCACATGAGCCATGAAATGCATGTTTTATTTAATGTTATAAAGAAATATTCTACCCTTTTGGTGATTTATGGAATAAAATGGTTTATGTGAAATTACTTTTATTCCAACTACCCCCAAATGGACAATCTTGTAAGATGTAATGGTAAAGACAAGACCCAATTTTCAAAGTTTATTGCTTGAGACAGTGTAATATGAGCATGCTGTTGCAGGACCATTCTCAACCTTTATGAGGTCTTTTAATGTGTCTTTAGGGTTGTCTTTGAGGTGTAGCCGTTTGAAACGCAACAAGGAAGTAGATTTAAAATGATAAGTTGTTCCGAAAAGTTGGACCAGCTAATTGTCACTTCAACACTGACTTTTGAATGTTGAATGAATGAAAAGGAATCTCACCAGTCATAAGCTGTGTAATAACATGCATACGCATGTAGCTGCACATGTGTATGTTGGCGATTGCACCGTTTGAAACAATCCAGACACGCACAGTAAAACCAGTTTAACCATTTATTACACACACACACACACACACACACACACACACACACACACACACACACACACACACACACACACACACACACACACACACACACACACACACACACACACACACACACACACACACACCATGATAATGACCGTAGAAAACCAAATAGTGCCTGGAAAAAGGACCGTGAAAGACACCCAGTGGATCTAATTACCAATATCATCAAGTACCTTATTCAGCCCCTGCTAAGGTTCTGCACTGACGTCTTCTTTCTCTCTCTCTCTCTCTCTCTCTCGCTCAACGTCTGTCTTTCTGCTTGTCCCTCTGCAGTCTTCGTATTCCCAGCTGCTTGCAGCCACCTGTCTGTCTAAACTGGTGTCTCGAACCAGCAACCCTCTGCCTCTTGAGCAACGCATCGACATCCGTAAGTACTCCCCCAGAGATTGCACGGAGATAATAATGATGCAGTGGTACTCTGTGACCTCCAACTTCACAGCGGGAAACCTGGGCTCTCTCTCTCTCTCTAACATTTTTGGCAGTTGTGAAGTGTCCTTTATGAAGCATAGAGGTCATAGTCTGTGGTCCCGTCCAGCATAGCTGGTAGAGCGTGGCGTCGCTAGCGCAAACCAATGGCACTGCTACTGCACGGCCTTAGTTAAGGGTTAGGGTCACACTTTTCAGTATCTACCCATGCTGGGTCCAAAATGAACACTTATGCTAGCCAATGGTACATTACCATTACATACCATTTTGCAGGTTAAAAAAAAAACACATGGTTACATAAAACAATTGCTTGGCCGGTAGTTTTTTGACCTTGTTGCACCCATGCTAAGAAATGTATGGGCATTCACTGTATTCTAAAGGCTTTGTAGAAACACCCTCTCTATGTCCTCTATTATATCCCCCGGCGTGTGTGTATAACCAGGTTCAAGGATAGTTTTTATCCACAGACAGTGGGCCACAGAGGAGTGCTGCCACTATCATAACATTGTCATTAAGTGGTGTGTGTGTGGTGTGTGTGTGTGTGTGTGTGTGTGTGTGTGTGTGTGTGTGTGTGTGTGTGTGTGTGTGGTGTGTGGTGTGTGTGTGTGTGTGTGGTGTGTGTGTGGTGTGTGTGTGTGTGTGGTGTGTGTGTGGTGTGTGTGTGTGTGTGGTGTGTGTGTGTGTGTGTGGTGTGTGTGTGGTGTGGTGTGTGTGTGTGTTCTGGTGTCAGGGAACTATGTGCTGAACTACCTGGCCACGCGGGCCAAGCTCGCAGCGTTCGTGACCCAGGCGCTGATCCAGCTGTACGCCCGCATCACCAAGCTGGGCTGGTTCGACTGCCAGAAGGACGACTATGTGTTCCGGAACGTCATCGCCGACGTCACACGCTTTCTACAGGTACTGCTGGTAGTATGTGGTGGTAGTATGCAGCAGCAGTAGTGGTGGTAGTAGTGAGCTGTGTGTGTGTGTGTGTGAAGCCTAATTTATAGGTGCCATGCTTGAACTGCGTGAGCCAAAAATGACATAATCACGGGCCTCGGGCGAGCAGAGCACAAACTGCCCGTCCAAATGTCGTGGCAAAGGTGCGACTACAAATGCATGGCCATGCGTGCACACTTCACCATTTCAAGTTTCACTTCAAGTTCCACTAGTGTGTGTTTGTTTGTGTGTGTGGGTGCGTGTCACGATATGTGTGCGTGCGTGCGCGTGTGTGTGTGTGTGCGCTAACAGTATTGTGTATCTGTGTTTACGTAATGCAGCAGGATAGTGTGGAGCACTGCATCATAGGAGTGACTATTCTGTCCCAGCTGACCAATGAGATCAATCAGGTGAGTCTCACACACACACACACACACACACATTGGTTCCTCCTGAGATATACATGTTTTGATTGGTTGATCAGGGTTTTGTGGAGTGGCCGTGCTTCTAAAATAATGTAGGGCTGTACCCTCAACCTCAACCTCAACCCTCGTGGGTTTAAAAAAAACATGGGCATTATGATCATAAGCAAATAAACCTGGCTGCCTACAAGACAAATGCAAATAGCACAGTGGACTACAAACTGACACTCATGTTTCACTACCAATACCTGATGGATGGCTATGCCATTTTTAACAAATTACACTCAAATCATAGCTCTTAGATCATATAGACAGGCTGTAGATCTTGCCTACAGCACCTTTTAAATTGGTTAACATCAATTGCATTAAAGTTGCATATTAACCATGGGCAAGAGGTAAATAATCATTATTAAGAGAACTAATGCTTCACAAATGCTTTTAAAATGAGACCTAACTAAAATTTCAACGGTTGTTGGTCATGATGGATATCAGTTCTCCATCTCCACAAATATCGGCCAATGTTTGTTTTCATAGATGTGTTATTAGCCTATATTATAGTAGGACTTTATTATATAAGTCTAATTGAAGGCTATATTTTCTGTCAAATTGAATGCAGATGCTGACGTGAATTTATTGACGTGACATTGTGAAAGGTGCACTTGTTTCTGGAGGCGGTCATTTTAGTTGAGGCACCGTACCTCCCCCTCCTGGCGATTTGATTATGGATCCATATTGTGTTTCTATTGACGGGCAGGCGGACACCTCGCATCCCCTCACCAAACACAGGAAGATTGCGTCGTCCTTCAGAGACTCGTCACTCTTCGACATCTTCACCCTCTCCTGTAACCTGCTCAAACAGGTATGACCCCCGTGGTCGCCCCTACCTGCCCCTTAATGACCTATCTCTATTCACTGTCTTACCCCTACATGCTCCTTAATGATCTACATCACTGTCCAACCCCTACCTGCTCCTTAATGGACTGTCTATTCACCATGACCCCTGTCTTCCCCTGTATTTGGCTTAACGAACAAACAAATGAATGAAAACCCGGTCAGGCCTAACTGTCTAATTAAACTCTTGTTTGGTCGCATGCGCCCCCCCCCCCCCCCCCCCTCTGGTCCTCAGGCGTCGGGGAAGAACTTGAACCTGAACGACGAGTCCCAGCATGGGCTCCTCATGCAGCTGCTGAAGCTCAGCTACAACTGCCTCAACTACGACTTCATAGGAACCTCCACAGACGAGTCCTCGGACGACCTCTGCACAGTCCAGATCCCCACTTCCTGGAGATCAGGTAAGCCGGCAAGGGTTCCACCAATGAATGAATGAATGAATGAATAGTTTCAGTGTTTGTTTGTTTTGGGTTGTTTTTCGGTGTCTGAATAAAATGTGAGCAAAGTTGGGGGCCGGTTAATGTTTTTTTTACACCAAAGGGAGTTTAATGTGTCTAAAGTTGTGTTGTTTTTTTTTGTGTGTTTCTTTTACCTTTCAGCATTTCTTGATTCCTCGACGCTGCAGCTCTTTTTCAATTTATATCATTCCATCCCTCCGTCCCTGTCCCCGTTGGTACGTAAACGATCACTACATCCATCGGAAACAAAAACATCGGACCCTAACTTTGCTGTTGACACTGTTTTACACTGTTACACTGTTTTCTTTTGTTGCTTTACCCATTTTTAATGTGAATGTTTTTTGTCCCGTGTTCAGGTGTTGTCATGTCTAGTTCAGATCGCCTCGGTTCGAAGGTCACTCTTCAACAATGCGGAGAGGGCAAAGTTCCTGTCGCACCTCGTGGACGGAGTGAAGAGGATACTGGCCAACCCTCAGGTGTGACACACACACACACACACACACACACACACACACACACACACACACACACACACACACACACACACACACACACACACACACACACACACACACACACACACCACACACACACACACACACACACACACACACACACACACACACACACACACACACACACACACACACACACACACACACACACACACACACACACACACACACACACACACACACACACAGAGAGAGAGTTACCAGTCACTTTATTGTATTGTTATAGTATGATGTTGTGTTATAGCATATCATAGGTAATATACTGTTTACATTATAGTATTGTTTAGTATAGTATTTTTGTGGAAATTCCTACTGCTGCAGAGAATGGGGAGTAAGCATTCCATTGTACAAATGAACAACATCTTGAATCTTAATATATTAAATGTCGAAAAATAAACTATTGCAGAGTTGCCGATACACCTATCATTTACAAGTTGTCTGGGTGAGTGTAGGCCTCCATCACTGGGGCGTGTTCTATACGTTGTGTTGTAACCCCGTGTGAACTACGGCCCTCCAGTGTCTTCCGGACCCCAACAACTACCACGAGTTCTGCCGTCTGCTGGCAAGACTCAAGAGTAACTACCAGCTGGGGGAGCTGGTCAAGGTAGAGAACTACCCCGAGGTCATCCGCCTCATCGCCAACTTCACCGTCACCAGTCTGCAGGTATGGGCTGATCCGTCTCTCTCTCTCTCTCTCCGTCTCGGTCTTCTTGCTTACCCACCCAATCGGGTCGAGGTTCAGTTGAAGAATAACCGCTGACGTGTGAAATGTAAAACCACAGGTTATGCATTGGCTCCTTCTGATTGGTTGAAGCGGGTGCTGGGCTATGCAAGAATGCTTAACCCTTATTTTCGTTTAAATGGTCATGGACATTACCCGGGCCCAATTTTAGCCAGTAAACGGTGGATTGAACCCTGGCTGCTGTTCCTGTGGTTTGATCATAGAATGTTTACCCAGAGTTGAACCAGATTCAAAATATTTGAACCAAATACATTGGAATCAGCACTGCTAATCAGAACCAGTTCAATTCAAAACCAGGTCTAATGATCAGAAAAAAATGAATTAATTTATTGTAATATTTGGAAAGTAATTTCAGAGAGATTTTATATTCTGAACCAATTCAATTTAAGAGATTTCTTGTGATCTGAACCAAATTATTAGTCTAAACCAATTCAATTTAAACCTGATCTAATTGTATGAAACAATTTCCATTTACCTTATTATACCCAATCTAATCATATCAACCTGATTAATTCCAAATACCTCCAATATGAACTTTATTATTCATCTAACCCAGATTAATTTGTAATCATCTGAGCTAGTTATCATTTCAACCAGATCTGATAATATGGAAATGCTTCCCTTAACCTCAACTAGATTCATGTGGCCATTCTCTCTCCCTCTCTCCCTCCACTCTCTCACCCCCCCCTCCACTCTCTCTCACCCCGCTCTCCACTCTCTCTCTCACCCTCTCTCACCCCCCTCTCACTCTCTCACCCCCCTCTCTCTCTCTCACCTCTCTCACCCCCTCTCCACTCCTCCCCCCCTCTCCACTCTCTCTCTCACCCCCTCCACTCCTCCACCGCTCTCCACTCTCTCTCTCACCCCCCCTCTCCACTCTCTCTCACCCCCTCTCCACTCTCCTCCCTCTCTCACCCCCTCTCCACTTCTCTCTCACCCCCCTCTCCACTCTCTCTCTCACCCCCTCTCCACTCTCTCTCTCACCCCTCTCACTCTCTCACCCCCTCTCCACTCCTCTCTCACCCCCCTCTCCACTCTCTCTCTCACCCCCCTCTCCACTCCTCTCTCACCCCCTCCACTCTCTCCACCCCTCTCCTCTCTCACCCCCCTCTCCACTCTCTCTCTCACCCCCTCTCCACTCTCTCACCCCCTCTCCACTCCTCTCTCCCTCTCTCTTTCTCTCTGGTGTAGCACTGGGAGTTTGCCCCGAACAGCGTCCACTACCTGCTCAGTCTGTGGCAGCGGCTGGCGGCGTCCGTGCCCTACGTCAAAGCCACAGAGCCTCACCTGCTGGAGACCTACACCCCCGAGGTCACCAAGGCCTACATCACCTCACGCCTCGAGTCCGTGCACGTCATACTGAGGTGAGGGAGAGATCCATGGATTCAAATGGATTTAGGGTTCTGGGAAGGGAAATGATCACAGATGCTCGAAGATGGAAAAATAATCAAGTAAAAATGGAGAGAAGAAAATGGAAACAAAAATACAGCCGGGTACAGCAAATATGTACTGTGTATATACAGAATACTATAGAATATAGCATACTGGGGTCTGAATGTTATGGTTTTATTTGTTGTTGTTTTTTAATGTCACTGAATGTGACACTGATTAAGAGTCTGTACCAAACAAACATGTTTTCGTACTGGAGAAAAGAATCTGGAGAAAACACACGTGTGGATGCCAGGGCATCTGTGCAGCACTACAGTACATTTATAATGTGGTTTGACATTTACATAAAACACATTTGATCCAACACTACCCCAAAACATTGCAGCTTCTGCAATTTGGATATTGCACATGGCCATATTTAGAATTTGATAATATTTTGTGATAAAGTATTATTTAGCCATTATATACACAAAGGTGCATAACATATTAAAAAACTTAATATAAACTTATTATACTATATATATTACTGTAACTATAAAAAGTGTTTAAGATTCTGGGATATTGCACATTAAATGCAATGCGTCATATCTCAATCAATATTGATATGAAAATGAACAAGTGACAGCAAATTGACCCTGTTATCCTGAACCGTTTCTGACCCTGTCACCAGGTCTGTGAGGGTGGGGAAAACACATTATATTGATTTTTAAAAGATTTTAAGGAGTGCTCCTGTTCAAGTGCTACTAGAAATAGTGTTGGTGTTCTCAATCCACCTCCCTTCTTGGTCCTGCCTCGGTTTGATAGCTTGGGTTCCTTGTATAAAAGCGTCATACAGTGTTTCCCACATATCTGAAATGTACTTCTGGTGGTAGCTTGTGTGGGGGAGGTGGGGGGAACATTACAATACATACAACCTGTAACAACATTTAGTGTGCACAAAGATGGCGCTGTTGGTCAGAGCACTTAATCCTGTGTGTATGGGAAGGCTTCTGGTGCTGGTCCATTAATTGCTATCCGCAGACATGCAGCCAGGGGCCTACCTTGAAGCCTATTTCTTAGGTTTCTTAGGTTAGGTTTTACCTGAAATGAAAATCGGACAATTGGATTTAACCATACACCGAAATGACATCAAAAACATATTTAGTGCAGAAAGACAAAATGTACATGATCACCAAAACATGCGGCCTTTAGAGACTTCACTTAATGTGCAAGACGTTTTAATGAGAACAAAACACTGATGGATTTATTTTCCAAATTGTTTATTCAGTCCATTTATCTTTTATTATTATTTTTTTATTTTGTTTTATATGGGAACCTCGCAGTGCAAAACCCCCCCAAAATACCCTTTCAGTATTGTTAAAGTAGCCAGCAAAATAATTAGCACGCAGCGTCTTTCCCCATAGCCCATATGTGCCCTCTCTCTGAGGGAATGGTTCATCTCCCCCTCCGGGCGGAGACACAGGTCCCCCAGGGTAACGACACAATAGTGCAATGAATGGGCTTAATTTGCACTAAAACCTGGACTGCACTGCTCGGCAGCGCGTTCTCATGGATACCATTACAACGAGGATGGGTTTCATCCGAAAGATATATCATTTTTCCTTTTCTTTCCTTCGGTTGTTTGCTGTGACTGTTTAACAGATTCTTTGGTGGTTTGCTGTAACTGTTTAACTGATTCGTGTCCCATTGTCCTCTTTGTGTTGTGCCTTGTTTGCCCCTCTACTGTTTCCCCTCGAGGGACAATAAAGATCTGAACATCGTGTTCAACTCACAAAAACAGGTCATATGGACAAAGAATAATGCAAATATACGTTAGACTAAATACCAAAGATTAGGTCTGGAACGATTAGTCAATCGATCGACTTATCCAATATGAATGGAATCTAATTTTGATAAATTGTTTAAGTGATCATGTACAAATAATATTTGCTGCATAAAGTTGCAGTTCACAATTCAAAAGTGATGTCTAAATGTAGCATTTAGACATCACTTTAGACTCTGACACTTCTGACATATAGACACTTTTGTTGATGGCATTTGCTTTTAATTCTGCCATTTTATTGACTTTAATTGAACAAAAATAATTGTTAGATCAATTAACTATGAAAATAATGGCTAGTCGCAGCCCCAGTTGTGATTATTCAGTTTTTCCCTTTTCTCTGATGCGTTTCCATCGACCTCCAGTGGAACGGTGCTTCAGTCCTAACTGTGTGTGTGTGTGTGTTTGTGTCTGTCCCCTCCAGGGATGGTCTGGAGGACCCTCTGGACGATGCAGGCCTGGTGCAGCAGCAGCTGGACCAGCTGTCCACCATCGGCCGCTGTGAGTACGAGAAGACGTGTGCGCTGCTGGTGCAGCTCTTCGACCAGGCGGCCCAGAGCTACCAGGAGCTCCTCCAGTCCACCAACTCAAGCCCGGCCGAAGCCACCGTACAGGAGGGTGCGTGTTACACACACACACACACACACACACACACACACACACACACACACACACACACACACACACACACACACACACACACACACACACACACACACACACACACACACACACACACACACACACACACACACACACACACACACACACACACACACACACACACACACACACACACACACACACACACACAGTTGTTAAAGGTCCTGGGATTTTTGTACTTAGATTTTTCTATTTGTACTTAAAATTGTATATATACGGAGCCCCTAAAGCCCGAAAGTTATTTTTTTTAAAACCTTTCCGCACAAGATGCAAACTTGTGCGCACAAGATGCAAACTTGTGCGCACAAGATGCAAACTTGTGCGCACAAGATGCAAACTTGTGCGCACAAGTTAGTATCTTGTGCGAACAAGTCAGTGTTCAAGTCAGAGTGCAACCCTCTCTCTTGTGTGTCATCAGTAAAATAGCATTAAATACAATTCTATTTAGAAAAACAGGACATTTAAAGGGAAAAGACACAGTCTGCTGTGAATGACACAAAGCTATAAGTTGTCTTGTCCAGTTGTATTACATGAAAGACACACTAACAATCATGTGTGTAACTGTATCAAGAACAGAGTCTACAGGGTCAATTAAAAATGCTTTAATATGGTTCAACACTTACTTTGAACACTTAATGATTTATGATGTTGTCTGTCTCTACAATGTGTTGTCCACATATTCAGCATGACTTTCACATAATGAAGTTGATTAGTTGTTTTTTTTGCGAGTCAGGAGTAGCGGAAAGCTATTTTCAACTAGTTCACCCACCAAACACATAGCAAATTGACTTTCACAATAAAGCACTGAATGCCACCATATTTCACTTGAGAAAACAATTCATAAATGCAACTTACCCCAGTGGTCCTCAAAACAGAAATGACCTTGTAATCACAAAACATCTTGTGCGCACAAGATACTAACTTGTTCCCACAAGATAATTATCTAAGTTACCTTTTGGGACATTAGGGGCTCTGTGTATATACCATGTGTTTTATGTATTTAATTAATTGTTCTCTATTTATTCTATTGTTCCTTATCTCCTCTGGATTATTAAAGTACTCTCCATGAGAATGTACTTAGGCCAACAATGGCAGGAAATGCCCATGTTTAGGGCTTTGGTAACGGAGCCCATGTTGATGGAATGCATGCAGGCTATTGTAGATGATCACCAACACAACCTCATAGGTCTCATATTTGATCTAATAGGGCTATTTTACAGAAGGCTCTACCTTTTTAACTTTCCCCATTTTATTTATATAGTGCTGACTAACGGCGGGTTGTTCTGTGGTTTGCCGTGCAGGACGGTTGACATGGCTGGTGTACATCATCGGCGCGGTGATCGGAGGACGGGTGTCGTTCGCCAGCACGGACGAGCAGGATGCCATGGACGGAGAGCTGGTGTGTCGGTGAGGACATGGCTTCTTTAAGGGCCCCGGCTTGTACCAGTTGTATCCATTAGTACAACTTGTGTTGATCGATACATCATGAATCTTTGAACTATATTGGACAGTCCGCAGTGGCTCTAGTAATGTTCTCTGAAATCGGAAAATAAATCTGAAGAAATGGCCTCAAAGCATGTCGAGACAGGTGATCCTGGTCATGTTTCAGCAGTTAACACCGCTAGTCACCCACAGTGACTTGGACCACGAGTGTGCCTTTCACATCCGGCGTTAGATCACTTTTATTGCGTGAAGTGAATATTTGTTTAATTTCTGTTCTTTTTCGATTCCCCATAGGTTCTCTAATGTTATTGTTAAGCCAGGTTAAGTTGCTTTACTAACCCTTTTTGGATGGATCTTTTATCCATCATCATTGTGATCTCACAAATGTTGCGGATTTAGAAATTGCTTGTGATGGATGATCTGTTGGTAAAATTGTACACAACCTTAACCCACTGTTATATGTGCTCCACAGGGAGCCTCACAAAAACCTCTCATATGTCACATCAATGTACAGATGATGATGTGTGTGTTTGTGTGTGTGCCCCCAACAGCGTGCTCCAGCTGATGAACCTGACTGACTCCCGGCTGGCCCAGGCAGGCAACGAGAGGCTGGAGCTGGCCATGCTCAGTTTCTTCGAGCAGTTTAGGAAGATCTACATTGGAGATCAGGTGCAGAAGTCGTCCAAGGTGAGTCGACAGCCCCCTCCTATCCTGTGCTAGCGCTGTCCCGTGGCTTCTCTGGCAAGTAGGCAGATAATGGAGGACGGAGCGGACTTCACGGCAGTGACCCCATTGCAGGGGTTCAGTGTGTGTGTGTGTGGGGGTGTGTGTATAATCAACGAGTAAATACTGAGATGCAATCTACCAAACACACAAAGGGCATGGTTAACTTGGCGTCGCTTTGCATAAGCACAAGACCGTTGTTAGTAATAATAGTGACACATTTCCGAGTATTACTGGCTAGAAGTCATGTTTGACTAATGGTCGACAATAGTGGTGGTAGGAGAAGCCTCAGGATGAGTCCCAGGGGGAGGATGTGTTGTCACGGTTATTGTTCCAAACTCACGGGGGGGGGGCGGGCTCTGTGGACATGCGTGTTCTTTGTTCAAGCCAGTTGGATTCAGGAAATGGGGGTGAGATATGCCTGATGTGCCATATGCACATGTCATCTGTGTCCCCCACCATTCGCCCTCACTCTAAACTCATAGGGAGACAGACAGAGGGGGGCCAAGTGGATGGGGAAGAGTAGGTCCTTTGTCCCATGCCTTATGTCCTTATGTTGGCCTCTATATACACTGCTGACGGAGATACTTTCTAAAAGACCCCCTATAGGAGCGGCGCCTGTAGTGCCTTTACCCCCCCCTTCCTCCCCCTGCCCCTCTCTCCCCCCTGTTGTTTCAGCGCTGTTTTCTTTACCCGGCAACATGACGCGGCCAAGCTCATTGCGGCGTGCTGACTAAGTGTGTTCTCTAATGTGTGTGTGTGTTCTCTTGTGTTTGTGTGTGTGCTCCCAATACGTAGAATGCCAGCGGTGCACATCGGGAGGCTTGGTTGTTAGCGCCCCCTAGTGTTTGGGGGGGGGGGGGGTCCTCTTGTGAGCATAAGCCTAGCAGATGGTTCATGTTGGTCACCAGCAGCTCAATGGAGGGGGAAAAAAGCCAGTGAATGAACAATTTGTCTGTAAAATACTTTAGAAAACCCTAATTGAAGGGGTACCAGTAAAATTATTGGATGATGTCATAGTGAAACGTGGTTTTGATGCGATGAGTGTAGGGGGAGCTGCGTTGATGCCAAATTGTACATCCTTTTTACGATTCATACATCGCCTACATCTCTATGCAATCATTTTCCAGAAATAACAGAAGTAAGTTATTTTGTTGGTGCTTTTTTTTTGGTGTATGTATTATTTGAAACTATGAAGGAAAATTGGAATATGTTAATACAATGTAATCATATTGTCTCTTCAGTGTCATCTAAATGTCGACATACTAATAATATAGACTTCCTGATGGGGAAAGTGGTGAAGATTGGAAACGACATGTTATCCATCTCTGTGAACCACCAGATTCTCGTCTTCACCCTTGAGGGTATGGGTGTCTCGGGCTCTGCTCTCTCCTTGTTTGTATCCTACCTGACTGGACGCTCCTACAAGGTGGCACTGAGGATCTGTGTCAGAGCCACGCAGACTGACTGACTACTGGTGTTCCACAATGATTGGTCCTGGGTCCTCTCCTCTTCTTCCTCTACACAACATCCCTTGGTTCTGTTATCCACTCCCATGACCTATCCTACCACTGCTACGCTGACTACACACAACTGGTCTTGTCGTTTCCCCCTCCTATGACACGCAAGTGGAAACCAGCATTGCTGCGTGCTTAGCAGACTCAAAGTGGATGTCGATGCATTACCTGAAGCTGAACCTGGACAAGACTGAGCTAGTTTTTTTCCCGGCAAAGGGCTGTCCGCACCGAGACCTTGCTGTCACCATTGATGAGGCTGTGGTGACGCCTACTCGTTCTCGGCAAACATTGCATCAGCATTGCATTTTCTGCAGATTCCTCCTGTACAACATCAGAAGAATTCGGCCTTTTCTCACTGAAAAGGCTGCACAGGTGCTCATCCAGGCTCTTGTCATCTCCCGACTACGGCAACTCCCTCCTTGCTGGCGCCCCGGCATCTGCCATCAGGCCCCTGGAGCTCATACAGAAAGCTGCAGCTCGTCTGGTGTTCAACCGACCCAAGTTCTCCCACACATCTACCTTTCTTCGGTCTCTACACTGGCTACCTGTAGCTGCTCGCATCCAGTTCAAGACCTTGGTGCTAGCCTACAGGGCACAGCTCCATCCTACCTCCAGGCAATGGTTAAGCCTTACATCCCTGCCCGTCCACTTCGCTCTGCTTCTTCGGGCCGTCTGCTTTCCTCCTCGCTAAGGGGCCCTTGTGGCCGAGATACGCGGCCGGTCACGGCTCTTCTCTGTCCCCAAATTGGTGGAATGAACTTCCCACGGATGTCGGAACTTGTTTGCCAACTTATTGTAGTTTTACCTTATTGTACTTTTTCCTGAACTTATTGTACTTTTACCTGAGTCCTGGCTCAGTTCTTAGAGACATGTTAGGAATGAAATGCACTTTTGACTACTGGTGACGAGTTGTTCTCTTACCTACCTTTTGTTGAAACAGACTATTGTAAGTCGCTTTGGATTAAAGCGTCTGTGAAATGACTGTAATGTTATGTAATCTCTGGTCTTCAACACCAGAGCATCCCAAGGCTGCTGGCTTAGTCCCCAGCTGTACCCTCTGTACACACATGACTGTACAGCCACACACACTCAAATTCTCAAGATTGGAGACGACACCAAAGTCATCTTCCTGATAAGCGACGACAATGACAGATGGAGTACAGAGATGATTTAGTCCTGCTGACGCGATGGTGCAGGGACATGCACTGAATGTCAGCAAGACTAAGGAGCTCATCAAGGACTTCAGGAGGCACCAACAGCCATCAGCCTGGGCGGGGCACGGGTGGAAATAGTCAGTTCATAGAAACTTCTGTTTCGTGAAACTACAGCTCTCTGACGACCTGGCGTGGACCCAGAACACTGAGGTCATGCTGAAGAAGGCACACCAGCACCTTTTATGCGGTGCCTCAGGAGAAGAGGCATAGGCAAACGGTGGCTGGTGAACGTCTACTATGGCACCATAGAGAGCGTCTTGACGAGTGGCGTCACTGTTTGGTACGGCAACACCACTGCACAGGACAAGAAAGCCATCCAGAGGGTCATGAGGACGGTGCAAAAGATCATCGGGTGTGCACTTCCGTGCTTTGATGAGATCTTTAGGACCAGATGTCGGAAATAAGGCCATCTCTATCACAAAGGACCGCAACCACCCTAGGCACTAACTTTTCTCCCCCCTGTTGTTCGGTCGCCGGTTCCGCAGCATCTGTACTACTAGGACTACTAGGTTCAAGGACAGTTTTTATCCACAGGCAGGTGCCTACTGAACTGCTAGGAGTGCTGCCACTATCATAACATTGTCACCCATATTACATTGCACTATCATACTTTTACTGGACTTTCTGGATTCATTACATTTACTGCACTGCTTTGCACTGCATTTCACTGTATTGATGGTGCTGCTGCACTACTGGCACTTTAAAATGCATTTTGCACAATTCAACATATGTTTACCATCCATCAGTCACTTTAGTTTTTATTGTGTACAGTATTGTTATAGTTTTGTTTATAGTATAGTACATAAAGTATATAGTGCTTATAATATATACTAAAGCATATCATAGGTAGTATATAGTGTTATTTATAGTATAGTATTGTTTTAGAAAACATCTGAATCAGAATATGTCTGGTGACTTTGATATTGTGATAATGATAATAGACCTCTTGATAATACCAGATGGCGTACATTGTAGTTCTTTGGCTTGATATTCATATATATGGTGCTGATGTTGACTGTCGTAGTTTATTGTTAAATTAGTGAATTAATTAAGGAGCCGGTAGGTGTAGTAGACTGCGGACATTGGGCATCGAACGCGGTACCTTTTCGTCTGAGAGTAAAACACCCCGACTACTAGGTGGTCCTACCCTGGTGATGAAGATGCTGCCTAGATGACCTACTTTTGTTACTAGTTACTTTCTGGACTCATTAGTTGCTGCGCTGTATTCATGATGCCGCGGCACTACTGGCACTCTAAAACATGCTTGTTGCACAATTCAACACATATATATCGTCCATCAGTCACTTTAGTATTGTTATGTTCATTGTGTACAGTATTGTTATTGTGTTGTATAGTATACAGTGAACTCGTACTGCGGGAGGGAATGGAGAGTAAGCGTTCCGTGCACATGTACAAATGAAAACCTCTTGAATAGATATCGCTTGACCTTGAAGGAGGGTTGGTGTCCAACAATCCCCTTTTTTAAATGCTGGGGCTACGGAAAAGAGAGGGCTATGGCTATAATAAATAATACAGTATCTATGGCTGTATTTGTGCATAATAATAGAAAATCACAATGTTTTCATGTGTTATTCCCTCAGCTTTACCGCCGGCTGTCTGATGTCTTGGGGCTGAACGATGAGACCATGGTTCTTAGTGTATTTATTGGTAAAATGTAAGTCGATGGTTTAATTACATTGGTCATTTGTGCTCAGTAGCTTTGTGGTATATTTGTCAAATGTGTCCTTGGTGGTTAAATAAAGCTTTGGTTTGCTTTTTTTTTTTTTTTCTCCCAACAGCATTACCAACCTGAAATACTGGGGTCAGTGTGAGCCAATCACCTCCAAGACTCTCCAGCTCCTCAACGACCTCTCACTAGGATATCCTTCACTGTGTGATCACTCATCCCTTCCCGTCAAACTTTGGCCTCTATTCTCAATCATACCAATGTGACGCTTTAACAAAACGACCACATCGTCGTAAAGTAAAGGGGGGGGGGCCACTTGATTGATTTCAAATGTATGTTCAAGCATTTATTTTTCCCCTCCCAAGCGGTTGTGTTCACCTTGACACCAGGCTGCACGTACAGCAGTGTGAGGAAGTTGGTGAAGCTCACTGCTGTCCAGTTCATGTTGAACAACCACACGGTGAGTACACGCGCGGCGTGACGTATGACCGCAAACTTTGATTTGATTTAAAGGAGCGTTCTCTTGGAATGAGAGACACGAGCAGCAATGCAATCGAGCGTCTTCAGTGAGACGGAGATGGGTGTGCGTACGTCTTACAGGGAAACGTTCACACGGAGGACGGTGACTACAAGGGGAGGAAATGGATGGGCGTGACCGTTGTAGAGAGTTAAGGGTCCGGACATGGCTGAAGACAGCCATGGCAGGAGAGGTCAAGTTCATTTGCAATAAACATTGCAAATTCTCTTGACTCACAACGGGAGTCAGAGTTTATTAGTAGTACATTGTGAAGTTGGAGTTAGTCTGTAGTCTGTACAATCAGGGAGGTGGCTGTTTTTGAGGCGCAAATAGACTTTTTGCAAAGGCTTACTTAATGAACTATATGGTATAGAAGTGTAGTTCATATTTTCCACAAATACATCTAATATCCCTATATTACCCTATCCTTGTGCCTCAGTGTCTAAACTTTATTTTCACATAAAGTAGATTTTGAACGATTTTGAAATCTATTGTGTTGTGTACATTTTCCGGATATTTTTGAACATGTGTCAAATGTGTCTGCCTTTCCAGAGTGAGCACTTCTCCTTCCTGGGAGTGAACAACCAATCGAATCTAAGCGATATGCGTTGTCGCACCACGTTCTACACGGCACTTGGGCGCCTCCTCATGGTGGACCTGGGTAATAACACTGGTCAAGTGTATCCTCGTCATTTGTCCCAACGAATGGAACTCTATTATTATTTATTTTTTTGAGGCAAAATATCAATTAAATTTTTTTGTTTTGTGATTTATTTATTGATTGACTAATTGTTTTTGGGGGGGATTTTAGTAACCAATTCAAGGAGAGGGGAACGGTTAACGATAAACAAATTACTGAAACAAAGCAAACAAATGAAGGCTTTATAGAGAGTTCGCAATGATTAACTTGTGGTGGTGCTTGACACGTGTCTGCAGGGGAGGATGAAGACCAGTTTGAACAGTTCATGTTGCCTTTGACGGCCGCCTTCGAAACTGTGGCCCAGATGCTCAGTACCAACACCTTCAACGAACAGGAGGCCAAGGTAAACGCACACGCAACGCACGCACACACACACACACACACACACACACACACACACACACACACACACACACACACACACACACACAGCGTCATAATTATAACCGCACCGCACCACAACACCAACCAAGAACTAAAATGGTATCATTTTAAACGGAGCAAACCACACAGAACCCGAAGCATGGCTTTTTTCTGCTTCAAGTAGGATTCTGGCTGCGAAAATTCTATCAACTTGTTTGGTCTGTCTCGACGCCAACCGTGTGCTTTGGACTTAAGTGTAACCCAACGGTTTTGCGGTGTTGTCGTTCCCCCCCCGCCCACAGAGGACTCTTGTGGGTTTGGTGCGAGACTTGAGAGGCATCGCCTTCGCCTTCAACGCCAAGACCAGCTTCATGATGCTGTTCGACTGGATGTATCCTCACACCCCCTGCTATACCTGCTGCCCACCACCAGGGGAGCTGTTGTGTGTGTGTGTGTTATATTTTTTAATGAATGTATTATTATTTTATGTTCAGTTTCAATTTATATATATATATCCATACTACTATGGATAATGGGACAGCACATGGAGATAGAAGTTCTCTACTATGTACTATTTAGCAGACACTTATCACAAAAAACTTCCAATCAGGAGCCGGTACAGGGCTGCAGTAGCTCACTCTGTTAACTTGGGAACTGGAGGGTCTCCAGTTCAAGTCCCCGAAACAGACCAAGTACGGAGTGGGAACTGGTACTTGGGGGAAAAAAAGTGCCAGTTCGCCTCCTGGCCACTGCCATGGTGCCCTTGAGCAAGGAACCAGACCCCATACACTGCTCCCTTGGCGCTGTGTGTATATATACAATTGCTGCCCACTGCTCCTTATACTACGATGGGTAAAATGCAGAGAAACACATTTCACTGTGTGTATACATGTATGTGACCAATAATGAGGATGGATGTGGTCGTGGGGATCGAACCCAGTGCCTTTTTAGTCTGGGACTTGGAACACCCGTGTTATGCTGAAGTCTGTCCTTAACCCAGAGCACCAGATACCCGGCCTACATGCCCATCCTGCAGAGAGCCATAGAGCTGTGGTACCACGACCCGGCATGCACTACACCTGTCCTCAAGCTCATGGCTGAGCTCGTCCACAACAGGTGAGGGTCGCCCGATGGCCAGGACTTCACAAATTCTATGTTTCTATTTACATTTTTAATTAATTCCATGAATATTGATATTCACCGAAATATTTGAATCCTTTTTTTTTTTTTTTTTTTTTTAATAAATCCTCTTTTTCATTGACGGTAATAAGTTGAATTGACAGGACTGAGGGGAAATATATTGATATTAGTGTTGATAAAAAAAAAGTAGTTTAACTTGATGATTCTTAACTTGATGAAGACTTACCGTAGTTCTAATTTTACTTCATTTATTTAAAAATGATAGTCCATCAATCACTTAATTGTTCTTTTTATGTTCATTTTTTATTTTATGGTGTATAGTATAGATATAATTGTGTTCTATAATTTCATACTGCGAGAGGGAATGTGGAGTAAGCGTTCCATGGTACTGGGCAAATACAATTCTTGAATCTAGTTATTAAAGTTTTTATTACACATTTATTGTGTTTGTGGATGGGGTCGTGCTCCTCAGGTTCTGTGCTCCTGAACTAACGTTCTCCCGTCTCCTCTCTGGTCCTCTCCTCCCTCGGCCCCCTGCTGGACCCCCCCCCCCCACACACACAGGTCCCAAAGGCTACAGTTTGACGTGTCCTCGCCCAATGGGATCCTTCTGTTCAGGGAAACCAGCAAAATGATCACTACCTACGGTACCTCCACCAGACTATACCTACCCCTCCCTGCCCTTCCTCCTCCTCTTCCTCACTCCAAACCCCCCTCCTCCCATCACCACCTAACTTTCACCTTTGACCTTTTGACCCCTTTTGAGGTGAGCTCTCCGCAGTTGCTTTTTTTTTTCACATATCTTCACACAAACCAGAACAATTCTTTGATGTGCGGAATCACAAGCTGATTTTAATTTCTTATTTTTTATTTTCAGTGAATATTCGAACAAAATGAAAACGATGAGCCTTACCTTAGCTATCTCTCTCTCTCTCTCTCTCTCGCTTTAACGCCACCCATTGGTTCCCCCGCCCTCCCGTTGCCCAGGTAACCGCATCCTGACGCTGGGCGAGGTGCCCAAGGACCAGGTGTACGGGGTCAAGCTGAAGGGCGTGTCGGTGTGCTTCGCCATGCTCAAGGCCGTGCTCAGTGGGAACTACGTCAACTTCGGCGTCTTCCGGCTCTACGGCGACGACGCCCTCGACAACGCCTTGCAAACCTTCATCAAACTGCTGCTGTCCATCCCTCACAGTGACCTGCTGGTCAGTTTACTATAATACTACTATAATAGTACAATACTCACAAACTGCTGCTGTCCATCCCACACAGTGACCTGCTGGTCAGTATACTATAATACTACGATAACACTAGTACTACTACTACTACTACTACTACTACTACTACAATACTCACAAACTGCTGCTGTCCACCCTACACAGTGACCTGCTGGTCAGTATACTATAATACTACGATAACACTAGTACTACTACTACTACTACTACAATACTCATCAAACTGCTGCTGTCCATCCCTCACAGTGACCTGCTGGTCAGTATACTATAATACTACTATAATACTACTATAATAGTACAATACTCACAAACTGCTGCTGTCCATCCCACACAGTGACCTGCTGGTCAGTATACTATAATGCTAATACACAATCTTATACTATAATACACAATCTGAAGCTTCTCTCCCAATAAAGTGTCATTGATTTAAAAATAAAAAATAAAGTGTACACACACTCACTCACGCTTTCAACACTCACACACACACACACACACACCCCTATGGTGTGTGTCTTGAAACGGATGTGGACTGGAATCCCTCATGTTGTGGTGTTGTGTTGTGCAGGACTACCCCAAGCTCAGCCAGTCGTTCTACTCTCTGCTGGAGGTCCTGACCCAGGACCACATGGGGTTCTTTGCCAGTCTGGAGCCTCACGTGGCCATGTACATTCTGTCCTCCATATCAGAAGGACTCACCGCGCTGGGTAACACTCGCATACACACTCGCATGCACACTCACTCACTCACAAACTCCGTGTGTGTCTCTCCGAGTTTGAATGCATTTGAAAAAGGAGGGTTTGCGTTGTATGATGGTGACGTGATTGGAGAATGGAGAGGGGGAAAAAAATGTTTTTGTGTGGACGTCTGGACAGCGTTTTCAACAAAATGCAACGTAATGGATAGAAAAGTATGTATGGAAAGTATTAAACGATATCTGTGTATCGTGTTTTTGTTGGTCTGTATATACTGTATGTTCATCTAAAAAGTACTGCTTTGAGATCTGTGACAAACATGATTGCATGATGTGTACATACTGTATGTATAAAAGACATTTGATGGAAATGTTGTTGTTGATTACAATTATTATTAGAAAGTATTAATCTAAAATTTTGAACACAAACATTGTGAACGTGGCCTTCTGTAGACGCTACTCAGATCTATATTGTGACGACGGTGTTGATTTTGTGTGTGTGTGTGTGTGTGTGTGTCCAGATACGATGGTGTGTACGGGCTGCTGCTCCAGTCTGGACCACATCGTCACCTACCTGTTCAAGCAGCTGACGCGCTCCACCAAGAAACGGCCCGCTTCCATGGCGACGGATGACCGCTTCCTCCACATCATGCGGCAGCACCCAGAGATGATCCAGCAGGTGGGCTTGCGGGCGATGGGGACGGAGGGTTTTGTGGACCGTGGGCCTCATGTTCCCCATAGACTGGGACTGCTGGTGGAACTCTTGCACAATGCCCCATTTTGTTGTTGGTTTAGTTTTTAGTCTAGATTCAGTAGATGGCCTTTAAAAAAAGATATACCCTTGTTAAATATCACTTTTTATTCAGATTCAGATTACTTTATTTATCCCGAGGGAAATTAAGTAAAATTTTCCATTATTCCATTATTTGGTATATTATTTCCTCTCTGGGAGACTAAAACTGGCAGCAGATCAGAGGTGCATTTCAAATGGTCTTGCGGCAACTCTTGAATGAGTGGTAGTCTCTACGTAGCTGTAGAGATGTGTGCTTGATTCAATAGATGCTCATTTATGTGTCAATCCAATGTGGCCCTTCCCACCCCCTAGGGAACGACTGGGACAAGATAAGTTCAATTGTAATAGCAACAAGAACAAGAACCCAGCCAACCTTAATACACTACGCTTCTCTGTTGCGTGACACCTTCCAAGTTAATTTGTCCATTCAGCAACAGCCACTGAAACGATAGCGACAATGATCGAGGGTAACCTAAGAAAATGAGCGATTGAGCGAGTATTGAAGATTCAGGTTCAGTGCCTAAGGAAAGGCTGCTGTTGTGTGGTCTCACCTCGGTTACAAGGCAACTGTAAAACAGTGCGGGTTGATGAGAAACCGTGAGAATCCTTTGACAAAAGCTCCATCAAGGAACCATCGAGAAATATTGCTTCCTTTCTTCTCTGCCCAAACTTCTCAAACCGGACCTGTGGTCTTTTTATTTATTTTTTACAAAAAATGAGTTTTTGCTTTGTCATTATGGGGTAGTGTGTATATTGATGGAAGAACAAAAATACATTTACTCCATTTTGGTACTTTTTAATAAATGAAGAAAATGTCTTGGTGACTCCAAACTTTTAAAGTAGAATCAAGTACTCGATGATTCAAGATTCAAGATAACTTTTATTTATCCCGAGGGAAATTAAGGTGATCCAAGATGATCCAATGGTGGTGATTCAATATTTCTGTCCAAACCTGCCCCTCCTCCCCCGCCCCTCCCTCCTCCTCCTCCTCCTCCTCCTCCTCCTCCTGTGTGTCGCTAGATGCTCTCCACCGTCCTGAACATCATCATCTTCGAGGACTGCCGCAACCAGTGGTCCATGTCGCGGCCCCTGCTCGGTCTCATCCTGCTCAACGAAAAGGTACAGGTTAGAAACATCGTTTACTCCGCTCTCACACGCAGACATGTTACGCCAAGATCGATTTGTTCGTTCACATTGTGTGTGTGTGTGTGTGTGTGTGCGCTTGCGATCTTTTGTGTGCAGTATTTCGCGGACCTGAGGAACAGCATCGTGAACAGCCAGCCTCCGGAGAAGCAGCAGGCCATGCATTTATGTTTCGAGAACTTGATGGAGGGCATAGAGCGCAACCTGCTCACCAAGAACCGAGACAGGTGGGTCCCAAATGTCCATCCATCTGCCCCCCCTCCAAACATCGACCCCCCCCCCCCCCCCTCCTTAAAAGACAATTAAGTTAAAAAATGTTCCGTGGTATTCATTTAATCCAAAACGTTTTTGTGCGTTTGGTGTCTTTCGCGTTCTCCTCCAAATCCTTTTTGGTCGTGACCTTTTTGTATTGTGGAGCGACTTTTTGTCACAAGATGATGGTGATGATGGTGATGATGAAGCTCTGTTTTGATTTTTTTACCATACATTTGTTTGAGTGGGAAACCTGTTGGATGGTGACCTTTTGACCTTGTGACTTTCTAAATCTGTCTGTCTGTGTGTGTGGCACTCCACAGGTTCACCCAGAACCTGTCTGTGTTCCGCCGCGAGGTCAACGACAGCATGAAGAACTCCACGTACGGCGTCAACAGCAACGACATGATGAGCTGACATTCCACACGCCCAGAGTCGGACCCCAGCGGACCACCCCTGCCACCGCCGCTACCGCCGCCACAGTCTCCCCTTCCTCCTCCTCCTCCCCCCACCTTGTCCTCCTCCTCTTGGTTATACCCCTGCTAGCGTTTTCCTCCTCCTTCCTCCTCTTCATCACACCTCATTTCCATGTCGCCGTCTCCAACGTAGTTTATTTCTATTTTTGTTTGTCCTCACCTTGGGCCCGGACGCCTGGGAGGACTTTTATGCGGAACCCCCCCCCCCCCCCCCCCCCTTCTCGCCTCGCCGGGCCGGAGGACGTATCGATCAATAAAAAACAACAACTTTCACACCCTGTTTACGTTGTACACATGTTCCTGTTTTTGCCCCATCCCTCATCCCCTCCCACCACCACACCACCCCTTATTCCTCGCCCCACCCTTTTTGATATGAGCATAATATAAATATATACAGATCTATTTTAAAGCCAGACTGCAGAGGCTTCCATAGGCAAATTCCTCTGGCGGGAAAGGATGGGGGAGGGGAGAGAAATCCTGAAAGGGGGGTGGGGGGGTGGGGGAGGGCGCACTTCTACGCATTCTGGATGGAGGGAATGATAGAGATGGAGGGGTGTGTGTGTGTGTGTGTGTGTGTGTGTGTGTGTGTGTGTGTGTGTGTGTGTGTGTGTGTGTGTGTGTGTGTGTGTGTGTGTGTGTGTGTGTGTGTGTGTGTGTGTGTGTGTGTGTGTGTGTGTGTGTGTGTGTGTGTGTGTGTGTGTGTGTGTGTGTGTGTGTGTGTGTGTGTGTGTGTGTGTGTGTGTGTGTGTGTGATGAAAGATTTGAAATGCGACACGAGAGAGAGGGAAAACAGCCGGTAACCGTAGTGATCTGCTTTCTGCCTGCCTTGTATAGAAAAAAAGAAAACACCAGAAACAAAGTGTACATTTTTTTTTTCTTCTTTTTTTTTCGTAACATTTTGAACAATGTTTATAATGAAAAGAAAAATACACAAGCATAATTGAGTGTGACTGAGTGCGCTTTTTTCAGTAATAGTGAGTTAGTTCCACTCTGTGTGTGTGTGTGTGTGTGTGTGTGTGGGGGGGGGGTGGGAAACGTGTTAAAACGGAGGGCCGGGGGGGGGTCAACCGAGCTGTGGATTGGGTAGAACATCGCCATGGCAACAAGGTTCTATCAATGCTCACGGAGGCTGAGGCTCCGGACTTGCACGTCTGTACATCGAAGATCGGTGTCGGGGGGGGGGGGGGGGGGGCTGGTGGTGTGCAGTGTGTGTGTGTGTGTGTGTGTGTGGAAAATGGCTACAGGCCTCTTCTTCCTCCTTAAATCATCGCTACACACCAGACCACACCACCACCCCCCCCCCCCCCCCCCACCTGCCCTGGCAGTGGAGGTCTTTTGTGGGACCGCTTCCCCCGCCGCTACGGTTGAGTCAGGGTTGTGTTCTGCGTGTGTAAGCAGTGTGGTCATCTGCTAGATTCGCACCCTCTGGTAGGCTGTGTGAGTGTAGCGTCCCCGCCCCTTTTGTTCACACGCCTCTCTGGTGCAGAGGCCGTGTGGAGTCCTGGTTGAGTGTGCGTGTGTGTGTGGTGTGGGAGGATTGAGTAGCGTTCCGTTGCCTGGTGTGCATGTGCAGTCTCATGTTGCTTGGGGGTCGGGGTGGGGGGGGGGGGGTTGTGTGGGTGGTCTCTCAGCGGTCCTCACTGGATCCACCTTAAGACCGTTCTGGTTCCGAAGCGTTGGGCTTTGGCGAGTGTCTGGTCTTTAAGAGCTCCCACATGAAGGAAATCTTGTTTTTAATTTTTAAAGAGAAAAAAAATAAATAAATTCAACATCAAGCTTTTGATAAAGAGGGTCGGAACAGTGTAAAATAAAATCAATAAAAGAAATGGTAAACGCAAGCGACTTGGTATTTACTCTGCGAAGTTGTGGCTAACTCTTTATTTTATTTTTTTTGCGACGACTAGCTCATCTCTTAACGTGTGTCGGCGCTCGTGGCGTTCTGAGTTCCTTTCATTATTTTTTTTTTTTCATTTGGTTTCTGTCCCTGATGTGAATGTGTCGGGTCCATCGTGTGAGTAGCTGTTTGAATTGTTTGGATGTCTGCTACATATAGTGTAAGCATTGTGACTGCAAATAAACCTCATTGGTTTGTACACACGCGCTGCCTCTTGAGTCTTCATTCTCTAAAAAATGTAATTAAAATCACGCAGGAGGACAAGGTTTTTGTAAAATGTATTTATTTGTTTTCCTGGTATCTTGGGAGGTGTGGGGGGGGGGGGAAACAATTGGGTTAGCAGAAAACACTGCTCATGGTTGACAAAGTAATGTACAATACATACAAGTAATTGAGGAAAAAAGTATACAAATACTACAAGGAGACTGGTTAACATATGGATAATGTCTCTGGTGGAGAAACTTAGGATTCCATGAGTCTTCTGTGGGAGGGGGAAACGATGTCTTCAGGACATTTAAGAAGGTCCATGACTTGGGAGGGGTTTTATCAATATTGGAAGTCCTTGGATCCTTGGGAAGGCTTTAAGGGGGGGGGGGGGGGGGGTCTCCGTGGGTGTGAGGGCGTCAGGCGGTCAGAAGCTAACTCTTGTCCGTCTTGGATGTAAACACGGGTGTGTTGAGGCCCTCTCTGTTGCGGGCGATTTCGATGCCGAAAAACTGGATCCTTGTGGCTGGAAAACATGGGCACCATTATTCACTGCCATTTTTAAAATATATATACACAGTTCCAGTCAAGCTTGACCACACCTCATTCAATGGCTTTTATTTATGTTAATGATTTTCTACATTGTAGATTAATACTGAAGACCTAAAACTGGGGTTAAACCAATAAGAATGTTTTAGATTATTTTAAGTAGCCCTTTTTTTGCTTTGGACACTTGGCATTCTCTCAATCAGCTTCATGGAGGTAGTTCCCTGGAATGGTTTTGAATGTACAAGTCAGGCTTGTCAAGTCAATTTGTGGAATTTTGTGTTTGAGACCATCAGTTGTGTTGTGCAGGGTTAGTACACAGTGGATAGCCCTATTTGATTGTTGTAATCCATATTATGGGAAGAACCACTCGGCTCAGTAAAGAGAAACGACAGTCCATTACTTTAAGACATGAAGGTCTGTATATCCAGAACATTTTTTGAACTTTGTATCCTCCAGTGCAGTCGCAAAAACCAACGCTATGTTGAAACTGGCTCACGAGGACCAACCCAGGAAAGGAAGACCAAGAGTTACCTCTGCTGTGGAGGATAAGTTCAACAGAGTTACCCGCCTCAGAAACCGCTAATTAACAGCACCTCAGATTATTAGAGCCCACAAATTCTTCACCGAGTTCAAGTAGCAGACAAATCAACCTCAACTGTTCAGAGGAGACTGCGTGAGTCAGGCCTTCATGGTCAAATTGCTGAGAAGAAGCCACTACCGAGGATGAACTAGAGGAAGATAATTGTTTAAGCCAAGAAACACAAGGAAGGTACATTAGACCAGTGGAAATCTGTGCTTTGGTCCAACCGCTGTGTCTTCGTGAGACACAGAAGGTGAGTGCATGGTTTCTGCATGTGGGGTTCCCACTGTGAAGCATGGAGGAGGTGTGGGGGGGGTGCTTTATTCAAAATTTAAAAGCACACTTAACCAGCATGGCTACCACAGCATTACGCAGCGCCATGCCATCCGGTTTGCGCTTACTGGGACCATCATTTTTTTTAAGTTTTGTCTTTTATGACAAAGGCATACCAAATATCGTGTTGTCCTCTGTGTAATCCCTCTCACAGTCCAGACGGAGAAGTGTTCCGTAGTTGAAGTCTTCGACCACCTCCTCGAATTGGTTACAAAATGGACGCCATTTCTGTAACGAAAGGTATATGTATACATACATACACACACACACACACACATGTCAAGTTACACCCATATTATGTTGTCATGGACAGGGCTTCACACAAAGGACATTTAGCACATGGGACTCAATAGAGCCGTGTCAACGTGAAATAAGACTTTCCATTGATTTAGAAATATTGATTATATTCTCCGTTGGAATAAAATGCAGATCATCTTGGAACCTGGGTCAACACACACACACACACACACACACACACACACACACACACACACACACACACACACACACACACACACACACACACACACACACACACACACACACACACACACACACACACACACACACACACACACACACACACACACACACACCTCCTTAGCTTCGGCGGACTTGAGCAGGTCGGGGTGTAACAGCTTGATGTCCATGTCCGGGAAGACTTCCCTGAAGGCGGAGTAGATGGTGTCATCCACCTTGGTCAGCTTCAGGAACTTAGGGTCCACAGAGGAGAGGAGCTGCAGAGGAGACGGAAACAAGAGGATTCAGTGGCGGCTATGTTTTGAAGGGCACACTTTCACTGGTGAAACGCCCAGCTGAAAAGGTCCTGGGGTTTGATTTCCTCTGCCGTGCAAGATGCCCAAACCCCTAACTTGCTCTTTATTTACATGCATCTGTATTCAGTTAACGACGATTATATCCGTAACATGAGACAAGACACTTACATTGAAGTAGACTTCTGCGTGGTTGTAGGCCTTCATCGCCCACATAACCTCCAGCTGGGGCTAAACGGACCAAAACAAATGTAACTGACTAACACATTTTACAAACTTATATATTTTTTAACCATATTTTAACATGAGTATCGGATACAATGCCACTAATTGATTATGTTATTGAATTATTTTAATAAATTCATTTGAAAAAATGAAATATCTGGGACAATGTTGATTCTTCCCACTCACGTTATTCCCAAAGGACTCCGCCGGAAGCGACAGCGCGTGGGCAGTTGCCGTCGCACCATCGACACCCTGGGACGCAATAACAAAAACACACACATCGTTGCAATAGCGACTTCCAGGTCGCTTTCACTTGTTTACATCGTCTCCAAATGTAAAAAAAAAATAAAAAAAATTTATATAATCAGTCGTTGGGATCTTCCCCATGTCAAGCAGATAAAGATATCTGGATCGCGTCCCATTGTAAATTAACCAGGCACTTGACTAGCGTTTAAACCACCATGTTCAACATCACTGGCAAGGGTATTCCCCCAGACAATGACTTTAATTTGTATGAATTAGTTGACGCTACTGCGGTCACCATTGAAGCCACGATAAAGAGATAAAGTGGCTGCTATAAATAACCCATAGGATAATATCCCGTCTGTATGCGGCACGCAGGCACGTGTTTACCTTGTCACCCCCACGTCACCTAAACAGCGACACGGTGGTCGTAATTCGGTGTCGTGTTTCATACTGATCTTCGGCTAATAACACCCCAACAAAAACAAGTGTGGGTAAAAACGACGTTCATAACGACGTTCATATGAAGAAGAGATGTGTGTTCTCTTACCAGAGACGCGAGTCCGCTATCCGACGCCATTTCCCTTGATTTACTTACGTTTGACGGCGCAGGAATTAGACGTCATTGGTTTTAAAGCGATAGTACTGCCCCAAGTGACCCACAAGCACGCGAAAGACCCGCTGGTACTCTAGTACTTGTACACGCTCACTGTATGCATATACTAGTATAGTATGGGTATACTAGGGTATATAGTATGGGTATACTAATATTTACCGTTAGCTTTCGGCAGTGCTGCCGAAAGCCCCCCCCCCCCCCCGAAGTATGTGTTTTGTCGGCTCTAGATGACGAGTGATGATTGATGGTCTTTCAGGATTTGCGTCCTGGGGGGTGTGGTAAGATGAGGGGGGGGGGGATATTATTATGAGGATAGTCTATAATGTGTCATTAATACGTTGGGTGTATATTAGTATATTTATTTATTTATTTATATATATATATATATATATATATATGTATTATTATTTGTATTTATTCATTTATTTATTTATTTTATTTTATTTTATTTTTGTAAAAAATTTAATAAATACATTTATTAACCCTCTATTAGTATACAGTGTGGGAATTGTATTTACAGGTATCTTTCGGCAGTGCACTGCCCGACCCCCCCTCCTTTACTCTCGTCTCGTACACCCCAGCCTCCCTCCCTCACTCCCACCCCAGCCACCCTCCATCCTCACTCCCACCCCAGCCTCCCTCCCTCACTCCCACCCCAGCCTCCCTCCCTCACTCCCACCCCAGCCATCCTCCATCCTCACTCCTCACTCCCACCCCAGCCTCCCTCCCTCACTCCCACCCCAGCCTCCCTCTCCTCCCCTCCCCCCAGCCTCCCTCCCTCCCTCATTCCCACCCCAGCCTCCCTCCTTCACTCCCTCCCCAGCCACCCTCCATCCTCACCCGAGCCTCCATCTCCTCCCCTCCCCTCCCCAGCCTCCCTCCATCCTCACCCCATCCAGCCTCCATCTCCCCTCCCCTCAGCCTCCATCTCCCCTCCCCTCAGCCTCCATCTGCCCTCCCCTCAGCCTCCCCTCCCTCCCTCCCGCCACCACGCACGCAGCTCAAGGAGCGTCATCGGTCGGTCTCTTCCTTCGAGCCTCGGAGTGATGTTGGGCTTTCGGACGCGCTTTAACCGGACCCGGAGCTGAGCCAAACACGTTATTTCTCCGCGTTGTTTGGAGGTAGGAGGACTATCCTATAATGACTTGTAGTTTTCTAAACGTTGTAGTCTACCGGTAGCGTGTAGGTCTATTTGTTTTTGCTGTGGACGCACTCTCCCCCCCCCCTCTCCTCTCTATTCATCCGCGCAATGAAGATATCGACAGGCCATTTGATCTGCCGTCTCTCCAGCTATATCGACTGTGTGTCCTATGGACCGATAGATACGATCTGAACATAGCATTGTTTTTTATATTGTCGGCCTATCATTTGTGATGTTGGCTATTTTTCATTCAATAATAGTTGTGCGTATAGTAGCATATAGTCTGTGGATGTAACAGTCATAACAGTCACAGCTAAAGGCCTGTTTTGGGTTACAGGCCTATTCCTGTAGACCGTATAAAAGAATATAAGCGCGATAACCCAGTTTATTATTCAATATTTCACAAAAAACGTTCTTATTTTTTAACTCCTTTAGGCTGTAGGCCTTTGGCTATTTGCCAGTTGTGAAGTAATGATGAAATGAATGAATGGACACCATAACATGTTTTGATTTGTAACACTTTGTTTGTGTGTGGTGAACCCCTGCCGATGCTCCTAAAACATGTGCATATTATTTTTAAGGCCGATATGCATACATTTAAGACAGATATGTCAATGTTACCGAGGAGCCTACATATTTAGCAGCAAGTCCATTTGTCTCCTCCGATAATGTATCAATCCAGGAGTAGGCATCGTTAATCATCAGATAATGGGATTATGCACTATTGGTTGTTCATTGAGCCGGCTTGCTGTGTTTAAAAAAGGAATGGATTCCTTAGCGGTTTGGCAGTTAAAAGCTCTTAGCGATAAGAACTCTCTCTCTCTCTCTCTCTCTCTCTCTCTCTCTCTCTCTCTCTCTCTCTCTCTCTCTCTCTCTCTCTCTCTCTCTCTCTCTCTCTCTCTCTCTCTCTCTCTCTCTCTCTCTCTCCCGCCCTCTCTCTCTTGTCTCTCACTTGTCAGACAGACAGCTCGTCCCCCACAGACAGACAGACAGACAGACACACTGCTATCCCCCTAGCGCAGGATTACTGTCACTTCCTACCCCAGGGCCTGTCAGTCCACCCAGAAGTAGTCTAGTCTGTTAACCTCCCTGCCTCTCAGAAAACAGAAACTTCACTTTGGGAAAAAGATATCTAGTGGAAAGGCATGAGGTCTCCTGCCTTATTTGTTGATAGGTGGAGGCTATAGTCAAAACATACGTACATAGACTGGCCTTTTAATGTCAATGTCAACAGTTTATTTGGGCTAGACATTAACATATTTTTGTTTGGGGTCAGCAGGCTGTTAATATTGTTTGATAACTGTATTTTCAATGTGTAATATATTATTGTTATTATTATTATTATTATTATTATTATTGTTATTATTATTATCAGTCTCATCATTATCATTATTATAAAAAAGCGATAGGCCTGTTTCTCTTGCGGGAGAGGTGGGAGAGGGGGGTGGTTTTCTCCAAGGGAGGAGCAGCGTAACCGTAGCAACAGCTGTTGAGCCCTGGATGGGCGTCGGCCTGACTGGGCCTGCTGATAAACAGCAGAGGAGGAGGAGGGGTTAGGGGAAGAGAGAGGAGGAGGAGGAGGAGGAGGAGGATGATGAGTCCGGACCGCTAGGAGGGTTGATAGATTAAGGGGGAACCGAAGAGCATGTTTTGAGAGAGAAAGAGGAGATACTTTAAGAGGATGGGGGCTTCCAGGAAGTGTTGCATTATTGATCATGAGTATGCATCTGTGTGAGGCCCGCCATGTTGTCTGGGAACATGGTTCCTCGCTCTTCCGGAGAGTTTTGGTTACCAAAAGGTTATACTTATACTTATATCTATAAATTCATACTGCGGGAGGGAATGGGGAGTAAGCAGTCCATTGTACTTGTTGCATATGGCACATCAAATCTTGAATCTATATTTATATAAATACACTTAATGGAGTCGGGATAAATTCACAGCACATTTCACTCACTAAAAGCTGACAGAGTGATGTGCTATTTTGTAACAAATAACCCTAAAATAATAGCTGTTATATCTGATCTAGTGCACCGTAAACGCCTTAGTAAAACATGTATTTTTTCCCTGAAAGTAATCTATACAAAATATATATAGTAGAGTAGAATTCGAAACAAAGAACTGTGTGCGTCTGACGCCCAGCAGGAAGCTAATAGGTTCGATTTCTAATGTCCTGTCAATAATGTCTGTCCCAAATCCAAACTGTGTTCCACGAATTATAAAGTATCAGATGATCATGAAGTGTACTCAAAGTGAAAGGTGAGCGCAAGTTGAGTAGACATTGGGAATTGACCCACTTTATACCTCCCTGCTGGTTTGGTTACTTCCACATACTATCCACTACTAGGCTATCAAGTCCCTTCTCGCAGAGCTCCACTCCCGTTGAGTGTTGAATCTCTCACTATTCCAGCTATGCCCGGGCTATTGGCTACGACTATGCAAATAACGCAGTCCGGGTTATTGTGAACAGACCTTTTTGCCCAAACACAATTGATGACAGGATTTTTTCCTGGCTCAAATTAATGCTGAGGCGGTAACTCGAAGCGACGGCGACTGCGGCCGGCAACTCCGTTGACGGTCGCCTCCGTACATTTTGATTTGGAATTTGCACCGGTTCAGTTCTTGGAGACTTGTTAGGAATAAAATGCACCTTTGACTTCTGGTGACGAGTTGTTGTTCTCTCACCCACCTTTGTTGAAACACACTATTGTAAGTCGCTTTGGACAGAAGCGTCTGCTAAATGTCATGTAATGTAATGTAGTGTAAGTTCATTTCATGTAAGTTCCCTATTGGAACAATGTTTTGGTGGCTTATTCGTTTGTTTATCAGTGTTGTTGTTGTTGTGGTTGTTGTTGTTGTTGTTGTTGGTGGTGTTGTTGTGGTGGTGGTGGTGGCCGTGACACGCCAGTATTACAAGCCAGGCTTGTACTTGTGTGATCGCTTGTCTCCCCACGCTTATTAGATTAGATTCAAATGTATTGTCATTGCACAGCACAAGTACAGTACAGCGAAAATAATTTAGCATCTAACCAGAGTGCAAATGTTGCAGTAAAGTGCATGGTAATATAATATAATTTACAGGTTAAAAGACAGATTATTATGCCGTAGTCCTCTCCGGCGCTGACGTAGCTCTATCATCTTCTTCATCTTCCACTTAAACACTTAAACCTTAGGTGGCCCACCTAGCATCCTTTCTAGAGCAGTCCAACTAGCACTGTAGCTAAACAACATGATAGCTCGTTCACCATTCACTATCCTTCCATCCATCCATCCATCGTCAACCACTTATGCGGGATCGGTCGCGGAGGTAGCAGCTCCAGCAGGGGACCCTAAACCTCCCTCTCCCTGGCCACATCAAGGCATTCCCAAGCCAGCGTGGAGATGTAATCACCCCACCTGCACTTTGGTCTGCCCCCTGGCCTCCTCCTCCCAGCTGGATGTGCCTGGAAAACCTCCCTGGGGAGGCGACCAGGAAGCATCCTTTCTAGATGCCTAAACCACCTCAAGTGGCTCCTTTCTACGCGACGGAGGAGCGGCTCTACTCTACCAATCTCTTACGGGTGACCTTTCTGTCATGACCCATAGTTCATGACCATAGGTGAGGGTAGGAAATGAAGACTGGTAGATCGAGAGCTTTGCCTTCTGGCTCAGCTGTCTTTTGGTCACAGCGCTTCGGTAAAGGGCACCCAATACCGCTCCCAATGCCTTATTCTCCAGTCAATCTCATGCAATCTCATCTCAATCTTCACTTGAGAAGAAGACCTCGAGATACTTGAACTCCTTCACTTGGTGTAAGGGCTCACTCCCCACTTGGAGTATGCAATACACATGGCCTCAGATTAAGAGGTGCTGATCCTCATCCCAGCTGCTTCACATAACACTGCAACCGATCCAGTGAGTGCTGATGGTCACAGATCGATGACGCCAACAGGACCACATAATATGTAAACAGAATATCACAAACAGAATAGATGACAAAGTGTCTGCCACTCCTCAGTTGAGGTCAGCAGTGTCCCACCCTTACTGCAAACAGCTTTGATGGATCCCCGCTTTCTCTTCCTGAGGCTCCGGACAGTTCGCACCAGAACCGCTCTGGTGCCGACTGAAAGTCCTTCTCCATGGCTTCTCCAAACTCCTCCAACACCCACTGCTTTGCCTTGTCTCCCGGGATAATATAGCCTGGAAGGCCCCTTCCTCAGTCAGACGGCTTCCCTGTCCACTGGTGTTCACCAGGAAGTCCGTAGGTTGCCGCCCCTTGAGGCACCAAAGGCCTTGAGACCACAGCTCTCAACCGCAGCTTCAGCAATAGAAGCTTTGAACACTGACCACTCTGGTTCAATGTCCCAAGCCTCCACAGAGATGCTGGAGAAATCTCCCCGGGAGTGGGAGTTGAAGGTCTCCCTGACAGGGGTGGTGTCCACCAGACATTGCCAGTTCATCCGCACTTCAGGTCGGGTCGGTCAGGTCGGTCAAGAGGCTTCCCTCGCCATCTGACCCAACTCACCACCAGTTAGTGATCAGTTGACAGCTTAGTAAGTGTCCAAGACATACGGCCTCAGGCCAGATGACACAAAACTAAATTGACACACCATGGTACACCATGTACACTTATGAGCATTGTTTGAACATTGTGTTTGTTATGGCCAATCCATGACTAGCACAGAAGTCCAATAACAAAACACCACTCTGGTTGGATCAGGTAGGCCATTCATTCCAATCACGCCCCTCCACGTTTCCCCATCGAGCCGCCCCATGCAGGACTCCATCCAGGGTCTCCAAAAATACTCTGAATTGCTGTTGTTGGTACATAGGATATGTATGCATACAAATACCAGTCCGATTTCCCCCCCATGACCGTTAAGGCTGACGGGCTCCCCTTCCGGGCCTGGCTCCGAACAGGGCAACAGGCTTCCTCTGAGCAGGGTAGTATTATTCACTGTCTATGCTCTATTGCGCCCCTGGTATTCACTTCATATATTCGGCCAAGTGACATTATCTTCTTATTAGAACATCTTTGGTTCTAGGTTAGTTTTGTATAGTACTTCGTATTACTTTAATGAAAATGTTTGTATTTGATTTTTCTAGGCAATTATACTACTAACACTACCAGTGCTTCATTTTTATTGATTTAATTAAGCTACTTAAACTAAATAAAACGTGTGTTGGTAACTGAAGAGATGAGACTCAAGCTGAGATGGCTCACTGGTGAGCTCTCATGCTTCAGAGACACACTTCTGGGTTGACAAGCATATATTGAAAGTATAAAATATATACAGTATGTCTTTTTTTATGTAATTGTATTATGTGGTGGTAATATGGAGTTGCATGGCGGGCAATCGGTTGTCTATAGTGTAGTAGTGGACTACTACTTTATTGTTAAACTCTTATAAGAAGGCATTACTATTATTAGTCAGCTATACTATCGAAATACTACTACTAATACTACTAATACTATCGATAAAAGTCCCTTACGTTACATGGCGGCTGATACATGTTGGTTTTGGGGTTAGGGTTTAGTGCTAGAGGGTCCCCAGAGTCCAGCTTCCTTAAAAACAGCCTTGGACCAGATAATGAAGCATGCAGAAGGCTTCCCTCTGGCCCACGGTCCCAGGACGTCCCCAGCCCCCACCCCCCCCCCCCCGGTCCCAGGACGTCCCCAGCCCACCCCCCCCCCCCCCCCCCCCCCACTCCCACCCCCCCCGAGTTTGTTTGTGTGACTGTTTGAGTAAACACGATAACAGTTAGATACACATGTACAATAAACATGTATCTGAAACTATTGGCGATTATCTGCATCATCTAAAAACCATTCTCAGTCTATGTGTTTCTGTTATTTCTTCTCTTTCAGAACCTTTCAGCCTTACCAAGAGTACAGAGTTCCCCCCAGTCATGCAGAAGGTAATATGTGGTGTTTGATTGACATATTTGAAATACCCAAACAATGAATAACAGACAGACATTGGATGCACTGTCAGTCGTTTTGTCTGTGTGTGTGATCGAAACTGTCTGTTGAATGCATTTCTTCGACGCTTTATGATACGCAGGTGGAGGGGGGCGTCACCCCAGTGAGCCTCACTTCTTCCCGGGGTCCTAGTGCCCCTGGATCACCTGCCACCAGCATCACGGTAAATACAGGAGCGCCGTTCATACCGGCTCGTTGAATACAAGTCGCCGCATGAGCGCTAGCGTTCAACCCAGGGAGATAATTACTTTGTGACATCACAAGTGGGAGTGTCCACTGGCACAGATTGAAGATGGATAGATCAACTCAAGCCTGCCAATAGGAAACTCCCACACATTGGGATATCACAAAGGGGATAGACATAAAGATTTCTGTCTGTGTGTGTGTATATTTGTGTGTGCGTGTGTGTGTGCGTGTGTGTGTGTGTGTGTGTGTGTGTGTGTGTGTGTGTGTGTGTGTGTGCGTGTGCGTGTGTGTGTGTGTGTGTGCGCAGACACGCGTGGACGATGAGGTGGTGGCCTACCGGGACCTGGCAGCCATTCCCAGGGATAAAGCCATCCTGGAGGTGGAGAGGCCCGACCTCATGACCTACAGACCCCACCTCAGCTTCTCCTCCCTGGACCCCCCGCGCAGAGAGGTACCGGCTCTGGGCTCCCACCCCAATGTCCCCTGCAGTAGAACACCTGTAGGCATCCTACTGTCCGAGAGGCCTCCTTACTCCTACTCACCTTATCCTTAATGACACAAATTCACTATGGATTAAAACATCTGCTAAATTACATAAATAAATAGTAAATAATAGTAATAGTAAATAGTTTAAAGGATAATAGTACCAATATGACATTTGTATGTATGTTTTGTACTGTATGAGTTACATATGGAATAATCTGTCCCCTTTTTGCAAATCTCGCCAGTGGTTTATTTTGGTTATACCACCACAGTTACCAACAATGGTTAGCTATTGCCTGCCTTAATCTATAACTTTATTGAAACTTTAATATTCTCACAAGGCGCTAATAAGCATAATGATTTTTGCCTTGTCATGGAAATGTCTGGTGGATGGTTTTATTTGACCGTTGTTGTTAATGTAAATTATTTGTATGTATTGTTTGTGAAATGTTATGTATATATAGATATATATATATCTATATATATATATATATATATATATGTAATGTGTCCCGTTATGGGAAAATAATGCACAAACCCTTGGAAAGTTATCGGCCAAACCAGAAGTAGTACCAGAAGTACTTAACAATACTACGGTACAATAACTCACAAAAAACCCCACAAAACACACAACACTCAAACACATTCCAAACAAACCATCTCACATCAACCCCCCCAAAACACAAACGCAATCTGAACACGTGTTCCTCCTGTTGTCTTGTGTCACGTGACCTCCAGAAAACCCTGTCCCCCACCTCTTCTCCGTCGGCGTCTCCTGAGGTACAAACCAAACCAACCCCTCTTCGTACTTCATCATACTGCTCCTTTAGATGTTGGGGGTTGGGGGGGGGGGGGGATATTCTAGGAGTATTTACACTGAACCTGCATGGAGTTACATGGTGAGGCTCTACCTGGAGGCTCTCTTGTGGTGCGAAACAAAAGTGACTCAAGAGGAGAGGACTGGAAATCGAGGCTTCTTTGGTTCAAACCTGGTTTGCCTTTTTGCCAAATGCTATTTGGATAAAATACTTTTTTAATTTTTGAAGCTCTTCTCTCACTCAGTTTTGCTTACGTAATCACTGTAGTGTTGCGTTGCACTGTTTATAATTATAGTTTGACCATCATTTAATTGTCCCTGGTTTTACACTTCCTGATATTTACCGAGAGAAGAGAAACATGTTTATACTGATAAAAAGATCTAACTCATAACATATTCCTTTATTATCTGTGTAGATATTGTTGTGCCTAGTGTGGTCTCAGATGTGTCTACTCATGATTCCAGAGAGTAAAGGAGAGCTGTGAGGAGGTTCTTCCAGGGAGCAGAGCAGACAGTGAGACTGGCTCCCCCGGTGGCTCCTCCCTGCAACTACACCAGGGCCGCAAGATCAGCATGCAGCATTTTCACACACCAGGTACGCGTACGCACACACACACACACACACACACACACACACACACACACACACACACACACATACACACATACACACACACATACACACATACATACATACATACATACATACATACATACATACATACATACATACATACATGAACACGCACACAACACACACCATACAGGTGTACACAACCATGCAATCACACACACACATGCATGGCGTGCAGGTGTGTACACAAACACAAACACAAGCACATAACCATGCAAGCAAACACACTCACACATACACAGCCTCCAGGTGTACCACACACCACACCACACACCACACACACACACACACCCACACACACACACACACACACCACACACACATGCACCATGCAGGTGTACACACACATGCACAATGCATATGTACACAAAGGCACACACACACACACAAGCACAGACACACAGACACACACAGGCAAACACCTATGCAAGCACACACACACACACACACACACACACACACACACATGCATGGCGTGCAGGTGTGTACACACACACACACACAAACATACACACAAACACAAGCACAACCATGCAAACACACACACACACAGCGTGCAGGTGAACACACATGCACTGTGCAGATGTACACACATGCACCATGCAAGTGTACACACACAAAAACACACACACAAAGGCACACAACCATGCAAGTACACACATACATACAAATAAATGCATACCGTACAGATATTTGAATGAATAATTAAATACAGTACTTACTTACATACTGCTTCACATTAATATATGGCTTCGTCTCTGCTCTGTACTTCAGATAATGGCTCCAACATCTATAGAAAACCACCCATCTATAAACAAGGTACGCATCACCTCTCTCTCTTCAACTCAAGTGTCTCTCTTCCTCTCTCTCTGGCTATAACCCAGTGTCTCTCTCTCTCTGCTATCTGCTATATCCCAGTGTCTACTCTCTCTCTCTCCTCTCTCTCTCTCTCTCTCTCTCTCTCTCTCCTCTCTCTCTCTCCTCTCTCTCTCTCTCTCTCTCTCCACTCTCATTTATTGATTGTCGCATTGTTGTCATTTTCCAAGGGGTGGATTGGAAGGCACACTTCTTTGGGGCATTATATTCATTCAATCTTTAACCATTTAGGTTAAATCAGCTATTTTTTTAATCAGATTTAGTCATTTCCTTCCTGCATATTCCTGCTGTCTGTGCCACCATACCACCATCTCCCTACTACTCCTTGTGTACAAGCTACACGTTAACTTATTGAGTGCTGCTGTTTAAATCATCGGATCACTTTTAAGGAGAGAAATGTATATCTTACATGCTAAACACTTCTTTATTCAAATGACGCCTATTTAACAACTGAAAACTATTCACAATAGCCTGTAGATTATGGTATTTGAGGAGTACAGCCTATGCACAGCTGAAATACACAGATATTATATTCTACTCTATTGGTCCATGAAATCTATACACCAGGAGTTCAAAATGATCTACCAGAAAACAAAAGTGGCAGCTAGGTCGCTATGCTACCTGGAATTTTACATTAACGTTAGCATGCATCTAGTATCAAGTGTGGTACTGCAGTCTTTTTCCTGCACATTACAGTTAACGGGAGTGTCATTGCTCTCTATAGCAGATAGTGTCTATAGTCTCTTGCCCCTTCCTCCCATCTATAACCAGTGTCCTCTCTCTCTCTAGCTGTAACCCAGTGTCTCTCTCTGCCCCCCTGCAATCTATAACCAGTGTCCTCTCTCTCTCTAGCTATAACCCAGTGTATACCACCCCCTCTCTCTCCCATGTATAACCAGTGTCCCTCTCTCTAGCTATAACCCAGTATTTCTATCCCCCTCTTTCTCCTATCTTTAACCAGTGTCCCTCTCTCTCTCTAGCTGTAACCCAGTTTCTCTCTCTCTCTCTCTCTCTCTCTCTCTCTCTCTCTCTCTCTCTCTCTCTCTCTCTCTCTCTCTCTCTCCTCTCTCTCTCTCTCTCTCTCTCTCTCTCTCTCTCTCTCTCTCTCTCTCTCTCTCTCTCTCTCTCTCTCTCTCTCTCTCTCTAGCTGTAACCTAGTGTCTCTATAGCCCCCTATCTATAACCAGTATCCTACTTTCTTTCCTATCTATAACCCTTGTCCCTCTCTCTCTCTAGCTACATATAACCCAGTGTCTCTTGTCCCCCCCCCTCTCTCTCTAGATGCGGCTAAGCATGGGGAGGGAAGTATCATTCAGTCCTCTCAGTTCCCGGCGGCCCAGCGGCCCGACCCCGCCCTGCCCTCCAAGATAGAGACCGAGTACTGGCCCTGCCCCCCCTCCCTGGCCTCCATGGGTAACACACACACACACACACACACACACACACACACACACACACACAAAATGAACGCAGAGACACAGACAGAGACACAAACAAACAAACAAAATGTATTGAAAACAGACAAAGAGACAAACTATAGGAAATAGCTACATATGGAGTATGTACGTCCGGGTGCAGTAGTAAAAACACAGGGGCTGCTTGTTTGTTTGTTTGTTTGTTTGTCTGTTTGTTTGTCTCCGTCCGCTGCTCCGTAGAGATCGAATGGAGCAAGAAGAAGTTGGAGGAGGAGGACGACGACGAGTTTGTGGACCTGACGGAGGAGGCCAAGAAGCTCCAGGAGCAGGAGCTGGAGAAGGTGGGGAGTCATCATCACACACAAGTCACACTTTAGAGTCATCATCACACACAAGTCACACTTGGATTCATCTCTGACGCCAGACGAGCTCACATCTCGGGAACAGGCTGTTTCACTGTCTTTTGCTCTGTATATTTGTTGTTTTTCGACCAATCACGTCGCTGGCTGGAGGTCACGGGGATCTGTAAGCGTGTTATTGGCGAACACAAACACTCGCTGTGGTAGAAAGTAAAACATGTGTCTGTAAAATGTTTTCAAATGAACATCCTGTATGTCGGCTGGTCACTGTCAAAAATACACTTCTGGAAGCTTCATCCACTTGCGCAAGGTGTAACTCCGCCCCCTTTTAGTTTCTGGTTTCCTGCCCCAGGCTTTGTGACATCCCCCCCCCAGAAGTTCTGCAATAACAGTGGTTCCCAAACTGGGGGGCGCGCCACCTAAGGGGGCCCGGAGTTATGACCGGAGTATGTGTGTGCGTGGCGAGGCTAAATATTAATGATGCGATGTCGTAAAGGTGACTTGTTCCTAATTAGACTTGCCGTTGCAGTTCTGTATTAATTACAGGCAATTTTTTTAAATACATAATATAGGAGTGTGCAAGCAAAGGATGTGTCTTTATGTGGGTGCATGTAGGTGAGGGGTGGGGGGGGGGCTGACATTGTTTTATCTACAAAAGGAAAATGTTTGGGAACCACTGTGCTATAACATAGTAGCACTATGTGCTAACCACTGTGCTATAACATAGTAGCACTGCTGGATCTGAGACTATAGCTGTGAAGTGAGACACCCGCAGAACAGAGCAATCACTTCCCCCCTCTCTCTCTCTCCTCTCTCTCTCTCTCTCTCTCTCTCTCTCTCTCTCTCTCTCTCTCTCCTCTCTCTCTCTCTCTCTCTCTCTCTCTCTCTCTCTCTCTCTCTCTCTCTGTGTTTCTCAGATCAAGTCTAACCTGGGCCGTCTGATTCTGAAGGAGGAGAAGGAGAAAGCGGTCAACTTCAGGAGAAAGACACAGTCCCTGCCAGACAGAACGCACATGCACACCAGTAAGACACACACCACACACACACACACACACACACACACACACACACACCACACACACACACACACACACACACACACACACCTTGGTTTGTCATTCCTGTTTTCTGTTTTTTTCCTTGGTTGTGCAGCACCATTGTGGCTCCGATATCGATCGCCTCGGCCTCAATTGTGAATCGCTGTGGATTAGAGTTCAGTCTGCTAAAAGGTCTAAATGGCTCAATGTGATGTCACACTATATGCCTATGCCAATTCAAGATAACTTTATTCGTAGGCCTGTGGCCCTGTTAGCCCTTTCCCCACTCTTAGGGGTGGCTAGTCGTGAAGATAGTTTACAAACGGTGCATTCCAACCCCTTTGCAGAAATGAAAGTAAACGTCAGTTTTGTTTGAAGAAAGCTATGGAATAATAGCACATGATTCCTCATCACACACACACACACACACACACACACACACACACACACACACACACACACACACACACACACACACACACACACACACACACACACACACACACACACACACACACACACACACACCTTGACAAACGCTTCCTATGCCCCCCTCTAAGTGTCTTCTGTCTGTCAGGTATATCTATACAGGGATCACACTCTCCATCTCGCTCAGGCCTGACCAGGGTAAGTGGGCTGCTTCCGGAAATGAGTCTCTTACATGTATTGAATATTATATAACATATCTCTAACATGTATTGAATATTATCTAACATGATATCTCTAACATGTATTGAATATTATATAACATGATATCTCTAACATGTATTGAATATTATATAACATGATATCTCTAACATGTATTGAATATTATATAACATGATATCTCTAACATGTATTGAATATTATATAACATGATATCTCTACATGTATTGCAGATGCAGTCTGCCGAATTTCCTTTAGAGGGCAACAAAACGCCACCAGGTACGTTGTGTTCTTCGTGACGGACACTACATTTACTATGTCTAATAAAACAACCAAATGTCACTTTTCAAAATACAAAATGGTGGACGGTGGAGCGTCACAGAGCTGCGTAGGGTAGAAGGGCAATGCACAAGGCCTCACTGTTAAATCTATCCATCTATCTCTGCCACTCTCATTTCACAGCTGCTCAGGTGAGTTCCTGGGTTTGAAATGTTTGCGTGGCATGTGCATGGCAAATAACCTGCTTTTGCTGCACTCACATCCAGTTTGCAAAATAAAATAAAAAAGCTTTATAAGTTTATGTTTGCTTTCTTCATTTATTTTTTCCCGCCTGGGATTAAATAAAGTACAAAATACATGTTCCACATGTCGTCTTCTGCCAGTTCAGTTTTATGTGCACTGTCATTTTTCGGTTTGCATCTTGCACAAGCACAGTGACACAGTGTATCGCTATGGATACACGCAGCTTCCTATTGTGTTGTGTTCAGCTGTCTCTATTTGGCTGGTCTGTTTAGATGGCCCTGTGTGTGCGTGTGTGCGTGTGTGTGCGTAGTGGTGTGTGTGTGCGTATGTGTGTGTGTGTGTGTGTGTGTGTGTGTGTGTGTGTGCGTGTGTGTGTGTGTGTGTGTGTGTGTGTGTGTGTGTGTGTGTGTGTGTGTGTGTGTGTGTGTGTGTGTGTGTGTGTGTGTAGGAGGGAGAGGCACGGAGGGAGAGACTGGACAGAGGAAACTCACTCCCTAGTATTCTGGAGCAAAAGGTGACTGCACTCGTCATGGGGCTGCTACTATCTAGTCATCAACGCAACTTGCTTGCAGCGTTAGGATGCCTTGCTCAAGAGTGATGTGGGCATTGGGGATCGAACCCAGTGCCTGTCAGCTACTCTGCTTTGTCATGCTACAACAATTTTGTAACATAAAAATGTAATCCATCATTCATCTCATTGTACAGAGATTAATTGTCCTCAAATGTTATCCATGAATGGAATCCGTTGCTGTAATCTAGTATAGTTAATTATTGTCAACAATGTGTAAATATAAAACATAATACATCCTTGAAAGTTATTATCAGTATTGCCTTTGAAATGCATACAAAACTGTTTACCTGTCCTCCCATTTGTACTGGCATGCATGTATTTGTGTCTGTGTCCAGATCCACCCGTATGAAGCGCTCATCGTGACCCACAGAGGGCGCTCTAAGCTTCCGCCGGGAGTCGACCGGACCAGACTGGAGGTACGAGTCTTTGGGGAACGGAGAAAGAGGGAGGAAGGAGATATATTAAACTAGAGCAGTGGTCTTCAACCAGGGGTCCGCGACCCCCAGGGGGTCAACGGAGGCACTGCAGTGGGTCGGCAAACATGATTAATGCATGAAACCAATTATTGCCGTCAACTTAACCCCCGCGTTTCACCTTAATTCCACCTTCAAGTCAGTGTTTGCTCCACAGGGAGGTCCAGGTCATCGACATACATAGGCCTCAGAATCATTTTCATCCTGCCACACACCAGGGATTAAACAATGTAAAACTTTGAGCATGATGCGTTGATTTTAATTATGTCCACAGTTATGTGACATCAAAGCTGTATATATATTAAGAAGTTAATAAGGCTTTATAAATATATTATTTAGCCTAAAGGCCTGGGATGAAATGCAACGGCATTTTATTGAAAAAATATATAGGGGGTTCGCTGCACTGTTTCTCAGTCCACCGAGGGGTCCCTGGGCTGAAAAGGGTTGAAGACCCCTGAACTAGAGTTCAACGTGTGCTGTCTATATGAGAGAGAGAAACACAGACCAATGCCTGCCCTATCTCCCTCCAGAGGCACCTGTCTCCAGAAAACTTCCAGCAGCTGTTCGGAATGGCCATCGGCGAGTTCGACCGCCTGTCACTATGGAAACGAAACGAACTCAAGAAGAAAGTGTTGCTGTTCTAACCGGAAGTGACGTCACGCCTCGAATCAACGAACCACCGCTGCCGTGTTCTGACTAGGACCCCCTTTAAAGAGTAAACCAATCGCACCCACCAATCAATCAAACGCCAGGGAGTCCTGATTGGCTTTGAACGGGGTACCAGGGCGGTGTCACGTGCCACTTGTGACATCACGTGGCACCGAGTGTATTGGCCGACCGTTTGCTTGTTGGCAGATTGGCTATGCTTTAACCAACGATAATTGAGTATAGTATATCTGCCATAATAGTCTATACTACTAACCCAACCAAAACCTCCCGTCTGTGGAGTATATAGAGCATAATGTAATATTAGTATTATTATTATTAACATAATTATATAGTATGTATAACGCCGGCTCTTACTAACCTACGACTCGGGACACGGAGGAAGCCTCAACTGGTGCACTGGCAGTTGACGGGTCAGCATTCCAAGGGGAGACGTTACTACTACTACTACTACAACAACCACTTCTACTACTACTAGTACTAGTACTACTAGTACTTCTACTACTAGTAGTACTACTAGTGCT
>CM051006.1:11524353-11589353 GCA_027704905.1 Muraenolepis orangiensis
GCATTAGAAGACCAATATTTACATGGGAAATATGTAAACACAAGTCATAGTGTTCTATTAGGCACACACACACACAAGTGTATTGTTGTCTGGTGGCTTGGCGTCTGTATGTAACCTAATGCTCCCGATTAACATGCATCTGTATTCACTGCAAGTTGCGTCTGATAGAAGTGGATGTCTTAAAAAAAAAAAAAGTAGTACTGACCAATACTCAAGTTTAGAACCCATGAAGGATCATATCCACAACATACCGTCAACCAAGTTCAACAAACAACATTAGAACTCAACTCAAACCCTAATCCGTTCAAAATGATCCCTCCCATCCATCCATCTAATCCATCCAGCACTTTACGGTTACACTCTGGTCAGATGCCAAATTATTTTTGCTGTACTGTACTGTACTAATCTAATCTCCATAAAGAGCCACGCATTGAAAAGACGACATCTAAAGATTCAAAATAAAATACATTACAACTCCCAATTCCCGCAATGATCAATATATCCTAGATATCATATATACTCAATACCCTAAAAATTAAGCAAGGAATATACTATTTATTTCACTACTAACCATTTTCTAGACACTTTAATCCAAAGAGACAGTGAATTACAGGTTAGGTAACCCCCACACTATCCTGCCCAGGTACCGCAATGAGAGGAGGGATCACGTGCCCTACAGGAGGAACACCGCTGTTAAAGCTGCCATCCCGCACCACCACCACAACCACCACCACCAGTTGGGGAAAGGCAGCACAGAACGGGCACTGCAACGCCCTCCAAAAGAGACCGACGACCACCAACCAAACACAATGCAGAGATTTAGTCTTCAGAAAATGGTCGTGTGTCTCTCTCTCTCTCTCTCTCTCTCTTCCACCCCTCTCTCTCCATCCCTCTCTCCATCCATCCCTCTCTTTCAAGGATGAACTAAGCTTGAGCCGGTTATCTGTTAAAGAGTGGGCAATCGGTGGCAGAGTTAGTTGCCAAGACAACTTGATTTTTTTTTTTCCTCTCTGTTTTTTCTGTCCTTAACTATGGCACTGGCTGCGCTGGCTTGACTGAGTCACAGTTAAGAGAAAGGAGAGTCTGTTTCCCCGTCAACTCACAGGTTCATCCGTTTGCCTCGCCGTCCTATGTCGAGGACGAGGAGGGCGATAAAGCATTTTTCCCCCCAAAAAGCTCGGCATGATTGAAAGTGAGCGGGGATTAGCACACGGGGCTCCATCCTGTGCGACGGGAATTATCGCCATGGCTACCGAGGACTCCCGAGTGGAAAAAAAATAAAACACACACACACACAGCCCTGTGTGTGTGTGGTGACTACACCCCAGAAACAATGCCACCGCAATCTTTGAGCACCGGTGGAATGCTGCCGCTTTCCTTAATAACGTCCTGAAAAACATTTATCCATTTAGCGGAGGACGAGGAAGAACACACACACACACACACACACACACACACACACACACACACACACACACACACACACACACACACACACACACACACACACACACACACACACACACACACACACACACACACACACACACACACACACACACACACACACACACACACACACACACACACACACACACACACACACACACACACACATCCAAAAAGATAGAAAGACAGATTGCAGAGGCTAGGACTCAGGGCTCGGAAACAAAAAAGGTTAGTGGATGTTTTCTTTTGGGACGTCGGAGCTTTGCGAATACTCTCCCCGGCCTGGCCCTGGCCAGCTGTGATAAGGTGATTGACTTTTTGGCTCAAACAGAGCAGCTGGGGTCTATAAAAGGAACTACAGTGTAGAATGTAAAGACACTCAAATACTCCTCGGACTAAAAACCAGGGTGGGGAGCACCTGTCAGACACAGACAGACAGACAGAGTGTGTGTGTGGTCCCTTTAAGAAACCTGAACACAAACACAGAGAACATCGAAACATGCTTGACACACAATGTGTGTGTGTGTGTGTGTGTGTGTGTGTGTGTGTGTGTGTGTGTGTGTGTGTGGTGTGTGTGTGTGTGTGTGTGTGTGTGTGTGTGTGTGTGTGTGTGTGTGTGTGTGTGTGTGTGTGTGTGGTGTCGTACCCTCGCACGTGTCATCGCCCTCCGACATGAGCTCGTCGTCAGAGCAGATGTTCAACACGTTGACCAGCATCTCCGTCACTAGGAGTTAAACATGTTAAAGACACACATCACACCCTGCGTCTGTGACATCACAAGTGGGCGTGTCTACCCAGATGCACGATGACGCACACCTCTAGGCGAGGCTGTGATGAATCAACAGCACACCTGGTGGGGTAATTGGGGCACGTGATATGCCAGAGAAATTGAACTAATAAAACTATTTTTATTAATTTCTTTACTAAATGTATACATTTAACAAGGCAAACCGCTGAATATCCCCGTCTGGCCAAAATTTTGTTTTTTATCTTACTGAGAGCTATCCTGACACAAGCATGAGTAAGTAAGCAAGCAAGGGTGTATGTATAATGATTCATATCGTCGGACTTTGCAATACAAGCACATCCATCCTCCTGCTCTACAGTGGACAGAGTAAGGTTAGGGGAGGGCCGCACCTTTCTCCCCCACGAAGGGCAGGGACCAGGTGAACACGTCCATGAAGTTGGGCAGCCAGTATGGATGAGGAGAGCAGTTGAACTGGCGGATGTTCATCACGTTGTTCTCATACTTCAGCACAGCCGCTATGGAGTGGACACACACACACACACACACACACACACACACACACACACACACACACACACACACACACACACACACACACACACACACACACACACACACACACACACACACACACACACACACACACACACACACACACACACACACACACACACACACACACACACACACACACACACACACACACACACACACACACACACACCTCGTGTATATTCACGAGGCAAAGAGCAGCCCTTGTTGCCAAGGTTTTTCATTAAGCGTTGCCATGGTTTCCGTTTCCACCACCACCACCAGCAGCACCAAAAAAATTAAAGAAGAAGAAGCAGGAAGGAAGCGCTGTGCTTACTGGGCACCTTACCTTTGTTATTGTATACATCCAGGTAGTTGGGAGCGGAGAAGATTGTGATTAGGGAGGGAAAGCCGGTGGTCTGACTTTTTCTGTACATTCGATACCTGACAGAGAGAACACAAGAGGAGGCCATTATGGCAAAACTACAACCTTGTTTAAACGCATTTCATACCCCCCAAAATCGAAGAAAATGACAAAAAAAAACAACTTGACGATTCAAAAACACAGACAATAAGAGAAGCCAATGTGGGCACATAAACATATTATTTATGTCCTCCATAAATAATATATTTATTTTTATATTATTGAATAATATTATAAAAAATAATTTTAAATAAATAATATTATTATTTAAAATCTAACTTTATTTAAAAAAAAGGGGTATTTGTGGACAGTGTGCATGCAGTACATACCCGGCGTCCTGCGCCTCGTGAGCTCGTATTACGGACAAGAGATTATTGTTCATCAGGAAGTCACATACTGCAGGGTAACTGAGGAGGAAACACAGCACACACGGGGGATATTAAAGAGAGACCGACTTCCATACCACAGGACACACTGCCCTCGGGAATCTGGAGAGAACAACATGAGACACGCAACAAATAATAATAAACTCATATAAAAATTAAATCATAATAAACTATTTATTTATTTTAAATGATTATTATTATAAAATAAGCTGAATAACAAGACCGATTTGAGGTCGACACGTTGATGTAAAGAAAGTTAAACTAAAAAAGGAGAGACCAAAGAGCTCTGAATGTTGTATTAAATATACACAACATTTTAAAACATGAAATCTCCCTTCACTGGCTTGCCTGCGTTTTTTTTTGGCTTTACCAAGGCTACTGGAAAAAGTGATTGGCTAGGATATTACATGTTCCGTACGCAGCGCTCAAAACACAATGAGGGCTCTTTCTGGTGACCTTGGTCGCCATGACAGTTAAGGCTTTTTGAAGCGGAATGCCAAATGGAAATCATCCAACAAAAATCACCTCAATTGGCCAAAGGTTTACACAGAATATATCGCAATGCATCTCATACTGAAGCAAACCATCACACACACACACACACACACACACACACACACTTTATACAAGATAAATAAATACACAGTGTGGAAATGTGTTTGCATTCTTCAGCTAGAATAACCCCTAACCTCCAACCCCTAACCTCTAACCCCTTTGGTCTTCTTAAAGCGTACCTACTTTTTAGTTTGGCTTTCTTTTATATTTATACTTATATTTAGATTTAGATTTTAATAATAATTTTAAAGGATGGACCAGCGTCTGTGCATATGACTCCAACAGTAAATGAAGAACAAGCAGAAAACGTGAATAAAAAATGTATTATTATTATTAAATGATTTTACTGTGTGTGTTAATTTCCCCCTGTCTGTAAAGCACCTTGAGTATCCAGAAAAGCGCTATAATATAAATTAAACGTATCATTCTTATTCTTATTATAATGTGACCTACAACAGGACCATGGTTGGGTACACAGTGAGAGGGTGGGGTGGGGGTTGGGGGGTGGGGGTGGAGGTCGAGGAGGCAGGTCACCTGTAGAAGTAGGAGCAGCCTCGGACGCTGTTATGGCAGAAGTGTTCCTGGGTCTTCTCGGAGCCGTAGTCCTCCCCGGGGTCCGACCACAGCAGGTCGCACATGGGCCCGAACGCCGGCGGCTCTTTGAAGCGGTCCAGCTAGGGGGGGACAATAAGCGGATTTAGCGGGCCAAGCGCAATTAACAAGGAGCTTTCCACGCGGAACAATAACAAGCGCTAAGCCGATTACGACGATTAGACGGGCGTAGTAATTAAATGGTTACACACACACACACACATATTTATACACACACACAAGTTAGGTCACAGATTACCCTGCTGGATCACTTCAGCAACTCACACAAACTCTAGTCAGGGATAATTCCGGAACGCTAACACCTAATTTGCGGTCGCTGTGGTTGAACTACGCGAGCTGCAGGCGTGAACCAAAAAAATTTGCCGTAATCACAATCCTGGCAGACCCTGGCTGCGCGCTTTTCTAGCCAGTAAAGGGCAACGCAAGGCTGGTTTTCCCCGCTCCCCTTCACACGCCAACTGTAGTACATTATGAGACGAGTGGTCAGGCCGAGGGTGTCTGACTCAAGATGCCGAACCCCAAACCCCTACCTGCTCAATACATTACATGCAACCGACTAGCTTTGGGCAAACCCCGTCTTATACTAAGTGACATGGTAGTAAAATAAAATATAAAAAAAAAAAAAGGACAGAAGACACCTCAACACTTTAGCAAAGGCATCCAACCAGCATCCTTCCGGTCGACAGACCTCTACCTCCTGAGCTCCCCATTAAATGGTGAATTTAGAGGCCATGAACCAGTTAGGGATGCAATAAATACCCATAAATGATAAATCGAATACACGGTCAAAAACTCAGCAAGTACCGGAGCGCTCGTTGGGCTGGTAGGCGCTTTCTCTTATGAGCTTCCACTAATATACACATCTGTGAAATCGCATGTCTCAAGACTGGGCAGGGTTTGTCACCTCGTGGGTAGGGGTAGCGTTTAACCACCAAGAGTGTGTGTAGCTCCCCCCCCCGAGCTACACACAGACACACAGTGTAGAACTTACCTTGCGTATGTCATCCAGACAGGTGACTTCAGGGCTGAGGCCCCCGTGGACGCAGAGGAACTGCTGGTTGAGGAGCGCGGCCAGGGGCAAGCAGTCGAAGGCGTCCATGCACGCATCGTACACACGCTCAGAGTACTTTATTTTACCTGCAAGCACAGAGAGACACACACACACACACACACTATTGGATAACGGATACATTTAATTGTGTTATGAAAGCACGGCCTTGGGAAGGTTCAGAGCTATACACTCACAGAGGAGATAAGTGGAAGAGATGCCAGAGGACTTGCCGTCCTTAAAATAGTCAAATGTATAGAACCTTTTTTAACAATAACTCTTAGAAATGTAATTTAAAACCAACGTCGCGGACATACAAATAATAAAAATCGACCATTTGTACCCGCAAGTTCCCACCATCTGTTTCAACCGACTATTCCTGACCAGAATCTCTCATTCTATAGCCAGGGAAAGACTCTGCATGCAACATAAAGCCTTTCCACACCATAATAACCTCAGCAAAAAATGTGATGTATTAATTAATAAACGCAATCATAAAAGGCAATCATTTTTAATGACTCGCAGGGGATGGGGGGGGCGGGACACAGTAGATAGTATACAGAGGAGGAACTGTAGAACACAGAACCGCGTGGGGGCCGGGGAGAGGGATGGAGAAGGCACATTTCAAATTGTGGGTCATAAACTAGGACTGCAGCAGGGAGGAGAGGACCGCAGAGGGTGGGTGGTGCAGGCTGCCAGGGCCCAGGCTCAGGGTAGGAAACAGGACACTAACACACATTTATATATTATTTTTTTGGGGGGGGGGGTTGCAGGAGCATCAACTACGGTGAAACAATACAGCTGATATGGTATAAGGCTTTTTGCACCATTCGCCATATGTATATACTGTATGGTCCATCAGTCACTTTATTGGTCTTTTTATTGTGTATATTAAAGTGTTGCATAAAGGCCTAGTAGGTAGTATATAGTGTTGTTTATAGTATATTGTATATAGTGTTGTTTATTGTATAGTATTGTATAATATAGTATTGCATAGTTTAGTATATTATTGTAATTTCAGAATGCTGGAGTAAATGGGGATTCATGATTGGGTATTCATTCACATTCATTCACTCATGATGCTGTTGGCTGCGCGCTTTTCTAGCCAGTAAAAGGCAACGCAAGGCTGGTTTTCCCCGCTCCCCTTCACACGCCAACTGTAGTACAGTATGAGACGAGTGGTCAGGCCGAGGGTGTCTGACTCAAGATGCCGAACCCCAAACCCCTACCTGCTCAATACATTACATGCAACCGACTAGCTTTGGGCAAACCCCAAGGTATTCATTCACATTCATTCACTCATGATGCTGTTGCACTACTGGCACTTTAAAATGCATTTTAAATGGTTTTTGCACAATTCAACACATGTATATATCATCTATCAGTCACTTTATTGTTATTTGTATTGTGTACAGTATAAAGAGAGTATAGAGTATTGTTATAGTATAGTGTTGTTTAGTACAAGTATAGTACATAGTATAGTATATAGTGTTAAATTGTAGGAAATTCATAGTGCGGGAGGGAATGGGGAGTAAGCGTTCCATTGTATTGATAAATATATATAAATAAATAAATAAAAACATCTTGAATCTTCAATATTAATTTAGATGCATTGCTTTTGGAATATCACAATGAAACAATCGAACACTTCAGAATTCCTCCACCGTCGCCATGGCAAACACAAATGGTCCGCGGGCCAACAATTAGGGCGATAACAGCAAGCTAGCCGGCGGGGAAAGCGCGAGGCGAACCGAGCGACACTCACATTCCTGTTTGAAGGTGAAGTACTCTGTGAGGTGTCTGCACTCGTGGTTCCCCCGGAGCAGGAACAGGGTGTTGGGGTGGTTGATCTTCAGGGTCCATAGGAAGAGGACACACTGAGACAGGACAGAGACAGAGATAGAGGGGGGAGAGAGAAAGAGAGAGATGCAGAGATTCATCATTTGATTTATTGTATCGTCCTACAATACCCGGGTTCTGTGTGTGTGTGTGTGTGTGTGTGTGTGTGTGTGTGTGTGTGTGTGTGTGTGTGTGTGTGTGTGTGTGTGTGTGTGTGTGTGTGTGTGTGTGTGTGTGTGTGTGTGTGTGTGTGTGTGTGTGTGTGTGTGTGTGTGTGTGTGTGTGTGTGTGTGTGAGTGAGTGGTGGCAAGGAGCCTAAACTGCAAAAGTGGTGAGGTGTTTTGAAGGGTGCCGCAGCAGTCAAACGCTCCGTGGGAATGTGTCTTGTGGTCGACGACTGTGCCTGCCTGCCTCCTCTGTATGAGCCACTTTCTCGACGGCTCCCGACTCATTTCTGACCATTTTTAAGCGGCGTGCACGCGACACAGCGTTACCATAGCACCACCACAGGTGCATGAATGCAGCACTTCTCAACGGCAGAGAAACCAGGGCAAATCAGCTTTAAATGTACAAATCTGCTATAAATCTGCTATAAATCTGCTTTTTAAATGCACGTTTTTTCCATTTGAAACCACCTCACCAATGAAATTAGAAAGGAGTGTGTGAGTCTCACTTTGCTAAATGAGACTTTGATAAAGCTACACCTCAATATAGTCCCATTGCAGATCAATTTAAAGGGCCAGGATCAGCAGAAAAAGTCTGAAGTCTAACCTATGGGCATCATTCATTGTGATCCATCCGTCACGTGTCTCCTGCAGCCCCTACCTGCAACCCTTACAGCATGCAGCTGTAGTCCGGTCACGGGCACTAAATGACTTAAGATCAAACCGATGATTGCTCTACTCATGATCATCATTTGCATTTATTTAAACTTACATTTTAATTCTGTACCCGTTTTATGTTATTTTATTCCTATTCCTATCCGCCGTGACACAAGCAATTCCAATCTTGGATTAATGAGCGTCTTATATTGTTTGTTTTAATTAACAATATGCAAAAAGAGTTGCAGGAGAAAAGACAGAGACCCAGAAAGATAAATCACGTTTGAGCAGTTTCCGAAGTCTTCACCACACGGCTCTGAGACTCGGCCTCAAAGTGGGACAGGGCATCCAAGGCTGATGTGACAACTTATTAATAGGCTTGTTTCTGTGGAAACAAGCCTAGTGTGGGGGGGGGGGGGAAAGACAAACATGTTATGTGTAGGTCTTAGGTCTCAATTCTCACACTAACCACTAGGTTATGTGTAGGTATTGGGTCCTATTCCTCACAATAACCACTAGGTTATGTGTAGGTCTTATTCCTCACACTAACCACTAGGTTATGTGTAGGTCTTAGGTCTTATTCCTCACACACACCACCAGGTTATGTGTAGGTCTTAGGTCTCAGTCATCACACTAACCACCAGGTTATGCACTAACCACCAAGCTATGTGTAGGTCTTATTCCTCACACTAACCACCAGGTTATGTGTCGGTCTTACGTCTCATTCCTGACACTGTCAACCATGTCATTTCAACAGTTGGGCTGTTTAGCGGGCGGTCCGCGGACCCTCCCGTGAGTCTTGGCGGGATTTGAACAAACAACCGTCTTTGACTCGAGGTCAAAGTCAAATTAATTGCAATATATTTTGGGAATATAAATAGCATCCAGGGAGGGGGGGGGGGGGGTGGGGCACTTTAATGCGGCACTTCTTGCTACAAAACAATATTTGATGGACAAAAAGAAACATGGCGTGGCGAAGGTACGGTGGAGGAGGAGGAGGAGAGAGAGACAACCCAAAAACACATCATGGTCAGATTTCTTACCCAGCCGATTACGCCAATATCTTAAACTTCAGTACTTACACCTCCGGACTTTGAACAGACAACCTCCTGCCAAGACTAAAAGGTTTGGTTCTGTGATTACAGAGGGTTGGGTAGGCACAGGTTTATGACTGCGGTTCATTCACACACACGTCTTACCTCGATGCTGAAGTAGCCCCGGTCTACGTAGTCCCCAAGGAACAGGTAGCGGGTGCTGCCAGGGGACCCGCCCACCTCAAACAGCTTCATGAGGTCGAAGAACTGACCGTGGACATCGCCACACACTGGGAACACACACACAGGGACGGACGGACAAACACACACACAATATATATAAGACCTATTGATCACTAAGTGCTAGGATCTGATCACCGGCGGCTGCACCTAAGCTGAAGGGTGCAACTGTGAACCCATGAGCACGACGGCCCACCCCTCCTGGCTTGAAGGCGCATCACGTCTCTGAAGACTCTCAGCGTGTACTCTCAGTGTGTGTGTGTGTGTGTGTCCTTGGTCTACCTGAGGGGATCCTTGAGCAAGATGCCCTCCCCTCACCTGCACCCAGACCTCCCAATCTACTTTTGTCCCCCACATGTTGTGCTTCCCCTTCAGCAGATAGCCCAACTCCATCATTTGACTGAGTTCGAGGTACGTTTTTTTTGCATCCACCCCATCTGCGGCACAGAGAGCATCGTCGACAGCTGCAGGCGTTTCTCACACTATATGCCTGAGTCGGCTAGATCACGTAACGGTGGTTTTTCACACTATATCCCTAATAGATAGAGATATGGCAGTTTTTCCACACTATATCCCTTATAGAAAGAGATACGCAGATTTTTCCCCACTATATCCCAAATACAGTAGGTAGATATAAATATCTAATGCCTAAATGTCTGAATTCACTGCAATTCACTTAATGGGATAAAAGCACCGGCTTATAAACTAAATGGAGAATACAGAATACAAAAACAAATACACAGGACGATAAAACACTAAATACACAAAAACATACAGTTTACAGCACATCACATTCTCCACAGTGCTGAAATATATTACGCTTCAAGGGCACCGGCAGCTATGCATAAAGATAGGGAGCGCGCAGAGGCAAACCCCGTGTTGCACAATGTGCCGTGAAATCCTGATAAGAACGAGGATGAGGAAGCGCTTGCCTTTCGACAAACAGGACAACAGGCACATTGTTCACCTCTGTTAAAGTGGAAGCGCTGTACCGACGCCACCGGAGCACAACCAAAAAACCTTAACCAGAGGCGGAGAACAGCGCCACTGCTCCCCTAACTAGCACATCCACACTTCTCGCGAACACGCATGCAAAACACCCCCACACACACACACAAACTTCACCACTCACTGCCCACACTCTACACTCCATCTCTCCACTACACTGCGTGTTCTCCAACACAAGAAAAAAAAATGATGATACCAGTAAAACGAGATGTACACTGTATGTATGCTGCAGAGCATCCTGATGTGAATTAAGAAGGAAGGCCATCAGTGTCTTAAAAAAGATGAAGGAAGTATGGATTTTCCTGCCCGAGAATGAAGCCTGCTACCTGTAGATGCTCTCAGATGAACAAAGATGAGCAACATGGCCTACTACAGTGGTTACCAGACCATTTCTGCCAGGGACCCCCTTTTTCGTCAATAAATACATTTCGGGAAGTTGCCTGTAATTAACACAGAACTGCAATGGCGAAAACTAAATGGGAACAAGTCTCCTTTGCGTTATGGAATCAATTAAATGTATTTATTTATTTATTCCCTGTGTCCTCCCCCTCTCCCGCTGCCGTCATATCTCCGGCCTACTAGTGGACTCCCGAGAAGGAGGTGAACCCCAAAACCCTGCTCGTCACTAAAATCAGAAGACACCTACTCCCACCGGGTCTCAGACAGTACATTGTGGATGGCGACTGCTCCACCGTCCACCGCCGTCCCTGTGAAAGATCCACGACCACCGCCAGTGTTTTCCACGTTCGTGTCTCTTCTCATTCCTGTGCTTTGTGCCAGCAAAAAAGCTCCAGCGTGACCATACGCAGACCGGACCCCTCACCTGTGATGGGGGCCTCTACCTCCAGCATGCACTTCTCCTGGCGTAGGATGGCGGCGCCGTCGTTGATGATGCGCAGGGCGGACTCCTCCTCCAGCCGGCCCTCCTTCACCAGATGGCCCTTCAGCACCTCCACGCTGGGCTTACCGTCCACATACAGGTCGGCCACCGTCAGGCGCGTGCCGGGAGGGTACGGCACCGCTACGGAGGAGGGAGGGAGGGAGGAACACACACGACACACAAAATGAGTGGGAGAGGGGTGATGAGAGGTGAAGAGAAAGGGGCAGGGATAGAGAGAGAAACACACACACACACACACAGATAGAGGGAGAGAGGAGGGGGAGATGGAGAGAGGAGGCGGGGGAGGTGGATGAGTGGGAGAGAGATGAAGAGGAGGAGAGAGGGAGGAAGATGGAATAGATGAGTGGGAGGGAGGGAGACAGACAGACAGACAGACAGAAAGAGGGCGAGAGAGAGATACAGATGAAGTGAGAGAGAGAGTGGGAGGGAGAGCGAGCGGGAGGGAGAGAAGAACACAAGGACACGGAGAGAGAGAGAGAGAGAGAGAGAGAAAGAGAAAGCGACAGAGAGCTAGAAAACGGTAAAAAAAAAATCCCAACTCTGGTCCCGTTTTGAGATACTTTCAACCCACTTAAAACTAGGAATTAGGGAACCGTAGAAGTCAGCTACAGGACTGAACTTGCATTTACAAAAGTATTTAGCATGCGACAGCTGTTTCCGCCCATAGACTAAATATGTACTACTAGTGTTTTTCTATTGGGTGCTTTGGCATGGAACATACGCTACCATATTTGTGGTAACGTGAATGACAGCAGTTTTAAAATGCTGTGTGTGTGTAAGGAATCATGGATTTAGAATTTTCCCCTCAAAAAAATAAATAAACCAAAAAGGCCGTTCCTGTTCCATTGGGTTGGTCTTTTGTTGATTTAAAACATGAATCATTCCATCGCAATTCGCCCTCACCCCAGCCTCTGTTTCACACGGCCATCTCTGCTGAGCTACGCCTAACCAGCCTATAGCAGTGTTGATACAAGTTATCCAAGGGGGGAGAGCTGGTTGATTAAAGAAGGAATCGGTTGGGACGGCAACAGAAAATATTATTAAATAACAGAAGGAACAGATAAAGTTAGATAAAGAAATAAAGTTACAATTGCATAATCAGCAGGGAGATGGTGAGGTGTGTGTTTGTTTAAAAAAAATAATAATAACAGCCAGCCTGCGACCTGCTCAAACACGCACACACCTGAGGGCTGCCAGCCCCAAATGTGCACCAATGTGCTCTCCTACATCTACTTAAACAACACGATGCACCTGCCATGTTGTTGGTTGATGGTGTCGTCTAAGAACCTTCTATAGCCATGTGTGTTGCAGCTCAGCACTAGAGAATGAGGCCTGATGCACCATACTAGACTAAGAAGCAACCTATGTAACTTGTGCATGAAGCGGTTTTTTATTGTTTATCGTTTAAAATGAAAAAACTGAACTGTCAAACAGTGCTTTACGATATAGGAATTGAGCAGGGATTAGGGCATCTCTTTCAAGGGGCTTGGGCTTGGAGCCAAACTACCTCCCCACACACACACTTTTGGAAGATTGCCCCGAAATAATATGCCAGTCCATATGTTCCTAGAATTAAGATTGTGACGCCAACTGACAGTAGGTTCAAACAAGGACAAAAATAGTACTACAAATACAACAATACACCCAACAACTGGGCGTTAATTCATAACCCATAAGGCTACGAGTTCACACTTACACATCGTTGTCACACTCACACACAGCCCTCTTAGGAACCGTACTACTTTACAGCCCTCTATCCGCCACAAGTCAACACACACACAGTGTGTGTGTGTGTGTGTGTGTGTGTGTGTGTGTGTGTGTGTGTGTGTGTGTGTGGTGTGTGTGTGTGGTGTGTGTGTGTGTGTGTGTGTGTGTGTGTGTGTGTGTGTGTGTGTGTGTGTGTGTGTGTGTGTGTGTGTGTGTGTGTGTGTGTGGAACCTATTTCGGTGAGCGTATTAGACGGCGCGGTGCAGACACACAGAAACCAAACCAGGTCGCGGGATTGGCCAATCGTCTCGGAAGCCTGTGAACTGGTTCACGTTGGGATCCGTTTGGTCGGTAATTCATTGAGTTTGAGCGCGAGACACTAACCACCGAAACATGAGAGGTTACGCTACACAAACATCACTACTACCGATGACGTGACAGCATGAAGTTCGTGAAGGCACGGACTCAAATGCAGACAGCAACATACAGAACCGAGGACAGTCTCCTTATTATCACGAGTCACTTATAACAGCCGTTTGCAATACATCACTCAAAATCCATCCATTTGTTTCAGAAATTATCGCATGGTTACCCAGCACTATCTGATCTGACTGGGATGTTTTGAGTGACAGGGAGGGTGTGGGGGGTTGGGGGGGGGGGACTGCTTGCTTGCGTCTCCTTTCCTTACATACGCCCTGTGAGGTCACGACAGCGTGTCGCTCGGCATGCTAGGAATTCTCCTCTTCGGGACATGACAAAAGCCCCTCTGCGTTGTGACACGAAACCCGCTTTGGGAGTGTGTGTGTGTGTCCACACAAATTAGTTCATGTTGAAAGGTCTTTCGTAACTACGTATGTTGATGTCACCACTATGCACCAATGAACAAAATATATACGTGTCAATCTACCAACCTCAGCCTCACCTTGTCCGATTCATATAGCTACTCTGCACTCTTGTCTCGATCAAATCTATCAAATCTTCTACTGTATCATAGTACATATCCTGCCCTGGTATATATTGAGTCAACAAATGGACTCCAAAAAACTGGATGACCAGCAGTGTGAGAGGAGAGAGCTGGTCTAACAGGGATGGCCAAGAGTAAGAGAGAGGACTCTGTGTACTAGCGTCCACCTACACAAGCGGCATAATTTCCTACTCGTTGCATAACATTGCTCTCTTCTGAATCGTGCACATTTTATAATTCACACCGGGTCCTTGGCTAACCACACGTCCCTATACCCTCTTCATTATGCACAGGGCTCTACACAGGTCATTTAGCAATTTGATTGATTTAGGATTATTATTTTTTTTTAATAAAAATAAAAGCATTTGTCATTTATTTCCTATTAATATTTTATTTGTTTTTGACTAGAGGGATGCAACGTTTCAGTAACGCACAAAAAAAAAAAACTTTACTTGGGAGCACAGTGCTCAACAAAAAGGCCACTAATTAGAACCCCGACTGGGCTTTATAATTCACTTGAACAAGCGAAGGCAAAAACCATTCAAATCATTTGTTGCCAATTAGTCCCTCAAAGACCAAGATTACCCAACAACCACCACACACACACACACACACAATAGTACAGGATTCTTCCTTGACACGGCCGTATGTCGCAAGGGGCATGTCTTCACAAGTAGAAGCAGTGTGGTGAGACGCAGTGAGACATGCCTTTACAAAAGAGAGACCAGTGTTTCCTGCAGATCTACACAGAAGAAAGAAAAAAAAACTGCAGGGGTTGTTTTTTCACCCAAATGTTGAGACCACAATACAAAAAAGGCCATCACGTTGGTGCAAAGTAAAAGTAAAAATGATGTAGGGCTAGTACCACGCTACCACACATCGCGACAGTAGCGGCATTACGTCACACAACTAGCTATGAGTTATGAACTCAGGGGAGGGCGGTGCCTCTTATTTATACACTCATTTGAATACTCTGCTTTGAATGTGGTCAGTTGGTTCTTGGTGAAAGCCTAAACCATGTGCCGGTCTTGGTTCCTGCCATTTCCAAACTGTTCATTGTTTGGGCGTTCACCTTTTCGTATGTCGTCATTTGCGCTTCCCTAATTCAACTCCCTCCACGCCTTGCAAGCTTTCCCATTTGGCATGGAGCTACACTGAAGTCAGGCAGAGTTTACCAGCCGCTCCTCGCAGCACTGTGTCAACCTAAGCAACAGTTTCACAGCTGCCCGGTGTCAGAAACACCACTTGGCGAGTAAAGTAAAGTCCACGTTGCACCCTCTACAAGTCTGACATTAAACAATTTGACCATTTAGCAGACACTTTTATCCAAAGGGATTCAGAAGCAGGTCATTAAGGTGTAGGTAGGAGCATTTTGTCCAACACCCTGACCACTATACAAACCTCCCCCTTTCTTCAACTAAAAAGTAATAAGAATATTATTCACAAGTCACACAGACACAACAACTTAGAAGTCCTGCACTCCTTGTGCATAAATTATGAATGAGGACCGAATCACTAGAGAAACCCACTGACAGTAAACTGTAGGCCTGATTCAATTACTACTCAGTAAATAAGCAGAACACTAAAGTCATAGCCCACTCTCTACAAGTAGTATATGGACTGTTCCATATAAGTGTAAATGGGTTCCACTGAAGACTGGCTTGGCCTGTGAGAATGACCTGGGCTTTCTGCACAGTGGTGGTGGTGGCGGCAACACCCCAGGGATCAGTAGGATTGTGTGTGAAAACGTGTCCCTTTATCTCTTCTCCTCCATGGGTTGGATTACACTTGAACTCAGGCATGACAACAGGATTACCACGTTGTTATCAATCATTAAAGCTATCAAACAATAAATACATCACACACGGCTACAGTCAAATATTGACTTGCATATTTCATTGCATATCCCTCACATACATATTGTAGTGCAACACTCTGTTGCGCTACAATATCTGCTTGAATCCATTAGCATACAGTATCTGCTCGGGTTGTAGAGGCAGAGCTCTATCCATTAGGCAATCTTTTAAGAAGGCAGGTTTTAATGATCTCCGCCAGCTTTGGCCGTCTAAGCCTTCCTAACCCAATCAAACATGCCCACAGACACACCTTGGACTACCAGTGAACGTTCATTCATTCCACAGTTGGACCCCACCTTGTGCACCAACAGCCCCACTAGTACAGAGCAGGTACACCCTCTCTCTCTCCACCCAGCAGCACCACTAGTTGAGAGCAGATACAGCCCCTCTCTCTCTCTCTCTCGCTCTCTCTCTCTCCACCCAACAGCACCACTAGTTGAAAGCAGATGCAGTCACTCTCTACCCAACAGCACCACTAGTCAGAGAGCAGGTACAGCCTATCTCTCTCTTTATCTCTCTCTCCACCAAACAACACCACTAGTAGAGAGCAGGTAAAGTCTCTCTCTCTCCACCCAGCAGCACCACTAGTAGAGAGCAGGTGCAGCCTATCTCTCCACCCAACAGCACCACTAGTAGCATGCCGGTACACTCTCTCTCTCTCTCCACCCAACAGCACCACTAGTAGAGTGCAGGTACACTCTCTCTCTCCACCCAACAGCACCACTAGTAGAGTGCAGGTACACTCTCTCTCCACCCAACAGCACCACTAGTAGAGTGCAGGTACACTCTCTCTCTCCACCCAACAGCACCACTAGTAGAGTGCAGGTACACTTTCTCTCTCCACCCAACAGCACCACTAGTAGAGTGCAGGTACTGCCTCTCTCTCGCTCTCCCTCTCTCTCTCTCTCTCTCTCTCTCAACACTGCGGCACTGGCTGCATTAGTATGTCGTCCATTGACAACCAAGACATTATCTAGCTGCTTGACACTACCCCCGTGTGTGAGACAAATGTGAGACAATGGAGTCTTTGTTTTAACAAAGCTGTCATCGCACGTTGGCGGTTTAATAAAAAACTACCCGCAAATGTTTGCATTGTGTGTGGCTGACATTTGGCACTCAAAAGACACTGTAGCTTCCCTGCTAGGTTATTAGCTCCCGGATTGACTCATTTACATAACCTCGACACATCTTACCCCCCCCCCCCCGGAAAGAAAACTACACAATTATAGTGTACAAAAGCATGATGTACACGAATCGATTAGTCGTTTGTGGGGGGGCTCAGGGGAAAGTATCCGGCTCACATTGATCAAGTTGTATAGGAATAGCGTTATACTTGAGTTGCGGTTAACTTCCTGTACCAAAAAAAATAAAAAAAAATACTGTATGAAATGCCACACATTCACATACCTTTAATGGGTCTTTCGACCGTAGACAGTTTGTTTTGGTCTTTCGTCGACATTTCTCCTGTCTTCTGGACAAACGCACACCTGAAAATGGGTTCAGAAAATCCCTAACTTGACAAGAGCCTTATTAGCTAGCTAGCGAGCTAACCTAGCCGTGCTAGCTAGCCGTGTGTGTGTGTGTTAGCACCTCGGGGATCCCTCCTGCGACAGGACTAGCAGACCCGGTGATAACACAGAAACAGATCGGATCCGGATTACACTTGAAACCCTAAACTAAAAAAAAAGGGGGGGGGGAGAGGAAAGGGGGGGGGGGGGACACGGGTCTATCTCGTTACCCTGCCCACACCGAAACAGCGTCCCTCCTTTATGCCTTCTTCTGTGTCTTTGCTCCCTAACGATGCAGTGATGGCAACTCAAAAAAAAAGATAACTGCTGTCAGTGTCCTGGGTGGAGGAGGAGGAGGGAGAGGAGGAGGAGGATGATGATCTACTACCAGGAAACGACCGTGACTCCTTCAGGTTCTCCAGATCATGACTCGGTCCTCATCCCCTCTCGTCTTGATTCTGTGGATGGAGAGCATCTGTTGCAGCAGCAGCAGCAGCAGCAGGAGGAGGAGGCGGGGGAGGTGGTGGAGATCGAGGGGAGGAGTGCGGGGAGAGCTTTGGTTTGCTTTGTGGGTCGTGATCCGACGTAGCAGCAGACTCCTCTTCTTCTTTACAGTCGGATTATAATAATCCACACCGGGAGGATGCCCTCCTACAACATGGCTGTGTGCGCTTAACGCACAGCGCCGTGGGTAGTGTAGTATGCATGTATGTAGTAGTAGTAGTAGTAGTAGTGGTAGTAGTAGTAGTAGTAGTAGTAGTAGTAGTAGTAGTAGTAGTAGTAGTAGTAGTAGTAGTAGTAGTAGTAGTAGTGGTAGTAGTAGTAGTGGTAGTAGTGGTAATGGTAGTAGTGGTAGTAGTAGTAGTGGTAGTAGTAGTAGTGGTAATAGTAGTAGTGGTAGTAGTGGTAATGGTACTAGTGGTAGTAGTAGTAGTAGTATTAGTGGTAGTGGTAAGAGTAGTAGTGGTAGTAGTAGTAGTAGTAGTAGTGGTAGTAGTATTAGTGGTAGTAGTAGTAGTGTTAGTAGTAGTGTTAGTGGTAATAGTACGGTAGTAGTAGTAGTAGTGGTAGTAGTAGTAGTGGTAATAGTAGTAGTAGTAGTGGTAGTAGTAGTAGTGGTAATAGTAGTAGTAGTAGTAGTGGTAGTAGTAGTAGTAGTAGTAGTAGTAGTAGTAGTACATTTACATTTAGGGCATTTGGCAGACGCTTTTATCCAAAGCGACTTACAAGGTGTACATTAGTTGAAGCAGACAATAGTAGTAGTAGTGGTAGTAGTAGTAGTAGTAGTAGTGGTAGTAGTAGTAGTAGTAGTGGTGGTGGTAGTAGTAGTGGTAGTAGTAGTAGTGGTAATAGTAGTAGTAGTAGTAGTAGTAGTGGTAGTAGTAGTAGTGGTAGTAGTAGTAGTAGTAGTGGTAGTAGTAGTAGTAGTAGTAGTAGTAGTGGTGGTAATAGTGGTAGTAGTAGTAATAGTGGTAGTAGTAGTAGTGGTAGTAGTATTAGTGGTAGTGGTGGTAGTAGTAGTAGTAGTAGTGGTAGTGGTAGTAGTGGTAATAGTAGTAGTAGTAGTAGTAGTAGTGGTAGTAGTAGTGGTGGTAATAGTGGTAGTAGTGGTAGTAGTGGTAGTGGTAGTAGTGGTAGTAGTAGTAGTAGTAGTAGTAGAAATAGTAGTGGTAGTAGTAGTAGTAGTGGTAGTAGTAGTAGCAGTAGTGGTAGTAGTAGTAGTAGTAGTATTAGTGGTAGTGGTAGTAGTAGTGGTAGTAGTAGTAGTAGTGGTAGTGGTAGTAGTGGTAATAGTAGTAGTAGTAGTGGTAGTAGTAGTGGTGGTAATAGTGGTAGTAGTGGTAGTAGTGGTAGTAGTAGTGGTAGTAGTGGTAGTAGTAGTAGTAGTAGTAGAAATAGTAGTGGTAGTAGTAGTAGTAGTGGTAGTAGTAGTAGCAGTAGTGGTAGTAGTAGTAGTAGTGGTAGTAGTTGTAGTGGTAGTAGTGGTAGTAGTAGTAGTGGTAATAGTAGTAGTAGTAGTAGTAGTAGTGGTAGTAGTGGTGGTAATAGTGGTAGTAGTAGTAGTGGTAGTAGTAGTAGTAGTAGTAGTGGTAGTAGTAGTAGTAGTAGTAGAAATAGTAGTGGTAGTAGTGGTAGTAGTAGTAGCAGTAGTAGTAGTAGTGGTAGTAGTAGTAGTAGTGGTAGTGGTAGTAGTGGTAGTGGTAGTAGTGGTAGTAGTAGTAGTAGTGGTAGTAGTAGTAGAAGTACTTAGGGGTTTTCGACGCTGTCAAAGTCTCCCGTGGGGGTCATTCACTTTTTGCTTCACTTTTACTGGACTTGACGAGAGGATATCAACATAAAATGACAGTAGACCTACTACGATTATCGATGCTACAATGAACAGCAACTATACTGCCACTTATGACAGCCTATAATTAATACCACTTGCCAAGCAAAACAGCCGTTATGGCCAGAATAAACTGTAGGCTAGTGAAGTAAAGTTAAAAGTCAGATGAGCGTTTTATTGGGGGCTAAAATGACTTGTACAGATCCGTTTTGATTGTCACTTTCTCTTCGTATTTGCTTTGTTCTAAAGAGACACCCAAAGGCAATTTTCTAGTTAGCAATTAAAACTCTGAAGAGCCAAGTGTTACACACACACTCCCGGCTAATAATAAATCACGGATAACAATAGTGAAGCGTTGAACTGTTCCATTGATATGGTTGCGTTTTCGAAATGATATCAATACAGTAGGCCTATGGCTAAAACACAGGCCCATGACCTACACATATGTTATTTCATGGACCCGTCATCTGTTACCGTAGGCCTATATTTTATCCAATGCACGAATAGATATATGCCTATATAGTTTAACAGCTATCCTATCTAGTGTTATACACACTTGTCAAAAATACGTGACTCGTTCCATTTGTTTGCATGGGTTCAACGTGTTATCGATAATGATAAGAGTAGGCTACACTTCAGGATCGTCTTTCAGTGAAGTAGAACGCTCATTATATTACAATGAGCTATATCCACATCAGAACAACAGCACCACCTTGTGGCAATTAAAGGAATTGATCCATTCGGCGTTACGTAGTCAAAATAGGCCTATTAACAGAAGACCGTTCACTGACCTCAACTGAACTGAAAATCACGCACATGTCTACGCATAAATTTCAATTCGTTTCCCTGTTACAAACGTTTTTTTCTTTGTTTTGATAGATTCTTCATCTCCCTCTGCATTAACATAACTATGATCTCTTGATACCAGTTTATATATGTCACGAGTAGAACAGATCAGCATGTTTTTGTTGTTATTATTTAAATACATTTTTGTAGTTTGTTTGACAAAGTCATGTAATTACAAATACGTTTATTTGGTTGTACATGCTCCTTATCGCAATTCATTATCTAAAAGCTCTCTAGTGGGAACAGTACCAAGACTTTATAAGGCTCAGACATAACTGGTCTATCCTTCCAGAGATGGTGAGGAGTTAAATAGAGTCTGATTGGACAGACCAACAACAATGAGAATATTAAGTGTGAAGACAAAATAACATGTTCTAACATGTTGCTAACCATTAAAGCTGTAAGTTACTTTCATTGACATTTGTGTTTAATATTAGTTGAATTCACTCCAGGGGACGAACAAAAACCGCCTGGTTTTGGTGGGGGTTTGTTTCTCTGCTTCTTTGAGTAGAAATACTAAACTACATGGTCTAAAAACACTTTCCTCGCCTTCCTCCTAATAATAAAAATATATTTATTTTACATAGCGCTTCACAAAAAACCTCAAAGACCGGTAGATGGATATATAAATACGAGGAAATCGGTTTAATATATTTTACCAATATTTTACCAAGGATAACTTGTTTTTGTGCAGGTAAGCTGAAGGTGAAAGACATGGAGCTCGAGGACGGCTCAAGAATGTTGAAAGAAGCCCCGGGGCCCCATCAGTATCACTATGCTGCATGGTAAAACCTGATGTTATCAGGCCTATAGCTTTATTTATTATGAACCTGTTAACCTGGCTTTACGTGTTGCACACACATACACATACACGTGGGAGCTTCATTCTACGCGGTTGGGCTCACATACTGTAGTGTGTACTGTGCATTATGACTGATCCGGGAGACGCCCTCTTAAAAAACGCCTTCAAAATGTTCAAACATTCCAAAAGCTCCGTACACAACAGTGAGTAAAGTGGTCCCATTCCCTTCAAAACAAAGTATCATTTAATGAAATATTCAAATAATGACATTACAATACTCATTTATGTACGTTTATTGAAATTTTTTGGTAAACAAAAAAAAACTTGATTTTTGTTTTCAGACTGCAGGAATTAATGATGACACAGGCAGATACGTTTTTTCCCACAGAGGAGATAAAGAAAAATGCTGAAATGTGTTCAGAATCACTCAACATCCTCTTGGTGTTGTGTAGAAGTTAACGTTTCAGTGACCACTCGGACCGTGTTACAGATCAAGCAGATGTTTCAATCGTCCGACCCTCGAGGCCATGCCACACCTGGACTACAAATGTGTCTGTGTTACATCATCACCCATGGAGAAGAACAAGGACCTCTTCCCATTCACCTCTCTCTCTATCTCTCTCTCTCTGTAGCTCCACCCCCAGAGCCTTTAAGGTGTGTGGAGATGGAGACATGAACATATTGGCAGACATATTGATCTGGCATAATGGTGATGTTGTTCCCAATTAAACCAGTTGTGGTTATTTTGTTATGGTTCTGTATACGTCTACCCACTGGCAGCGGGGGTTGTCCATCGGGATGTAGCAACTCTGGCCGAACATTTGGTTGGTAGAGCAGTTAACATAACCCACGGTGGACAAGCCCACTTGTGAGTTCACAAATGACTACATTTGAAATGGTTTGTATTGAGGTTTCCAACACTTTTGGATATACAACATCGCCCTCTCATGGTCACCTCAGAATAAAATTGGTATTTAATTGAAAGACATTTCATTACAATACATTACAGTCATTTAGCAGACACTTATGTCCAAAGCGACTTACAACAGTGTGTTCAACAAAGTTTGAGAATAGAACAACTCGTCACCAGAACTCAGAAATCCATGGGAAACATTTTATTAAATGGAATCACATTTGAATATATTCTGATTGACCATTAACTAGGATAACAAAATATGTACACAACACAGTATAGAGACAAAAAGTGCAAAACACAATTCGAGTCACGTTCGTCGGCGAATACAATCCAGTGTTGTGTTTCAGTGCTAGCAGTAGTGTCAGTAGTGAGATATTCACAGTGATGCACTTCCTACTTCGTCCAGCAGAGGTCACTGACAGGCTGCTGCTCGGGCCTCAGTGAACACATAGAAGGCCAAGGAGAATCCAGGAAGTATCAGATGGTCCGCGGGCGGCAGACGATTTCCCTTCAGCTCGGGGAGAGTTTGGTCGTCCAACATCTGCAGCACTTTCTCATTGAGCATAACAGACCTGCCAGCAATCAATCACAGCAATCAATCAGTCTTTATTTCTATAGTGCAAAAAAAACTGCCACACAAGAGTACAATATAATAAAAATATACATTTCAGAGGTAGATTTAAATACAAAAAGACACTACTGGATGGGAAGAAAGCTGCAATCAAAAGGCACATTTGAAGTTGCTGTATAAAAAAGGTTGAGATATTGTGGTGCCCTCTTATTGTTATTGTGAGCATAGACAATTATGACAGGATGTGGGTGGGGAAGTGTGTGTGTGTGTGTGTGTGTGTGTGTGTGTGTGTGTGTGTGTGTGTGTGTGTGTGTGTGTGTGTGTGTGTGTGTGTGTGTGTGTGTGTGTGTGTGTGTGTGTGTGTGTGTGTGTGTGTGTGTGTGTGTGTGTGTGTGTGTGTGTGGTACAGATGAACATAAAAAGGCATGCACAAGACAGATGAGAATTAACCACATTCCACGGTGTGTAATATCGGCTGCACATGACCGAGGCGAGGCATCCCTCGAGTTCAGATCGTTGTGTTACGGTTACGGGGGTTTTTTTTTGCAACCCGTGTGCATCTGCCCATTCAGCACACATTATTCTCCCTCTGCTCGTCTCTGGGAGGAGGGGATGAGGGGTTTCTCCTTGCCCTTTAGAGGGTTTAGGATTAAGGGGTGCTGTATACTGTGGGCATTTGCGAAGCCTCTGATTAAGGGCTACACAACTGAAATAAGCTCGCCCTAAATGGGAAATGACTTGACTTATCACTACTTATTTTCTAGACATCGAAAGGCACAGAAGGGCAGAGAACCACAGTCCACTCCCTTGCATGTGTAAAAAGGGCATACAGCTGGGGCCAATGAAGCTGACTGAGAGCCAGACCTCAGTCCTCCAGCAGTAATGCAGGGATGGGGGGGGGGGGGGGGGTATACCTTGAGTAGAGGCCTTCTTCGTGAGGCCGGTCAGACTGCAGGACAAAGGCGTCCACTGTGCCGAGGGCCGTCTGGGCGGGTAGAGTCAGCCTGGAGGGTCTGGCTCCCAGATTCATGGCAATCAGCGTGAGCGCGCCCTTACCGTAGCCTCTGGTGAGGGAGAGCAAAATAAAAACGTAAAAATACACGATTATGATCCTTTTTTTAAATTCATAAAGCGCTTTTCTAGACAATTTTCCGCATTTCCGATAAATATATCACTTATATCGCGGTTGTATAAAACGTGGACGTGTGTATAGGAACACGTCTCTAAAAATAGGTCTCTCGTTGTTAGCGCTTGTTCCTCACACTTATTTAAATTTCTCCTAACGGCTCCACTGATCTCATGCTCACTGTCCCCAGAGAATTAGATCTGACGTCAGCCAGTCGGTGGGATGTGCTTGGGTTAGGGTTAGGGGCACATGCCTGTGATAGTGAAGACCCTGAAATGGTCATTATGGAAATTTGAGATTATTCAGAGCAGAATTAGATTAAGGTTAAGGTGTGAAAATGTTATTCTTTATAATAATAAAAAAGGCACAATTAGTAAAGGATCTTTAGCATACATTGAATTCGATTTGTTGGCTTTAAATCCTCAGTTGAATGCCAGATCGAATTCCCTAATTTAAATTTTTCCTCAAAAAAAGGAGCCCTACCATTATATTTCAGCTTTATGCTTGATGTCCTGTGCAAAGCTCAGGCTGTATAATATACATATTGATTGAAGTAAGAGGAGCGTGAATGAGAAAGGTAAAATGACGTCTCAAAAATGATATCAACATGAAATATGATGCTATCGCTGTTCTCAAGCTGGCTGGCTGCGTCGCTGGCTGGCTACAGCGCTGCCATCTCCCGGTGAGACGGCTTTTCAAAATCACCCACAGATATGCTGATTTAATCATTCATTTGGGCTTATAGGCCTAGCCTAGCATAGCCTAGCCTACTTACTCAAAGTTATGAATAGCAAGCATAATTCATCGCTAGTCTATTACTCAAAACATGCCTAGCGGCCTCATACTGGATTTGTTAATGATATATTATGTATTGAAACGATAATGGGGAAAAAAAGAGAGCATAGCAGCTTGTGGCACATTGGAAGCAGACATTGTAAAATACACTATCTCGCAGTTTTATTTTAGTTTTATTGCAGTTTTATTTTAGTTTTTACAGTTGAAACGTAAACATCAATGTTTTGGGGAGAATTAAGAATTACAAGCAAGAATTACAATACATCAATTAAAATTGGACAAAAGTCAAATTGATCAATTCACATGTGAATGAACATGTTCTGATCGATTTAAGTTACCGTAGCTCCTTACCTGTTTCTGTTAGCACAGTGCAGATAAACCCGCACCTTCTTCCTCTGACCTGGGAGGCCAGCACCAGGGAGGGCATCGATGGACAAAACCTCTGGTCCAACTAGTCTTTTGTAGAGCACAGACAGCCAATAGTCCTGGAGAAGAAGAAACACACATTGTTAAATTAATATTGGGATAACACACTTTTAGAAACAGGAATCTTTTGTATTGCGCCGATGATACCACGATTTGTTACAATTCGTTTTTTTCCGGCGTCTGCTAAATGTCTTCGATATAAAAGCAAATGATTAGCACAAAAGGGTAATATGAGAAGATCAGAAGAAGATCCGCTTACAGGAAGGGGGTCTAGGTTGTCGTCGACCAGGTGGTACGTTCCAGAACCGATTAACACCTGTCTGACCACAACGTCCAGGCCCATCTTGGCAGCAAGTCCCAACTTATCCAGCCACCTGCATGCAGAGAGGATTTAATAAAGCCATGTAAGGCTTATACCTTACATTAAATACGCATTTTTCCAAAGCGACTTACAATAGTGTGTGTGTGTATGTGTATGTGTATATATATATATATATATATATATATATATAGAGCCAATCAGGACTCTCCACTCCCATGAACCTCTGCCAATCAGGTCTCTGCACTCACATGAACCTCAGCCAATCAGGTCCACTCACATGAACCTCTGCCAATCAGGTCTCTGCACTCACATGAACCTCAGCCAATCAGGTCCACTCACATGAACCTCTGCCAATCAGGTCTCTGCACTCACATGAACCTGAACCTCAGCCAATCAGGTCTCTGCACTCACATGAATCCGGCTACGAAGGCGTTAGACAGGCCCTCCGCTCCCCCCCGTATGCAGAGCTGCTCTCCCCCAGCCAGCTCTTCATGCCTGGGGACAGCTGCTGGACGGTCTGCAGGGTCAGAACCATAATAATAATAGTTATAATAAATAACCCTATATCAACATAACATAAACATAATCATTTGATAATAACAAAAGATAATATTATACTTGATTGTCCATTAACAACAAAGACAGAAAGCTTTATTATACAATAAGTTTCACAATGTTTTTAATTACAAAATGTACCATACAATAATGATATGACCCCATTGTAATGCGCTCTACGTTAAAACATGGAACGCTTACTCCCCATTCCCTCCCGCAGTATGAATTTCCTACAATTTAACACTACATACTACACTATGTACTATACTAATACTATACAACACTAGACTATCACAATACTGTACACAATACAAATAACAATAAAGTGACCGATGGATGATATGTGCATGTGTTGAACTGGGCAAAAAGCATTTAAAAAGCATTTTAAAGTGCCAGTAGTGCAGCAGCATCATGAACACAGTGCAGAACAGTGCAGTAACTTTAATGAGTCCAGAAAGTGTATATAGTGTACGATAGTGTAATGTCATTTGGATGAAAATGCTGACAATGCTATGATAATGTTATGTTAGTGATTGTTTTAAATGAACCAGTTACCTCCAGAACCTCGCTGATCTTAACCCCCAGAGAGTCCAGAACCTCTGGGCTGATGAAGTCAGCCAGCGTTGCCTCTCGTCCATTCACATAGTAGCTACGAAGAAAAGAGCCAATACACCAATAAAAAAACAAGAACTTAGTCTGTAATGTATAACCATTATCAATTAGCCATTGGCTAAATGCAACCACAACAAAAAGATAGATCCTTCCAGTGAATTCAGATACATGTCATCCATACATGTCCTCAGGTAGCAGGCAGAGGACACGCAGCTTGCCCACAGATGCCTACAGGTAGACCGGTGGGTCATCCAACCACCATGGGTATCCCTCGACTGGGAGACAAACAACCCTAACCGCTCACTTACCGTTGACTGAAGGTATCCAAAACAACACCACCACCACCACCAACAACAATCAAAAAGTACATGACTTGGCTTGTGTGTTGGGACTTGGCTTGTGTGTTGGGACTTGGCTTGTGTGTTGGGACTTGGCTTGTGTGTTGGGACTTGGCTTGTGTGTTGGGACTTGGCTTGTGTGTTGGGACTTGGCTTGTGTGTTGGGACTTGGCTTGTGTGTTGGGACTTGGCTTGGGAACAGGGAGGTCGCCGGTTCACGTCCCCGAACACCTGGGCCACTGCCGAGGTTAGGCCCCAGGTTAAATGCAGAGAAACACATTTCACTGTGTGTGTGTACATGTATGTGACCATTAAAGACGATTCAATCCTCCACATTTAACAATAACAAAGCATGGGAATAGTATAATGTTCTATACATTTAGAAGAAACTTACTGGTGCCATGTGCACGCATCAATTGCCCCGGAGCCAGTATCTAAAAACCTAGAAGAAGAAAAAACAGTTGGACAAATAGTGTCAGCAGAATCACAGTATGTTCAACAAAACAAAACTGGAATTAGATGGTACAAATAGACCTACAATCTCATGACCTACAGTCATGACAATAAAAACAAGTAAGTGTGTATGTATATTCATTTGACTAAAACATGCAGGGGATTCACAATGCAACTGAAGTTTCAGAGATGTAAATTCAAGTCCTTAGAAAGGGTTTAGCTTCATATGAAAGTCTCTCTCTTTCTCTTTCTCTTTCTCCCGCTCACCCTTGCAGTAGGTCTTTCCGGTGGTCACGTGGTTGGCCGATATCTGGGCCATACAGTCCCGTGTTGTGGTACAACTTGGATTTTCTTAATATCTCTCGGAGATGAACAAAGTCCGCCCCCAGCTGGGCGCCGCCTACCTGGATCCCAGCCTTCTTCTGGTAGCTATTGGGTTCTGGTGGGAAAGAGCACATGAAAACATGGCATTTACTACCGCTTTTCTAAAGCTCCGCGGCGCGCCGTCACGCCACGCCCGCCGTCACGGGCCGCGCCCGCCGTCACGGGCCGCGCCCGCAGTCACACACACACACACACACACACACACACACACACACACACACACACACACACACACACACACACACACACACACACACACACACACACACACACACACACACACACACACACACACACACACACACACACACACACACACACACACACACACACACACACACACACACACACACACACACACTTCCTGCATTACTCAACGATTGGTTAAAACTACTGACAAACCAGTTTTGCTGAATAGTACAAGTTGTTATGTTAAAAGGAGGAGGAGAAGGATGTGTAAGATAATTAGTTCAAAAGATTCAACAATTAAGTACAATTATGGACAGCAAGTGCCGGCTCGTACAGCCTCGCCATACCACTTTGTACCTTGAAAGGCGTCTAACCTTGGGTCAATCATGTCAAAAGTACACTGGAAATTGAACTGCAGGCTCTAACTTGCTCTAACCTGATCACAAAATGGAGAACAGAAGAACATAATGACGCCATAGCACAGATTGAGTGTAAACAGTAAGCTTATATTCGGGTGATGCGTTTGGGGGACCAACGTTGGCCAAATCGTACACGTTGCAAAATCCCTTTAAATATAGAAACCTATATTCCAATCAGGTGTGACGTTGAGGAGCCACGACAAGCCGTTTCAAAATCAGCCAATAGGACACTCCCACTTGTGATGTCACAAACCTTATGAAATGGCTTGTAATGGCTAATCAAGATCTCAACAACAAGAAAACCAAGAGAGGTGACCTTCAGTCAAAAACATATTGAGGTTGTTTTTGTTTGTTACCGTTGCCCAGCTCCCAGGAGATGCGGTACTGCTTGGACTCGCAGTACTGGATCAGGGACCGCGCGTTGCTGCTGTTCCAGATGTTGTCGGCGGTCCGGAGGAGGGCGTTCAGGCCGAAGATGAGGTCCATCTCCGTGCAATTGGCAAAGGAAGTCAGCAGGTCCACAGAGTACTCTAGAACAGATCAGATGGACGGTTTGGTTATAGTTCTCTACCGGTCTCTTTGGCTTTAATACAACTGCAATAGTCATACTTTAATGGACACCTTTTCAGCACATTACTATAAACTAACCTTTCTCTTTCTCCACAGACAAAGTTCAACACATGTATATATCATCAATCACCCACTTTGTTAATTTTATTTGTATTGTTCTTTTTCTTGTGTACAGTATTTTTATAGTATAGTGCTATAGTTTTTTTTTAGGAAATTCATACTGCGGGAGGGAAAGGGGAGTAAGCATTCCATTGTACTTGTTTCATATGGCAAATAAAAATCTTGAATCTTGAAGATGGACAGGCTTTATTCTTTAGACACGCAATAGCAAAAGTGAAACAAAAAAGGTCACATTTCAGTCAACCATCATTTGGTGGTTCCTCTTGGATCCCACATCCTACCTGTGAACTTAACCCGTCTGTACTTCCTCTGCAGGTCCTCTTCTCTGAGCAGTACTTGCTGCAGAGCCCACTGCTTCTTCAACCGCTTCTCCAGCAATGGAGGCAACTCCGTTTTTTTACAACTGTCTATAATGAGAATGGGAATCAGTGTCATTAACGTAACATGTACTTCTGTGTGGGAGCAAAGCATTCGTAGTACGATGTGTTCTTTCTGTCTTAAGGATCGAGAGCAGATCAATGCAATGGATCAGATTGAGATATAAACCAAGTCACCTGCACCTGAAAGAGAAACTAGGGGCTATTTTGGACTTGAACAGTAGCAGCGTTGTGTGTGATTACGCACCTCCCCTCAAACCAGGTTTCAGTTGGTGGTCATAACCGTGGGACTGCGTGTAGACCTTCTCTGGGTTGAACACCATGAAATCCTGCCTGGTCCCCCCAAATCTCAGATAGGATGGGGTCAACGCATTGGCCAGTGTCCTGAGTTTTGGGGACCTTGACATGAAATAAAATAAAAGGCATGATAACAATCAATGAGATGTAGTCCTTGTAAGTGTAACAGAGTGATGCGCATCTATCGGTCTTTGTGAGCATGCCTCTTAAAACAGAAACGGTTGAATAGTGCGAGTCTTTAGAAAACAGAGGTGCCATTGAAAAGAGTGGCCGACCAGTAGACTCGATGTAGAAGACATGGACATAACGCCCAGTTAGTTGTTGGACGTCAACACAGATCAGATAAGATTCAATATCATGTGGTATATGCACTTTATTGACATAGTGTACCTTCAGCTTCACAGCTTAAAGTTCACACTGCCCGGCTCCAGTGTACTGTATTAGGTATTATTAGTATACACAAAAGTATCTGTGAATACCTATTGTGTTTAGTGCTGGTTATTATTCGCTTTGTCATTCGAGGAGGTATAAGCGAAAGCTTACCCCAGCATGTACATGAACTTTTCCTCTTCCACCAGACTGGCGTCGATAGCCACGGACAGAAAGCGCACGTCCACTTTCCTGACGACTCTCGAAAGATCCACACTCAAACGTGCCTCCACTGTCCAGGTGCTGTCCAGCCCATTGGAATCGGTATCGACTACTACTACTACAGCGTTAAACCCTTCAGAGGAGAGGGCCAGTAGCTGTAGTACACAGACCACTAGTAACACGACCGGTATCATGATTCCAGACTATCCGAAAAACGCATCGGTATAGGAGGAGGTGGTGGTGGTTGAATTCCAGCAGTACGGGCGACGCATGTGTCGTCAATTTCCTGGATAACAACAACACAGGATCGTCCTTCCAAAGGGAGGGGAGACCGGCTCCTTTGATTGCTGCTACGCATGGGCGTGTTTTAATGTGTGAGGTTGTACAACAATGATCAACCAAGTCAAACGGCTGGTAAACGAACGATCTCCCCGATGGTCTCACCAAAATACGACATGGAACAAAGTAGGAAGTCTAAAGGACAGTACTAGATGGAATATAAGGATGGGATATTTATATATCACCACATGCACTTTACTGCAACATTTGCACTCAGTTAGATGCCACATTATTTCCACTGTACTGTACTTGTGCTGTACACCGACAATAAATTGTAATCTAATCTAAATGTATCTAATAACAATTGTAGCCTACGTCTCATCTTCATTTATTTACCACAATTGCACTGTTCTGTTTCGTCTATGATGCAAGGGTTGACTCAGCCTAGCAACGGCATGTGGACAAGCATCAGATGCAAGATGATGACCACATCTCCACTTTTCACATGCACATATGAATACAATATCTGTAAAATCTCACTCGCTGCAAATATATATTCATATGAGTTTCCTATTCGTTCTCCAAGTCCCCTTTTTCTATCATCAACATCTTTGAATTTCTGATTTACTTTTTTTTAAATAGACCTATATAGATAGGACAACATAATCGATTTCTCTCCATTGTTCTTTTTAATCCGATGTTTCTTACAAAGTGGCAAAACAAAAACTGTGAATTAACATAAATAGGACACGACACAATTATTCTTATAAACATTAAAAACATTATAAATAAATGCGGTGGACACGTTCTTCTTCATGCCACGGGTAAATCTAGAGGCAGCATCAACAGTTCGTCCACCTCCTCCTGCAAGGCCGACGCTTTCTCCTTTATCAGCATCTGCAAAAACAACACAACACTTACTATATTCTACTGCCTAATGTCATGTACCATACAACCACAGGAGGGAATCGAACCTGCGGTTTGTGACCGGGCGTATTGCCTATATGGCTAGTGGGGTTGAGCGCCGACCATACATTTATTCATTAATTCAACTTTGATTTGAATACATTAAATGCTACACACAGCAGGGAAGTCATATTCACATAAATACCCCCCCCGCCCTCCATCCCATGACTTTACATTTTAATTATATATTATTTTTAGTATTTTTGTATCTATTTGATCTGTCTTATTTGAATCTATATAATTATGAAATTATTTTACTGTATGTGCAATTGTACCCTGTCAGTAAAGCGCCTTGGGTGTCAAGAACAGAGCTATATGAAATAAAATGGGATTATTAGTATTATTCAATATGAATGATCAATGAAAATAAAGGAAATCAAGTGTCTTTGATTCCCTTTGATTTAGGAAGCGCATACAAGCGTCACACGGGAATGGAACCCTCAACCCTGTCGGCGAGTATGTTAAGGCCGTGCTGTACCGCCCGAGCCAGCCAGACAGCGCCCGCAGTGTCAGGGGGGGGGAAACGGGAGCTTACTTTAGCAGAGGCTACAATCATGTTGGCCTGCTTCTTGTTCAGGTTCTCCATGGCGTTGGAGAGGACGTCGGGGTCAGCGTTGGCCAGGTGAGCCAGCGTCTTGTAGCCGGCGCTGTACAGCTGCTTGGCCCTGTACTGTGTAACACACACACACACACACACACACACACACACACACACACACACACACACACACACACACACACACACACACACACACACACACACACACACACACACACACACACACACACACACACACACACACACACACACACACACACACACACACAGTTCAATACACCAGGTTTTCCGATGGCTTTAAAAAGTTCCCCATTGTGGTTGTTGTTGATGTTGTTGTTGTTGTGGTAAAAGTTGGCCCACCTCCAGGACCCCCGCCACCTCCATCAGGGGCACCAGCTCAGCCGTGACACAGTAGCTCAGGCGTCTACTCAGCTCAGCCAGCAGGGACTTGAAGGGCCAGAACTCCTCAAACTCCTGGTGGCCCGGGGCGGGGGGGGGGGAAGACAAAACAATACAGGATGTTATTAAGAGAGGACTGATTCAGACGCGTGTCGTGTTACGGTGTACCTCAGTGAAGTGTTGTGTTGTTTGTAGTCTTACGGTGTACCTCAGTGAAGTGTTGTGTTGTGTTGTTTGTAGTGTTATGGTGTACCTCAGTGAAGTATTGTGTTGTGTTGTTTGTAGTGTTACGGTGTACCTCAGTGAAGTGTTGTGTTGTTTGTAGTGTTACGGTGTACCTCAGTGAAGTGTTGTGTTGTTTGTAGTGTTACGGTGTACCTCAGTGAAGTGTTGTTGTTTGTAGTCTTACGGTGTACCTCAGTGAAGTGTTGTGTTGTGTTGTTTGTAGTGTTACGGTGTACCTCAGTGAAGTGTTGTGTTGTTTGTAGTGTTACGGTGTACCTCAGTGAAGTGTTGTGTTGTTTGTAGTGTTACGGTGTACCTCAGTGAAGTGTTGTGTTGTTTGTAGTGTTACGGTGTACCTCAGTGAAGTGTTGTGTTGTTTGTAGTGTTACGGTGTACCTCAGTGAAGTGTTGTGTTGTTTGTAGTGTTACGGTGTACCTCAGTGAAGTGTTGTGTTGTGTTGTTTGTAGTGTTACGGTGTACCTCAGTGAAGTGTTGTGTTGTTTGTAGTGTTACGTGTACCTCAGTGAAGTATTGTGTTGTGTTGTTTGTAGTCTTACGGTGTACCTCAGTGAAGTATTGTGTTGTTGTTGTTGTTGTTGTAGTAGTGTTAGGGTCTACTGTACCTCAGTGAAGTGCAGCACACAGGAGCAGAAGGCCGAGGAGGAGCTGAGCAGGGACTGGATGAAGCCCCGGCTCATCTGGAAGCGTTCGGCCACGCTCCACAGGTTGGTCTCCTTCAGCAGGGTGAAGAGAACCAGGGCCAGGTACAGACGCTGCACCGCCGCCATGCTCACACTCTGGGAGGGAGGGGAGACCACAGACATGCTCAGTTTTGGCCTACCGCTACACGTAATGGTAATGGATGCTTTTATATAGCGCTTTTATCCAAAGCGCTTTACAAGTCATGGCTCACATTCACCCGTTCAACCACCGACGGCGGAGTCAGCCATGCAAGGAGACAGCCAGCAGGGGCAGTTAGGGTTAGGGTGTCTTGCTCAAGGACACAGACAGATTTAGCTAGGAGGACCCGGCGGAGATCGAACCAGCAACCTTCCGTTTGTGAGGCGACCGCTCTGCCTCCTGAGCTATACTGCCGCCCCACACGTGTATGTAAACACATCCGGATTTTTCTCTCTGTTACACACTTTGCTCATCGTCTAAAGTCTAGTTGCAGAAATTACCTGAGATATTGGTGGTCAGGAACATATAAAAGCTAGACCAATCCAAAGACAGAATAATGATATGCAAGGAGTTACAGGTTAACAAAGAATATACACTGGAAATCACCGTTCATTCGATTTGAACACAAAATCTTCTATCTCGATAACGGTATACTGTATGTATGTATATATATAAATACATATATATATCAAATATATATATATATATAAATAAAAAGTCTTACCACAAAGACAAACCCAAAATGTGTTGGTATACTCCTGTGTGAATTAACGTATTGAGCATTATAAAAATGTACTCTTTGTACTCAAATTTCACATTGAGAAAATCGAATAAAAAGAAAAACACAAATATAGGCCTAGCCTACAATAGGAACATGGAAATGAAAATAGGATAGAACACCTAGAACAGTCTGAGAATAGTTTTCAATTACTTTACTGTAACTCAGCCTCTAAACCAGGAAAAGACAACACTTATTAGCCATATCGTGATATTACTAAGACTCATTCTAGTCTCCTATGCCGATGTTGCCCAGCCCTAGTTTAGAGCACAGTAAGATTCATTGCTCTGCTGTGATCTGAACGGTCGTCTCTCTCTCTCTCTCTCTCTCGTGGTCTTACCTTCTTCACCGTCTGGCCAGCAGCCTTCCTGGCCACAAAACTCTCGGGGACCCCTACCGCTGCGGACATCTTCTGCTCCGAAGCAGACAGCAGGGCGAACTGAAACAACAGAGGGTTGCATATTTTTTATATATATATATATATATATATATATATATATATATATATATATATATATATATATATATATATATACAGTATAATATGATTTATTTTTTTAAACATTTTTATATATATTTTTCTAACCTGTTTTTTGGTTTAGTTTATTTTAAAGCATCTTAAGGATTGCAAGACACATTTGTTGTACTTGTACGACGACAATAAAGGCATTCCGATTATGGTTCCGATTCCGATTCTTGTTGCAGGACATCGTAGGTTCTGGTTTTCAACCCCCGACCTCCCCAACTGACCTACAGCAAGATGCTGGGTATCTTGCTGTAGGTCAGCAACCTGCTCTTTAACAAGATACAAGATTTTTATTATTTGTAAAAGTACATAGGAATGCTTACTCCCCATTCTCTCCCGCAGTATAAATCTCAAAAACACCATAAAAATATAAATAATATGTACAATAAAATAAACAAAGAAAGAGCAGCAAAGTGACTTAAAAGATATGTACATGTTTTTTATTTTTTTTTACAAAAATCTTTCAAAAGCATTTAAAGTGGCAGCATCATGAATACAAAAACATGTTCTGTATGTGAATTCACTGCTAGCCAGCGTTGGGTCAAAGTGTCTGCTAAAGGACGGAATATGAATCGTGAAAATCGTGATGAACCTCCTATTTTCACTTGATATATTATAAGGAAAAAAGGAAATTAACTAACCCTAACCCTTACCGTGTTTTTCTGATTCCTATAGCACAACGTTTGCACTCTGTCCAGTTGTTGCATTTAGAAACTCAGCCTCACTTGTAAGTCACTTTGGATAAATGTGAATGTTGCACGAAACACGTGGACGGTAACCTCCCCACCCGAGGCCGACAGACGGACCTCCGGACAGCCTCACCTGTCTGTAGAAGGCCATCCAGTCGGGCCTGCACTGGGCGACCATGTCGTAGGGCGTGACCAGGAAGAGCAGGTGCAGGTAGCTGTTGAGCATCAGGCTCTCCAGGCCCTTGGACAGGTCCTTGTAGAGCACGTGGCACTGGGTCAGGTCCACCGAGCCTAAGGAAGACCCCCCCCATAAAGGGTACGTTTTTACAGAGGTGACCTCTCGCTTCTTCACAGGGGACTTTCGTCCAGAGTTGACACAGGAGTCAAGTGCCAAGTAAGCACTACCTTCCAGATTAGATTAGTTTAGCGATGGTGGGGGCTTTTTGTCCAAATGCAGTGTACACCCTAACGGTGGGCGCATACAAACATGAGAGGCCCCAGTGGGACTCGAACCTCTAACCTGAACTCCCATACGGCGGATGACTATATTAAAGTGAATGATATTCCTTTGTTGGTTTTTCAGTTGAATGTAGAAATAGAGAACTTGTTGAATTTTGATGTCATTTGCCGGCTGACTTTGTTGCTCTCTTCGTGTCCTCAGAGTAATTTATAACAGCATCTACACAAAACTTAAACAAATGACTCCTAATATACACATCTGTGACTCAGTTCACCAAATTGAAAAAGGACTTCTTTATGAATGGAGCTGTGACAATAATAATTAAAATACAATTTGTGGTACTTCCGCTGCCGACTCACTCTTGTACGTGGCCCTCCCCAGCTTGGTGATCTCCAAGGTCTCCCCCTGGGGCCCCTGGGACACGGTGATGAGGCCCTTCTCCCCGAGGAACGCCAGGCTCTCTGTCACCATGTCACACAGGCTCCGCTCTGCGCACAGCTGGTCCTCCTGGACGCTCAGCAGGGTGCCGGACATGAAGTCCTTGACCTGCTCCAGGGTGGTGGCCATCTGCAATGGGGAAACAGGCCAGCACTTTTGTCATGACGGTGGACTACAAGCTCCTAGTTTGGTCTTCAGGAGACCCCATTTTGACCCTAATTCGACTTGTCGTGAATTCAGATACATGTCACTAAGCAGGGATTCTCGAACTGGGTTCTGTGGCATATGGCCAAGGGGTCTGCAAAATAGTTAATAAAAACTAATTTATTAAAATGAGGGTTAAAAGTGTCAAAATAAAACACACATAGCACTTTTATCCAGAGCCCTTTACAAGTCATGCCTCACATTCACCCATTCATACACGCATTCAGCCACGCTAGGCAACAGCCAGCGCGTCGGGAGCAGTTAGGGTTAGGGTGTCTTGCTCAGGGACACTTAGTCAGTTTTGCTAGGGGATCGAACCAGCAACCTTCCGGTTGTCGGACGACCGCTCTACCTCCTGGGGCTCCTGCAACCCATTTCAATGCAAGGACAATATATTGTTTCTGGTAAGTGTTCAATGGGTTTGATTCAGGTTGCAAACTACTACAAATTGTAGCTGGGGGTCATTATAAATATGTATCCATTCTAAGGGGTCCCTGGATGAAAAACACAGAGAAGCCTCTGCATTCAAGTAGCAAGCAGGAAGGTGGACTGCTAGACCAGCTCAGTCCTGCTATGTACTAGAGGTACATGAGTATTAGTAGTATCAGGCCTGTAGGATGCACACTGTGTTGACTATTTCTTCAACTTTAGTAACTGCATGACAAACCAGCTCTTCCCCATGAAGTCATCATCCTCATTTCCTCATTCCTCATTCCTCATCAAAAAAAATAAAAATCAAGCCATCCCTATTTCTGAACGAATAACAGGCATATCACACAGGCAATTTAAAAACGAAAAAATATACAAAAAGGGACTTGCATTTAATCCAATGACGGACAGTATGAGACTCAGGACACCTTTCCCATCGCTGTGTGTCAGGTTGCTGTAGCAGGTTTCCATCGGGGCTGAGACAAGCTGTTTGGCCTAAAACAAATTACAACAAACACAGCGAACTTCAGTGAGTGGCAGAAGCCATATTCATTCATATTTAAACGTCTGATGTAAGGGTGGCTCCACACACATGACCCAACAGTCGTCACCAGGTCACATTGTGATCCTGTTAAAAACAGTGAGGTAGATTGTAAATAGCGTCAGGTCGCACAAATGATTATATTAAAGGAACAAATCAACAGATTTTCATCTTTTTCTCATGACAATGTGGTGATGATCAGATGATCAGTTCCCCTTTATTTTACAGCATTCCGTTTTGCTAATTAGTTTGCTTAGCACATGTTTTGCCAGCTCTAGTTGATCCCTTCACATACAGCTATGAACTTTTATTACACTTCTTTAGGAGGACTACCCAGATCCTTCCTCCCAGCGCGTCCTCTTATCACATAGCATATGCAAATGAACAATGATCAGTTCCCCTCCATTTTTACAGCATAGCCGTTTTATCTAGGGCTGTCGTTCCAACTGTTGTTCTCTGGTCATGTAGCACCAGTTCTCTAGGGCTGTTGTTCTAACTGTTGTTCTCTGGTCATGTAGCACCAGTACTCTTGGGCTGTTGTTCCAACTGTTGTTCTCTAGTCATGTAGCACCAGTTCTCTAGGGCTGTTGTTCTAACTGTTGTTCTCTGGTCATGTAGCACTAGTTCTCTAGGGCTGTTGTTCCAACTGTTGTTCTCTGGTCATGTAGCACCAGTTCTCTAGGGCTGTTGTTCAAACTGTTGTTCTCTGGTCATGTAGCACCAGTTCTCTAGGGCTGTTGTTGTTCCAACTGTTGTTCTCTGGTCATGTAGCACCAGTTCTCTAGGGCTGTTGTTGTTCCAACTGTTGTTCTCTGGTCATGTAGCACCAGATCTCTAGGGCTGTTGTTCTAACTGTTGTTCTCTGGTCATGTAGCACCAATAAAACATATTTTTTGCACCTTTCCACTGCAAAGGCAGCCCAGTTCTGTGAAAAGTCCTACTTTCCGGTGGAAAAACACTCCTTTAAAGGTCTGTGCAGCACTTAAGCAACACAACCACGATGTCGGCAACATCAACGCAAGCTAGCAACACGGTTGCAGGGCCCTGTCCTTAATGTCGACCAAATCAAAAGGTGGGACAGCAACGCGGCATCCACCTAAATGTTGAGCAGGACCACTTATTGGTGAATTGACGGGCGGTCGTTGGTCAGCTACAGGCTAAACCTGCTTAGCTTTTTCAATTGTAATAATAAACATCAACGTCTCGTGGGATTGCTGTACTTATGCAGTTTGTAACACTCCTAGTATCCCAGACAATGTGTGTTGGGCGTTTTTACGAAGTTACCGTAAAAAAGAAAGGGGTGGGGGGGCTTATTTGTGATCCATCATCCACAGACTTGGTTGTATAATCGGTTGACAAACCTTCTGGTGTACATTTGGTGCACAGCAGTAAGAATTGAGAAACAGTTTGCAACATGGTTGCAAAACAGGGGTGGTGTGGTGTGTGTGTGTGTGTGTGTGTGTGTGTGTGCGTGTGTAGGATCGGGACAAGCCACGCAGATGCATGTTTTGGAGCCCACCAACGGTCGGACGGGGGGGGTAATAATCACCATGATCCGGTCCTTGTCCTGTATGATGAGGATGCTCTCCCCCATGGTGTCTATCCCTGCACGGCCCGCCCTGCCCACCATCTGCTTGTACTGGCTCCTCCTGATGAAGTCTGTAGCCACGTAGGGGGACCGCAGGATCACCCTGGAGGAGGGAGGGAGGGGGGTGTTAACAACACATGTAATTAACTCAACTCAACGCTTCAGGAAACACTACCCGGATCCTTCCTCCTGGCGCGTCCTCTCATCACATTTTAGCTAGCCTTACTAGCTTCTTACTAAGTAGATTGTTCGCTTGTTACTTAGTTAGATATTGTTCTATTGCGTGCCAACTGGTGACGAGTTGTTCTCTTACCTACCTTTGTTCAACGCACTATTGTAAGTCACTTTGGACAAAAGCGTCTGAAAAATGTAATGTGAAAAAATATGCCAAGACGGCTGGTTCATCAGGAGAAAACATTTCTCACGTTTCTATATATATATATATATATATATATATATATATATATATATATATATATATATATAAATTTAATTAAAATAAATCGAAATAAATTTTTCATAATGAGGAAAAAACAATTGATGCATAAAATCATGTTTTATCATGTTATGAATTGACTAAACAAATACGATACTAATTCACAATAACAAACCAAACCATCATAAAGATGATGTGTGTCACGGTGAGAGGGAGTGGGTTGGACCCCGAACGCAGACAACGGCACAGTGGAGCGATACGAACGGCTTTATTTACAAAGCACACAACACACAAAGTCACAAAAGGGTACACGGGGAGAACTACGTGGAAGTAGAGTAGGCAGGCGACCGGGGTGCGTACTATCTCTCCGATAGTCAGCAGCCGGGCGATCACAACAGACGGGAGAACGTGCAGTATACGTAACGACCTCACGCTGGGGTAAAGGATAGACAAAGTATATATACCCCAGGTGAGGTGATTAGCAATTGGACAAGGGTGAATATTGAGTCCAGGTGTGTGTGTGTGTATGTGTGTGGCCAGCGCACGTGGCTAGGCCACGCCCCCTGCCAACCAACGTGATTGTTGACAGGGGTGTGTGCGCCACCAGCGCACGTGGCTAGGCCACGCCCCCTGCCAACCACCGTAACCGTGACAGTACCCCCCCCCTCAACGGGCGCCTCCTGGCGTCCAACCCGGCTTGAAGGGGTGTTCCCGGTGGCAGTTGAGGGAAAATAACAGATCCCGACTGTAGCAGCGCGGGGGCCAACCCCGCCCCTCTGGACCGTCTGCGTCCCAGTCGATGATCCGGGGGGGTGGAGGAGATTTGGTGGGCGGGTGGGGCCCGGGAAGAGAGCCACGGGGGGCTGCGGGCTGCGTGACGTCAGCAGACGGGGGCTGCGTGACGTCAGCAGACGGGGGCTGCGTGACGTCGTCGGGCGGGTACGGCGTAGCGTCCGCAGACGGGGGCTGCGTGACGTCGTCGGGCGGGTACGGCGTAGCGTCCGCAGACGGGGGCTGCGTGACGTCGTCAGGCGGGTACGGCGCGGCGTCAGCAGACGGGGGCTGCGTGACGTCGTCAGCCGGGTACGGCGCAGCAGACGGGAGCGGAGCGACGTCCTCAGTCGGGTGCGGAGCGGCGTCGTCAGCCGGTTGCGGAGCGGCGTCGTCAGCCGGGTGCGGAGCGGCGTCAGCAGACGGGGGCTGCGTGACGTCGTCGGGCGGATCCGGCGCGGCGTCAGCAGACGGGGGTTGCGTGACATCGTCAGGCGGGTACGGCGCAGCAGACGGGGGCTGTGGGACGTCGTAAGGCGGGTACGGCGCGGCGTCAGCAGACGGGGGCTGCGTGACGTCGTCGGGCGGGTACGGCGTAGCGTCCGCAGACGGGGGCTGCGTGACGTCGTCGGGCGGGTACGGCGTAGCGTCCGCAGACGGGGGCTGCGTGACGTCGTCAGGCGGGTACGGCGCGGCGTCAGCAGACGGGGGCTGCGTGACGTCGTCAGGCGGGTACGGTGCGGCGTCAGCAGACGGGGGCTGCGTGACGACGTCAGGCGGGTACGGCGCAGCAGACGGGTGCGGAGCGACGTCCTCCGGCGGGTGCGGAGCGACATCGTCAGCCGGGTGCGGAGCGACGTCGTCAGCCGGGTGCGGAGCGACGTCGTCAGCCGGGTGCGGAGCGACGTCGTCAGCCGGGTGCGGAGCGACGTCCTCCGGCGGGTGCGGAGCGACATCGTCAGCCGGGTGCGGAGCGACGTCGTCAGCCGGGTGCGGAGCGACGTCGTCAGCCGGGTGCGGAGCGACGTCGTCAGCCGGGTGCGGAGCGGCGCTGTCCGCCGGGTGCGGAGCGGCATCGTCAGCCGGGTGCGGAGCGGCGTCGTCAAGCCGGGGCAGCGCGGTCGGTGCAGGAAAACCGAAAGTCATTCGAAATTTCGGAGCGGCCAACCACGCCCGAATATGCGCAATGTTGGCCTTTTCCTGGGCGACCTGGGCGATCCTCCACATGTCGTAGTTGCCGGGGTCCATGGTGGTGAGGTCGTTCTGTCACGGTGAGAGGGAGTGGGTTGGACCCCGAACGCAGACAACGGCACAGTGGAGCGATACGAACGGCTTTATTTACAAAGCACACAACACACAAAGTCACAAAAGGGTACACGGGGAGAACTACGTGGAAGTAGAGTAGGCAGGCGACCTGGGTGCGTACTATCTCTCCGATAGTCAGCAGCCGGGCGATCACAACAGACGGGAGAACGTGCAGTATACGTAACGACCTCACGCTGGGGTAAAGGATAGACAAAGTATATATACCCCAGGTGAGGTGATTAGCAATTGGACAAGGGTGAATATTGAGTCCAGGTGTGTGTGTGTGTATGTGTGTGGCCAGCGCACGTGGCTAGGCCACGCCCCCTGCCAACCACCGTAACCGTGACAGATGTGAACACCAAAAATGTTATCAAAGTTGTGTTAAAAAAAGATGACGTGAATACCTGCGGGCGGGCAGGTTGATGCCGGCGGCCAGGGTGGAGGTGCAGGCCAGCATGCAGAGCACCCCGGCGGAGTAGGCCTCCTCCACCAGCCTCCGCTCCCCGCTGGTCAGCCCGCCGTGGTGGTAGGCCAGGCCGTAGGGGATCACCTTCTTCAGCACCGGGCACATGGTGCCACTGCCGCTGACCCGCAGCTCCTTCAGCAGAACGCCCTTCTCCTTCTTCTTCAGCGCCAGAAACTCCCTGGGATTCAAGAATTCAAGATTCAAGATTCAGATTCAAGATTTTTAGTATAGCGATGTTTCTCATGACGTCACAGCCAAAGTCACGTGTTTTTGTTTTTTTACGCGTTCCGGTTGGCAAAGAGCGACGCGTGACCTGAACTTCACATGCGATTGTAAGGAAAAGTAACCATTGTTTTAGGCATAATGCCGGCAAGTTGTTGTGTTATTGGTTGCACAAATCGGTTTCAAAAGGGTTCTAGTATACGTTTCCTGGGGATTCCAGAAGGAGAACCAAAGCGAGAGACCTGGATAAATGACATTCATATAAAGAACTGGGAGCTTTCGAGTCAGTTGCGACTCTGCGGTATACACTCAAGATTCAAGATTTATATGTGCAACAAGTGCAACGAAATGCTTACTCCCCCATTCCCTCCCGCAGTATGAATTTCCTACTACTTAACACTATATGCTATACTATGTACTAAACGAAGGGTCGGCTTACTTACTTGCATTGTGTTCTGTGTATGTGCATTTTTCATGTTGGCAACAACCACTTCAGTTAAAAGTGCAAATCACAACAACATTTGGTGGGTAACATTTCATATAAAAAAACAAAAGACTATGAGTAGGAAGATCATATTAAGTTACAAAGGAGAGTATGGATATGTTTAAGCTGTTAATCAATTGATAACAACCAAGATGTATGTGTGTGTGTGCATGTATGTGTGTGCAATGTTGCAATGTTGAACTTCCCTCCAGACTGGAGGGAACTGAATGGTTGTAAAAGTCGTACACTGTAGTTCACATGAGCAAACAAAGATCACACACACACACAATTTTTTTAAACTAATAAAACACTGTTCTGAGGTTCACTGTCAGTTCCACATTCATGTTGATTTCACAGAACGTTTTAAAACTAAACACCCAACCCATTCCCTCTCTGCTCCCTACGTTTCTTCTCCATTGAGAAGCATACACACCTCTGATTGACATGCAAGATGGATTTTCCCTGAACTAATTACAGAAGAGATGCCCTGATTGGTCAGAAATTAGACGGGGGCAGGTCTAAAATCTGAATGGGCTCATTCATAGGCAGGCGCATTCAGCAAACCTTACTGATAGCTGACAGATGGCTAGGTCATTTGTAAAAAAATAAAATACACTAAAATAATACACTTGAATCTTACCTACAGCACCATTAACTTACTCTTTCAGATACTTGCAGATCATCCCCACTACGTTTTCACAGTTCTTCTGGGTGGGACAGAAGACGAGGCAGGAGTAGGTGGGAATGACCTCCGTGACCAAGGCGATGATGTGGTCTGGGTCCATCTTCTGCATGCTGCTGGAATACTGAGGAGTGAAGCACAGGAGAAACACACACACACACACACACACACACACACACACACACACACACACACACACACACACACACACACACACACACACACACACACACACACACACACACACACACACACACACACACACACACACACACACACACACACACACACACACACACACACACACACACACACACACACACACACACACACACACACAGCTTTGAATTGAAAGAATCATTTCAAAACCATTATGTTGCACACTAGCAGCATCTCCTGGCCAGAGTTAGCCGATAGCAGCACCAGAGGACATTGGCTCTTTGGCCTAACAGCGACAAAGAGTGACAAAACAAAACAACAAGTAGCAGCAAAGTCTTCAACCAGGTAATATTGATAAACCCTATTTTTTTTTTTTTTGTAGCAATAGCGAATCAACTAAATTGTTACGGAATTGTTGTTTTCACAAAATATCTTCACATTGAATTTTCCCACAATTGGTCGGCACAGATCTATTTGAATTGGATTTGATCCTACATTCCAATACATTACATTCAGCCTTTACTTTAGTAGCTCAGTTGCAGGTGTTTGTGTTTGTCTGCTTTTTTTTCTGTTTTGCTCAATCCAGTATTGATTTCAGTATGCACACAGAATGAAGCAGCCACCCATTCCAACCTATAGCCTAAATGAGGCATGCCTGCATATTATGTTAGGTTGTTTGCCAAAACACACAGACGTATGCACACGCACATGCTACTCTGATGGAGACACAGTTTAGTCTGGTGATCCGGGGTTGTTTGTGGCATGTCCAGAACCCAGAAATCTAAGGCAATGGGGGGGAGGGGCATGTACAGAACAGAATACAGTGTGCTTATGAAGGACAGGGACTGCAAAATGTCAGTGCAAGTAAACACCGGACGAGTAGTTAGAACTGACCTTGAAGTTAAGGAGACGAGAGAACTTCAAACAGTCTTCCTCTTGGGGGGCCACTTCGTAGATGGTGTCACTCAGCTTCACGTACTCACTCAGCTGGACCTGTGGACGTCACAGAGCATCACTTGAGGATAAACACACACACTGACACTGGCTTTATTCCCTTGCATTCAAGTGTAGGTCTTTACACTGTATTGTGAGGATGAAGCATAAGGATCTTGATTCAGCTGATCGTAAATGGCATTAAAACACAAAGGGTCTTTACAATGACTTTTTAAAAAGCCTCAACAACAAATTGAATAATTTCCTTTTTTTGTATCACTTTCATTACATTATTATAATTGCATCTGTTTGATGATTATTATATTGTCAATATTAAACAGCGTTTGGCCCGATAGTGTCCAGACAGCGGTTGGCACACCTTAAGTAGGTTTCATTGCTAAAATGACATACCGGTCTGAAGTCATTGGTGTAATTCTCAGCTCTCAGAAACGTCTGAATGTCCTTGATGTTCCCCAGAGTGGCGCTCATCCCAATAACCTGGGTCTGTTCTGGAAAGACAGAAAACATGAAAAAACTGGAGGAAATGGGAGCCTCATGAACCTCTCACAGAAGCCACTAAGAGGAACTATACCAAAGGACACTTTGGTATCACACAGCGTGTCACTTACTGCTGTGGTATAAGACTTTAGCCAGGGTCATCTCAATGATAGCACCTCTGCTGCCATCCCCGAGCATGTGAAGCTACACATAAAATACAACGAGGTAAGGAGCAGTACAGGACAATAGAATATCTTATTTTTGAAAGGTAAATGTATGCAAAGAAGAATATAAAATAACTACAACTATCTATACACACACACACAATATGTCACGAGTAGGAGAAGGAAAATGCAAACCCAGAATGTACAAATAAATCACCAATGTTTTTAACCTCTTACCGAAACGCAAACTTGCATGTAAACATTATTGGCAGTAATAAAAAAAAACTGCCTTAACGTTTGAGAGCATATGATACGCTAGTAGTGGGGCAGCAGTAGCTCAGTCTGTTGGGACTTGGCATGGGAACCGGAAGAGCGCCGGTTCAAGTCCCCGAAACACCTGGGCACTGCCAGGGTGCCCTTGAGCAAAGCACCAGACCTCTACGCTGCTCCCCGGGCACTGTATATATACACAATAGCTGCCCACTGCTCTTCGTACCAGGATGGGTTAAATGCAGAGAAACACATTTCACTGTGTGTGTACATGTATGTGACCAATAAAGAGGATTCAATCCTCTAGATTTACAGATTTTGATTTAGCACCCACCTCATCTACGACCACCAGGCCCACGTTGTCCAGCCTGCCGTTCTCTATCAGAGAGTTGACCAGACTGTGGCCCTTCTCTATGGTGGCGATGTACAGGGAGCTCTTGTTCCGTCGCTTCACCGGGGGGAACCGGCCCTTGCTGCCCGCGTACTCCTCCACCATGAAGTCCAGCTCCAGACCGAAGCCTGCTAACCCACGCACCTGCGTGAATTAATGGAGGAAATGCATTATTATTATTATTATTATTATTAATATTATATTATGTATGCAGAGAGGTAGCAGAGAGGAAAACATAGTGGGCGGATACATCACTTGGGGGGCTGCCAGGTATGTCTATGGGGTCGGGGGACATTGACTTATAATCTATTTATATTCTACATTATTACACATTAATACGCCTCAGGATCCCCCAGTCAGAGCTGGTCGATGTTGCCAGGGAGAGGGAAGTTTGGAGTCCCCAGCTAGAGCTGCTGTCTCCCCGACCCGATTATAGGGCTGGGCAATAATTCAATAAAATAGTTTGGCGTATTTGAGCGGAATCATATCATGATATGACGATATCCTGATATCCTTATACACAATGCTGTTTTTTACCTTGATGATAATGCAGTTTAATGTGATCGATGTCATTTTGATTATGTAACGCGTGATTTTGCCATATTGTGAAAACTAAAATATCCCTGATGATTATATTATATTGATTTCAAACATACGGTCCAGCCCTAAGATTTTATATATATATATATATATATATATATATATATATATATATATATATATATATATACACACTTTTTCATTTTTATAACAAAATTAACAGAAAACGATTTGCCTTTTGTAAAGGCCTCGTATATAGGAACAGACTGCCCAGTAATATGTAAAAGAAAGTACTAAGACTTGGTGTGCTGTTGTGATGGCAACGATGGCAACCACTGGTCCAATGAATAGGGAATTTAAAAGACCACGCCCCCTCATCACCTGGTCATTAAGGAAACGCATCTAAATAGTTAACTGCTGGTCAGTTTGGATAAAAGCATCTACTTGTAAATAGTCATGTATGTGAAGCAATGCACTATGCTCAAGTTTTAATTGCATATTGTAAGAAATACGAAATCTAACTTTATCAAGGATGCAGCCTGGTACCTTCTCTTGGACCAGGGATATGTAGGGTAGAATGAACAGGCAGTCCTTCTTTCTGCACAGCATCTCCTTAAGGATGAGGACCTCTGCAACAAGAGTCTTCCCTCCGCTGGTCGGAAGAGAGTAGATCAGGTTCCTCCTCTGGCGAACACACTCCAGGTTCAGACACGTCTTCTGCCAGTCTGAAATGTGGAATGACCATTGCGCTCTTTAAGCTTATATTACCAAAGTGTGTTTCAAAAAAATGTGAGTGTTGAGTTAAAACCAAAAAAAAAACATTAAATCACCATATAAGTCGTTGATGCCTCGCAGTTTGTATATCAGTTCCTTCACTTTGGTGGGAAGACCAAAGAAGGGTCCGAGGTCTGTTGCCACCGTGGATACCGTTTCCATGGCCTGCATGGCAACATTGATTTCCTCAGTGACCACAGCCTCTTTCAGCACCTTAGTACAAGAGACACTGGATGGGGCCACGGCGTTACCCAACATCGCCCTCTTCAAGTGATCCGTCATACTGCGCCTGGCTTTAGGAATACCACCAGAAGCGTTCATAACCCTCATCTTAGATCTGTCTTCACTGATCATCTCCTTGCTCCGAAAGGGTGTCGACGTTTTGTCTATATCTAACATTTTGCTCGTCTTCATATTTTCAACCACATCTTCGTCGTTAAAATCAAGCTGTGTGGCTGGTGGTAGGTCCTCGAATGACTCGTCTTTGAAGACGTCTAGGATGGAGTCTGTGAGATGGTGGTCATCACTGGGCCTCTGTAAAGATGTGTTTTTGAGAGAAAGCAGCTCAGTGATTCCTGACTGTGGCTGGTCCCCAGGTTTGCAGTCCACAGCCTCTTGAGGGTCTTGTCTTCTTGCAGATTCTTCCACACAGTCCAGTTTAGCCATGAGAGAGCTGTCACCCAGGAGACTGTCATAACCGCCAAACAAGTCCTCATTGTCACTGCAATACTGGCGAGAAAACTGAAGTTAATACACAGAAAGTATTATTTTACAAAATAAAGTACGAAAATACCATAATAACTACAAATACAATGTATTTTGTATTATTATTGTTATTGTCTTACCTCGGTGAGATGTTCATCAGCCATGAGGTCGTTTAGTATTCCCTTTTCTGTTCCAGTTGCTGTTTTTCTTGGCAGGTGTCAGATTGCTTCTAAGACTGTCTCTTGCCCTCTTCCTTGTAAACACCCTTTTGACTACAAGTGTATCAGCGTTCATTATTGTTAATGCCTTGACACAGCCACTATCCATCAGACAAATACATCTTGGACTTGGACAATGGACTCGGCTACCAACATATCGTCATGCTTTTTACAGATGATGGCTTGAATGAATCTTTGTGTAGACGTCCACAATTCACTTCTTCAACGCAGTAGGCAAACATTACTATAAATGACACGTTGACAGCTAGACAGGCTTAGTTTACAACGGTTGCTGCGAACACTGGCAAAGCAGTGAAATGAACAGTGCTAACCGTAGCAAAGTAAACTTAGAACTAATTATCGAAAAGCTATGTTCCGTGACAATCAACGTACATCTGTAATAGTCAAGTAAACGTATTTTAAATGATATAAATAAGCATCATATACACCGGTTGAAACGTAAAGACGTGCACATAATTTCCACGCATCTGAATGATATTTGAATCGCTAACGCAGAGGTAGGGCAAACTCCTATTGCACGTCACTTCCGATTGGTTTTCTTCAAGGACACCTACAATAGTTTTTAGTAACGACATGTTATAATTATTAACATTTACGTGATTGTCTAACTGTCAATACATTGAAAGAGCCCGGAAAATGAAAACAAACAACAACAAACCGGCAAATGTTATTGTCCCGATACAAAGGGGAGGGGTTTATACCGGAACTTTCGTCAGACAACATCCGGCACAGTGTACCCACGCATGTACCCTGTCAGGTCAAGATGCTTGCTTTTCGAGGAATTCAAACATTTAGACACGTTTTTATGCAGCGTGGAGCCACAAGTATGACACAATTTTTATGCTGACAATAATCCGATCGCCTTAAGTTTACTATATGAAAATGACTGTGTAATGTAAAGATCATTCGTTCAACGGCCATTGACTGAGTGTGTTGCTAATGCTAGTTGTTACGAATGTCATTCATTTCTGGGACATAAAAAACGTGATGACAATAACATTATGAATAACGTTAATCATTGTCTTAATTTTAACGTTATTACAATGAGAACGGGTTGACCAAGGCTCTGCGTTTGCATGTAACCTTTTAAACTGTCTCCATGCCAGGCCTAAGAAGTTCATCAACTGCAGCAAATGTAACCCAACAACCGGACGATATGGTAAACCATTTCTAAAATATTCATTTGGAATTAATAATTGCAATTGAAATTGTTGTTTGTATCCATTATCTCTAACCACCTTGTCTCACCAATCTATAAGCCTTTACAGATGGAAAACCCTTTTAAAGTAGCCGAGAAGGGATGTATTCTGTGCAACACCACAGTGGATTACAAGAATATCCAGGTATGTTATTGTACCAATGCTCACCTAACACCAACTGTCTCCAGGAAACGTCCAGGCATTGTTCTACATATGAACTGGCCAATCCCCAAAGCTCTTCTGTTGTACATGTCAATAGTGTCAGGCTCTTGATGAGTGCATGAATAAATACCGGTGTATTTAATGGTGGTTGATTTCCCTAATCTGCTGAATCATATGCTGCTTTATGTGTTTTAATACTGCGCAATGCTAATGAAAGACCTTATGTAAGGCCTAGTTCCTGGTCTGGCCAAGTCTAACATAAGCCGGTCTTTTTCATTCGGACCAATTAGGGGTCTTTGTGTCCGTTAGTTGACGGCCGGCCAACCGGTGGACACAAAGACCGCTTTACCATCAGAGCCCATGAGTTTGAGCAAGATGTTTTTCATTCCAGTTCATTGATTAGTCCCCTTGTGTAGGATAAACAATCTTAACGCACGTCTTTCATTACCTGCTCAACATCAGTCACTGAGGAAAGCGGCCATTTTAAGATTATACAACGCAGTGATTGTGTCCACAGTAGGGATTATATTGGTTGGTTGTAGTGCTTTTTAAAGTCCCTTTGTAAAAGACACATTTGGTTTTCCTTGTACTCATGGCCTTTTGTCTTCCAGTTGCTTTCCCAGTTCATATCCCCACATACGGGTAGAATCTATGGCCGACACATAACGGGTAAGGAAAGATGTCTCAATATAATGTATGGCAATTGGGTGGATGCAATGATAGGCTATCTGGTTCATGTGGTTTGTGTTCTTCCAGGATTATGTGGAAGAAAACAGAGGGAAGTCTCCAAAGCCATCAAAAAATGCCACTCAATGGGTGAGTCCAAGTTTGTACCATTGTTATTTTCTTTGGAGAGGGGATCTAGCTTTATATAAATACAGCCGTTAATGTTACCGATAACCATAATGTCACATGCAACAATTTAGGGTTTTCCTGATAGACTGATTTATGGACTCCTTGATCATTTGCTATCTAAATCACCTATTCACTAATGCATTTTGTAGATGGCAAGGAACCATCTATGATTTGAAGATATTTCACTGTCGATGCATATTTAGCCATACTTACTGTAAGTTGTTTTTCATTTCCAGGTTTCATGTCGGTGACCCACAAGCACCCAAAGTTTATGAAGGATCCCAGCATTTGTCTTGCAAAACACTTTTAGCGCATGGAATGTTTAGTTTGTCATTTCTTTACGTCTTTTCATCGTCTGTTCTGAATGAATTGTTGATTGTGTGCCATTGATCATCTCTGTGTAGTGCTGATTTGTCAATGGTCAATAAATGTAATTTATAAAATAACATTGGTACTATCACTTTATTTACTTAAAATTATGCCTTGTTAATGCTCCTTTACCAATTTTTGCAAGGAGGCAATGAACAGCAGGTCCGGCTTACATCAGTAGCACAGGGGGGGATCAGCTGTACTCCACAGATCGATGTTGGGAGAGAGTTCGTATGAAGAGCACTTGTTTTTACATATAACACAACTGAAACGGAAAAGGAACTGCTGAAAGTATTTTGATTGCAAACCAATTCCTGTGCAAAAGAAAGGCTTAGGCAAATGCCCAGTGTGCCTCGAAAGAGTTATCTCATCCATTTCGTCTAAGATGCATATCTTCTTTGAAGCCCCCTTATTTCACCATCAGATAGCTTTCCTATAGTGACATCACAAGTGTCCACCCAGATGTATGCTTAAATCAGCCCACCTGTCGGTACAGTATACCAGATAGGTTGTGATCTAGCCATCACATAACACCTGGGTGCAAACTCCCCCTTCTGATGTCACTATAGGATATATTTAGTATTGGCAACGACACATACAGTATAGGGGGCCCTTTAATTGAACCACTTAATCATGTGGAGCTACGGCTCAGGACCAGAGGCGACGTGTGGGCTGGTGAGTGTTGGAGGAGGGTCTAGGCACTCTGCCACAGGGACCCCCTGAAGGGTTAGAGTCTGGGTGTGGAACAACGGAGAGTGGGGGAAGCGTCTCTTCAGGGAGTTCTCCAGCAGCAGGTTCCCTCTGATCAAAGGTCTGAGGACACCTGGTGATGGAGAGAAAGACCTCTTGAAGATAACAGCCGTACATATGTGTAAGTTTTCGATTTTTATTTACTGTACAAAACAATTTTCTAACTTGCAGCAACATGAGACAAATACCATGTGTCTAAAAATAATTGACTAGAAATTCAAATATAAATGTACAGAGTGGACATTGTTTAATGTCTTCTTTTAAGCGTACCTTTCTCCGGGATAAGAGACTTCTTCTTTGAGATCAGTTTTTCGAGAGCGGCCAACTGTGCGAGCAGCGTCTGGACCTCCTCTTCGCTCTTCTCCACCTTCTTGCATTCCTTCTGTAGGTTATGAAGCACAATGTTCTACAACCATATTCTTAAAAGGACACCTATTTTTTGCATCCTGATGTTGATTAGCCATTTAGAAAATTGTTTGTTTATGACATCGCAAGTGAGTCTACTACCAAAACCTATTACGGCTAGATCAACCTACCAGTGGACCAAATGGCTTAAACGGATCGACTCGGAAACAGTTTGAAATGGCTTAAAAACACCCCTGGACAAAAACTAAAAGGCCCTTTAAGAACATCTTACCTGCAGTTCGGCCTGCATCGAACTGTACATTTTGTTAATCTCCATCACCTCTCCGTGCGTGTCGTCTTGAGAGAAGAATTTTGACCTTTTGGAAGAATGCAATAAAGTAAACAAACAAATGTATCCAAAGCCACTTACAAGTGAGCGTGAGAACAAGAAAGACTGGAAGGACCTAGTTTTTAATATAAGAGTGCAAATTCAAGATTAATTATTTTTGCCATGTGTAACATAAGTACAATTTAACACTTACTCCCCATTCTCTCCTGCATTTTTTATTTCTACAACAATACTTTAGTATACTACTATGCTAGACTATACTATGCATACTATAACACACTATACTACAACACTATCCACAATTAAACAAAAAGTGTAATGGATGTTATCTACATATGGTGGATGGTGCAAAAAGCTTTTTAAGAGTAGCTAGATGAATCAGAACACACGGTTTGTAGGGTGTGTATTATTAGTGGTAGTACAGTTAAGAGTAAATTCCATTAGAGATATACAGTAATAGTACACACGGTAAAGCAACCTACTTGTGCTTCTGCACAACACGGTGGTAGCCTGCTGCTGAACAGGGCGCGCAGGACGTCCTGTACACCACGTCCTCCAGGGTACCCAGGTTGTTCACGACTACAGGGACCTTGTGGAAGCGTCTAGGGATGAGGGAGATTTCGTTTTTAGCAAAAGTAGACATCTCTGATCTTTTCTGTTCTTTCATGTGTTATTGATATTTTGGCGGTTGTATTATTTCAATTGAATGTCGAAGAGACGTGGTCTTGTGCAGCTCAATTGGTATAGCATGATATGAACACTCAGTCCGGGTTAAGGGGATTCCGCTAGCCCTGCTTTTATGTATGCAAGGATTCCGATTTGGTTTATTTGTATAAACATGTATAAAGTACAGTGTACAATGAAATGTTATTGCCAGCTCCAAAGATGTGCTCAACAATTACAAGAATTACAAAAAAATACAAAAACAATACACATGTGCAATGCATACTTACATAACTAACGACAAAACCGCTAACTAAGACGTTTTGGATTAAAAGCGTCCACCAAATAGCTTTGAGCCAACATTAAATCCCTCTGACAGAACACATACAATTTAGAGCAACTTGCTAATTAATCGAGATCATGTGCTTAAGGAGCAGGAAGGGGGCATCTTGCTCAAGGAGACAAGCACCCTAACCAGTAGACTAGGTTTTACCTGTAGTCTCAGATCCATGTTATATCAGAAAGAAAACGCACTTGCACGAGTATATGAAACTTTCATTAGTGTATTCCCACAGTAGTAGCTAGTCTACACTGTGATGTTTTGCAACCTTTACAGACCCTTTTTTAACAGTGTTTACCGCTGGCCAAGTTTGTTTTTGCCAATAACACGCTTTCAGATCAGCAACATGATTGGTCGAAACAAATATGAAAGGCCCCATTCACCCAGACTTGAGCCTGTCTGCCATTATACTCTATATATGAATCGCATGTCTGATTTGTGAGAGTACCTTTTGTGCGAACTGAAGGCAGCGTATTCTGTTTCATGGGTGGAGCCAGTGGACGTGACCTCGCTGGGCGTCAGCAGCAAGAATATCAGCTCAGGATTGGCCAGGGCGTTTTGCAGGTTGTCATGGACAAGCCTTTCCCTTAACGTCATTCGCTGCTCTGTGTTCCTGCGCTGTCTGTACCAGCCAATTAAATTCTGAAACATGAAACACACATAACATATTAAAAACAGATTGGGTTTGACTAGCTAACCAAGTGGTGATAATTCTCCATAGACTTGCCTGCATATTGTCTGGCAACATTTTCTTTAATATATCCATGTCCACCTCCCCTGCTCCATTGTAAAACCTACAGACAGACACAAAGCAAGGCATTTCTCACACATGACATTTGTGCAGTAATGGCTATATTATTTGAGATATAAGTAATGCCAATACTTACTTATTTAGTCTGTAACACGTAATATGTTTTTGTACATCTAGAACAAACATTGAATACAAGTCAATGTTAGACATTATGTTATATTATATATGTCAAGGTTTGAGACCTGGTAGTTAGATTTGATGCATACTATGTGAATGGAGCAGAGGGAAGTGACCAATAACTTACGAATTGTGTGCTCAAAATAAACGTGATCATTGGTAGAATCAGTGATGGCTCTCTTTTCTTCTTCCTTGCTTTCTCCAAGAATGAATCCCTCCTACAAAATAACACACACAATCAATCAATTCCGACACCTATCAATATAAACGTGTTTTAATCAACGTCACCCCAATCGTTTTGCCCTTTTCTACAATCATATCTGACACGAACTACTACTATTAATATCATATTCATATTTTATTTCCTCAAGGTTCCTGAATGACACTGAAGTTTATTAAATTAAAAACGGGTTGGGTCAACATGCTATTGCACTCTGAAGGGATAAGTCGAATAACCTTTATTGTAACACTATCGTTAGTACTCATTTTAAAACAACCGAAACTTGAAATAAATAACAATAAATAATAAAAACAGTAAATGTGTTTCCACCATATCACATTGTTCTCCTCGTTAAAACAGGAAAACTTCCGACTGCTTGAAGAGAGCTATTCAAACGACGCCAGTCAAAACGAAACCGCTAACTAAGTCGTTTTTATTTTTAAATACCATAGTTGATGTATTCAATAGTCGACTACAAAGTGGTGTACTTACTACATCTGAATCCGTGTTTAGGTGTTGAAACATAACTGAGGCGAGGACAATCCCGGGCATGTAAACAGTGGAGTCCGCCATGATTCCAACGCTTCACCACTACAGCGAGCCCGGGCTTCAATGAACACCATTTCCCACAAGTCCCTGGCAGGCACGCGAAAGAACTACAACCTGAAAAAAGGCCACTTTTATAATACTAATAATTATAATACTAATAATTATTATATAATAATAATAATTATTATAATATAATAATATATTAATTATATAATAATTTATATAATAATAATATAATAATTATTATAAATAATATAATAATAATAATAATTATTATTATTATTATAATTATAATAATTATAATTTGAGTTGATTACTTAGCCTACTCATTTGAACGACGTAGACGTTACGAACGCCAACAAACACAAATACCATAGCAGGTTAAGGAATAATTAGGGAAATAATTACTGTGACTTGTCTATGGAGAAAAGTCATATAACATAAATAGGGAAAGGTGTTAACTGATCACTTAATTGTCGTAATATGAATCTGACAGTTGATAAACACGTTGTTGTGTTGTCAAACTTCAGGGACTGTGATCAGCTGACCTCTGTACAAGAGCCCTGATTGGCTGAAAGTTTAACGGTCTCCACGGCGTTATGGAGCAACTTTTCACCAGTAGTGGGGAAAGCACAGCTGAGCTTCTGGGACTCTCTGCGCTTAATGGACATGGTCGATCTACTTACTTGCGAAATATATAAATTCGTAATCTATTCAAGACGGCGTTTGAGAAATGCCTAATGGACTTTTCTAGCATCCTTTTTTTCGCCGGGGATTTGTGTTTAACTGTGGAATATGCCCGTATATAACTGCTCTCTGTGGTCCGCTTCGGTATTTCCTTCGTATTGTCCTGCCTGTCTCTTACTTCCTAGCATTTTTTCAGACGGACACAGTGTTTCAGTGAAGTATATTTTAATAAAGTAAAGACGACTCGTCCCGGGTGTCATTGAAGTATAACCACGGTGCTGCTTGCGGGTGAAAGACACACACACAAAGCCGGGTATCGATGGAGGACCCCTGGGGTACCGCACTGGCGCTGTTCCAGGTGTGGATGTCGGTACTTGTGGGACTCGTCCTGCTACCTTCGATGTTCGGCCTCTCCCTGGGCGTCACAGGGGTCTATATTAAGTTATTAGTCCACGTTTTAGAGGTGAGTAAACCCACGGGTTTCTTTCTCCCCCAATTTCTCATTCGCATATGTCGAAGACAACTCTCTCTTTTTTTTGCTTTTGGACAGTGGGCCACGCTCAGAATCCAACGAGGACGCAAGGAGAAGCCCATCGTGCCCATCCCCCTACCCAACGGTGAGAACACCTGACCCTGAACACGTTTCACCTTCGGAACCCCCGCTACACAATGTTGCCCCTCCCTTCATAATGCATAATAACTTATTATATATAACCTCATATTACTCATGTTCCTGTTATTTGTCCCATGTGTTTGTTGCGTGCACGTGACCAGGGCACAACGTCCCGCTATGTGTTCAGGGTTTTAATTCAGTTCTAGACGCTGACACTGCTCATGTGACTCTGTGTGTGTGTGTGTGTGTGTGTGTGTGTGTGTGTGTGTGTGTGTGTGTGTGTGTGTGTGTGTGTGTGTGTGTGTGTGTGTGTGTCTGTGGAGGGGGGGGGGGGGTGATGTGTGTGTGTGTGTGTGTGTGTGTGTGTGTGTGTGTGTGTGTGTGTGTGTGTGTGTGTGTGTGTGTGTGGAGGGGGGGGGTGATGTGTGTGTGTGTGTGTGTGCGTGTGTGTGTGTGTGTGTGTGTGTGTGTGTGTGTGTGTGTGGAGGGGGGGGGGGTGATGTGTGTGTGTGTGTGTGTGTGTGTGTGTGTGTGTGTGTGTGTGTGTGTGTGTGTGCTTTACAATGGTCGATTATTGCTGGCTACCACCGCAGGCACTGCTCCAGCTATCTCAACACACGGTGTGCCTGGGGGCATTGATGCAAGCTCTTGTTGCATAACCTCAGCACAATATTCAACTCATGCTGCTCCACAAATGCATATTGCAGTATTCTGCTACATGTCTGTGTTTAAATTAAATTAATTAATGTGTAATTAATGTGAAATTGTAGGGTTAGTAATGGTCTGTCATATTTCTCAGAGTTTTGACACACATATTTTATTTACTGGAACTGGAGTTTTATGTACAAGTTGTGGTTTTCTACTGTATACAATTGGACCTTGAACAACAGTGACTTTGCAAAAAAATGTTTAAACAACTTCCAGAACAACTTTTCAACAGGCCAACTAAGCTCAGGCCAACTATCTAACATTGTGAATTGTGATTGCAACTATCAGGACAGCTATTGTTTTAGGAATCACAATGACGTACCTAAGACGACCGGGACATGGGCCAAAGTCATGCGTTGGCTCCCTCTCTATTGTGTTGTGTTGAGTTGCATAACACGTCTATGATTAACCATTTCCTTACACATTATGGAGATTATATCATTGAGGAAGGGCAGATCACTTGTTCACCACACATTCACCAATCTTATTGTTGTTGTTGGTCACTTAGTGTAATGAGAGGCAAAAGAATAGCAGGACAAACAGTGCTGAGTAAGTAGGTGCATCTCTTGCCTTTAGCAAGAGATGCATTACATAATATAATAAAGTAAGGTAAAGCATTAAATCAATTACAAAATAGTAATACACTTTATTATATATATACATATATATATATATATCTATATATATAGATATATATATATACATACTGCTTATAGTGAATCGAACGAAAGCCAGCCGGTAGTGCGAGTGAACCTCAGTCCCTTAAGACACGTTTTAGCCATGAAGCTAGAGCCTGTGGCTTTAAGCCTCCTCGTTAGAGACCGGGGGGTCGTGAGTTTGAACCCAGTGTGGGGACACTCACTGTTAGATAAAGTAACAGTGAGTGTACGTGTATTTCACACAGGGATCATTGAGCGAGAGGGTGGCTCCATGGAGCAGGAGATGCTGGAGGTGCGGGGGTATCGGCCCCGAGGGTCCCTGGTGGAGGGAGAGTTTGCCCTGGGGGATGTGTTCTACTTCCACAAGAAGGGCATGGAGAGCATCGTGGACGACCGGGTCACCCAGTGCTTCTCCTCCGAGGAGCTGGCCTCCTGGAACCTGCTCACGCGCACCAATCAGAACTTCCGCTACATCAGCCTCCGCCTCACCGTGGTGTGGGGGGTGGGCGTCTTGATACGCTACGGCGTCCTCTTCCCTCTCAGGTGAGTGCCGGGCTGCTCCTCTTCTCGCCGCCTTTCTTCTGGAAAGCCCCCCTATATCTCTCACCTATCAATCTATAGGGGCAGGATAGTGTAGTAGGGTGTTTGACTCCCTACTAGATGAAAAAGGCTTTCTGATTCCTGATGTCCGCAGACTAAGATATTGGAGCACCCTTGAGCATTACCTGCTCCTTAATGACACTGAATCCAACAGTGATCTGTATCTGAATCTACTGAATCCACCAGTGATCTGTATCTGAATCAACTGAATCCACCAGTGATCTGTATCTGAATCTACTGAATCCACCAGGGATCTGTAACTGAATCCACCAGTGATCTGTATCTGAATCCACCAGTGATCTTTATCTGAATCCACTGAATCCACCAGTGATCTGTATCTGAATCCACTGAATCCACCAGTGATCTGTATCTGAATCCACCAGTGATCTGTATCTGAATCCACTGAATCCACCAGTGATCTGTATCTGAATCCACCTGTGATTTTTATCTGAATCCACTGAATCCACCAGTGATCTGTATCTGAATCCACTGAATCCACCAGTGATCTGTATCTGAATCCACCAGTGATCTTTATCCGAATCCACGGATAAAGAAAAATAGTATGAGTAGTAACCTTCACAAAGTGAAAAAGTGTACTCTTTCAGTTTCTTCCCAAACACATACATCCAGAATGTTTATCCAAAGAGAAGATAGAAAATTGTACAACGCATCTTATTCTCATTTAGTCTCAGAACAGGTGTAAAGAATACTGGGTTTGTTTTGGTATTGCATGACACCTGCAGTAACAGATCTCCTCTGGTCTGTCTGGCAGGATTACACTGGCTATCATCGGCATGACCTGGCTGGTGCTCGGCACGAGCCTGGTCGGGTTTCTACCTGAGAGCAGGTACAGTACCACGCTGAGCATCCGCCTCTCTCCACGCTAAGACCACACAACTAAGTTAGAACCATGTTAGTCAATCACTATGGGTTATGGTTTTAATACTGTATCTCTTGTCATGTGTGTGTATGTGTCTCTATGTGTGTGTGTGTGTGTGTGTGTGTGTGTGTGTGTGTGTGTGTGTGTGTGTGTGTGTGTGTGTGTGTGTGTGTGCGCGCCGCGTGTGTGTGTATGTGTGTGTGTGTGTCTGTGTGTGAGTGTGTGTGTGTGTGCGTGTGTGTGTGTTTGTGTTGCAGTGCAAAGCATTGGCTCAGTGAGCTGGTCCATCTGATGTGCTACAGGATCTGCGCCCGAGGCCTCTCTGCCACCATCCATTATCATAACAAGTGCGTGCATATATGTATATTTGTCAATATATATATAAAGTTATATATATATATACTTATATATACGTTCTTCTTGTTTACTTCAGTTATGGATGATGTGTTTTGTTTTATTAATTATAAAATTATTAAAATAATAAACACTGTGTATTCAGAATAGCGCTATATAAACTAAATGTAGTGTATGTAGTATATTGTATTGTAAATAGCAGAGAACATCAACGGTGTCTCTTTGGTTCATTCCGAGAATGTTGTTCATGTTTGGTAGAGAGAACCGACCAAAGAAAGGAGGCATCTGTGTGGCGAACCACACCACGCCCATTGATATCGTCATACTGGCCAATGACGGCTGCTACGCCATGGTGGGTTATCGTCCGATTGGCCGCGGGGGGGGGGGGGGGGGGGCTGTTTGTACAGGGCTGTTTTCTGGAAGTGTTGGAACGCTGTTTTGTCCTTTGTGGTGCTCAGGTGGGCCAGGTTCACGGCGGCCTGATGGGGGTCATCCAGAGGTCGATGGTGAGGGCGTGTCCCCACGTGTGGTTCGAGAGGACAGAGATGAGGGACCGCAACGCAGTCACAGACAGGTGAGAACCAACAGGGAACGCGAGACCGTCGGCAAAAAGGGGGGGGGGGGGGCTTTGAGGGTCTGTTTAAAACTCAAAGTGGCGCCCTCTGTTGTTAGAGCGAGGTTACAGCAGGGACCACCAAGCAAACCAAAACAATTAAAGAAAACATTTTTTCAGAATTTAAATAATTATCAGCTGGCTAGAAATGTTTGGCTGGTGAAACTCATCATGATTCAATAGCTCCACAGTGTGTTCCACAAACACACACACACACACACACACACACGATACCTCAGCTAGTCTCTCTTCATCATTTCTGTAGAATATTTTAATATGCACTTCAACACACTTTTTTTCTAGAGGGGGGGCCAGCCCTGCTAATAGATATTAGCACTCTCAGTATTATCATTTGGGTAAAAACGTCATACAAAATGTATTACCACCATACATAATAAATCATTGTATTATTCTACTATATTATTGTACTTATGTTATATATTACAGGCTGAAAGCCCATGTGGCCTGTGAGAACAAGCTGCCCATCCTGATCTTCCCTGAAGGTAAGGGTCCCCCATGCACACACACACCCGCACACACACATATACATGTGTGCGCACACACTCACACACACACACACACATGCACGCACATACGCACACACACACACACACATACATACATACATTTACACAGATTAACACACACACACATGCACATACACACACACACACATACATACATTTACACACATGAACACACACATATACATGTACACAGACACACACCATGTACACACACGTTGATAATTGACAATAATGGGTGGAGGATGAGTTGTATCATAGAGCGATGCTGTTTTCAAACAGGAACCTGCATCAACAACACATCAGTCATGATGTTTAAGAAGGGGAGCTTCGAGATCGGAGGGATTATTTACCCCGTGGCCATTAAGGTAATGAATGACGCCGAGGCGGTAATGAGTACAGTTAATTGAACATCGAGGTTGCGCTGAGATTATAATGAGTGTACTGTTGATTGCGCCGTAATGAGGAAAGTAAGTCACATCGATCGATGGTGGCTGCGTCCGTCTTCATTCTTTTGGAACAGGATGTTTTTATAAGAGGTCTTTTAAATGGCTTTATCTCTGTTTAGAAGAAGGCATCGCGGCCATTAGCTCGGTAACAAAGTGGGAGTGGACGTCAGATGCGCTGCACTGACAGCCAGACATTGTAATTGACTTAAAAGCTCTCCAGAAACAATGTAGTTTAATAGATTCTCTTTTCCCTCTTGGTTGTATCTTAACTCTGTTGTAGTTTTTTATATATATATATATTTTGTTTGTGTTTTTGTATCCTCAGTATGACCCGCGTTTCGGGGACGCATTTTGGAACAGCGCCAAGTACAATATTGTCAGCTACCTGCTGCGCATGATGACCAGCTGGGCCATCGTGGTCAGTGTCTGGTACCTGCCACCCATGACCAGACAGGTAGGTGGGGGTGGGGGTGGGGTGGGGTGGTGTGGGGGTGGGGGTGGGGGTGTGGGACACAGGGAGGGTGGGTTCTGGTTACCGGCCCTCCCAATCATACGCACAGTACTTACCGGCAAGCTAAAATATGAAACACACACACACAAATATAGCAAGGCCATACAAATACAGAACAATACACAGAAATACACAAAGGTTGACACATACGTTAAATGTACACAACTATAAAGTGGCTCACGGATATATATTTGCGCGTGAAGTGGGTTATATGAATATTGCTCCAAGTCTATGATTGGCTTTCCTCCCTCTCTCTCTCCCCCTCTCTCTCTCTCTCTCTCCCTCTCTCTCTCCCTCTCCCTCTCTCTCTCCCTCTCTCTCTCCCCCTCTCTCTCTCTCTCTCTCTCTCTCTCTCTCTCTCTCTCTCTCTCTCTCTCTCTCTCTCTCTCTCTCTCTCTCTCTCTCTCTCTCTCTCTCTCTCTCTCTCTCTCTCTCTCTCTCTCTGCTCTCCTCTGATAGGACCAGGAGGATGCTTCTCAGTTTGCCCAGAGAGTGAAGTCAGCCATCGCGCTACAAGGAGGGCTCATAGACTTAGCTTGGTAAAAGGAAACAGAACAAAAATAATATATCATAATAATAATAATACATTTAAAATGCTTTTGTGGTGCTTCACCTTCCTTACAGGTACCGTGAACTATGTGCCTATGTTTTCTATATGGTCTTATACTTCTTATACGTCCCTCTCTCTCTCTCTCTCTCTCTCTCTCTCTCTCTCTCCCTCTCTCTCTCTCTCTCTCTCTCTCTCTCTCTCTCTCTCTCTCTCTCTCTCTCTCTCTCTCTCTCTCTCTCTCTCTCTCTATATATGTGTATGGATATGCATATATGTATATATATATATATATATGTGTGTGTGTGTATGTTTATGTATTTATTTATATATGTATATATATGGATATGCATATGTATATATATATATATCTATATATATTAATATATAGTGTTTATGTAAAGTAATTATGATGTGTCTCAGCTGGGGACAGTAGTAATTACAGTATATACTATGTATGTAGACGGTCTACCGACCCCTATAGTCATAGTAATGTATAGTAACCCCCGACCCTATAGTCATAGTAATGTATAGTAACCCCCGACCCCTATAGTCATAGTAATGTATAGTAATTCTATTATCCAGGGACGGCAGCCTGAAGAGGGCCAGGGTCAAGGACTCCCAAAAGGAGGAACAGCAGAAGATGTACAGCGATATGATCGTTTGGCCCGAGGAGCAGCCCGGCTCTCCACTGCTCCCCCACACACAGGACTAGAGCTGGGGACTATAGAGGACTGGTGCATCCCGGAAACGTACTGGAACATACCGGAACGTACCGGAACATACTGGACAACCATGATGCCGGAATTTAAATATGCAGTTTCAAATCAAAGACTTGAAAAAACATTTATACGAACCTACATGTTTTTATCATACTTGGTCTATTTTGAAGAATTATGTGAAGAACGTCGTCATAGCGATGATCATCAATTACTCAATTTTGATGATCAATTTCAATCAATTTTTGTATCAATACTTCTTTCAAGCACAATATTCTGTAGTTGTGTACCTTGAATGCTCGATGTAATTATTCCATGTTTAAAACTGTTACAACCCTAAAGTCCAGATTTATTTCTTTACATAATAATATTTATATATAATATGGAACATTTCCAGAATCTAAGTTAAGGATATTTCATGATGTATGTAATGGTAAAGATTTCCATCTGTATCTGTAGTACCGTATTCCGACCACTAAGAGGCAGTGTTTACCTATACGATGTGCCTATGAATAATATTGGCCTATGCAACAGTCCCCCTTGAGTCGACTCGAGTAATGTCTAGTGACGTTAACAAGATAACTTCAAATTCATCAAAAGTTTTCAATGGAAAATAATACATTTGAACTTGACCACTGATAATTATGACACGACTTCGATGTCTATACTTCGAGGACAACCCATACTTACTTACTGAATTATAGGTACATGCCGACATTTAGCCAAAGATCAAGTTGGAGCTTATAGTAGGCCCATTTGATGTTGTACGTCCGTGTAATTTTAAACAAATAAAAAATACATATTTATTAAAAACTATGAATCAACAACATTATATCACTGTATGCATGATTATAAATTAAAAACAGGCCTACTGGGGCTTGTTTATTTCATGTCAAATCATCAACTCTAATAACCCATAAATTATACACTCTTATTAAATGTTCTCATGGGCTACAGATTACAATATTCTAGATTCCTATTTATTTTTGGTTAAATGGGTTTACAGATTGAAAATGTTCTAGACAGCATCCTTAGGTATTTTCCATGGTTAAGTGAACAGGCAGGTTCAATAAACCTAACAAAAAAATGATAGTAATAATTTAAACGCAAGGAAAAAAGTCAAACAAAGAATGTCTAGCTATACCGAGAAAGTGATCCAAAAAAATAAAATAAAAAAATTCAAGACAATTCTGAAAAAGATTTGCGACGGTGTTTAGTGTGACCGTACTTTAATAAAGAAGGCAGGGAGTGTGAAATAGCGTGGAGTGATTCCTGCACACACCGCCGCTCAGAAGGGGCTTACACACACCCCCCCACACACACACACACGGTGAGACCCCGTCTACAATAACACTCCCGGTTTCAATTGCTTGAGCAGAAATGTTTGTTCTCTCCCCTAACAAGATAGTGAATTATTAATAGGATCTAAAGCCCCGTTTTATAACCCGATTCTTCTTCTTCTCCTTCTTCGTCTTCGTCTTCTTCTTGGCAAAGCCCGTTGCTCAAAAGCCGCCACACACCATTTACTCTTGATGTATGTGTCTGCACATCTTTATATCCAATTTAATGTGATTCCGATAGATTTCAAAGATACATCATAAAAGCCATTGAGGTGACCCCTGCTATATAGGTCCGCTATACGGCTGTAGACTACTACTGCTACTTCTACTTCCATGTCTCTATAGCTGCATGTTGATTAGGTTAGTTCACTTATGGTGGGGTTTTTTTGTTTTGTTTTTTTTTAGCTCTCAAGTGATCTATACAAACGCGATGCGTACGGTACACTATAAGTAAATATGAATACATTCTTTAAATCGAATCACTCAGAAAATGTAGTCCCGGCCCGGGAGAGGGAGAGAGAGAGAGAGAGAGAGAGAGAGAGAGAGAGAGAGAGAGAGAGAGAGAGAGAGAGAGAGAGAGAGAGAGAGAGAGAGAGAGA
>CM051006.1:11594353-11595576 GCA_027704905.1 Muraenolepis orangiensis
TCTCTCTCTCTCTCTCTCTCTCTCTCTCTCTCTCTCTCTCTCTCTCTCTCTCTCTCTCTCTCTCTCTCTCTCCTCTCTCTCCTCTCTCTCTCTCTCTCTCTCTCTCCTCTCTCTCTCTTCTCTCTTCTCCATCTCCGTCGCTTCACACCAGACAGAATTACAATATCCGTGATGGCACTCTGGCACTAGAGTACTAAAGTAGGATACCTGCACACCGTGGGGCAATAATGACACATATTTTAATCATTTTAATTATGAACTGTGTACTTTGTCCTCTAAAACGCCACAAAATGCTCACTTTTATGAATATTCAAGATTTTCAAGATATTCAAAAATGTTTTGGCCATATGCAACAAGTACAATGGAATGCATACTCCCCATTCCCTCCCACAGTAGGAATTTTCTAAAACAATCTCCTATAAAATATAAAATATGTTGTAAATGCCATATTTATGTAAATAATAATGTTTTGAAGGTTGTTATCGCACTATCTGGAATGTTAAATGTTTGGTACAGTAGGTAAATATAAATATAAAGTAAATATTTTCTTTCCGGGACAATTAAGTTTATTTATATTTTTAACTTAAAAAATTATTTACAAAGCGGAATGACATTGAATGATTTTTAATTTTCTCCAGCAGGTTCATTTTTGGCAAGTCCATGTGAAACGTTCCCCATCGGTGATCCCCTCTGATCAGTCTCTCTCTGGAGCAAAGTGTTTCATTTGTCTTTCCTTCCAACCGAAGCCGACACATCATCACCCACCCCCAAACTGCTCCACCTCCACCTCCGTCACCACTGTCACCATCACTGCCATCATCAGTACCACCACCATCACGGCCATCACTAACACAACCACCACTATCAGCATCACCACCACCACCATTAACACCACCTCCACCACATCCACCATCATCAGTACCTCCACCACCAGCACCACCATCTTTACCACCACCACTTACCTCCACCACCACCACCACCACAACCTCCCCCGCCTACCACCACTATCACCACCCCACCTACCACCACCGCCACCACCCACTCCACCTATCTCCACCACCATCACAATCTACCTCCTCCTCCACCACATCCACAATCATCAGTACCACCACCACCCCCACCCCCACCATCACCATCACCATCACCATCCCCACCACCACCACCACCACCAACACCACCACCACCACCCCCACCCTCACCCCCACCATCACCACCACCACCCC
>CM051006.1:11606076-11608576 GCA_027704905.1 Muraenolepis orangiensis
CACGGGAGGGGGGCCAGAGAGGTGGGGAAGTAGGGGGTGGGGGGGTGGAGGGGTGGAGGACGGTAATCTGTGCACTTCTGTGTCACTCTGTGTGTTCTCGTCCGTGAGGTAAGGCAGCGCTCCAGTCAAGGACGCCGGCCGGAGACACTTCGTACTACGCGGATGACCGCACGGCTAGCTATCCGCCTCCGTTCAATGTTCATAGATGGGGAATCTCTGACGAAAACTGAATATTGTCCATGATTTATGGGAATTGTATGATTATACCTTTGTTCAAAAGGTCAAATTGCAGTGTATCATTCATATTATATTGTATTATTAGGCCTTTTTTGTAGTACTGGAATAAGTGGTAGTAGTAGCTGCAGTATTATTAGCATTAGCTGAATAAGTCGTGGTACAAGTAGGTTGTGTATAGTGCAGTATACATAGTATATATATACACTAAACGGTGTATCAGTAGATCCTGAATACAGGGGTTAGGTGACTACCCTGTATTCAGGGTGTAGACCTTCAACTAACGTCCTTGGACATTTATTGACGAGACGAAGCAGTAAAAGATGATTGGCGATATAGGGCCTGTATACCTGGTGTAGGTAGGCCGGTGGGCGGGGTTCCAGGTGAGTTATTAATCAATGTCCAGGTAAACAAGACGTCCAAATCAAATCAGCACTTCATCAATGGAGGATTGTTCCAATCTTTGGTCCAGAAAAACCCAAAACAGTCCTTTTGGAAAAAATGAAGGTCTCAACCAAACTGAAAGAAACCCATTTTAACCATTACTCAAAATAACAATTTCAAAACAACTTAATCCTTAATCGCTATCAATTTGCCAGAAGGACCTCATACATAAAGAACGCCCCGTTAGAAGTTGGAATGAGTATCGGCTTTACGATGTAAGCTTTTCAAATGTCATTTTTTTTTATAGAAAGATAAAAAAATAGTAAAACATGGAGATAAGATAAGCTATCCCAATGTCACATCCTCCACTTGAAAAGAATAGGAGTGTTGAACGTGTTACCATGTTAGCGGTGAGGGTTTTTTTGGCGGTGGTTGTTTAGTAATTAATCATGAAATGATTTGTCCTCATGGGGGGACACATTGTTATCTTTGAAACTGCCACAGTGTTTCTCAATGCGAGACGTGTCAAAATGTTACTGTATATATTATGTTTCTAACAATTGATTTAGGGTTTTACAGGAGCCTACTACAACTACTCTTAGTTAGTTAGTTACTAACTAGTCTTCTCAGTCTGGCAGATAATCGGCAACAAAAAAAATCCAACAACAAAATGATGCATTCTGATGTACAAACCCTGTATACATGTGTGCGTGTGCGTGTGCGCGTGCGTGTGCGCGTGCGTGTGCACTATCTTAAGAGTCCAAGTAAGGTCCCCTGAGGTGCTCCAGACGTAAGACGGCCCTGCTAGGAGGAGGAGTTCACGTTGGGAGCAGTTTGCGCCGTCGCACGTCGTGCGTGGCAACGGGGCGTCAAGGACGTCACACGAGCGTCTTTTAACATCCGTGACGTCGGAACGTGAAAGAAAACTCTCTTATATTGTTTCTCTTCTCTTCTTTTTTTGTTTTCTTCTGCTCATGTCGGGAAGCCAGCGCGTTGTTTGACCACGGCGTGTTATTCTGTGAAATAATAATAATAATAATAATAGGGTTTTTTTTCTTCCCGCGTTGTGTTTACATCGCGGGAGGACGTGCTGCGATCAGTGAAAAGTACGGAACGTCGGCATGTTATTTTTTTTCGTTTCTTTCTCTTTTTCTCTCTTTTTTTTTTACGGCTGGCTTTGCGGGGAAAGCGCGGGGTAATGTTAACATTAATGTTATGATTGGTTGGGCCGGGGCGCTTTGATGACACGCTTAATGAGGGGTCGTAGGGAGCAGCGCAACAGGGCAGAGGAGAGACCTCCCACATCAAACACTGCCGCCTCCCCCCCCCCCTCCCTCTCTCCTCCTCCTCCTCTTCTCTCACCCCCCCCCCCCCCCTCTCTCCTCCTCCTCCTCTTCTCTCACCCCCCCCCCCCCTCTCTATCTCTCTCTCCCACCCTCCCTCTCACCCTCCCTCCCTCCCATTCCTTCTGGAACATACACTCCTGTCTCTTTCACAGTTGACTTTGAGTTGATCCGTTCCCATAAAGCTATAAGTGTCTTGTTCTCGAGCCGTAGCATAACCTCTTTCATGCTAATAAATAGGTCATTACTATGTGCACAGTGTGTGTGTGTGTGTGTGTGTGTGTGTGTGTGGTGTGTGTGTGTGTGTGTGAGAGAGAGAGAGAGAGAGAGAGAGAGAGAGAGAGAGAGAGAGAGAGAGTACATCCTCCCCCCCCTATAAATGCAATTGACCATAGAGCATTAGCTTCATCTAACCTTAATACATATCCCATGCTCCCTGAAAACCCCCCTATGCGAATACAAAAACACAAACGACGACATTGATACGTCACAATATGAACAGTTATGTTATGTTATGTACACACATACACAACATCAGG
>CM051006.1:11641076-11643576 GCA_027704905.1 Muraenolepis orangiensis
GGGAGAGATTGATCAATACCAATGAAGAAATACTCCACTGTCAGGGAAAGAGAGGGGGAGGGGGAGAGAGAGAGAGGGGGGGGGAGAGAGAGAGGGTGGGGGGGAGAGTGAGAGAGAGACGGGGGTAAAGAGAGAGAGAGAGGGGGGGGGAGAGAGAGAGAGACGGGGGTAAAGAGAGAGAGAGAGGGGGGGGAGAGAGAGAGAGACGGGGTAAAGAGAGAGAGGGGGAGAGAGAGAGAGACGGGAGAGAGAGAGGAGAGAGAGGGGGAGAGGAGAGGAGAGAGGAGAGAGAGAGAGAGAGGAGAGGCGGGGCTAAAGAGAGAGGGAGGGAGAGAGAAAGAGTGAATGTTAAAGTGGCAGTATGTCACCCAAAAACGATTGAATTAATTGTTCTGATTCAGTTGATGACGATGAAATTCCAAAAACGGAAAAAACCCTGAATGCTTCCCTTAAGTTAAGTAAACACAGGAGGAGGAAGAGGACATGAAACACGACAGATCTTACCGTTAAAAAGGGGAGAAATGACCGACACATATGCTATAAGTTGTTATGTATGTCATTTTTAAAACAATTTTAAGATTCTTCCACCGTGCGGAATTTGTCAAAGGGTTTTATTTGCGTTGTCGTCACTTACGTCGTACGTACATTAAGAAACGCGCTGCTCTTCCTTCGTCTGTGCATCCTCGTCTTTCAAGACCTCAGACCTCAGCCGTCTCAGACCTCAACCCTGGTACACCGCAGTCAACGTTCGCATACAGCTGTCCTTCAGACGCTCTTCTCACACCCTCATCACCCTCCTTACCCAAACTGACACGCTGCCTGACCTCAAAGGGTTAACTCAAGTGTACACACCGACTCAACACAAGAGATGTCAATGAGATGCCCCCTTAGACGACGGGACGCCACACGGAGCAACAGATGAGTACCTTCTCACCGCTGGGAGGAGGACCACCGGCAAGCCAGCAACCATCCGTCAAACATCAGCCAGTCAAACATCAGCCGGTCAAACATCAGCCAGTCAAACATCAGCCGGTCAAACATCAGCCAGTCAAACAGCCGGTCAAGCAGCCGGTCAAACATCAGCCAGTCAAACATCAGCCAGTCAAACATCACAAACCCCTTCAGACAAGTGGCTGACCAACACCTGTTACACCTACAGGATGAGGAGAAGGAGGAGGAGGAGGAGGAGGAGGAGGAGGAGGAGGAGGAGGAGGGAGGAGGAGGAGGAGGAGGAGAATGAGGGGGGTGAGGGGGAGGAAGAGGAGGGGGAGGAGGGGAAGGGGGAGGAGGAGGAGGGTGGAGGGAGGAGAAGGAGGAGGAGGAGGGAGAGGTGGAGGGGAAGGAGGATGAGGAGGAGGGAGAGGTGGAGGGGAAGGAGGATGAGGTGGAGGAGAAGGAGCCGGAGGAGGAGGAGGGTGGGGGGAAGGGGAGGAGGAGGAGGAGGAGGAGGAGGAGGAGGGGGAGGGAGGCCATTTAGTTAACCACAGGACACCTGTCAAGGCAGACAGCGCCGGCTGTGGTCAGAGAGGAGGAGGGGGAGGAGGGGGAGGAGGGGGAGGAGGAGGAGGAGGAGGAGGAGGGGGAGGAGGGGGAGGAGGAGCAGGGACCCTTTAACTGAGGCGCTGACTTTCTTTAACTCGCCGCTCCCATCTGTTGAGTGGCTTTTGTCTGGGAGGTAAATGCAGCTGGGGGAAAAAAAAGAAAAAGAAAAAGAAAAAGAGCCACCAGTCGCCCCCTTTCATTAAGGGAGAGAAAAAGAAACACTTAAGTATTATTCCTCCTCTTTCTTCTCCTGCCGCCCCGCCCCCTTTTATTCAAATACTGTTACCAGCCACTCATTTATTCATTGGCTTTACTCTGCTTGCTGCCCCGCCCACTCACCCCCCCTCACCCCCCCCCCCCCCCACCCCTGCACCCTGGGGACCCCCTCCCTTCCCCTCCTACCCCCCTCCCCCACCCTGACCCCCACCCCTTTCCTTGTCTCTGCCTCACACACACACACACACACACACACACACACACACACACACACACACACACACCACACACACACACACACACACCACACACACACACAATGACACACACACTCACACAATGACACACTCACACACACACACACACAAACACACACACACACACAGGCATGCACTGCCACACACAGACACACTCATAGACGCACAAAGTCACTCTCACACACTCACAAATGCATAAAACACGCCCCTCTACCCCCCACCTTACCCCCCCACCCCCCCCCCCCCCCCCAAAGCACGCTGTTGGGCCTTAGTCTACTCCATAGTCTTCCTTTACATGCTGGACACATCTCCTCCTCCTCTCCTCTCTCCTCTCTCCTCTCCTCACCTCGCCAGCATCCAGCTGTCACTCTCCCACTGACCACCACACTCACACAGACACAGACACATGCACACACACACCAGCACACACACACACACACACGCACACACATGCACACACATGCACTCCCCCTGGCTTTCTATCT
>CM051006.1:11651076-11668576 GCA_027704905.1 Muraenolepis orangiensis
GAGGAGGAGGAGAGGAGGAGAGGAGGAGAGGAGGAGAGGAGGAGGAGAGGAGGAGAGGAGGAGAGGAGGAGGAGAGGAGGAGGGGGAGGAGGAGGAGGAGGGGAGAGGAGGAGGAGAGGAAGAGGAGAGGAGGAGAGGAGGAGAGGAGGAGAGGAGGAGAGGAGGAGAGGAGGAGGGGGAGGAGGAGGAGGAGGAGAGGAGAAGGAGAGGAGGGGGGAGGAGGAGGAGGAGGAGAGGAGGAGGAGGAGGAGGAGCAGAGGAGGAGAGGAGGAGGAGAGGAGGAGGAGAGGAGAGAGGAGGAGGAGAGGAGGAGGAGAGGAGGAGAGGAGGAGGAGAGGAGGAGGAGCAGAGGAGAGGAGGAGAGGAGGAGGAGAGAAGGAGAGGAGGAGAGGAGGAGGAGAGGATGAGGAGAGAAAGGAATACTAGGAGCTAATAGGGGGACGAGGCGGTGAAAGTGGCTTCCTCATCTTCCCTTATTAGCTGTTAATATTCCTTCCTCCCTGTGTGAGAGGTTGATTAGCATTGGGACCTCACCAGTGGCGAGTGAGTCCAACCCAGACGTACGTATGACGGATAGGTTGTGATGCGTGTGACAGGCCACTTATCGATATATATATATATATATATATATATATATATAAATAAAATGTGACCGTTTGGGACATCACAAGTGGGAGCGACCGCACCCCTGGCGGACTGTACCAACTGCTGGTCTGGGACCTATGGATCTATCCCAATCCAATCTGGGTGGACAGTCCTACTTGTGATGTCACAAGCAGATCGATTTTGAAATGGCTTGTGATGACTAACTTATCCAACCTTAGTGGTAAAAAAAATAATATAATAATAATAATAATAATAATAATAATAATTAAAAAAAAATATTAATAATAATTATAATAATAATAATAATAATTAATATTATCATTTTAACTTAAACATTTGTATTTGCCATATGCAACATGTACAATGGAACGCTTACTCCCCATTCCCTCCCGCACACACACACAATATTACACTATAACAACACTGTACACAATAAAAAGATCAATAAAAAGTAAAAAATAAAGTGACTGATGGATGACACATGCATGATATGAATTATAAGAATTATAAGAATTATAATAATAATAATAATAATAATAATATTACTAATAACCTCGGTATTATGGGGAGAAATGAGTTTCACAACCCCAGTGTTTTAACCATCTTATCTTGTTTGTCCGCCAGGAGAACAAGATAAACGCTAAACGATCAACTCTGCGTTCCCCCCCCTGGTGAGCGGGCGGTCAGAGGTGGTGCTGCCCATACAGAGACACTTATGTGTAACCTTTTAGGGCGATGGAGAGGGGGCAGGGGGGCCGGGGGCCCAGGGGCCGCAGATAGACCCGTAATTAATCAGCATCCACTGTAATTAACGTGTCCATCAACAAGTGACAGAACACCACCCTCTCTCTCTCTCTCTCTCTCTCTCCCCTCTCTCTCTCTCTCTCTCTCTCTCTCTCTCTCCTCTCTCTCTCTCTCTCCCTCTCTCTCTCTCTCTCTCTCCTCTCTCTCTCTTCTCTCTCTCTCTCTCTCTCTCTCTCTCTCTCCTCTCTCTCTCTCTCCTCTCTCTCTCTCTCTCTCTCTCTCTCTCTCTCTCTCTCTCTCTCTCCTCCCCTCTCTCTCTCTCTCTCTCTCTCTCTCTCTCTCTCTCTCTCTCTCTCTCTCTCTCTCTCTCTCTCTCTCTCTCTCTCTCTCTCCATGGTAACCATGGAGAGAGAGATATCTGTTTATATTAAATAAATATAAACAGATTAAATGACCACACACACACGTGAACACAAAGCAAAGTGGCTTAAAGTACGTGGATTGGAAACTCACATGTTACACAGGCTTTGTGTTCCAAATGTCTTACTGTAGTTTATATGATCTGGTATTTTTTATTTATTATTATTATATTATTATTATTATTATTATTATTATTATATTATTATTATACAGCATATTGTTTTAACCTTTATTGAGACTTTAGGACTCAAAAAGAGAGAGCTGGTCAAAATGTCAACAGACCAACAAACACATCATATAGTGGGACGTACACCACTCAAATGCCAATTTAGTGTGTTTATAGAAAACTATTTTATATATCTATATATCTTAGGATTTATGACCGTGTCGTCGCTCACTATTAAAACGTTGAATGTCTTCAACCAGGGGATAATTAAATAAGAAGTAAGTCCGCTGCCCCACCTATTGGCATGAGAGAGCCATTAAGGGACCGGTTTAATGATGTTGTCACCAAGCAGATAAGAAGAGTTCCGACGCTCGGAACCTAAATTGAATTTCGGGTAAAAGTAGGAATATTGTTCCAAAAAAAAAGGAGATGTAAAGGTATGGACACAAGAGACAGATTATATGTGTTATCAGTGAATACCTCAATCAATTCTGGTTAGGCATTTTACAGACAGTGTGCGACCAGTTCCAATCCAATATCATTCAGAGGATAAGCAGGGTATATATATGAAGCCTATAGGCCTACAGGTAATTCACTCTCTCTAAATATATACATATATATATATATATATATAGCGGGGCTAACGGTCCATTTTAGTTGTGTAACCTTGAACAAGCGCCTTATTTCTTTCCAATAACTTCACTTAACACAAGTGCACAGAGCAGAACCAACCGCCAGTCTTTAAAGGAGGACGCTCCCTGGCTAAGGAGGCCTCCGTGTGGGAACAGATCAATGGCAAGTGGGAGGGAGGGTAAAAAAAAAGTGGAATTAGTCATTCTAAATCATGCGGCATGTGGTCGAAACAGAGAGAGCGCTCGGGGAAAAAAAATCATTAAACAATCATGTATTCTCATTGATTTATTCAAAATACCTGAGCGGCCGGGCAGATTAAGCGGGTTGGTAGGGCTGGAGCCAGGCTGAGGGATGTTGGGTTGGAGGGGGGGGGGGGGGGGCGGTACTCGGGGGAACGCTTTTGTCCTAATCAGAAGGATACAATGCCGCCGCAATTACCCGCCTAAGCAGGTCTATTAAGGCTCCTTCACTTGACACATTTATGTATTTCAGATACTGCAGGCCACATTAAATGGAGTTTAGTCAGAGAGCGCGGTGTGTGTGTGTGTGTGTGTCGCCGCTGTAAACATCCGTTACACTGGGGAGCAGGTGAACTACCCATCTGTTTCACTCAGGGGGCTGAGCAAGCGTACATATACGTATATAGCTAGTAAATCCGTGCTAAAGCAAGCGTACTTATAGCAGCTGGCAAATACACGCTAAAGCAACCGTACCTACAGGAGCTAGCAAATTGATTAGATTAGATCATATTCAAATTTATTGTCATTGCCAAAGCACAAGAACAGTACAGCAAAAATAAGTTGGCATCTAACCAGAGTGCATATACAATGTACAGTCTACTAGGTATTTAAACAGGTATAAAATAACTTAGAGAATGTTTGAGATATAGGTATATAGTATACAGGTACGTATACAAGTATCAACAGGTAGTGAGCAGAGGTATGCAGTTATATCAACAGTTGTGGATTAATATATATATATATATATATATATACGTAAGTACAGTAAAAAATGTACATGGCTATCATACATGTATGTAAACAATAAATAAGTAAACTATAGGTAGAGGTAGGGAGTTATGATCACAGTGAAAGGCAGTTGAAGACATTGATAGTGATAGGATATAGTCAAATACATGCTAAAGCCACCCTACTTATAGGAGCTAGCAAATACATGCTAAAGGAACGGTACATAGGAGCTAGCAAATACAAGCTAAAACAACCGTTCCTATTTGAGCTAGCAAAAACATGCTAAAGAAATCGTATTTACAGGAGCTAGCAAATACAAACTAAAGGAACCGTACCTATGGGAGCAAATACATGCTCAAGGAACCGTACCTATAGGAGCTAGCAAAAACATGCTAAAGGAACCGTACTTATAGGAGCTAGCAAATACCATACAGACATTTGAAAATATCCGGCATGATAGCATAACCATATACAGGAGTTTACAAATAAGTGCTAGCTCAACAACAGCAGCTAAAGTACATGCTAGCATAACTCATACTCATAGGTGCTATCAAACAAATGCTAGCCCAGGAGATAAATGGTAAACATAAAGAACATAAAGAACTTAGCTAATATGTGCAAGAAAATAAAGATAAAGTTTGGTCCAATAACCAAAAATCTTCAGTAAAACATTCAAATCTTCATCAAATGGCAGACGGTGAATCGTTAGACGGTGAATCATATTTCGGAGATTACACTGACGGTTTTACCCAAATTGTGATTTAATGCATTTTTAACACAAATGCCTAATAATACATCTTAATAGAAAATATATTTCCCTTTCCAGATTTGAGCAATCGGAGAACGTCTTACAAAGTGGGGGTATTCAACACCGTAAATTGTCTTTAAACACATTTCATTCATTTCAAGTATGGTGATAAAAAGGAAGGGACTTTTAAAGCCTTATAGCTTATTCCCCCGAGAGTGAAATATTCATCAGGACAGCTTATGCTCTTAACGTTTTTATATCTAGGGTGATACCAGAGGAACAGGCTTTTTCAGCTGGCACATCTATAACAAAGCTCTCACATCTTAAAAACCTCCTCTTAACACCTTGCCGACTAAAAGCTTCAAATCCTCGGATGGAAATAATAGGGAGGAAGTGAAAAAAAGACACAGCTAGACACCTTGTCGGAATAGGAGGAGATTAGGTTGTGTGTGTCATATTTATGTAGAAATCGATCTCTTTGTATTTCTGTTTAGTGCAAAATACGCTATATAAATAACATTTTTATTGATTGATTGATCGATTGATTGTAATAAAAAAGGTAATACAACATGATTGGAATGATTGGTGTTCTTAGTGACTCTTTGAGTGTCTTTGATCATGTACTCAACACACTGTGATCGAGTGATTGGTAGTTATTTTACGCACACACACGCACGCACGCGCACACACACGCACACACACACACACACACACACACACACACACACACGCACACATACACACACCAGGTAAGGTGTGACACCAGGCAAAAACAGGTAAACCCTGTTTTTGCTATTTCCTTATGTATTTGTTCTTAATGTTATTTTACTATGGCCTTAACTGACTATAGATTGAGAGGCCTTTATTTAATTGAATATCATTATCACATATGGGGACAGAAGTGATTGCTTAATTATTCAAAACAATGCATTATAATATAGAAAGCATTATTCTATTTTTGGAACCAAAAAAATCAAGATCACACAGAAAACTATACAGCTGCTCTGCTGCAATGAAAACTAAAATCCATTCAACGTTGATGAATGCTCAGTTCAAACTAAAGTGTGTGTGTGTGTGGTGTGTGTGTGTGTGTGTGTGTGTGTGTGTGTGTGTGTGTGTGGTGTGTGTGTGTGTGTGTGTGTGTGTGGTGTGTGTGTTAGCACACCTGTGCACATCAAGATGCCCGTGGGTGTCTCCATCTGCTCTGTGCACACTGTGTAGAGTGTGTATTCGCCTGAGCCAAGTGTGTATGTGTGTGTGTGTGTGTGTGTGTGTGTGTGTGTGTGTGTGTGTGTGTGTGTGTGTGTGTGTGTGTGTGTGTGTGTGTGTGTGTGTGTGTGTGTGTGTGTGTGTTTGAACAGTATCTTTATACAGCACATAGTTATGCTGAAGATCAACTGCCAGCCACAAACTTCTATAGCCAAGGAGGAGGAGGTGGAGGAGAGAGGAGGAGGAGGAGGAGGAGGAGGAGGAGGAGGAGGAGGAGGAGGAGGAGGAGGAGGAGGAGGAGAAGGAGGAGGAGGAGGAGGAGGAGGAGGAGGAGGAGGAGGAGGAGGAGGAGGAGGATCAATACTCCTTCAGCACAAACACACAAAATGAAAGCACTTTTAAAGGGCTGAGGCGACCGCTTCTGCCACGGCAATCTGCATCCAATGGCGGATTGACTGTTGCTTGGGCTTTAGTATGTGGTTCAATCAATGAAACTAGGGGTGGGCCCTAATGATTAACTCCTTAGACTGCCCTCAGGAGGGGGGACCGGGGACTGAATGAAGCCCAGAGAGAACCCATCCACGTCTGGACCAAACACACTTTACTGCCCGCAGGAGAGGACGGTGTCACAGGGGTTCTCAGCTGTCATGGAGACAGTTGGAATCTCGGAATCTGTCATCTGTCATGACAATAACATGAATTGTTGAATTGATGAATTGACGGAAACACAGATTTCAAACGTTACAAAGCATGGTACGTGTAGCAAGACACTTATATAGTATAAGTATAGTACATACAGTAGTACATACATACATATTGTACTTTTTCCCTTACACTTTTGCCTGAATGATTGTACTCTTATACCTGAGCACTGGTTCAGTTATTGGGGGACTTGTTTGGAATGAAAATCACTTTTGACTTCTGGTGACGAGTTGTTCTCTTACCTTCCTTTGTTGAAACACACTATTGTAAGTCGCTTCGGACAAAAGCGTCTGCTAAATGACTGTAATGTAATGTAATGTAATGTAATGTAATGTTCTGTATAGCATATAGTGTTAAATTGTAGGATATTCATACTACGTACATTCCATTGTACGTCGTTGCGTACGGCACATTCAAATCTTGAATTGATCCGGGTAGAGAACGATCAACGCACAGCAGAGGAGAAAAGGTACATTTTAATGAACATTTACGGTGGTCGTCGCATCTGAGGATCGTTCTCCGGTGACTCAATACTTCATTAAGTCAGTGTATAAATGCAGCTGGTGTTGTAAACACCCCGTAGGACACCTCGTAGGACGTGTGTCGCTCCGTAAGGAAATAACTGAAACCTCTCAAGGTTGTTGAGAGGTTTTTTTGGAGCACACTGTTGATTGTCGAGGTATCGATCCGGTTTCTACGGATTATCAGGACTTTTTTTTTGGTCGATGGCGTGTGACGTTTCACTGGGCTTTTTAACTTAATTACCGTTGGGCGTACTGACAAATCTACTATCACCACTATCAACGAATAGATTCAACGAATAGTGTTCATGTATATTAATGTTGGTATGAAAAACATATATATATATATACATATGTACATATATAAAACGATATATATATATATATATATAACTTTATATATATCACTTTATATATATATATTTATATATATATATCTAAATATACACATATATATCACTATATATATCTATCACTATATATATATCTATCACTATATATATATAGGCCCTAATATAAATATATATAATAACACGACATTAATTACCCAAATTTCCCCTCTGGGATTAATAAAGAAAATCTTATCTCCCTTAATACATATCATATATATGCAAACAGTACATATGGGCCACGATTGATTGATTGATGATGATTGCTACCACGTATTGCGAGGATGATGAATCCCTACCATTTCTTCACACTGACTTCAGGAATCCACCCCCGAGAAGATTCATGTCTACATTGAGGGGGTGGGGGGGGGGGGGGGGGGGTGCTGTCAGGTGTGTAGCATTAATGTGCCGACCGGTGACTTTCTGTTGACAAAAGCTAACTGATGACAGCCAGCCAGCCAGCCAGCCAGCCAGCCAGCCACGGCAGTCAGCCCTACAGGGGGGTGGGGGTGGCGGTGGGGGTGGGGGTGTGGGTGGGGGTGGGGGAGGTAGGAGGGAGGAGGGGGGGAAACAGTGTTGACCCTGGTTAGATTGGATTTACCGCAAGGCTGGAGCCAACCACTGGAAGACATGATGGATTATTGTAATGGCCACCCCCGGTGGCCCCTTTGTCATGTTTAAATGGCAATAAATTTGAGCAGGGAAAAAGAAGGGGAATTTAACAACTTAAGGCCCCCCCGCCCAAACCCGCCCGCCCCGCAGGCAAATTATGTGTTTGAGGTGTAAATAAAAATGTGTCGCATTACTGATGCGCACGTGTGAACGTGAACGCAAGCCGCGCACACAGGGCACACAGCACAGGGCTGGGCTGGGCTGGGCTGGGCTGGCATGTTTGGCGTTTGTGCGTATCAAATGTGTGACGCGTGGGGACATGCGCTACCTCCGTGCGTATCAAGCTGATACGGAGGCCCCGCTCGGGCCCGGCTGTTCCCCCATCTGTTGATATCTGTGACCGACCCAGACGTGGTCCGTTGATGTTGCTTTTGATTCCCAATCCACGGTGTGTTGAAAGCGCTTTCGATGTCACACACAACCCTCTTTTTTTCTTATTTTTATGACAATAAACGTAAAGATAAGATTAAAAAACAACAGGTTTGTTTTTTTTGGGTTTTTTTGGGGGTTTTTTGTTTCTGTTTTGCGGGATAGTCTTGAGGTCAGGGTGTTGGGTGTTGGGTGGTTCTTCCAGCTCAAAGTGTCCGGGTTTGAGCCCCCAATGTCGGCGGTCTGTGGTTCCTAAAATGGTATCTAAATCCATCACATTTGGATAAAAGCATCCGCTCACTGACTAACTAAAAAACACAAATCTAAATCTGAAGGATTGAATCCCATTTATTGGTGACATAAAGGCACACACACACAGTGACGTTTAACCATCTGCATTTAACCCATCCCTGTATAAGGGAACTGGGACCTTTTTCCAAGTACCAGTTCTCTCTAAATCTAAGTACTCTGTACTTGGTCCGTTTCGGTGGAATCTAACCGGCGACCCTCTGGTTCCCAACAGACTGAGCTACTGCCTCCCCCCCCCCCCCCCCCCCGGCCCTTACTGATGTGGTAGTCAGCCATTTTGGTCTGTGAGAATGGGCACAGTTGCTGTCAGTGAAGGAATTGATAGAGGTTCTCCTGTCTCCACCTCAGAGCCCCTATAGAGAGGTCCAGCTGTGGTATCCGCTCCCCTTTCTCACCGACGAGTGATTAAGTGTCTGGCTCTTCAAACACGCGGAGGGGGGGGCGATCACCAGGAGCCTTATCAATAACAGCTCTGTCCACCACATTCTGTTCCCAGGAACAACCCCCCTGGTTATCAGTCTCACATACTATCCACCTTTTAGTTAATAATTATCGTAGTATCACGCTCGACGGCTACTGCTCGACAGCGACAACGACTTTACTAGGGACCTTTTTTGCGATTTTTAACACTTTAAGTATTTTCCTTTTTTTTATCCTAACAGTGAATGTCTTTATGCAGACATGGGTCATACAGGGAGCAGGTAGGGGGGTGGAGGGCATCCTTCTCAAGGTCGGCCTAGACAGGGAGACTTAGATTGGCCTTACGGTTCCCCAACTGTTCAAACAGTGCCTTCCATCCGGGGGAGTCGAACGCCCTAACCCTAACCCCCAAATACACTCTCCCCACTTCTCCCCACTTCTCGTTCTCTCCCGCTGTTAGAGTTGTCTCTGTGGTGGCAGTGGTGGTGGCGGTGACACTCTTCATTCACGTTTTACTTTCACTTTCACTTCCCCCTCGAATCCACTCATTTGAATGAGGCCCGTTGGGAAGCCCTGGGGGAGTACCCAGGAAGGAGCCTTATATACGCAGTACTTGGCACCCGCCACCCTTCCGCTTTGATCGAATGTGAAACGGGGAAGAGAGCGAGAGAGAGAGAGTGTGTGTGTGAGTGAGTGAGTGTGTGTGTGTGTGTGTGTGTGTGGTGTGTGTGTGTGTGTGTGTGTGTGTGTGTGTGTGTGTGTGTGTGTGTGTGTGTGTGTGTGTGTGTGTGTGTGTGTATGTGTGTGTGTGTGTATGTATGTGTGTGTGTGTGTGTGTGTGTGTGTGTGTGTGTGTGTGTGTGTGTGTGTGTGTGTGTGTTTCTCCCGGGGACAGAACAAGTAGCTAGCTGACAAGACGAGGCAAGAAGTGAGCAGACGGGACAGCTTCATCTACCCCCCCCCCCCTCGGATCGGAGATAGACAGAAGGGGGGGGAAGGGGGGGGAAGGGGGGGAAGGGGGGGGGGGGGCAAACAGTCTATAACAGAATGTAAATGAAGTAGCCTATGCCAACACTCCGGCACTTTCTGTGTATCATGAATAAATATTAGAGGTTCTCACTGCTGCTTGTTTCCCCCCCCCGCCCCCCCCCCCCCCCCCCCCCCCCCCCCCACCGGACAAAGACACGTTTGTGTGATGAGTCGCATTCCACAGGACTTCCTGTTGCTACACCCACACACCCCCACCCACCCACCCCTCCACCCACCCACCCCTCCACCCACCCCCACCACCCAACCCCACCACCACACCTCCACCCAACCCCACCACCACCACCACCACCACCACCCCACCCCACCCACAAAACGTCTTCCTCCCAGTGGGGTGGGTATAAGGGAGGGTGGGGTCGACACCCAGAGGCCAACGTGGAAGTCTGCAGCGAGAGAGAGAGAGAGAGAGAGAGAGAGAGAGGGGAGGGGGGTCGTTCCCGTTATCAAAGACGCCCCACGATGGATGGTAAACAAAAAGTCATTAACCTTCGATCCCCCCCCACCCCCACCACCCCCACCCCCGCTGGGACCACAGGCCCCCCCAGCGGAGGAGGAGAGAGGGGGTTGGAGATGGGACCGTTTTGGGGGGCAGCCGGACGGACACAGGGCGTCTTATCAGAATGTGTGCCGATGGAGTCATTAACCTGGAGGAATCCCCCCGTCTGCCCTGTTTCTAATGTTCTCCAGAGAGTCCCTCCCCTCTTTGCCACTGAGCAAACACAATGTACCATGGCAAATACAGAGCAAGAGAGAGAGGGAGAGGGAGAGAGAGAGAGAGAGAGAGAGAGAGAGAGAGAGGGAGAGAGAGAGAGAGAGAGAGAGAGAGAGAGAGAGAGAGAGAGAGAGAGAGAGAGAGAGAGAGAGAGAGCACTAGAAAGACAGAGAGAGAGAGAGAGAGAGAGAGAGAGCACTAAAAAGACAGAGAGAGAAAGAGGGGGGGGGGGGGGGGGGCTACTGTTTACTATGCAGTCATTTCGGAGACGCTTTTATCCAAAGTGACACACAGTGAATTCAGATACGCGTCCTTAACCCCAAGAAGCAGGTGGGGGTAGGGGGGGTATGTTGCTCAAGGATGCCTACAGGTCACACCGCCACGTACACACCAGGGATCGAACCTGGTACCTTTTATTCTGGGGGGGGGAATGGGGGTCAAACACGCTAACCACTAGCCTGCCCCATAGAGAGAGAGAAAGAGAGAGAGAGAGAGAGAGAGAGAGAGAGAGAGAGAGAGAGAGAGAGAGAGAGAGAGAGAGAGAGAGAGAGAGAGAGAGAGAGAGAGAGAGAGAGAGAGAGAGAGACGACGATGACAACTGACAAAAGGAAAGAATAGAAGTGAATCACAAACCAAGAGATTAGGACAAAAGAAAGAAAAATAAGTAGTGGTGGGAATTGTGTCTCTTTATAGTTTTTCTTTCTAGTTTTTCTTTCTTTCAGCTCAGCAGGAATAGCCGACTCTTACGACATCGTGATTGAACCACTTCCTCCTTACCTAGAATTCAGATTTCCGATTAGTAGATTGTAGTTTGCCTGTTTATGATCGCTATGGGTGCACATACAGTATATTAACACTTTTTAATTATTCAAAGTAGTTTTACTAAACCTTATTCCTCATTCTCAGAATGCCATCATTTTACATAAGGTTTGGTATAAAAAAAAGATCACTAAAAATACAAAACAAATAAAAGAATGACCACACAACATTCAGAACATTGCACTGACATTCACTGTGCAGTGTGACGGAAAGATCCTCATCTTATGATCTGTCTCTGACTTAACAAAAATAAATAAATCAGCTTTTAGGCGGGAGTCGGCCTCCAGCGTTCACTTAAAATAACCGTTATATATCGCTATTGCGTATAAAGTATTTCCCTGCTTCCCGCCTTTTTTTCCGCTGCGATGGGCTTCAAATGTTGAAGCCTTTCTCTGTCCGGGAGACCGACAGAGGACGACGAGGGGGGTAAACCTGCCACCCATTCTAGAGAGCAGGTGAAAAAGGTAGACCATCATCCTCCCACACTCCCCCTATGCTGATAAACAAAACAGCAAACATCCACTGCGCTCCTGTCTCTCCCACCGCCATTCTCCAGCTGCCACTCCTGGCCGGCAAAGACACCCGGGGCAGGCCCCACTTTACAAAAGTTATTTTCCATTTCGCTGTCAATCACAGAGTCACTTCTGCTGGCTGGATATGGCCGGTCTTACACTATATATGTATATTATATATCGACAGGGTAGATGGGGCCATTCAGACAGATAGACCGGCAGGGAGACACATAGGGGGCCAGTGGCCACACAAATGGATAAAGAGACAGGTGGACGGGCAGTGTATGCCTGTGTGTGTGTGTGTGTGTGTGTGTGTGTGTGTGTGTGTGTGGTGTGTGTGTGTGTGTGTGTGTGTGTGTGGTGTGTGTGTGTGTGTGTGTGTGTGTGTGGGTGGATGTGTGTGTGTGTGTATGGTGTGGTGTGTGGTGTGTGTGTGTGTGTGTGTGTGTGGTGTGTGTGTGTGTGTGTGTGGTGTGTGTGTGTGTGTGTGTGTGTGTGTGGTGTGTGTGTGTGTGTGTGTGTCAGTCAGGATGTCTCTCTGTCTTTCTCTATCTACCTCCTTTTATTCATTTTCTTTACCACTCCCTCCACTTTCCTGTTCCTAATTTATTCAAAGGACCACAGATTCTTGCTCACATTATTGAGACATATTTTCAACAGACACAAGAACACACTTAAAAGCAATATATTTACCACTGATTAAATGCAGCAACAATACTACCTCTAAATTGAATTAACTTCCTTTCAAATAAATCCATAAAAACATTTCCTTGCAATTGTTTCCTGCATAATAGATCTCTTAGGTCCATATTATCCATATTATCCCTTGTAGATACCTAGTAGCCACTGTCTTCCCCTGGTAGCCACTGTCTACCCCTTGCAGTCACGGTCTACCCTTGGAAGCCACTGTCTAGCCCTAGTAGCCACTGTCTAGCCCTGCTAGTCACTGTCTAGCCCTGGTAGCCACTGTCTCCCCCTGGTAGCCACTGTCTACCCCTGGTAGCCACTGTCTCCCCCTGGTAGCCACTGTCTAGCCCTGGTCACCACTGTCTAGCCCTGTTAGCCATGGTCTACTCATTGTAGCCACTGATTAGCCCTTGTAGCTACTATCAAAGAATGGTAGCCATGGTCTAACCCTGGTAGCCACTGTCTACCCATGGTTGCCACAATCTACCCCTGGTAGCCCGGCCTACCCCATGTAGCTTTGGTTTATCCCTGGTTGACACTGTTTTCCCCTTGGTAGCCACTATCTAGCCCTGGTAGCCACAGTTTACTCCCGATAGCCACTGTCTACCCCTAGTAGCCACTGTCTACCCCTAGTAGCCACTGTCTACCCCTGGTAGCTACTATCTACCCCTGATAGCCACAGTCTACCACTGGTAGCCACTGTTTAGCCCTGGTAGCCACTGTCTAGCCCTGGCAGCTACTATCTACCCCAGGCAGCTATGGTCTACCCCTGGTTGCCACTGTCTACCCCTGGTAGCCACTATCTACCCCTGGGGTAGCCACGGTTTACTGCTGGTAGCCACTGTCTACCCCTATTAGCCACTCTCTACCCCTGGTAGCCACTGTCTACCCCCTAGTACCCACTATCCTTTCCAGTGACCCTGCAGTCGGGGGCCCCCAGAGGACAGTGTGTGGTCGTCCTGGGAGGTCAGATATCGGCTGCAGTCTCCGGTGAAGAGTCCCCCGGGTCGTTTCCATGGTAATGCTTCCCCTCTAATCTATCGGACATGTGATGGACACTGCACTTAAAGCCGAAAGTACCCATGGGTCTTCTTCGCCCCACGGGTCAGAGCACGGAACCTTTGTTTCAATATTTGTGGAATATATTTCCCCATCTTATGGGCTTTTATTGGACAGTGACACACTGGTACGCTGGGGGGGGGGGGGGGGGGTGGGGGGGACAGACCACCACTGCTGCTGTTAATCAGATCGAAGAAGAGTTCATGTTTTTTTTTTTAAGGGGGCTTCCAGTTTATGATGTACATCTTTATTAGTCTGATAACGATAATGGCATTTCATTAATACCTCAAAAACAGGACCCAATACAAGAACAGATATCGATTGTTAAATGTGTTTAAAAAGCATAAGAACATGATAGGGAATGAATGGTTTATGGATTGTTGAATCTTGATTATTTTCTATTTGAATCTTACAAATGTGTCAGTATCTAGGATTGTCATACACATTAATACATCCTTATATAACACATATAGCATTGCTATACCACGACGTTCACAAGCCAAAGGATGACCTCGCGGTGAGGTCACGATGGAAGATGTCTGTCTGTCTAGCCGTCCATCTATACCTGTCTGCCTGTCCGCCTGTCTGCCCGTCCGTCTGTCTGTCTATGTAAGAGTTTCTGAGCAAGATGTCTAACTGTCGCCTGTCTCAGTATTCAATTTTTGAAGGACAATATCTTTCTGGATGCTATGTTGCCATTGATTACGTTCGCGGCAGCCGGCCTTTACACTAAACGCTCTTTGGCAGGATTAGTACAACAAAGCCATGAAGACAGATTATATTGTCTAAATTGTATAATAATAATAAAGCCAGGAGAGACGGTTACGATGGATGATCACCGGTGTAGTCCCCTTAAACCGTTTTCACACTGCATACGGTATCGACTCCCGTATTAGTTAATACGGGTGTCAATATCGTATTAGTTAGTGTGCATCGAACACACTTATGTTCACACTCTCTAATTTGCGATTCGCTGCACACTCGATACCAGGTTTTTCGTTCAGATTCTGTTCACACACACACACACGGGAAGCGAAACCCGTAGTAGTTTTATTGCTTTGCACCCAAACTAGTTACTTCAGGATCGAAACCACCTACCCCAAAGTGGATTAGTTTATGCGCACTAGTTGGGTCGCGAATGCGCATTACTTGCCAGTGTGAAAGCAAAAGCGAAGCGAAACTAGTTTTGCAGCACCGCGAATACCGAATTTTAGCCCAGTGTGAAAACGGTAAAGCAGAATCAGGATGCCTTTATTGCATTACAACAACTACAACTACAACTGTACTGGTACAATCCTCAAGACACTCGGGCAAACAATAAACCATATCAATTATGTAAAAGAAAACTGTAAACTAAACTTAATAAACAAGTTTCCATAAAAACATATAGACTATATACATATTTCGGTGGTTCTATCAACAGTAGTGCAAAGGACAAATGAAGTGCAAATGACCAGTGTATGTCCGTACGAAAAAGGATGCGGTGGGACGAACATGTTACTCGGTGAACAGTCAGCCTCTATATCTGCTGTCATTACATCCAGAATCCATACATATTACATACATATCTCCACATTCCCTCAGTTGTAGTCTAGTGGTGGTTCGGGCGTTTTTTAACTGTGTCCACAGTCTCACCTGGTAGGCATCAAGGAGCAAGACGTCCTCACTCCTACTTTGTCATTCATTTGTTAATGTAAATGTTCACATTTTTTTACAAATTTGAAGAATAGATATATATATATATATATATATTTGGATAAAGCTTAAAAGTGTGTTACAAGACTAAATAGTCAAATTGATAACAATAAATGTTGTAGAATGCACTCATCGCTGGGTAGATTAGGGTTGATTGACACCACACTGGGGATCAAATATGTTGGGGTGTGTTGAAATGGCTCGCTGTGCTTTATGGCCGGCCTATGCTGGTATTTTACACACTGTTTGGTTTAACAGTGTCTGGTGACCTGGTGGTGGAGGGTCTACTGCTCCACACACACACACACACACACACATACCATCATTTTCCCCTGTCATAATGTCGGTGTGTGTGTGTGCGTGTGTGCACCCATGTGTGTGTGTGTGTGTGTGTGTGTGTGTGTGTGTGTGTGTGTGTGTGTGTGTGTGTGTGTGTGTGTGTGTGTGCTTGCGTACCCGTATGTGTGTGTGCACCCGTGTGTGTGTGTGTGTGTGTGCGTGTGTGTGCACCCATGTGTGTGTGTGTGTGTGTGTGTGTGCGCGCCTGTGTGTGTGTGCGCGCCTGTGTGTGTGTGCTTGCATACCCGTATGTGTGTTTGTATATGTGCACGTGTGTATGTATGTGTGTGTGTGTGTGTGTGTGTGTGTGTGTGTGTGTGTGTGTGTGTGTGTGTGTGTGTGTGTGCGTGTGTGCGCGTGTGTGTGTCTCACTGCGCTGCGGTAACCTCAGCGAAATGAAATGTTGATATTTCACAAACAAAATGATGTTTTCTGCGCTTCTGTGTTCCGGCGGCTCGTCTCTCACGGCCGGCTGGGTGTGTGTCAATGCTCCAGTAACTGTTAATTTCACTTTGGAGATGTGATTTATGGCTAGACGGAGAGCACAGGCATCATCTAATTGAGATCAGAATGGCTGTTTCTCGCACAGTCACGCCTGCACCTTCCAGATGGGCTGCCGGTGATTAATGCATAATGAGCAAATAATCCATGAAATTAATAAAAAAAAAGATTCTTCAACCACTCCAGCCCGGAGAGAGAGAGAGAGAGAGAGAGAGAGAGAGAGAGAGAGAGAGAGAGAGAGAGAGAGAGAGAGAGAGAGAGGAGAGAGAGAGAGAGAGAGAGAGAGAGAGAGAGACTAAAACACAAATATATATGAACCACAAAGCGTCTTTGTCATCAATCCCTCTGAATGCATTTCTCTCTCTCTTCTCCTCTCTCTCTCTCTCTCTCTCTCTCTCTCTCTCTCTCTCTCTCTCCTCTCTCTCCTCTCTCTCTCTCTCTCTCTGTCTCCATCACCCTCTTTCTCTATTTATCTCTCTTCCACTGTTTATCTCTCACTCTTATTCTCTCTGTATCTCTCTCTTACTCTCCAGCCCCACTCTCTCTCTCCCTCTCTCTCTCTCTCTCTCTCTCTCTCTCTCTCTCTCTCTCTCTCTCTCTCTCTCTCTCTCTCTCTCTCTCTCTCTCTCTCTCTCTCTCTCTCTCTCTCTCTCTCTCTCTCTATTACACTCCACCACCCCCCCCCCCTCTCTCTCTCTCTCTCTCTCTCTCTCTCTCTCTCTCTCTCTCTCTCTCTCTCTCTCTCTCTCTCTCTTCTCTCTCTCTCTATTACACTCCACCCCCCCCCCTCTCTCCCTCTCTCCCTCCTCCCTCCCTCCACACTCCAGAGAGGAGCAGCCGGTGAGGGACGATCAATGGAGAGAAGCGATGTAATCAATCTGAGATCTGAGTGTCTGTCTGCCGTCGGCCGCTTCATGAAAACCATAAGCGTGGAGCGCGTTAGCGGGAGCATTAGCGCCTCCGTGCTAATTGCCTGCATTTGTTCTATTAAACATATTCAGGAACAGACAGAAAGATAAACCCCACTTGATGGTAATCTTTATAACAGATAAAAGATGGAGAACCCTTCACCACAAAGGCAACCACAAAACTGTCGAACGGGAGTGTCGCTACGGCCTTCGACTAACCCCGCCCTGAAGGTTTGACTCCTCCCCCCCCCCCCCCCCCCCCAGCCACTTCAAAACAAACCCCTCCATCAATTGCATTTATCTTCAAAATTCAAGGTAGGTCACATCAGATGAAACATAAGGGGT
>CM051006.1:11678576-11769140 GCA_027704905.1 Muraenolepis orangiensis
CTCCACCCACGTGGAGAAGAGAACCAGGAGCCAAAACCCTAATGCCATTGGGATCCAATGGAATGGAGATATGGCAGAGAGGAAGCGTACACTATAAAAAGAGGGGGGGGGGGGGAATTAAAATCTACATCCGAATTACAGTCGTATTCCCCGGGCCGTCGGTGGGTCATACCCCACCATAGAAGAGCCAAGGAAACATACAAGACCTGTGGTCTTGTATGGAAAGGGAAGTGAGTGACCACTAACCTTTTGTTTACGATGCCATTTCGCCCGGAACATCCCACAATGAGGACGATTACACGTCCCTTTCATTTTCCCGTAATACGCCTCACTGTTGCTGCTGCTGCTGCTCCGAAAATAAATATTGCATTGATCCGAGCAGGTTTAAAAAAATTAAAATTAAACATTATTTATACATAATACATTTATTTATTATTATTTATTTTTTGGGGTTGCACGTGTTTGAGCAGGTGTGGCTGTGGCGTTTCACGCACGCACGCACGCACTTTTTTCATTAGCGCAAACTTTGCGGACCGTTTAGTGAGTAAATAGTGCACGCATACTGTAGTAGTGCATGGTGGTTACCCCGGGCAACTGGCGGCGACAGCACACAGCTGACACAGTGTGTGTGTGTGTGTGTGTGTGTGTGTGTGTGTGTGTGTGTGTGTGTGTGTGTGTGTGGTGTGTGTGTGTGTGTGTGTGTGTGTGTGTGTGTGTGTGTGTGTGTGTGTGTGTGTGTGTGTCTGCAGAACCTCCTCCTCCCTCCCTCCCTTCCATGGGCTATATACGGCTGCAGCATTTCTGCCCGCCTGTCTGCCTGCCTGACAGACAGACAGACGGACAGAGAGACAGACAGACGGACGGACAGACAGACAGACAGACAGACGGGCGGAGGGACGATAAATAACTCTATGAAGTGGGAGCACATGGTCTGAACCCGCTGAACTTGAGAAACCTCTCCCCATCGATTATGGAGATCTCTCCGGCGGTGACCTGGGGTATCATGAGCCCCCGGGTATTGATTCAATGAAGAAGAAGAAGAAGAAGAAGAAGAAGAAGAAGAAGAAGAAGAAGATGATGATGATGATGAGGATGATGAAGAGAAAAAAAAGAATAAATACATTGCCTGTTACATTTTTGGAGTTTCATTTGATTTGCTTTCCTCTGGCCTCAGAACATCGCCACTTTTTAAATGGATTTAGATTGGGGGGGTTTTCTTTGGGAGGGGTTTGGTGCCATTGTCTGAGAATTGAATCAACTGTTTGGCGTGTTGATACCCGGCGACCTTGGGCTCCGCGAATGACCTTTGGCCTTTGACCCGTGGGAAGCGTCTGGTCAAAAGGAGTAGCAAGAGAAAGGAAGGCAAAAGGGGTCAGACCCTTATACACTTAAGGCCCTCTCTCTCTCTCTCTCTCTCTCTCTCTCTTCTCTCTCTCTCTCTCTCTCTCTCTCTCTCTCTCTCTCTCTCTCTCCTCTCTCTCTCTCTCTCTCTCTCTCTCTCTCTCTCTCTCTCTCTCTCTCTCTCTCTCTCTCTCTCGCTCTCCGCTGGCCTCTCTGATTTGGCATAGACACATCAAATCATTTGGCATTCAGATCAATACCGTCTCCTGCGTTCATCAGCGGGTCATAAGAAGCATTTCAGATATTAGCGCTTTGGAAAATGAGGATTTTTAAAGTGCCTTCGCCCCCACCCCCCCCCCCCCCCCCCCCCCCCCCAAGTGAAAATCACACAAAATCCCCAGAAAGAACATCATTTCTGATTTTTGGACACTCGGATCAATAGCTTTGAACACATCTCTGACGTCATTGGACAGACAATAGTATCGCTACGTGCTAGCATGTATCAGACAATAGCATCGCTACGTGCTAGCATGTATCAGTAGCCTATAGGCCGATTCGGATATACCCGTTATATCTTTCCTTATATCTTTACATTTCGGATTATTGTGATGCAAGCGGTTGTATGTAACCTGTTGGAATATTTGGCACTGTATATTTGGTTATAACTGTTCCTTTTAATCCACATTGAGAGAGGGTTCTCTGTGAATCTGTTTCACGGAGAACCCAGGAAATGTTTTGGTGAACCCAATCGTAGGATAGAAAATATCTGCAATTGAGTCTAGTATAATAGTACACACAATGTGAATACATCACAGTCTACAATTCCATCCAAACGTCATAATGTCACTATATATAGCTACTTGGATTGTTTGTTTAAATGTGATCATTGCCCTAGTATATCTCGATCAAACTATTGATCAGGAGATCGCTTTGTGTACCGACCTATCAACCGTTAACCATGAGACCGACCAATATCTGGTGCCGTCAGAAGCCTCCACTTCCAATGTGTTTTTTGATGCCTCAAGAGGTCCGTGTCCATGCACCCAGTTTTAGATTAGATTAGATTAGATTAGATTAGATTAGATTCTAATCTAATCTAATCTAATCTAAAACTGGGTGCATGGACACGGACCTCTTGAGGCATCGAAAAACACATTTAAAGTGCATGGTGGATGGATCAACTTAACTCACAGTCACAGTGGAGTGACAGACTGGGGGTTATATCTATATGGCATCATACCTCTGGGTGGATGGGCTACAGATGGGCTACAGATGGGCTACAGATTTCCGTTGACCTGGCGTGGACCCGCAACACGGAGGTCATGCTGAAGAAGGCACACCAGCGCCTCTATGCTCTGCGGTGCCTCAGGAGAAGCGGTATAGGCCAGAGGTGGCTAGTGAACTTCTACCGTGGGGCGTCCTGAAGGGTGGCGTCACTGTGTGGTACGGCAACACCACCGCACGGGACAAGAAAGCCATCCAGAGAGTCGTGAGGACGGCAGAGAAGATCATCTGGTGTGCACTTCCATGCATCGAGGAGATCTGTAGGACCAGATGTCGGAAGAAGGCCATGTCCATCATTAAGGACTGCAACCACCCTGGGCACCATCTCTTCTCACCCCCTACCGTCTGGTCGCCGGTTGCGCAGTAGTACTACCAGGTTTAAGGATAGTTTTTATCCACAGGCAGTGCGCCTACTGAACTGCTAGGAGTGCTGCCACTTTCACTTTCATAACATTGTCATTAACATTACACTTATCTTAGATTAGATTAGATTACATTAGATTCAAATGTATTGTCATTGCACAGCACAAGTACAGTACAGCGAATATAATTTAGCATCTAACCAGAGTGCAAATGTTGCAGTAAAGTGCATGGTAAATATATAATGTACAGTTTAAATTGACAGGTTAAAAGACAGTCTACTAGGATTCAAATGGGATGTGAGCATAATAATAATAATAGGTATATATATATATATATATATATATATACAAGTAAGTGAGTATTTAACAGGTAGTGATCAGGGGTATGCAGTTATTGAAAGCAGGATAAATATATCTAAATGTAAATGTGTATACAAGTGAGCAATTTACAACTTAACTGCACTGTACTGCACTGTATTGATGATGCTGCTGCACTACTGGCACTTTAAAATGCTTTGAAAGATTTTTGTAAAAAAAAAACTTGTACATTTAACACTGTCACTTTGCTGCTCTTTTTTTGTTAATTTATATTGTATATATTATTTTGTCTTTGTTATGGTGTTGTTTTGGAGATTGTATACTGCGGGAGGGAATGGGGAGTAAGCGTTCCAATGTACAATGTACAAATAGCCAATAAAAATAGCTTGTATCTTGTGTGGACACGCCCACTCGCGACGTCACAAACGCATAGATTATTTTTAAACGGGAGATGTCACGGGCCTGGCCAGACAGAAACACCCTCCTAACTTACAACACATCGAGATAATATGACAAAACGACACACACACACACACACACACACACACACACACACCTCTCTGTTTATTATGGGATGCGTCCAGCACGGGCAGGCTTAATCCTTTGTGACGTTCATTCACAGGGGCTGCATTTGTCAACAACAAAAAAACCACACAGGGATCTTGTATTATTATATATATATATGGAGACTAATGATCCAAGGGAAATTAATGACTCCATAAAGGAGAAATATCCTGCGTGCACACGGGTGCGACCGGCCCGGTCCGCTCTGACTTTGATAAACCGGTAAATGGCAGATCATCAGTGGGGCGGGTTGAGGGAGCGATGGGGGGGGGGGCGGGGTAGGATGGGGTAGGAGGTTTTTGTTGTGGGGGGGGGGGGGTGGTGCGACACGCATGTTCACCCAAAATCCCTCCACCTATATCCTGAAAAAAAAAAAACCTGAAATGTATATTTCTCCTAATAACCTATATTCGCATTGCATGGTATAATGAATCGGGTTTTACTGCATGACATTTCTGTACAGCGCGACTTTCTGAGTGAACGAGACGACATGCACGAATGAACGTATGAACACGAGTGAATGCATGAGTACAGTCAGTGATTCTTAACATGCACCCCCAAAAAAACCCGATGTTGTTTTATTTCCATCTTCTTACTTCATTACACTATCTATAGAAGAAGCAGGCTGACTGAATAGTTCAATCAATCTGGCAATCTGCCAAGTCCCCATGCGTGTTTGCATCGAGCCTCGACCCCCTTGCAGCTGTGTCTGTTGTCGCTTTTTATTCTCTTCGTGTCCACGCTGTCCATGCGTTACTTTAATAGTCGTTATAATTCTTAAAGCAACGGGACTCATGTTTAATTAGTTCTGAGTTCTAGGAGAGAGAGAGAATGAGAGAGGGAGGGAGGGAGGGAGAGAGAGAGGGGAAGGGAGGGGAGGGGAGGGGAGGGGAGAGAGAGAGAGAGAGAGAGAGAGAGAGAGAGAGAGAGAGAGAGGAGAGAGAGAGAGAGAGAGAGAGAGAGAGAGAGAGAGAGAGAGAGAGAGAGAGGGGATATGGAGAGGGAGAGAGAGAGAGAGAGAGAGAGAGAGAGAGAGGAGAGAGAGAGAGAGAGAGAGAGAGAGAGAGAGAGAGAGAGAGAGAGAGAGAGAGAGAGAGAGAGAGAGAGAGAGAGAGAGAGAGAGAGAGAGGGGGGGATATGGAGAGGGAGGGAGAGAGAGAGAGAGAGAGGGGGGGGATATGGAGAGAGAGAGAGAGAGAGAGAGAGAGAGAGAGAGAGAGAGAGAGAGAGAGAGAGAGAGAGAGAGAGAGGAGAGAGAGAGAGAGAGAGAGAGAGAGAGAGAGAGAGAGAGAGCAATGCATTTTAATATAAAACTCCATAGCAACACCAAGCTAACGGTGTGACAGTGGTTCTATTTGCATAGAGATGAATTACAGCGCAGTGACTTGACGTGACTTTTAAAATATGATTGAGGAGGTTATTATTGCTGCACTGTGATATGTGTTAACGGGTTATTTTAGCGCGGCTGGTGCTAATAAAATCCGGGACAAAGGACTTGGGTGACGAGGGCAGAGAGACACTGGCCGTGAAAATCTCTGCCCTCATCTTATTTTGTCATTACTTGCTGTAACTCACCCTTGCCTTCTTCAGAATACGACACGTTGTAACCATCCTCCACTATGAAGTCAAATTCCCTTCTAAATTATTCAGGAAATCTTTCAGATCAGTGGCGCTCAACTGGTGGGCCGTGGGCCAAAAGCGGATACCGAGCCGACGCAAATCGGGTCGTGGGCGTGTGCTTCCGCTTCGTAAAAATAGTATATTTAGTTTTAGTTTTTTTTAATTTATTCATGGTTTCAACCACGTCTCCATAGAGGACGAGTTATTATATACATTTTATTATATTATTATTATAGATATTTCAAGTAAAAACCTGTCAATGTTAATTGTTTTTCAAACCCTTTTCTACGTCTCTAAAATACACAAAGCTCCAAATGTTTAATCCAAATGTTTAATCGCAAAACAAAATGTAGAGAGACTAGAGAGGATGCATTATATGCAGATCAATTGTAGTCTAGTTTTAATAAATGTTAAAGCCTTTAAAAAAAACCGTAGTGTTTTCAAATTGGAGTGGGTTGGGTGAGGAACATTTGTCCGTGTCAAGATACACGATAATGCTTTCGGATTTCCACGTCCAAAATAGACTTTTGTGGCAGTGTGCTGGCTAGCTGCTGGAAAAGCCAATAGTGCTATACTCGGACCAGAAAATGATGCAGTGAATTTTGGTACTGCAGACCCCATTTCATCCTCTGCCTTTAGAACCAAAACGTGGAATCAAAAACCTGTGGATTAAACCATCCAGCTTCACAGCTTGAGATCTGTGACTTTCTTCTCTTTGGGCAGCCAACTCAACCCACCTCAACTCTCTGAGTGACCTTAACCAAACCCCGCAAAGCACTGTGGGTTTGGTATGTCCTGGTGGCGATGAAATAGACCTTGAAAACAAACTATCGCTATGTCTGAGTAGCATTGTTTATTTTCTGGGCATACCTTTATTTTGGTCAGCTGAGCCTTCCAATGGCTTTCAACAACTCAACTCTACATCTGAACCAAATCCATGTTCAGTTCCTTCACCAAACCATGAGAGCCCGGAAGTCTGTGTTCAAGCAAAGTCTGCCTTTGTCACTCACTAGTCACAAAAAAACAATGCTAATTTTTAAACACTTTCGACAACTTCGACAGAATGATTGTGCTTTATTAATGTGTGTGAGTGTGTGTGTGTGTGTGTGTGTGTGTGTGTGTGTGTGTGTGTGTGTGTGTGTGTGTGTGTGTGTGTGTGTGTGGTGTGTGTGTGTGTGTGTGTGTGTGTGTGTGTGTGTGTGTGTGAGAGATCGTCGTGTGAGATTTTTTTATTTATTGTTCAAAACGATTTGATGAAGAAATGCTCTGTATACTGTACTTCAAAGAAGTGAATCCTGTAAGTCAGATGCACTGTATAGTTGTCTAAATGATCACAGTAGCCTACTAAGAACACTTTCTGCAGACAATTAAAAACTAAAAATGTTATTCATATTTAAGTGTATGTTGTTTGAAAACTATACCTCACTTCAGTTCATACAACTATAGCCTATAGGAGAGAGAGAGAGAGAGAGAGAGAGAGAGAGAGAGAGAGAGAGAGAGAGAGAGAGAGAGAGAGAGAGAGAGAGAGAGAGAGAGAGAGAGAGAGAGAGAGAGAGAGAGAGCATGCGCAAACAGCATCATTAACGAAAGTGAATGCAAGGCATCCACGATTGCATTAAATAGGAAGTTATGAAACATGGCCAGAGAAGCTATTGGAGGTGTATGAAGATGACATTTAATCACTCCACTATAGGCCTCACAAGTGTCCCACAATAGTGTATATCTTTGTTAAACTCCCTCATACACCTGTAGTGCTCCCTACAGGTATAACATCTCCCGACACCTCCAGTAACATTACATTACATTACATTACAGTCATTTAGCAGACGCTTTTATCCAAAGCGACTTACAATAAAGGAAGGTAAGAGAACAACTCATCACCAGAAGTCAAAAGTGCATTTCATTTCTAACAAGTCTCCAAGAAGTACAATAAGTTCAGGTAAAAGTACAGTAAGGTAAAAGTACAGTAAGTTCAGGTAAAAGTACAGTAAGGTAAAAGGACAATAATCCTCTCAACATCCTCTGTACTCATGCTCCGCCCACCGATCCGATATAGTTAATGATCGAGCACACGTTGTCACGTGATGCTTGCTGACACAAGCAGACAGACAGACACAGAGCAATTAACACAGCCTTTATTCATTCCCCATAGCCTCTCTCTCTCTCTCTCTCTCTCTCTCTCTCTCTCTCTCTCTCTCTCTCTCTCTCTCTCTCTCTCTCTCTCTCTCTCTCTCTCTCTCTCTCTCTCTCTCTCTCTCTCTCTCTCTCTGGACCAATGAGATCGCTTTCTTCGTGCCGTTTTGATGGCGACGGAATTAATTACGTAACGTTCACACAATGGCGGGGGGGGGGGGGGGGGGGGGGTCGCGATGGGGACGGATGGAGATGGAGGAGGAGGAGGAGGAGGAGGAGGAGGAGAGGAGGAGGAGACACTTTTAGGAGAGGAGGAGCGGAGAGACACCACCGCCGCTGGGTGGGATATACATGGAGCTTGATAGCCGAGGAGGAGAGGGAAAGAGGGATGCAGGCGCGTCTTATCAGGTGCGGCTCCAGAGACCGACTGCACGACAGCGATAAGGCTTGTGTGTGTGTGTGTGTGTATGTGTGTGTATGTGTGTGTGATCCATGAGGGGATCCCCCCCCTCTCCTCCTCCTCCTCTCCCGTGACACGTATCCCCGTGTCTAATCTCTTGTAGTACATGACGACGGTCAACGGAGAGGTTGTCAATGGGGGGGTGGCGGGTGGTCTTTATAGAGATTGGCGAACAATTGCGAGACATATTAGTCCCATCAGTAAACAGACAGGGGTTTAGTGATGGGGGGGGGGGGGGGGGGTTGAACAAAAGATACAGTTGGTTGTGATACCCCCCCCCTCTCTCTCTCTCTTTCTCTCTCTCTTTATCTCCATCGTGGATGACAAGCTACATCTTAATCATCGCTTTACGCTACACATAATTCGCCCCCCTCTTGGTTTCGTGAGCCATTCGTTTCTCGTTCTCTAAAGCTTCCGCTCCAATGTATCAACCACCCCCCCCCCTCCCACACACACACACACACACACACACACACACACACACACACACACACACACACACACACACACACACACACACACACACACACACACACACACACACACACACACACCCTCTCTCTCCAGTTGGTGTTAAGTTGGAGGTCAGGAGGGTTAAAGAGCGGGGGTATAAACTGGAGACTGTATATATATATATATATATATATATATATATATATATATATATATATAGCGGGTGGTGGCATATCGTGCATGGTAAGAGTCAGAGTCAACATTTTATGATATTTCTGTTGTTGTTGTTGTTGTTTGTATTGTTTTTTCATGCACACAGGCAGGCATATTAGGCATGAAGGGAAAGCCGGAGGAACAGATGCCGCAACCGGCCGCCCCCCCCCCCCTAGAGAGGGGTAAACGGCCCGTGCATGTTGGCCACACCTGGAACACATAAAAACCAATGTTCCCCCCCCGCACCTGCAGTACATACCTCGTTATACCTCCACCTGGACGGAGCAGATGGGTGGAGCGCCCGACCCACAACCTGACTACTTCACGTGTCTCACCTCCTCCTGCCATCACTTTCTATCTGTTAATATGTGGTATAGGCTCTAGGATGTTAGATTAGATTAGATTAGATTAGATTAGATAGATTAGATTAGATTAGATTAGATTCGATTAGATTAGATTAGATTAGATTAGATTACATTAGATTACATTAGATTCGATTCGATTCGATTCGATTAGTTCAGATTAGATTACATTAGATTAGATTCACATGTACTGTACTTGTGCAATGAAAAAACATTTGAATCTAATCTAATCTAATCTAACATACACAATAGCAAATGAGCTCCTATATCATAATAATAAAATAACAGCCTACTATTAATAAAATATATAATAGGCTAATAATAATTATTATTATTATTATTATACAAAGGACAATGACATGATTCTGAAAATAAATTCGTCTTTTTTTTTTTATCAAAGAAAATGTATATGTACTATTTTATTCTTCCTTCATTATTCCTATTCTCCCTAATAGATATCCAATAAACACTTGTGTGTGTGTGTGTGTGTGTGTGTGTGTGTGTGTGTGTGTGTGTGTGTGTGTGTGTGTGTGTGTGTGTGTGTGTGTGTGTGTGTGTGTGTGTGTGTGTGTGTGTGTGTGTGTGTGTGCGCGTGTGTGCGCGCTAGAGCGCGTGCATGCGTGGTACATTCAAAGCGAGCTGTTATTTATCCCGCGTTAATCTTAACGCGGGAACACCGTCCGCGCGGTGTTCATATAAGGACTGCCTGCCTGGTGGTCTCGTGACCTTTCGAATTAGAGCGCGTGCGCTGCATACTGAATTCAACGCTCTTTTGATCCAGTCCGAAAAAAAACCCACTGTTTCGTTTCGTGCTCTGCTCGCCTTCATATAACGAGAGACTAGAACTAATACAATTAATAATATAATAATAATAATAATAATAATATAAGCATAGGGGGAAAATGATATATGTATATAGCCCAAATCTAAAAACCAAAACATATGTACATATATATATTTATATTTAAGCGCCTTGGGTGTCCAGAAAAGCACTATATGAAATTGAATGTATTATTATGATGATGATGATGATGATGATGATGATGATGATGATGATGATTCATCATCATGATTATTATTATTATTATTATTATTATTATTATTATTATTATTATTATTATTATTATTATTATTATTATTATTAATAATATTATACCCTATTTTAATATAGGCCCGAAGAATCACAAGCTCTCAGCATCAATGTTGTGGATAAAGACAATTCAATTGCAGCTATAGGGAATGTCAAGAGTGTGTGAGGATGAGAAAACAAATAAATATTCACGATTGCCTATAGTGGATATCTTCATATAAAGAATGCGTTTTCAGCATCAATGTTTAAATTATATATATATATATATATATATATATATATATATATATATATATATATATATATATATATATATATGGCCTACCTTAATTTTAACTTTCAATTGAACTATAACCTTAAAGAATGCAGTCTCGTCAGTGCAATTCATAAAAGGAGGAGAATATAGACTATATACACACACAAACAGAACACGCGAATGATGTAGTAATTGAGTGATTTCTGTGTCAAATGTTGTTAATAATTCAATGACCTAAACATGCAAATGGAGTTTGCTACAATATATTATCCATTATGATAAATAAGGTCGACCCGGACAGGGAGCAGCAACAAGGTATAGGCCATATACCCAATGAGAATTAGAATAATACAAATCATCTTGGAAGCAATCGTCCTCCTCCTTCCTCACCGACGCAACGTTAATTGCGCGCAACCTGTGACCTGCGACCGCCGCCGATGATGGCGCGGTGACGCGCACGCAGCGCAGGCTGCGTGCGCGTCACCATAATCGGCGGCGGTCACAGGTCGCGCGCAATTAATTAAATTGAGAATGGAGCTTTTTAAGTAGTTGCGCACAATCGACAAGAACACATGTTGTGGAGATTGGTCGGTATATTTGTACATTTGTCTTATTTGAATCTTAATAACTATTAAATGATGATGAAATGACTGCATACGCGCCTTGGGGGTGTCCAGAAAAGCGCTGTATGAATGTATTATTATTATTATTATTATTATTATTATTATTATTATTATTATTATTATTATTATTATTATGATTATATAGGATATCGCCTTGTGCTTTTCAATCGTCATTCACAGACTTTTGTGTCACTTTTATACCAATCGATCATGTTAGTATGTGGTAGACATACCTATAATCAGCCTTAATCAACATGTTCACTTATTATAGTCTATAGGTCCCATCATATATGATGTAGATACGGTCTGATCGGGTATAGACTAAGGGATAGAGAGAGATCATGTCTTGGCGAATAAAGTTGTTATACTTATAAATTATAAATGTAATATTAGTAGGCTAGATATATTAGTATAGGCTATATAGTGCACATGGGTTGGATGCTTTTCGATTTGGGGAGAGCGTGTTGACGACCAGGCCTAATCATGCGAGAAGAAGCACAACGTTCACACAATATATGTATTAAAATATGCTATATATAAAAAATAACACAATTCATAGTCACCTAAAATCGCTTGTCTGCTGTATAAAAACTAATGGTAGCATTTTTTTAAAATAATTTGTAATTTGTAAAAATTGCATATATAACTGTTCTGAAGATATTAAGATCAGTGTTACATTTCTGAAAGCAATCTGTTTGTGAGAATTGTAGCATTTTATTTCTAATATCAATCACACCAGATGCCTAATTTATTCATTCATTTATGTATCGTTTACATGTTTTATAAATAATCATAAAAAATATATATATACTAGGTCTATTTATATTATTATTATTATTAGGGATATAGGCTAATCGATACTCCCTGTCAGGAGCTGCTGGTATGCACCACAAATAAAATAAAAATGGAATGACAGCATTGATTAATAATTCCTATGTGTTTGTACATTAGCCATATTAGAGTATTTCACAGAAACCCTTTTCAACCACGATATCATCTAAAAACACCTACTACACACACCAAGTCATGCATTTGATTTTTTGTTTTTATTAAATAAAAGTGCAATATACATCAACCTGCGACACACACCACGGTGCAGGGCTCTGTCTGTTAAGAACTGAAAAGGTTTCAATCTAATAAGTGAGGAGATATGTTGGCCACCACATGGGGCTTGGAAACGGGAGTGCTCCTCGTAAAAAATGCAAAATGTGTCTCATAAACCAATTTCTATGTACAGTTAATGTTATATTTTCTTTCTTTCTCTGAAAATTCTTCAAAAATGTTTAAAAATAATAATAATAGTAGACCTATACAGGCCCAGTGTGTGTGGAACATTCCTTAACATTCTTCAGATATTTCGGAGGGTAAATGGTTGCGTAAAAGGAATGCGTAAAGAGAGCCACGACACTCAGACGAAAGGATACTGTCTCTGAAATGCGGTATGAGCTTAACAAATATAAAATAAAAAGATAAAATATGGTGTTTTTTGTCATGTTGTTGTGTGTAAGAGAGAGTGTATTTCCACCTCAAACGGTCTTTGTGACCGAACGACTCAGCAGCAGCAGCAGTGCGTAAATATACAAAACAAAACCCCGAAACAAAACAAAAAAGTTATTTACACATAAATTATTAACAGCATATTTTTTTTCCTATGTGCACAACTCACATTTATATTTACAAGTAAGTACCGTCTCCTCCTCCTCCTCCTCCTCCTCCTCCTCGAGTTGTTGGTATAACTTGGTCGCAGAGTCCACGTTTTGCAGAGGCCCAAAAGCTGCAGCTTCTCCTGCTTGTTTGAACCATCATCATCTCTCTGGTTCTCTGGTTCTCTGGTTCTCTTGTTCTCTTGTTCTCTTGTTCCCGCGGTGGTGCCAACACTTGGGAGACACATGGTGGGCGGAAAGCGTTTTAAAGTGTGTTCGTTTAGTGCCAAACATCCTCTCTCTCTCTCTCTCTCTCTCTCTCTCTCTCTCTCTCTCTCTCTCTCTCTCTCTCTCTCTCTCTCTCTCTCTCCATCTCTCCATCTCTCTCTCTTTCTCTCTCTCTCTTTCCATCTCTCTCTCTCTCTCTCCATCTCTCCATCTCGCTCTCTCCATCCCTCTCTCTCTCTCTCCATCTCTCACACACACACACACACACACACACACACACACACACACACACACACACACACACACACACACACACACACACACACACACACACACACACACACACACACACACACACACACACACACACACACACACACACACACACACACCGATCTAGGAACTGTCATTGTCCGACGTGTGGATGAGGAGGGACGAGCTGGGCTGGTGCTTCTTCAGCAGCTGTGTGATCTTCTCGTCGTCGGAGTTGGGGTCCAGCGGTTTGTTGTAGTCGTCGTCGTCGTCCTCGTTCTCCGAGGCGCCCTTCAGCCTCTCGGTCTCCGAGTCCTGCTTCTTCTTGGCCGTGGCCATCTCCGCGGCGTGCCGCTTCCTCCACTTGGTTCTCCGGTTCTGGAACCACACCTAGAAGAGACACATACATATATATATCGATTTTAGTCACATATTATTTTTTATTTTTCCTTAAAACCCCGCTCTACTATTGCAAGCCTTACTTTGGCATCCGTCCAAAATTTCGTCCAACAACAAATAAATATGAAAACGTTCACCCCTCAATTATAGTTATAACAAATAGTCCTCAATAAACGCCATAGTATGCTAACCAATAATAGGCCTATGGAAGACATTCAATGAATAGGTTATAGGCTATCAGTTATTAGCCTATATATGCAAATTGCAACTGACAACCGTGTAGGGATTGTCTCATGCTCACAAATAGTGCAATATTTATAATGATGGGAAATGGTTCCAATGTATTTCAATGCATGGAATACATTTTTGCAATAAATGTTTTGGAATAGAGAATCGAAAATCAATAAGTCTGATAAAATTATATATATTTTTTAAATAGGTCCAGCACTTTTAATCATTTCATCAAATATAAAAGGCCTTTAATAATAATATAAACATCATGAAATTAAATAATGTCTATATATTTCTTGTACATTTTTTTTTTGTATTTGAATTCAACTACAGGCCAATTTGCTTTAGTTTCTAAAACTTAACAATTGAAACAGCTACTTATTGCAATATTTCATGCATCTATATATGTATCTATAAGGTATTATTAACGTGTTGGTGTGTACCTTGACCTGGCTCTCGGTCATGCCCAGGGAGTAGGCCAGCCGAGCCCTCTCGGGCCCGGCCAGGTACTTGGTCTGCTCGAAGGTCTTCTCCAGGGCGAAGATCTGCTGGCCCGAGAAGGTGGGCCGCGTGTGCTTCCGTTTACCGTCTTTATCCAACAGCACAGAGTTTTGATCTGAAAAGAACACTGATCACTTTACTGACATGCTCACTGGGTTTATGACAAAATATATATCATATCAACTATTCAACAGGCCAATAATACTGTAAATATACTGAAATATGTGGTTTATTATTAATAAATAAACAAAAAGATTAAAAGTTAAAGTAAATACTTACGAGGTGAACAGGCGAACCTGGCGTCCCTCCAGTGCGGGCTCTGCATGACGCCCGGCCAGAAGATGGGGGTCCGGCCGGGGAGGTCGGCCAGGGGCTTGGGGTACCGGCCCACCGCCGCCGCCGCTGCCGCCGCCGCCGCGCTGGGGCTGAAGTAGAGTCCGTGGTGGTGGGTCGGATGCGGCGGCGGAGGCGGCGGCTGCGGAGGCGGCTGCGGGCTCAAGCTGCTAAAACGCGGCAGTCCCGACAAAATCCCGGCCGCCGACGACGACGACGAGGACGCGACGGCCGCCACCATAAACCCCGCGGCCGAGGGGCGGCTGAGGATGTCGTTTATTCCGTGAGGGGTGGCCGCGGCGCCCCCACCGCAGCACTGCTGAGGCGACCCGATGCCCGACGACTTGACGCCACCCGGCGGGGACATCCCGGCGATCCCCCCGGGGTTCGGGGAGGTGGCGGTGGGCGAGGTGCAGGACGAGGCGGAGGAGCCGGAGCCGGAGGAGGACAGCGGGTAGGCCGGGTACAGAGGCGTCTTCATCTCGGTCATGCTGTGCAGGGCGGCCAGCGGAGGGGTGCTGAGGAGGAAGGCGCCCTGGCGAGACCCGTCCATCTGGCCCACGGCTAACATCACCAACAGCAGGTCTAGGAGGTTGGAGGTGGTTGGAGGTGGTGGTTGGAGGTCTGTCCTCGGTGCGGGTTTCAGCGCACTCACTCCAAACGCGACGACGGCGTCTTAATGGGAGTGAATCAACCCCTCTCTCCTTTTTAGAAAAAGATTGACTTTACTTCTATAGTTGGCCGGTGTGTTTGACACCAAACCCCGGGCCACCTGGCAGCATCTAGAGGCTATGCGACTCAAAAAGTGCCCCCAAAAAAAACCGGAATCCTCTATACTTTTAGATCGAAGCGAGACGTGGCAACACAATTCATTGTTTTGTTGTTGCAAAATAAAAAATAAAAATAAAACACCAGGAATAGTGTGTCTATATATATATATATATATATATATAAGTGTTCTCTTCTCGAGTGGCCGGGTGAATGTCCAAAGCCATGCAGGGAAAGTCACTCTATACTATACAGCTTCATGGAAGAGGACGTCCGTCCGCCTGGATGGATGCGATGAAAGCGAGTCTCTTTGTTGCTGCTGGAGGAGGAGGTGGAGGAGAAGGAGGTGGTGGTGGTGGTGGAGGAGGAGGTGGTGTGCCTCCAATGAGGTCTTTGATAAGATGAAACATTATCATCTGTTTCCTCGGGGTCTATTGCCTCTTCTTCTTCTTCTTCTTCTTCTAAAAAAAAAAAAAAAAAAGTCCAAACTTTTGCGCGGAGGAACGGGCGGGGGGAGAGGGGGAGAGGGAGAGAGGGGGGGGGAGGAAAAGGGGGCGTTTCGGACGGGATTGGGTGACTTCGGAGTGACGTAGAGAGCCTGGCGCGTCCTCATTGGCTCGCTGTCATTTTTTTGGGGGGGGGGGGGACAATGTTTCCCTCTATATGATGTGATGTATATAGGAGGCTTACGACGACGACTACTACTGCTACTGCTGTCATAGACGCCAAGTAACCTGTTGGTTGAAGTGGGCTGTTGTTGTTTTTCTTTAAAGTGAATCAACTGGTCAGTAAATAAAACTAAACGCCTCCCTGTGTGCATGGTAATGAGGCCACGCGCGCTTAATGATCTTAGGAATTTACAGAGAGAGAGAGACAGAGAGAGAGAGAGAGAGAGAGAGAGAGAGAGAGAGAGAGAGAGAGAGAGAGAGAGAGAGAGAGAGAGAGAGAGAGAGAGACACACGCACGCACACACACACACACACACACACACACACACACACACACACACACACACACGCAGAAAGAGAGAGAGAGAGACGAGAGACGAGAGAGAGAGAGAGAGAGAGAGAGAGAGAGAGAGAGAGAGAGAGAGAGAGAGACAGAGAGAGACAGAGAGAGACAGAGAGAGACAGAGAGAGAGACACACACACACACACACGCAGAAAGAGAGAGAGAGAGAAGAGAGAGGGAGATATGTAATGATTTTAGTGATTATTGACATAGGCCTACAAGACAAAAAAAAAGAAAACAATTAAAGGCATGCTATTATTAAAATGAGATTTTCTTTCAGTAAATAACAGGCAAATTATGCAGTACAAATAAATGCAGTCCATAATTTAAAAAAACTAAAACCCAACCATTGTTTGTTATTGGAGACTATAATGTAGTGCATGGCGGCCTGCATCGTCTCCCCATGGGACCGATCTAAATCCATTATTCATCCTAATGACCTATGATCCGATAGGACCTACACAGACCTATACTCCTTACACAACCAAAGGGAGGCTCATAGGGTGCTGTGACTATATCGTTGTCGGTCGTTTGGCACAGATGGGGCCTAGCTGTCTATATAGCTGTGAGTGACAGGAGGAAAAACTCACTTAAAACGTCCCCGATATTCGAATGGACAAACCTATAGGTCTATAGATAAACAATGGCTGTAGATCATCTGGTCCAAATGATCAGCCATCAGCTGGATGTGTCAGAGGGTGTCGGAGTGTCACACCGGAATGATGTGGTCTCAATTCCGGATTGCCGCGGTCTGATTAGAGGGGCAGTGATCGGTGCAGTAAAGTGTTGGCTAAAGTTTGACTATGTGTTATTGTAGCCTACGTTGGACTAAATAGGGCAATCGGTCTACTAATTAGACTATAGTTGTTTGGTTATCCGAAATAAAATAAAAAATGTAGGCCTAAAATGTTTTTACTTCAATGCCAGTCAGGCAGGATAGTATTTAGTCAGCTTCTGATTCTAATATTAATCTTTACACAGCAGTAGACCTATAGACTTCCGCCTATGAAAAAGGCTTAGGCCAATTTAAAACATGTAGGCCTATTATATAATAATAATAATAATAATAATACATCATACACGTAGGCCTTTTTTCTCCAGTGGCTCTCGTCAAACTGGCCTACAGGCCGACCACTCCAGTGGGCTTTACAACGGGAGCCCTTCACTCGGCTCTTTGGTGATTATACAACATCGCCATCTGGTGGTCAGCTATTAGTATGACACTGATATCCATGGGTTCCGCTATCACAGCGGGTTTGACCCAAATGACTGAACGTAGATGGATTTAAACCTGGTGAAAGGAGAACTACCAAGCAAAAACAATAAAGCCATATATATTCAATTGGAACGTTTGATATGACAAGTGTCCACATCTCATTTAAAATTGTGGAGGTAACACAATAGCAACAGGAGGCTTTTATTTTAGTACGATGGAACTTCTATGGAAAAGCTTAATTCAGTCAAGTATGATGCTTAAGGACTCAATGCGTATATCTCATTTGTATCACCTGTAATTGTGTCAGAATTAAGGACAAATTGTGTGCGTATTATGTCTTACTGAATGGAAAACGCAAGCCTCGTGAGACCTTCCCGATCTCGCGAGTTCATAGCTTCTCTGCAGATATTTATTAAACGCAAAAGTTGCAGATGCTCTCGATATCAAAACGTACACACAATCACACCGAATGTCGACAAGCCTATTAAATTACTCAGGAAAGCCCATTCAATTTTAATACATTTCTGAATAAACTTTAACAGACAGCAAAACTACTAAATCTATAAATTGTGCTTGTTTTCGGCGCTTTAGTGTCGCCACGGCAGGTTCACGCCGGTTGAGTAACGTCCATTTTTGCAGTTCACGATCAAATACAAAACCAAACAAATTGTTCTATTTAATTTTCGGAGACATTGATTTCTGTATCTCCCTTGAAACCCTCTGGCGCCCCCCAGAGGAGAAGCTGTTCGATATAAACCCTCAATAAGACGCAACGGAGTTGTCACGCTTCCCCACCAACAACTTACTATCCAGGTAAGGAGTTGTCATGGTTTCCAACGTGTCTAGAACGCTTCCCCACCAACAACTTACTATCCAGGTAAGGAGTTGTCATGGTTTCCAACGTGTCTAGAACGCTTCCCCACCAACAACTTACTAACCAGGTAACTCCTATCTGCTCCTTCCTGGTTCTTTATGTGGTAGCAGTGGTCATCATAGCACTTTCCCCAGGACACCATTAAATAATTGTCTTTAACTGCATGAACAAACAGATGACCCACTTTGTTAGCCTCCAGTTTATAAGCTGCATTTTTAGCTTAGTTATCAGCAGTCCAATACACTTAATTTCTAGAACTGCAGACTTTGCTTATGTAGATGATTTGTATCTAATCAAAATCCTAGAATTTACAAATTGATTTAAGGACGTTTTATCCACAAGCTGTAGACCTACTGAACCGCTATGAGTGTTGCAACCATTATTACATGGTCACCCATATTACACTATCAAACTTTTGTTGGACTCATTCGTTACTGCGGCACTACAAAATGCATTTTGCACAATTAAACATACATCATCCAGTATCTTGGTCATATTTTATTTTGTACAGTATTTAAGGAAACTCATTCTGCAGGAGGGAATGGGGAGTAAGCATTCCATTATACTGGTTTTATTTGCCATATGCAACTAAAACCTCTTGAATCAATCCATTTAAACAATAAAATCTTTCTTAATGAAAACACACGAGACATGTTGCAAGAAGTTTCCCATCTTTATTTACATTTACTCTCGTGACATCAGTTTCTGCTTCTTCAGCTTCTTCTGTGAGACCTGCAACAATGACCCAGTTATTAGTGCTTGTCCAAGGACCAATCAATACAATTAACTCTTATTTAGTTTGGTTGCTCAGGTCTTTAAAAAGTATTTTCATTTATTCAAAGGTGTCCTAAGTTGTCATCATTGCAACCATTTGAACAGAACAGGCAGACATACAAATGCAAGTATTTAAAATGCACACTTTTGACAGTCATCACTCATGTCTACAGCAGAAGAGGCATGTGGTCCAACATCTGCGCTGATGATTAAGCCAACAGTGATGCAGGCAATGCCTCGTCAAACACTAGCACACAAGCTCATTAATTTACCTTTTTCTTCTGCGCCACCTCTTCTTCTGGTTTGGGGACGATAGTCTCCTTCTCGGTGAGGATCATCTCGATGTGGCACGGGGAGCTCATGTAGGGGTTGATGCGGCCGTGGGCCCTGTATGTGCGTCTGCGCATCTTGGGTGCCTTGTTCACCTGGATGTGCTCGATGACCAGAGAGTCCACATCGAGACCCTGGAACATGACAAGAGAACAGCCAGAGATCAGCATACGGTAGTGTTATGTCTAGCGATCACGTTCTTTCTGCACAAATGCTCAAGGATGCAGTGTTCAAAGCATGTTCTTGTTTTGACGTTTGAAGCACTACACAAAGCAAGTTTATGAGCCATTTTAATGCACCTAGACGCAGAACTGACCCTCAGTCGGCATACATGATATTCCTAACACCCAAGTGTTGACATTTACAACTCTAGTGGCTTTCAAAAACGCTAATTTTAAGAGTGCATGATCGTTCTTCTTGATTCTGCAAACTAGCCTCTTTAATGACACTTAACTCTGTTGCCACATACATTCTGAATAACTGCAATGATTTGTTCCCAGACACTATAGCATTACTTCATTAGGTAATGATTAAAGAGTGGAGCATTTACATAGATGTCATTGTCCTTTGACAAACAGACATCTCATAGTTTCCATTTGCCAAATGTTATGTTCTTGCAGACTGCAATATTGAAGCTAGTGCTATAGACCTCAAGGAAGAGATAGATGTTCTACCAACATTACAGGTTTCCTAGTCTGCTGCCATCAGATCAAACTAATCTAAAGCCTAGATAAAGCTCCATAGTTGAATCCATTGATCCCTTGATAGCCTCTTCTCTTGCCTCCATATGAAACAATTATTTAGTTTAACAAAACTGCCAGTTACTGGGCAGTTGTAATGTTCAAATAAAGAACCAAGCTTGTCACTGAAGTTGCATTCCACATCAGGCATGGGAAGTGCAGTGTGTTAAAACAAGGCATCAGTACAAGAACTCATGAATGGTGAAACACCAACACACCTACCACAAATGCATTTACATTTGTAATGACAGAATTCTCAATGTGGTTCTGAACTAAATAAAAACAGAATGAGCTTGTTGACTGACTATTTGAAATTGCAGCTCAAACCCTTTAAAATCCATAACTTATTTAAAATGGTTGCTCAGGTCAAAAATACTTTTCATGGGTATTTCAAAGGTGTCCTAAGTTATCATCATTGCAACCATTGGTAAATAAAATGCCAGTAGCCCAGTCTTCCTCTGTCCTCTTGAGGTTTGGTGTGAATAGCTCAAGGGCTAAACAGACATCCAGAGAAACGGGGAGGTGACTGGGCAATAAAAATATATATACAAAACAGGAATATCTAACCACGGTGTAAGCACCATTTCACCCTAGTATGGACACTGAGAAAATGAAACTACTTTAAGAGTCAACTCCTTTTGGACTGAGTCTCATGCTGTAGCAGAACTTCTGAGGAGAGACAGAGCCTAGGTCAGAAACCAAGAACCACGTTACGTGGATGAGGGGATGGAGAACGCAGTGAAAGGGTTCACCATTCAATCATTTCGATGGCTTTAAAAGAAAGACCAAAAACGCAAATTGTATCTTACGACTATGCATGTACTAACCCTTCTCAAGAAACAGTATTGACAATAGCCATGTGGGAAACAAATAAGAGCACTAAAGTTAATCACATCTAATGTCAGCACATTATTAAACTCATAAGATGTTAATAGTCATACCTTGAGCTCAGCGTTGCTCTCGGCGTTCTTGAGCATGTGCAGGAGGAACTCTGCGCTTTTCTTGGGCCAACGTCCCTGTGTCCAGTCAAACTTCTTGGCCTAGAAGACGACAACAACTTTTTAACATTCAAAAACAAAAAAAAGAGGGGTTTTCCATGTTTACAAAAAAAAAGCTGCTCAGATTAACATATTATGTTAGTTTCACGTGTTATTCAAAGGTGTCCTAATATGTCATCACTGCAACAATTGAAGGCAATTGGCCCAAAACAAGGGGAACCCCTCCAAACCACACACTAACCTGGGCACACCTGCCGACACCACCGTTGTAGCGACGGAAGGGGACACACTGGTGTTTGATGGTGACGTCCCTCAGGTACTTGTTGGCCTTGCGGATGTGCATGCCCTTGATGGCTTGAGCTGTCTCACGGGTGTTCTGAGCATCAAATAAACACATTTCCAATAGACATTAGCGAAAGCAGTATGGAAAGGCGTACTATGCATTTTAAGTAGTTCGATTGTGTAATGATTTGAACTAGATTGTGCCTACAAGCGGCAGTGTACGGATGATTCGTCAAAGTAAGCATATTACCTTGAAGTGGACCCTGAGATTGGAGCCCCTCGACTTGCATGCTAAAGGAGAGGAAAAAGAGGGAATGTTTCAGGAAAGGACCGAGAACGACGGGCCACGTTTTGAGCTTAGCTACGGTAGCTCAGTCGAGTCTTATGTTGGTTTCATGATTTAATCAAAGGTGTCCTAAGAAGTCATCAAGGCGACCAGATATATCGTACACACACACTCCTTTAAACGGTTGGTACTCACACTTGGTCGGGTTCTCCGGGTCAAGGGAGTATCGGACCATGATTGGGTATCTGGAAAGACGAGGTAGCAAATGAATTAGCTTGGCATGGGAATAGATTTGAGTCACACACTTCTAATGGAATAAGAGTAGTTCGCTGTCCCATGTAACCGCTATAAACAGACACGTTTCACCAAATAAATCACATTACTAGTGCAATCCGAAGAACAGTGTATGCAAGAAAAGGCGTGTTACCGGTAACTTTAAAGAGTGGCTGTATTAATGTTAGCAAACATGGCCGCCAACTGATTGGACTGGACGCCCAATGGAACGTTTAAAAGTAGCAACAAAGGTTGATTCAATGCAATCATTTAGGCATGAGTGCTTCGTTAACATGGATACTTCCACACTGTATTCAGCGCATAAGTTAAATATGTAGGATGCCTACGATTTCAATAAGATTGTCTATTGTTGACTAGCATGCCATGGTTGCCACCTTACCTCTTGGCCCGCGGAAGAGAAAAGGAAGTCCGTCGAGTTTCCGGGCGACGTTATCCTGTTAAATAGTCTCGCGAGAGTTCCGCCCTACTAGCGCTCATATGTAGTTTTAACATACTGTTAATACTAATAATGAATAATGATGGTTATCGAATAAGGATTGCATTTGACAAATATTTGTTGAGCATTATTACCTAGATTTTTATATTGTTTTCGCAAAAATACCATAGCTGTAAGCATAAATGATATGCTACAAATCAACTTGTTCATTTAACTATAGGCCTACTTATGTACTTATATACTACTTTTGAAAAAAGTATTTATTCAGTTTGGATCACCAGACACCAGTGGGTAGTCAAGCTAGTAGTCAAGCTTTACAAGTTATGCACATGAGTAAACAAATATATTTTTTACTTAACTTTTAAGTATTTGGTACTTTCATGTTGAACGTTTTTAACAGTATTTCTACTCTTTCTCAGTTATCTATCATTTTTCAGTTATCTACTTTGCTTACTTTGCTACATTTGCCATTCATATCTTTGTTACAACTAGTCTGCTGTAAAATGAGCAGAACGTAGAATGAATGGCTATCCTTATCTGTTTGATGAGCCTAAAACACTTTTATCAACAAGTGCTGTTTTTTCTTTTTCCCGATATTTCGCACACGTACACAAATATAGTAATTGAAAAATAACTTGTACTTTGAGTAATTTATTAACCAGGTACTTTACTTTACATTTAGCCACAACTGCCATATACTGCTCCGCAGCACTAAAGTCAGAGTTACAAATCACACATGGATGCATTCATATCAAAACCTGTAGTGGGTTTATTCATATTTGGTATTTATAACATTGCATTGGGAGATGTCCTCGTCGGCTACATATATAAAACAGTCTGTGCGCTCTCTCTCCCACTGTCCCAGTGAGGCCATGCTCAGCATTGCACTGTAAATAAGGGTCCAAGCTATACACAAGTGACATCAGGTGTCAACATACAAAAATAAAGATATTATGTACAACAGAAAAAACCAGTGCTCTTCCTCCAAATGACAGTATTTCTATTTTTCTACACAGCTGAATCAATTCAAACCTTGCCAAGCAAGACCACACACGACGTGTCACGACGACTTACAGAAGGAAATTTGAAAACGTATTATTTTTTTTTCGTTTTGAGTTTTTGAGGATTATCTCTCTTAAATACAATACAATTCTGTTGCCTTTTTGGACTAGGTACGGTAGAGGAGTATACATAGCCGGGGGGGGGGGGGGTGAATGAGGTATGAAACAGTGGACGACGTTTGGGACATTGAAACAACAGTGTCGCACAATTCTCTATTGCTGCGGTTTAATTTGAAATGTACATTTCCTTGGCTTGGAGGTGTGTGTTCTCGCGGTTGTAATTGTACTGTCAAGTTGTTCGATGTCGTTTGGTGTTATTGTGTCAAGTCCAGCAGTGCTGATTGGGGGGGGCCGCTGTGATGATTGTAGGCAGGTTACAGATATTAACCAACGATGTACGATGTATTTGTAATTGAACGTACACATACAGTACACTTGTAACACATGTATATCCATGTAAGCCTGTTTTTTGCTCCCAAATCAGACATATTATACATATACTATTATACATGTTATAGATAAAAGTCAACAGTGGAGATAAAAAAAACACAACATTGTCATCCAGCCTACTTTCTGAGGAGTTCATCAGTTCTGTTGCGTGTTTGTAATACAGCGCTTTCAATGTTGAATCTTCTCAAAATAGTGAAGTGGTACTCGAGAAATTTAACATTATTCATCCTAACCATTGCACGGGTTCTCAAATAATGTTAGTTATTTTGACAAAATTATTTAAAAATCAATTCTCATTAGTATTATTATAATTATTATTATTAGGTACAGATAACAGACACTTTGATGGCACACAATGAAATGTTTTTTCCCCCACATATTAGAAGTTGTGTAAAAACTGCAAAGGGTACAATAATCAAGTAAAAAATTGCTATTTTGTCATTTACGAAATGTGTCATTCCCTGGAAATAATCATATGCTTCTAAAGTAAAAAAAAATAATAAGGTCACCATTTATGATCATTTTTATATTTTATTCATTGTGAATGTGTATTGTGAGAATGCAGTACATTGTGACTTCACAATGTACTGCGAAGGCAAGAATTGTGTGATTGTGACTATTGTTGTACTATTAGTTTATGCCCAGACCTTATTCTAATCACCTCAAGGACATATTGGTTAAGATGAACAGGAAACCTTCTCGATTTTTTTGGAAATGGTGACGACTCCATTCAATGCATTATTTTATACATTCCACGTCCCCCCGGGAATTAAGAAGGGAATTCCATTGAGTTGTCGTGGTTCCCGAACATTTTCCACACCCAACAAACAAATATAGTGAATAGTGAAGTCCCTCAGACTCCTATTTGTCCCCTGGGTAGTGTGATATCTCTGGTTTAGTGTTCTTCATCCTGTTCCCACTGGGGTGTTGTGTTGGAGGAAGTCTCCAGGAGCCTGTAGAGGGGAGGGTGTAGAGGGGAGGGAAGGGTGTGGGGGGGAGGGTGTAGAGGGGAGGGTGTGGAGGGGAGGGTGTGGAGGGAGGGTGTGGGGGGGGAGGGTGTGGAGGGGAGGGTGTGGAGGGGAGGGAAGGGTGTGGGGGGGAGGGTGTGGAGGGGAGGGTGTGGAGGGGAGGGAAGGGTGGGGGGGGGGGAGGGTGTAGAGGGGAGGGTGTGGTAGGGGAGGGTGTGTGGGGGGGAGGGTGTAGAGGGGAGGGTGTGTAGGGGAGGGTGTGGGGGGGAGGGTGTGGAGGGGAGGGTGTTCTCGCGTGGATCTCCCTGGGGGACCGTGTCGATTGTTATAAAAAAGGCCTGTACAAACACAACTGGATAACTTTTCTTCCTTCTGGCTACTGCGTGGTTGTAAATGAAGTTAGGTCTCCCAATACTGTATACCATTGTGAACACGAGAGCAGCATACCGTGAGAGCAGAACAATCGCCTTTGGTGAATGAAAGGGAAAAAAAAGAAAAACATTTAAACAAAACCAAAAAAACAATAACAACCGATATGGGTGGATGTACAGTATCCCAGTGAGGGAAAGAGTTTCTCACAAAGCGAGCTAACACTACACCAGGTAGTGGCATGGTGGCACTTGATGACGCTGACAGCACAGCGGATGGAACAGTTCGGCGTAGGATCCCCAGGAAGGGACTGTTAGCTGACCGGTCTTGTGTGGTGTTTGCACAGAAAAGAGTCTGTTTAAAGATGTCCTGTTTTAAAAAATCACTTCAAAATCGATCCGATGGTGAAAGGGGGAGTGTCCCTCCAGATGACGAATCGTCTGGTAATCTCTCTCTCTCCGTCCCTCCATTCATTCATTAGGTGGACTCTCCCACCTGTGATGTCACAAGCGGACAGATTCTCAAATGTCTCATCGTGACTAATCCCCCCACTCACACCGGATGGTAAAACAGGCAGTCCCTTTAATGTAAGAACACAGCCGACAAAGTGACAAGAGGCAGCTTGATAGATATGAATATGCAGGGGGAGGGTTTGGGGTGAGTCAGTCAGTGGGTCGGTCAGAGACAGACGGGCAGTTGCGGGGGGGGGGGGACAGGTCACTTCCAGCAGGGGCTGAGTGCGGTGGGTGTGGGGGGGTACACCAGGGCCACGTCCACCCGCTCCGTGCCGTTCCTGGGACAGATGATCTCAGTCAGGCCCTCGGGGCGCGGCTGGCTCAGCAGCTCACCTGGAGGCAGAACACAATGCAGAAATCTGAATCAAAATGCCTTTATTGTCATCATTGTTAAAGTACAACGAATTGGTATAGTAATCCTCAACATAACTCCTAATTGAAAAAATATAAATGATTAAAAAAAATAATGCTTAACAAAATTAACTGGTTAAAATGGTATACTCGCACCGCTTATCCAGTAGGGGGCGGTATATAAAATAGGAGAATTTAAGAAAAGGCACAACACGCCACATTCCACAAGGTGGCGCTCTATAACTCGTCTAAAATAAAAGGCTATACTGCGCTCTGGTGTGTGTGTGTGTGTGTGTGTGTGTAGTGTGTGTGTGTGTGTGTGTGTGTGTGTGTGTGTGTGTGTGTGTGTGTGTGTGTGTGTGTGTGTGTGTGTGTGTGTGTGTGTGTGTGTGTGTGTGTGTGTGGTGTGTGTGTGTGTGTGTGTGTGTGTGTGTGTGTGTGTGTGTGTGGTGTGTGTGTGTGTGTGTGTGTGTGTGTGGTGTGTGTTCCACCGTGTATTCCTGTTATTTCCGCCTGGGCCAGTGAACAAGTGAAATGAATTCACCTCAAAAGAATGTTTGTATTTTTTTTTCTAAGGTGGCTAAATAAAAAAATTTCTATTCAAGTTAATAGTTCAAATAAGAGTGAAAAGCACATTTATTAAAGTTGTTAACCAATCATATCTCCAGTCTTAAATATATTTATATTCTGGCTGGGACACTGTGCCAGGGATATCTAGGAATGTAAACACGTTTTATAGTATAAATAGCATGTGTAATCCAGTGCTTTTCTCCAGTTATGCTCATAAGCCTGACTGTACATATGTATGTCTCCATTCAGGTTTCATGTTTGTGTTAAACAAAATGATCAAAAATAAAGTTATTATTTGTATTGTGTACCCCCTTAATTCCTGTTTGTCTGCTCCTAATGTGTACTTCACATATTATCCATTGCTTGTCCTATTATCCGCTCTGTGACATTTAACCTGATGTTATCTTCCGCTGCTCTGATCAATACAAGCTATAGCTAATAATAGACCAGCACCAAAACATGTTGGCTCCCTTTAGCAAACATACCCTGGACAGAATGTTTGCCATCTGGGTAGTATACTGATAACTATGGTAACATAGTTGAGGTGGGAGGGACATGCATGTTATTTCAGCTATATGCAACAACAAACAAAATCACAGATGAGAGGCCGTTTGAATGATGAGGTAACTAGTGATTAGGAATAATCGATTACTCTATTGCAATGCGTTGATCAAAAGGAAATTAATAAATTCCAATAGTGCATATTTCTTTTCTTTTGACAGATTTGTTTGTCATTTATTAAGCAAACATGCAAAAATATTCCCTGCTTTAGAGCTCCAGACAATGCATAAAAAAAAAAAATCATATATCAAGTCGAAATAAAACGTGGAAGTTGAGTTACAGCTACTGTACATGTACTGCACACACTACCTCCCCTTTCCCCTGTACCATTGTAACGTATCGCAGGCCTACTGTTTACTAATAATACACCCATATAGTTCCCCCCGCGGAGGGGAGGAGACCAGCTGTGTTTTTCCACTCTCCGCTCCGGCGGAGCTCAGCCTGGTTCCTACACGCTACCATGAAAGGAAGCCCCGTCTCGCTGCGCACAGCTCGGAGGAGGAAGACATGTTTTCCTGTATCCAGGAAACTCTCGATGGGATGTTGGCGGTCCACCAAACGCCAGAAAGAATCCGTTCTAAATAGTTTCCCCGAACCCTCGATCCAGCACTCTCTCTCTCCCCCCACACCCCCCTCTCCTCCCCGTCCTCCTTCCTTCCTCCTCCTCCTTCCTCCCCCATATGCCTCTTCCTCTTCCTACTCCGTTTGCATTGTTGTTGTGAGCCACCGTGGTTCACCTGGATTTCACATCTTAGGATTCTATGATCTACACAACAAACTTCAAACTTCCCCAAATACAACTCCCACCCACATCTTTTTCGTCGTACGTGATCGGAGACGGCAACACAATCGGTTGGACTTGTCACTACCACTTCACTGGAGCACTCACACACAGTGGGAGTGTTTCACTGCTTTCTAGTTTGGAACACACATACGACCAATACAAAGTTGCTCAGTGCTCATTATCATTCACTGGAGGAACCTCAAGCATAAAGAGAATTCATGGGTGATCTCTTCAGCGGGTCTACAGTGTGTGTGTGTGTGTGTGTGTGTGTGTGGTGTGTGTGTGGTGGGGGGGGGGCGGGGATACAGTCCATCAACCCTGAATGTACCCCTTTTAAATTGTACAGCAAATTTGTCAATCCCACCCAATATTTGTTTATTCTCTCACACCAGGTCAAAGGTTAGCCAATGAAACGTCTCCATGTATATTGACAGCGACATAGTATTATTTATTTTTTGGGGGGGGGGGGGGGGGGGGGTTGTTGATTGTGGCCATCCCACGACCCACTTGGCCCGCCGAGGCTCCTGACCCACCCTTTTGAAACACCACTCTTTGTGTGTAGGTAATGCGGTTTGCGTGAGGAATCTGCCCCACGGAGCCTAATCCATCTGCATCTCCCATTAAAACCAAATCACCACTAATCTCTTTTCGACCACTCCAGTATCTCCTGTCTACAACCAAAAATCAATACAACACACCCTAGTACAATACATTACATTACTGTAATTTGTCCAGCTTTTGCTGGTTTTGCTTTTGTCCAAAGCGTCTAACTAGAATAGTGTGTTTAACAAAGGTAGGTAGCAGAACAACTCGTCAGCAGAAGTCATTGTATGCCTAACAAGTCTCCAAGAACTGAACCAGAGCTCAGGTAAAAAAGTACAATACGTTGGCAGCCAATAGAACAATATCTAACTAACTAACTAACAAGCAAACAATGTACTAAGTAAGATGCCAGTAAAGCGAGTAGAAATTGATAAGAGGCCCGCGCTCGGAGAAGGGATCCATGTAGTGTAGACACACCGCCCACAAGAGTCTGTGGCCCGGGAAAAACAATTCATGGTTTTTTTGAATAAGAGCTGCAGCTTAAACCGAAGTAGAAGAAGAACACAGGTCCCTATTCTATCCCACTCTCACAGAACAACATGCCCTGGCATGCCCCCCCCCCCCCCCCCCCACCCCCCACCCACCAGCCCTGAAAGCCATTGTAACAGGAATTCAGATAGACAAAACAATGATATGCGGTATTGATGTCACTTCCTGCTGCTCGTTTATCCACCCATTAAGGGCCGCAGTGATGTCACTGTGTTTTGGATCGCTTGAAGACTGGTAGACCAAATAGGGATGTTCAACCCAACCCAACTCAACTCACCCTACTAATGGTATATCGTCGTCGTCGTCGTCGTCATCACACACACACACACACACACACACACACACACACACACACACACACACACACACACACACACACACACACACACACACACACACACACACACACACACACACACACACACACACACACACACACACACACACACACACACACACTTACAGATGCAAACACAGGGAGGCAGAGAATAGGATACACCGTATGAGGTCACCATCTGCTTACCACTGGTAATTTGCACTTCATTTGTGATTTGCACTACTGTTTTAATGGGGCCCCCCTGAAATATGTATGTATTCAATCTTTTTTTATGGCAGTTTATTCTTTGTAGTTTTAGTTGTCTTTTACATCATTTATATTATGCATTGTTTCTATGCTTCAAGATTCAAGATTTGTATTTGCCAAATGCAACAAGTACGATAGAATGCTTACTCCCCCATTCACTCCCGCAGTATAAATGTCCTACAATTCAACACTATATGCTATACTATGTACTATATTTATACTATATAGCACTATACTATCACAATGACTCTGATTCAGAGAAACCCATGAAAACCCAAACATTCATTAAACCCATTTTGCGTTTATCTGCACAGAATACATAGATAGATAGATAGATAGATAGATAGATAGATAGATAGATAGATAGATAGATAGATAGATAGATAGATAGATAGATAGATAGATAGATAGATAGATAGATAGACTTAATTTATCCCGAGGGAAATTGCTGTGCAACAGTCGCAATGCATACATAGAGAATAAAGATAAAAATAACCGCAGGCGGTGGCCTAAAACACAACTAAGTGATGAATACTCACAAAGGGGTGGGGATGTAGGGCATGACAACAGAAACTCAAACCGACCCAGAGATGAAACAGCCAGTGCTTTCGTCAGCAACAAATGAAACCCTGGATCACGTTTCACTTCCCAGCTACTGAAAATTGGCATCTATTTTGGGTTTGGTTGAATTTGACAAGATTCAAGATTCGACAACAATGGAATGCTTTACTCCCCATTCCCTCCTGCAGTATGCATTTCCTAAAACACTATTTTAAACTAAAAAATACACGATAAAAATGAACATAAAAATTAAAAAAATTAAGTGACTGATGGATGATATGTATATGTGTAGAATTGTGCAAAAAGCATTTAAAAAGCCTTTTGAAGTGCCATTAGGGCAGCAGCATCATGAATACAGTGCAGTGCAGTGCAGTGCATTTGGGAGTCAAATACAGTCAGCGGCTGGGATGGGGGCCCAGGCAAGGACAGGCTTGCGGACCCGGCAATGCGGAGGCCGGCCCCTTGCAGAAATGGGAACAATCGGTGCCATTGTGGAGGGACGGTATCGCAATGCGGACACAATAGCATTTGTCGTAATGAGCAGATGGGCGGCGTGAGGGTCACACACTGTATAGCAAGGAGTTTCGATGTGGAACTAATGTGTGTTAGGAGAACGTATTTAAAGGGGTCCCCATTGTTGAGGTGAATGAGCCATTATTTCGAAAAAACACGAAACTTTCCCTTCACAAGCGAGAGTGATGTGATGGACAGATCGACTCTAGCCAACCAGTGTACACTGTCCACCAATTAATTCCTTCCAACCAGTTGGCTCACACTGATGTCACAAAATGCTCATGTCACACTCATGTCATGCTCACGATGTCACACTGATGCTCACACTGTGATGTCACAAAAGGGATGGATTTAGATTATTAGGAATATATTTTTTGGAATGGCTGCTATTGAGGCTCATTGAGTTGAGTAAAAGCACAGAAGGCCTGGACTATACAATCATGATTCAAGAGTCATGAAGTCAATTGAAAAAGTCACCAAGAGAAAGTTTCACAAACGTTCCTAACAACAGCTGTATGGCTCCCTAAGCCAAGCCAATACACTGTTAGCATTAGAACAGTTCGAGGAAGTCCGAGGTCAAAACCCCTTTTGATTCTAGGCTATAATGCTAATAACTGGTGAGTTACAGGTTTCTCCTTGTTGCCACTCTGTATAACCTATCATCACCGAGGCTATTCTAAGTACATAGAATCTCTCACCAGCCAAACAGAAAACACTGGCATACGTTACTGCCGTATCTGGTGTCTGACAAGGTCGATGATATTTATTTCCGAAACAAAACCAGCCGCCAAAATATTACGATAACACATAACAACAACAACAACAACCAAACAAAGTAAACAACCAAAAGTAAACCCGAAAGTCTAAATCTAAACGATCGAGGACACCTCTAGTTAGTGCACAAATGTATGATCCTACTCACAGTGAACACGACGATGTGTAGCTTACTAACACGTTTGAGATAGCTGCTGATGAGAGCTGTTTAGCTTGACATTACCAACACGGGCCAGGTCATTCAAGCTTCAAAAACACTGCACAGGAATAGTGAGAGCAGCTCGGGTTCCAGCTGCTGCAGTAGAGTGACCGGGTTATATGGTGCCCTGAATGCCGAGGAACTAACTCCCACTCCAACTTGTACGTTTACGTCATATTAACTTTAAGAAATAGTAGTATTATAGGAGGGCAGCCACTATCATAGCATTGTCATGAACATTACACTATCATACTTGCTGCTGGACTTTCTGGACTCATTACAGCTACTGCACTGTTCTGCACTGGACTGCACTGAATTCATGATGCTGCTGCACTACTGGCACTTTAAAAGGCTTTTAAAACATGTACATATCATCCATCAGTTCTTTTTAATGTTTAATGTTAATTGTGTACAGTATTTTTTATAGAATATTATATAGAAAGTATATTGTGTTTTACAAATACATACTGTGGGAGGAAATGGGGACTAAGCATTCCATTGTACTTACAAATCTTGAATCTTGAATTGTATTTGCCTAATGATTCTGTGTAGACAGATGTCCTTTACCCAGGTCAGTGTCAATTCTGCACCATCCAGGTTATTATCCATGTATTTCTTATTAAACATCAAACTATTTAGTCACTTATCAGACATGTATATATTCCAAGTTAAGGACAGTTAATGAACATACAGGTCGTTATGGAGCAAGATAGATATTGTTCTATTGTTCGCCAACTTATTGTACTTTAACCTGAACTTATTGTACTTCTACCTGAGCACTGGCTCAGTTCTTGTTAGAAATTAAATGCACTTTTGACTTCTGGTGACGAGTTGTGCTCTTCCCTTCCTTTGTTGAAACACACTATTGTAAGTCACTTTGGATAAAAGCGTCTGCTGAATGACTGTAATGTAATGTAATGTAATGTAATGTAATGTTAAGTTAGGGTCAGGCATCTTAGGGCATCGAAGGTTGTCAACGTAAAGGGATGAAACCCCGGTTCCTGGCCATCACCCTTTCTTGCAACGTTTTGTGGTTAATTTCGGATGAAGCTAGTTGAGGAGAAGAACTAACTAACTAACTAACTAACTAACTAACGAGCACAACTCACACATTATAAATGTCACCAGATGTCACTATACCTCCAGTTAGCCACATGCTAACGGTACTGTGGCAGACGATGAACAGTGAGGACGAATGTCGGTGGGGGGGGGGGGGGGGGGGTGTTCAGCAGCTGTGTGATGAAGGTCATCAGCTCAGCCAGAGAGGATTAGCGCAACATGCTGGTTGGTACAGCATGACTCATCACCACCTCCAGGGGGCGCTGTGTTGCTCTTTGGCTTAAAGTGGAACGTCACACACACAAACTCACTGCAATTTTTCTAATGTAAGAGAGGATTCTTTGATATCATGGTATTTATTGCAACTTCTAAATCAGTTTCACCGGCAAAAATAGGACCGGTTAGAGAAGTTGAACCGTTTCCATTCTAACGAAATTCAGAGAAATGCCGTCAATGGTTCCATTTTTCCACGGAAACAGAGACGACGTCGCGCCCCGTGGATGAGGCAGTACTCTCTTGTATTGGAAAATAGCTGTCTTTACTGGCACAACAACACCAGTCAAAATATAATATAATCAAACTATTGACTATATACAATTGTATATAAACTATTAAACTGATGTGACCACTGCCAATAGTGTGGTGGAGTCTTATTCTTATATTCTTATATATATAAGAGGATTGTTTGGTATTATTACACAGCTTAGAGATACGGACGCCCCGAGAAATGTACCACAAGATCAACACACACACACACACACAATGTAGATTAGCTACAACACATGACGCATGGGACACCAACGTGACCAAATCACGGGACACTGAATAGCTGCTCCATAGACAATGTACAACTATATGTACATGATATATTTACCATGCACTTTACTGCAACATTTGCACTCTGGTTGGATGCCAAATTATTTTCGCTGTACTGTGCTTGTGCTGTGCAATGACAATACATTTGAATCTAATCTAATCTAATCTAATGAAGGTAGATTTAAACAGGTTGTTAAAAGGCAGTGCTTGTGTGTGTGTGTGTGTGTGCGTTTGTGTCTACACATGTCTCAAGTTTGTCTATGTTTGTCTCAGTTCATTATACAAGAGAGGTGTTAATCAGTGGAACTGAAGATGCCAATGCTAAACGTTTTTTCGACACCCACCGATCCTGTGAGCCGACCTGCATATACTGTTGCAGTAATCATCCCAAACACTTAAGACAAACGCTCACGTTAAACCCTCAAACGCTGAAAGATTTCCATTCAGCCAAATGACGCCAGGTCTCTCTGGCGGTGATGACTCTGGTGATGGCACTGTTGGGGGGGTTAAAAGCCTACCGCGGGCGCCCGGTCACATGACTAGGCTAATGCCGTTGGCTTAGAACGCAATGATGTAACAGGATGGTCATCCACCTCTTAAATGATCAGTCAACTGCCACCGGCAGAGGAAGGCCGCTACCTCAGTGGTACGGGGAAAGGTACAACGTTCCTAGTTATTCAGCTGTTTAACACAAAGGGTTGATGTGCTCATGTTTAAATGATTCATTAACGCCAATTACAAGACAATGCTAGACAAGAAATAAAATAGTGATAGTAGTAGACATACAGGTAAATTTTATGTAAGACATACTTTTTTGAGACCCTGATTTTTAAAGTGAGAGTTTGTTGACGATATGTGCGCAAATGTGTATGACAAAGAGCAAAATGTGTCTTATGTATGTTGGAACAAGGTGGAGGTCCGTATGAGAACAGCACTAGGGGGTAGGAATTGGGAAAATTAGTTTTGTGGTCAAATGTGTGAAATGTTGACGAAAAGCCCTCACAATGCTGGAATTAAAGCGCTTAAGCTTGATTAGCGGTCAAGATGAGCCCACTGGCTCCTCATGTCGCTCTTATGTTGCTGAAAAACACCTTTAACTGTTGTTTTTCAAACAGAATAGTTTGTTACGAGAACAGAAAACTATTTCGGGGAAAAAACACCAGCTAGCTCTTAAGAACACGAGTACCATTCAGTACCAAAAAGACATTGTCAGCAAACACGGCAGACCTTAAAATAAAGTTTAACTCTTTCCTCCCGAGTCAGCTAGGTTAGACTATCTTTTCACAACAAAAGGCAGTTCAAATATAATCAGAATCTGAATTAGGAGTTACCTATGCCCTCCTCTTGTTAATCTTTCCTTGCCTTTCTCAAATCGTTTTTTTTGGAAGGTGCGACACAAATAAAGTGTATTATTATTTAGTTCCAGTTCTGTAAAAAAAAACACTACCATAACCAGGTTTGCGAACTGAGTTGACCTGACACTATTAGCTGGTACATAGCGGGGAAATGAAACGTGACCTGCAGTCAGGGCTTGAACCTCCCTTCCAGGGCCTGTCTATATATGTCCCCCAGCTCAGTCTGATCAACACACACCTTCACAATAAACCTCAAACACATTCTGGACAATTACTGAGCTCCACACACACACTCACACTACATTTAGGATCCCAACGATACCCAAACGTTCGGGTAGAGGACTTCTAACCTACTGCAGTACTATCCTCTAGCTGTGTGTGTGTGTGTGTGTGTGTGTGTGTGTGTGTGTGTGTGTGTGTGTGTGTGTGTCAAGTCAGGTTTATTGTCATTTCACAGTTTACACAAGTATAAGCAATGAGTGAAAATCTTATGTGCAATACCCGACGACAGACAGCAGTTATAAAAAACAGAAGTACAAAGTACAAAACTGTATAAGTTAAATATATAAAAACTGTCTGTCTGCGTGCGTGCGTGAGTGTGTGAGTGTGTGAGTGTGCGTGTTATAAAACCAGAGAAGCCAGCTAAAAAAACATTTACCTAAAAGTGGTGGCTTCAGGGTGCATACGGTATATATAGACATTCTCAATACGTCAGTCAATGGGCAAATGTACATTTAGCGCAAGCTGTTATCCAAAAGCGACTTACAAGTGAGGCGGAGGACAATCAAAGCGTAAAAATACGGGGCATGCCTTAAACAATGTGTTGGTAATAAAAGAGAGAACTGCCTCTGTGGGCCCAGCCAGGCTGGCCGTCCACCGAGAGCCTGTAACTCCTCACCTAATCCCAGCAGATCCAGATCTAAACAGATTAGCCAGGCCGGGGGGGGGGGGCTCCACTATAACCGGGGAGGGAGAGAGAGAGAGAGAGAGAGAGAGAGAGAGAGTGGTCCACTCACAAGTCCTCTTGAGGCATGGCACTCAGTAGGAATCAATAGCTGGCTTGTCCCAGCCTCCTCAGACAGAAGAACTTCACTGGCCACTGGCCACCTTGTTTCAGCAAAAACGGAAAAGGACTTTCAGACCGATGCAAGTGTGTCCATCTGCAAGTCTGATGGATGGGACTTTTTTTTTTAAATTTATACCTGCATTATTCGCTTACTTTTTACAGATTTGTATTATTATTATTAACCACATGTTTCATTTTAAATGTTTATTTATACCTTCTGCTACCTGCACTTTTACATCCAACTGCGTGTGGTCACGCCACGTGGCGAAACAGAGAGTATAGTAACATATTCATACATAAAGGAACCCTAAGGGTACTCCTGATTCAAATCTCAATACCAGTGTACCTCGCTACGGCTGACAGACGGAAACACAGGCCCTGCAGGCCAGGATGCTGCAACCTGAACACTCTCCTCCTGTCCCGTCTTGCATGTCTGCAGGCGCGGCTGCAGAGTGCACCAAGTGCCTACACGATAACACACACTCTCTCTCTCTCTCTCTCTCTCTCTCTCTCTCTCTCTCTCTCTCTCTCTCTCTCTCTCTCTCTCTCTCTCTCTCTCTCTCTCTTTCTTAATGGGTTCCCATAATTGAATCAGAGCTGCTTCGCACTGAAATCGCTCTCAAGCCACACCAGTGGGGCGTTAGCCGGGCACTAGCGGGCTAATAGGGCGACGGTACAGTAGAGACGTTAAGATCGTCGTGTCTCTCTGGTCTCGATTGCTGCGGTCTAGTCTTTTGTTCACCGGTCGGGTCGATGGACAACAACAGCAGCAAAGGCAAAAGCAGACCGAGATCCAGTGTTCTTATTCATGCCATTGGGTGGATGCTTTTAAGTCCAAAGTGTCTTAAAATGGCCGTGAGTGTGCAGTTTATTTTATATAGTATTTGTATGGTATTGTCTTGGAGATTCATACTGTGGGAGGGAATGTGGGCAGTAAGCGTTCCCTTGTACTCGTTGCAAATGGCCAATAAATATATTGTATCTTGTATCTCGTATCTTGTATCCAGCGGGAAATGATCAGAATAGATGACCAAGTCACACTTACGTCTCGGACAGGTACAATACACCAAGAACAGAGGGATGGAACAGGGCCTTGGTTTGATTTCCCCACGACAGATCAAGTGAAGGGGCGTTACCATATCTTGTGAACCATTAAAGAGTGTTACCATGAATAAATAAACGTACGCAAACCATGAGTTACGGTCCCGGTGGGAATCGAACCACCCAACCCGGGTGTTAGTGTTAATGCCTGGCACCACCAGTTGAGTGACACAGGGAGAGGAGGGGAGGAAGGGGGTACGTACTCAAACTGCCAAGCTTAAGAGTTCCCCTTGGAGCCACATCTTATCTCCAACCAACGGTTGTAACGGCGTGTATTCCCGAATATCTGAGACGGGCGTGATGGTGATGTACCCGGGGGTTTCTGAATCTCCTCCTCTGCATCAGTTCTTCTTCTTCTTCTTCTTCTTCTTCTTCTTCTTTTCTTCTTCTTCTTCTCTCATATTGTACCCGTGAATTAAAGAGCAATGGGGGGGGAATCCACTACCACAACCGTAAGCTACAATTGTACACAATACACAGAATCGCATCACGCAAGTGACACGTGAAACGGCTATTTGTTTTTCCCGATAATGTCAACGTGTCGACATTTTGAGAATCAACACTATTAAGGTAATCCTAATCTAGACTTCGGAAAAACCCACCATTGAACAAACAGTTCACCGGTTTAACGGTTGTGTTTTCTGTGGTTTGAAACCCCCACAACAAGAGGCCGGTAACCGGTCAACTGTGCTGTCATCTGTCATCTGTCATCTGTCTCTCTCTCTCTCTCTCTCTCTCTCTCTCTCTCTCTCTCTCTCTCTCTCTCTCTCTCTCTCTCTCTCTCTCTCTCTCTCTCTCTCTCTCTCTCTCTCTCTCTCTCTCTCTCTCTCTCTCTCTCTCTCTCTCTCTCTCTCTCTCTCTCTCTCTCTCCACACACACACAGGAACATTCTAGAGTCAGCGGAGAGGAACAGCGGCGAGGACCAAGGCCGTGTCAATAGGGAGTGATGTATTGACTTTGAGAGGAATCCGCAGGTCAGACCAGCTAGCTAACGGCACCAACAGGAAGCCATGGGCCACCTGCCAGGAGTCTGCTATTAAGAGTTCCAAACAACCTTCACCTCAGACACATATCTGCCGCGCTGTTCCCCCCCCACCCGTCCGCTACATCCAAGATGGACGCCGCAGAGCGCCACTGCTCTTTATGTGTCTGGCTTTGATGATGATGATTTGAATGATGTGGAAATTAAGTGTGTTGTTCAGCCAACCTGCTTTCTAAACTTTAAAAATACATTTCCACAATATATATATATATATATATATATACGGTATATACAATGACTCCACTGAGTGGTGTAATACTATTATAATAGTATATTATAATAGTAGTACAGTACTATATAGAATAATACTATAATCATAAAACACAACATGGATGCTTATGGCTGGTTGTTGTTTTCTACCGTGTAGAGCAAATTCTTTTTTTCACAGACTCTGAACTTCAAATCCCCATAAAAAATAACCCCCCACATACCTCAGTTCATAGGCAACGACCCAAAATCATAACAGTTGTATAATAATAATAATAATAATAATTTTAAAAGTAAAAAATACACACAGAGATTCACGTACGTACATCTGTGTCTCTAAGGAAAAAGCAAAGCAGGTGCATCTAAAACGAAAAATCTGAATATATTTGAATGTGTGTGTGAGTGTGAGGGGAGAGCACAGTCCGGTCCATTGCATGGGTTCCGGTGTCCGGTATGATCCCGTCAGAACTATTTGGAGGTCGAGGAGGGGGGGTGAGGGGAGGGGGGTGAAGGGGGTGAGGGGAGGGGGGTGAAGGGGGGTGAAGGGGGTGAGGGGAGGGGGGTGAAGGGGGTGAGGGGAGGGGGGTGAAGGGGGTGAGGGGGGGTGAGGGTCGCCTCTCTAGCCGTCCCGAAACCAGAGCAAAGATTGTGTTCCACGACCCGCTATGTTTAGTCTGCAGCGGACAACCAAGGCTCCTGCTGGAATATCATCTCCATACAAGGACAGAGGAGATCCCCCCCCCCCTCCCCCCATAGTGTCCAGATCATAGATTTCACATAAATACATAAACGTATGATTAATGTTTGTGTGGTCGGGCTCTGAGAGAACGAATACATGTATGTGTAATACTTATTCTGTGGTTCTGCTCAAACATCTATTTTGCATGAAGTATGGCGCCCTGGTAGGTACCCTGAGATAATAATGTACGTGTTGTGTAGATGGGGCGACAGGATAGCTCGGTCTGTTGGGACTTGGCTTGGGAACCGGAAGGTCAACAGTTCAAGTCCCCGAAACACCTGGGCACTGGCCGAGGTGCCCCCTTGAGCAAGGCACCCAGACCCCTACACACTGCTCCCGGGCAGCTGTATATACAAATAGCTGCCCCACTGCTCCTAATACTAGGATGGGTTAAAATGTAGAGAAACTAGTTTCACCATGTACGTATGTGACCAATAAAGAGGATTCAATCCTCCAGATTTGGATTGTTATGCATATCACACTTAATAGATCATCATCATGTCATCTCTCTCTTCTACACTGTATTCAGTTTTTGTATTTTTCCTTTTGTCACACAAAGCGTTTCTATCCGATAGAAACGTTTGGTGAAGCTTCAGAAAAAGCACTCCAATCACGATATACTGTATGTAGTGTTTAGGATTTAAAATGGGGGAACATTTGATGCGATGACATGTGAATTTAGACGAGTGCCACACAAAGTGCCACCAGACATACTGTTTCAAACCTTCTGACCGCGTCCAATGTGTGCGTACAACACATTACAACTCTGAGGACCAGTAAGTGGTGGTGGTGGTGGTGGTGGTGGTGATGGTGGTGGTGGTGGTGGTGATGGTGGTGGTGGTGGTGGTGGTGGTGGTGGTGGTGGTGGTGGAGGTGGAGGTGGTGGGGGTGGTGGTGGGGGTGGGGGGTGGGGGTGGTGGTGGTGGTGGTGACTGGGTCCTGCAGCACTGCGGCTGATTTACATTCAATTCACTCTCATCAATAATGAAGCACTTTAGAAAATTACAGACGTACTCCTTTGTGTGTGTGTGTGTGTGTGTGTTCCTGGTGGAGGTGACAGGGAAAGGACCGGCACCAGACCAGCTCCACCTCCACCGCCATGGGCCACCAACACCATATCATGAGAAGAGCCAGGAAGCTGTGGGTGTATTACCATGTATTATAGCAGGACCGCTGGTCCGTGTCAGGGACTAGCGGGCGGAGACCAGCTGGCTTTGAGAGAGAGAAGCCCAGAACGACGTCAATAAGAGCCTCCGCTGTCTGGAGTGTAATGAGGCAAACCAGCAGCGAGCAAGCAAGCACTGCTGTAGACATGAACTAATCCTCCAGGACTGCTTAAGCCCGGAGAATATGAAGAGAGAGAGAGAGAGAGAGAGAGAGAGAGAGAGAGAGAGAGAGAGAGAGAGAGAGAGAGAGAGAGAGAGAGAGAGAGAGAGAGAGAGAGAGAGAGAGAGAGAGAGAGAGAGAGAGAGAGAGAGAGAGAGAGAGAGAGAGAGAGAGAGAGAGAGAGAGCGAGAGAGCTAGGGCTGTTAAACAAAGCAAAGAGTACAGATACAAGAGTACAATGTGACAATATGAGAAATATGGACTCACGTGAGAGATAGCGATGTTGTTAAAATATTAACACATTAGTTGTTATGAACAAACCACCATAGATGAGGGCTTCCGGCTCAACAGGGTGGGCTCCATAACAAAACAATACTATTCCAGCAGACGATTTAGGTTTGATTAAAAAAAATATATATATATTTCAACCCATGTTCAAATCGGCCCTGCTATGGTCACTGTCCTGTCCATAAAGGCCTTAAAACCACATCAAATACATAGAACTACAGACAATCTAACTGCATGTGCTATTTATAGCACATGCTTTGCTGTAAAACCTTTGACTTTTAAATACAGCTGAGGCGTTTGACATCACACATCACATTTTAGTTTTTATACATATATAATGCTTCTTTGTTCCAACCCGCAATCCCATGAGATTCCTCCCACTGTAACTGCCATACAATGTGTGTATGGGTTGTACACAAACCCAGTGCAGGAAATGACATCCTACTCATGTCATGCAATATTGACGGACAAACTAATGCATACCGACTAGTTAGCTCTCGTCTGATCCACTGTGGCCTTAATCTCTTCAACATTAAAAAAAAAACAACAACAAGGCAATGTTGTTACGATTCGTGCCGTCCTATATATCCCGCCCACCCATCCCTTCCGTCCAATAGGAGCCGCAGCTTCCTCTGATCATCACTTCCGACTGCATTCCTATTGGGGAGACTTCCAACTGTGACATTCCTCGAGTGAAATGTGGTCATGGGCCAAACTACTGTAGGCCTACTGTAGTTCTTTCCTTTATAGCTAGGGTGAAGATCAAGAAATGAAGTGTGAAGGTATGAATGTAATCATGTAATGCCATGAATTATAATGAGCAACCTGAAATGATGTAATAATATACATTTATTAAATGTAGCTAAGTGATGTCGTGTTCATGTGAAAAGAAAAAAAAGGAGTTTGTCATCTACACATATACACATCTACACAAAATGCAACGCAATGTTGTAAAAGCCAGACAGGGAAATTTACCTGGAAAGGCGTGTGGGTTGGACGACCCGTTCTTGAGGCACTTGGAACACAGGATATGCACGGAGTAGTGGAGGCCCGGCCACTCCTGGAGCAGGACGTTCAGCTCCTCCACCAGGGGGGTCACCGCCTGCCACGCCGTCCAGATATTTGGCAGTGAGGCGTGGCTCGCGATGGACAGCGTCTCCGGCTGCCGCCTGCTCCGGGAGGCCCTGTAGCTGATCTCCACGGGCACCTTTCCGCGGTACGCGAAGATCTCGTTCCGGCCGTCCGACCGCTGCACCACGTGTCCGTTGATCTGCACGCTGAACCGCGCAAACAACCCCGGCGGGAAGATGAACGGGAAGCTGTACTCGATGCGCAGCTGCTCCACGGCAAACTGCTGACTGGGCTCCTCGCGCCGCCCGCTCATCGTCCAGGGCTCGGCGCGGGGCTCCTCGACGCTGACGTAGCTGGGGAACTTGTACCACGCCGTGGCCCCGTTCAGGGGCTTGCCGCGGGGCTTGTTGCTGCAGTAGCACACGCCCATCTTCTCCAGCAGCTCCATGATCAGGTGCAGGTCCTGCTGCGTCTGGATGAGTGGCCGCAGCAGCAGACGGATGACGTTGGAGGGCAGCAGGCCGTGCTGGAGAAAGCCCTCCAGGTGGTGCTGCAGGTGGGTCACCTTCAGCCTCTCGCCCTTCTCCCCTTCCATGACGAGGCTCACCCGGCCCTTGTCCCCCCGCTCGCCCTCTGACAGCAGTCGGTCCAGCAGCGTGGACTTGTCCCGCTGGAAGAAGACGTTGAGGATGGCGATGAAACGGGGCAGGTTGTGGAACACGTACTCCTTCAGTATCAGGCTGTCCTCGAAGTAGAGCAGCTTGCCGCTCTCATGCAGGTAGGATAGCGCGCTCTGCAGCCGGTCCTCCGTCAGCCCCGCCTGAAGCCCCAGGCGGGCCGAGTCCCACCAGGACAGCCAGAGGTCGGTGGGCTTAAAGTGCAATTCCTCCAGCATCTGCCAGGACATGGGGAGCACACGGTGGAGGTTGGGGAAGATCTCCCGGTGCTCCGCCACGGACATCAGCTTCTCCCGGAGCCTCTGGACGTTCCTCTGGGTCTCCGTGCAGCTGACGCACAGCACCGGCGACAGGATCTGTAGCCGGTGGTTGAGCATGTACTGCAGCTGCGTCTTCTTCCGCCGGAGGCTCCGGTCGGAGACCCCGTAGAAGAGGACGTGGGGGCTGCAGGAGCGGAGGTGGTAGCCCTGCTCCAGCGCCTGGTCCACCTGCTGCGCCAGGCTCCTCAGGCAGTGGACGTCCGCCCTCTCCTGCACGGAGATCTGCCGGTGGATGTCCAGGCTCTTCTCCTCCACCTCCGCCTCCCCGCACAGGTCGGCGTGGGTGCCCACCAGACACACCACAGCGTGGGGCACTTTGGCAGTGAGCAGGCGGAGGTAATACCCCACGTGCGCATGGAAACCCCTGGGCGAATACGTTTTGAGGTTCACGACGAGAAGGTACAGCGCACCGGGCGACAGGAAAAAGGGCGTGATGAGGTTGTAGTTTTGTTTCCCTGACAAATTGTACACCAAGAACGTCAGACTGCGCGCGGCGTCCGCCACCCAGTTGGTCACTTCGATCCCCTTCTTCCCCGGTGAACCCTCAGAGTCCCACTGTTGGCTCACTACGCTACGCCTGAGGAGCGTTTTACCGCTGTTTGTCCTGCCCATCAACACTAGCTTCAGCCTGGGCTTGACTGCCAGCTGGGAGTGGGCGAGTTCCTTCTGGTAGGCCGCGATGTAGGGGATCCCCTTCATGCAGACCTCGTAGGGCGGCTGGATGAGCGGGTTGTCCTTCACCTTCCAGATGTTGACCTTGGAGAGCTTTCCGAAGTCATCCGGCAGTATGGCTATTTGGTTACCCTGTAACACCAGCTCCTCCAGCTTCTCCAGATCCACGATAGAATCCGGCAGGTACGTGATGTTGTTGTTATCCAACCAGAGGTTCGCCAGCTTTAAAAGTCCCCCGATCTCCTCTGGGACCGACGTGAGTTTGTTTCTGCTCAGGTACAGCTCCTCTAATCCTGTGATGTTTAAAATAACGTTGGGGAAGATCTCAAAGTCGTTTGAGGATATATTCAGCATCTTTAGCCTCTGGAGGTTACCGAAAGAGGCAGGCAGTGCAGTGAGGTTGTTACTGTCCAGCATGAGGCTCTCAAGATTGTGCAGCTGACAGAATGTGTCAGGTAACCTGGTAATGTGAAGACTACTGAGCCAAAATATTTTAATACACTTTTGCAGCTTTGTGATGTCTCCTGGCAGTGTCTCAAACATGTTCCCAGAGCAGTCGAGTTCCTCCAGGTCCCGCAGGGCAAGGATCTCCGAGGGGAACTGGTTTAGCTTGTTGTGATCAGCATCCAGCGTTTGTAGTTTGTTGAGTTGCGAAAACGACACGGGCACGTCTCGTATGTCATTAAAACTGACGTCGAGCTCCTCTAACGCATGAAGTGCTCCGATTTGCGACGGCAAGCACTGCATCTTGTTGTGGCTAATGCATAGCTTTTGTAACCGTTTCAACTGGCCTACGTCCTCGGACATGCTCCGCAACCAGTTGTGACTCATGTCGAGCTCTACGAGCTGCCCGAGCTCAAAGACGACCGACGGGACCGATGTAAACTTGTTTCTGCGGAGGACAAGGATGCGCAGGTTGTTAAGGGTGGAGCCCAAACCATCCGGCAACTCTTGCAGAGCGTTGTTGCCCAGATTCAGCACCTCAATCTCCCCTATATCGTCGGGCAGTATAATCTTTTGGTTGTCCGTGGAGCAGAGGGTGAGTTGGCGCAGGTTGCTCCGCAGCTTCCGCGAACGGAGAGCCGCATCCCTCCACAACCTGGCCGTTTTCAGATTGTTCTCCTCCTTGTCCTCCATGGTGTAAGCTCAGCCCTACCCCTCCTCCGTGTTTTTCATTGGGAGTTGTCATAGATTGCATTGCGTGGGGAGCATCTGGGAACAGCGCGCAACGACAACAACACCACAGCCGTACTAAAGTCCTTACGACTCCACAGTGAGGGGGGAACGTGTTGTTGCGAGCCACACGAAAATCACGCTTTTCAACCGTAACCAGACGACTGGATCTGGCCGCGGGTGCTCTCCACTCATCCTTCTCCCCTGCGCCACACACACACACACACCGTCCACACACACGCACACACACCGTCCACACACGTCCACACACTCACACACTATACACACATCCCGTCCACACACACACACACACACACACACACACACACACACACACACACACACACACACACACACACACACACACACACACACACACACACACACACACCCCGTCCACACACACACACGCTGCACAATAAAAGAAACCTGCCGCTATCGTAAATCCAATAGGAATCCCGAATAACTCCTCCCGTGGCGCCGATCGGGCATTCTCGCTTCAACGACAACACATCGCCCTGAGGTGGTGAAAATCAAATGACATGTGACTTTGTTCCGAATCACGCCGCTTTAGCTTCCGTGGCTACACCCGCAATGCTGCTCCCTCTGGTCGGCCAGTGGCTGGTGAGTGGCTCCTCTCCTCCCGCTGCTCCTGCTTGGAGGGAGACGCTGTCTGTCGACCACTGCGTCACGCTTTGAATCCACCTTCCTTCCTGGTGTGTGTGTGTGTGTGTGTGTGTGTGTGTGTGTGTGTGTGTGGTGTGTGTGTGTGTGTGTGTGTGTGTGTGTGTGTGTGTGTGTGTGTGTGTGTAAAAAAAAAAAAGGAAAAAGGTAAGTGATTGTGATCCACTGTTTAATTAGTTTGTATTCAGTTCGCGTCGTAGTAGCTTTTAGTTCTTCTAAAACAAAAAGCATTTATATGTTATTTAATGCCAACACAAACGGACAACTATAATGGCCATGCAATATCCTTTATAACGTTTATCGTTTAAAGAGGATAATAATACATAACAACAATGGTATTATGTTATTATATTACACTATACGTGTAATTGTAAAATAAAACGCCAAGACAAAAGAACAATGGCAGTCCACTACACGTAATAGTGTTTCATTTAAATTGAATTTGCACGCAATACTGAAAATGCTTCTATTTAAATCAGTACTCTCTCGCCACCTAGCGGACAACTACCGAGACAGACGGCGTGATGAGCCACAGCCTCCGCTATGAGTCATTTATAAGATACGGTTATTTCTCAACATTAGGTGAATCACTACTGTGAGGCAAAAGTTTGATCTCAGATCAAACCCATTTTTTTATGTTAAAAATCAAAGTGGAATGTATTTATATATGCCTAGTTTGGCCCTGTCAGTCAAAATGATCAACATACAGCAAATAAATGCAATATAAAAGCAAACTGTAATCTAATGAAACCTAATTGCCACAGTAGCAGAAACATCTAGTAGTAGGTTAAACGAGGACATTATTATTTCTTTCACAGATTTTTCTTTATAATATTTTCCTTTCAGAGGTTTCGACCTATTCTCTGCTGAGAGAGACTATCACAGACAAGAAAAGGAATCTTCGAATAAATGGATTAACGTGACATTTGGATGTTATTTATACAAATGGTGACAATATGCCTGGGCTTATTATAAACGATAATACTGGACTAATAATCAATAATCAGTTGTAGGCTTGTTTTGAAAAAATGTAATCATGCCATTGTTAAAATCCCTCAAAACATGTCTGTATGTTGTAATGTGGTAACTTCAGACAGATCATAAAACGCCTTCTCTGGATCAGATGTGGATCTGGATCGGATGTGTGACTATGAACATGATGTCCTTATCACTGACATCAGAGATTGCGCCACACATAAATTCCCACTCAGGGATGGAGCGAATCTGTGGACAGGAGGTGAAAGGGTCACCTCTGAGAACCTGTTCACGCCCACACTCACATCCAATGGTGGGTTCTCACAGACAGACACAGATACTCTCTCACACACACACACACACACACACAGACAGACAGACAGACAGGCAGGCAGGTGTCGGGGAGTGAGGTTTTACTCACCGCACAGCGCTACCTTACACTGACTTCATCTTCATCATCTTCAAAGATGTCCCTGTCAGTCATGGATGAAAAGCGTCTAATGCTAAATAGTAGTTAGTTTCCTTGACCTTTTGGGGTCGGGCACGAGGACATCTCACCTCACCTGAAATAGATTAGATTAGATTCAAATGTATTGTAATTGCAGAGTACAGTACAGTAAAGCTAACACAAATGTGGCATCTAACCAGAGTGCAAATGTTACAGTAAAGTACATGGTAATATATAATGTACAGTGGTTAAATAAGATGTAAAAACAAGTCTACAAGGTATAAAAAAACAGTTAAAATAAAATAACGTATAGAGTAAAGTATGAGATGAATGTGGGCACATGAAGTCCTCGGGTGATCACCAACTCTGGGCAAAAAAAACAAAACAAGCCAGGGTTGACCCAATGCCAAGCATCTGGAATGTGCCAGTGCCACGAAAAGAGCAGAGTGTGATGTGCCTGGCATGCACAGGCTGTTCTCTCTCAGTCCTGCAGCCCTGACCCCATCCAGGACAACCCCCCCCCACTCCACCCCCACCCCCATTGATAACAGGTTTGGGGTTATAGTATTCCTTGAGTCCTGCTGTACACTGTTATTGAAAAATAATGATACTTTACTTTTTTTATACAACTGTTCTGCTGTCAATAGTCAAATAGTATTTTTTTTATATTGCTACGTATTTATTCTATGTTGTACCTACTTAGGTCACCTTGAGAAATAAGCAGAAAATAATGACATAATAATATTACATGAAGTGTGGTGACGAGTGTAGTCCCATGCTCGTGTGGTTGGGATGAAAGTGCCCTGCAAATGGCATATTGTGTGTGGAGCTGATTATTTATATTATTATTATTAATAAATGTCGTTACTGTCATTAAGCCAAGTGCTCTGCTCTATGTGTTCACAGTTGTGCTTGATGTTTCTATGTTTACCTCCGTCATCAAAATGGAATGGAGGTTATGCTGTCCTCCATCTGTCTGTCTGTCTGTCTGTTTGTTTGTTAGCAAAGACTAAAAAAGTCTTCTGCACGGAATTGGACAAAAACATGGTAGTTAGATTACTTATGGGCCAAAAATGATAAGCCGGTTTTGCCGCAGATCCTGATTCAAATCCGGATCCAGGAGACTTGTCGGTGTGGTGGAGGTATATGCGCATTACTGATTGCCCTCCAGTTTTTATATATTACATTTCATTACATATTTATACATTTCACACACATCTCCCAAGGAGACAGCACCTAAGCATTGTACTGCAGTGCCTGGCATACATGTATGATTGTGTAAGTGAAGAAATAACCCTGACCTTTGACACTTAGGACACAACAATGAACGCCTAGTAGCACCCAAGCAAAACGATGGGAGAAATATCTATATATTTAGTAACCCTGATATCCTAAATCCATTTAAAAAAAAACATCTCCAAAACTATTGTCTGTACATAACTACCGCATATTTGAATTAGGTTCCAATACTATTCATAGGACTACACATTGAGACGAAGGAATGACTGAAAAAATGAAGTATAATATCGAAAGGGTTTTAATAGCAAATAACTACAAAATGTACTTCTGGAAAAAAAAGGCTCAGTCATTATATTTATTTGACTTAAAGTGAGAAATATACGAGCTATTATCGCTGTTGAAACACCACATTCCTGCATTTAAAGTGAGGGTCTTTGAGCTGTCTTTGTTTGTAGCCTAGCGGTAGCAGCATGCCGTGCTAGTGGGCGTGTCCCAAGTTCCCCTTTTCACCGGTTGCTGTGGCAACATTTCACTGCAGCTGATGTTATTAAACGTGCCGGCTCAGCAGTCTTCATTACATACACAGGGTCCATCAACCAGAGCTTCATAATATCTATTTATTTAACAGGGACAGTGGTCACGTAAGTGGTGTCTGCTAAAGGACTGTAATGTTATGTCATGGACTGTCCCAAGAGTTAACTAGATAGCTAGCTAAATACTATCAGGGTAACATATCCTTAAGAATTGGGCCTTTTGTGAGGAAAGCACCACTAAATAAGATTCAATCTTGTGGTAGATAGATTTTATGAGTCTTGATTACAAACGGGAGTTCGGGGAGTTTAGAACAACAGACAAGAGACTCTTCATCCCTGCCGATCTAAAAATAGAACACAAATAGACCCATGCCTATCTGGCAGGTGTGGCCAGGCCATCACCGGTGAGCGACCCTGTGGTTGTTGTTCCCAATTGAAGTAAGCTGGACACTTCCATGGCCCAGCATGCTGTCCACATATAAGGGTCTTCTTCCCAAAGGCCTCTCTCTTTCTCTAGTCACTGCTTGCAGCCGGCGAGATCCACAAACTACTAGGGGGAGATATGAGTCACTTTGGTCCCTACGATGCTTGCTCTTTTCTCGTCTTAATGACCTGCGTGGTGTCTGGTTCCACTCTTAGCACACCGCTTGGCATCTTTGTGACGGTCTCTGACACTATGGCCATCACGGTGGTGGTGATACAGGCGATGTTCCACCAGGTACACCCTTTCCCCCAAGTTGAATTTGGAGCGACACAAGGTTAAAGTATACTGGAGCCTTCTAAACTTTTCACACCGATTTAAAGGCTTTCTGAGTCACCCATTTCTAACTCTGATGATCATTGAACAGGTATTTGGTGGCCAACACCCCACTGCCCAAACACAGAAGTGCCAATGTTTAAATGTGGCACAACACTTTGCAGCAACAGACATCATAGGTATTGTAAGCATTATGAAATATATTTCCCCACACATGAGCTATGACACAATTAAAATCTCGCCAAATCAAACACTGCAGCGCAGGCCTATGAGTTTTGAATCAAATACATTGCCCATACATACACACATTATATATATATATATCTTTATTATTGCATAAATATATAAAAAGCCGTAAAAGCAGTTTCAATGGATAGTACAACAATTATGACATTAAAAAAATATATAGAAAATTTGAACTTAGCAGCGTTTGTTTAAGCCTCATGGAGGAATCTATTTATTTCATTACTCTTCTATTCATTTCACAGGACAGTGTGCATAATACATACGTCGCACCAGAGATAAGTCTACAAGCAAATGTCAATCTGCAGTCCCTCGGCGGTTCTAACCTAAAAACAGTTCATTAAAAGTGTGTGTGTGTGTGTGTGTGTGTGTGTGTGTGTGTCACTTAACATTAAAACTTAATTTCTTTTTAAACATTTACACACTCAGTAGTAGGGAGCAATGTTCTGGTACATCCCGTAGCTGGGCCAATCGGGCAAGAGGCCGTGGGAACAGGTGGGGCTCCCGTAACGGTCAAAGTGGATGCCCAGGACGGAGAGGCGTGACCGCCCCTGGCAGGGCTCCCTCCGGGACGACCACACCACCCTGTAGTTCTTCCCCTGGTTGCTGTCCCAGTGCACGCCACCGAGGGCCCGGTAGCAGACGGCGAACTCCGCGTGCTCGTCCGGCCCCAGCTGGTCGGGCAGCCGCGCCTCGAACGAGAACGTGTCGTGTGCCGTGTCGGGGTACGTGCTCTGGACGTAGGCGCACTCCACGTTCCGGAGGCTCTTCCAGGTGTCAAAGGTCATGCGCACGCTCACCGACTTCTCAAACGACAGGTTCTTCACGCGCACCGTGCCGGCCAGCGTCCTCTCCCGGAGCATGCAGTGCTCCAGGCCCACGTGGCAGCGCTCCAGCTGCTGTCGGAACTGCAGGTAGTCGGCGGAGGGTTGGGTGAAGTCCAACACCAGCTTGTCTTCGTCCACCTGGGCGTGTGCCTGGGCCGAGCGGGTGAGCGCTCGAACGCTGAGCGGGATCTCAATGGGGTCTTTGCTCTCAGAGAAAGTCTTCACCCGGGTCAGCGATAGACCTTTGTGGTCCGCAAAAGACACCCTCTTCTTGGCCTTCTTGTTGTTCTTGTCGTTTTTGTGCAGGACATCGTTGTTGGCGTCTATATGATCGAACCCTTTTAAAGGGGCAAAAGGAAAGGCGTGACTTATGCAGGGCTTGGGGGTCTTCCTGTAACCGGTTTCCTCGTTGGACAGGTAGAGCGGGAGGACCAGGTCGATCGGCATTTTGGCTTTAACAGGGAAGCTGAGTGCACTAACATGCACATGAAGTCCTCGGGTGACCACCAACTCTGGGCAAAAAAAACAAAAACAAGCCAGGGTTGACCCAATGCCAAACATCTGGAACTTGCCAGTGCAACGAAAAGAGCAGAGTGTGATGTGCCTGGCATGCACAGGCTGTTCTCTCTCAGTCTGACCCCATACAGGACAACCCCCCCCCCACCACCCCCACCCCCATTGATAACAGGTTTGGGGTTATTGGAGTCCTTGAGTCCTGCTGTACACTGTGTATTGAAAAATAATGATACTTAACTTTTTTTATACAACTGTTCTGCTGTCAATAGTCAAATAGTATTTTTTTTTTTATATTGCTACTTATTTATTCTATGTTGTACCTACTTAGGTCACCTTGAGAAATAAGCAGAAAATAATGACATAATAATATTACATGAAGTGTGGTGACGAGTGTAGTCCCATGCTCGTGTGGTTGGGATGAAAGTGCCCTGCAAATGGCATATTGTGTGTGGAGCTGATTATTTATATTATTATTATTATTATTATTATTATTATTATTATTATTATTAATAATAAATGTCGTTACTGTCATTAAGCCAAGAGCTGTATGTGTTCACAGTTGTGCTTGATGTTTCTATTTTTACCTCCGTCATCAAAATGGAATGGAGGTTATGCTGTCCTCCATCTGTCTGTCTGTCTGTCTGTTTGTTTGTTAGCAAAGACTTCAAAAGTCTTCTGCACGGAATTGGACAAAAACATGGTAGTTAGATTACTTATGGGCCAAAAATGATAAGCCGGTTTTGCCGCAGATCCTGATTCAAATCCGGATCCAGGAGACTTGTCGGTGTGGTGGAGGTATATGCGCATTACTGATTGCCCTCCAGTTTTTATATATTACATTTCATTACATATTTATACATTTCACACACATCTCCCAAGGAGACAGCACCTAAGCATTGTACTGCAGTGCCTGGCATACATGTATGATTGTGTAAGTGAAGAAATAACCCTGACCTTTGACACTTAGGACACAACAATGAACGCCTAGTAGCACCCAAGCAAAACCATGGGAGAAATATCTATATATTTAGTAACCCTGATATCCTAAATCCATTTAAAAAAAACATCTCCAAAACGATTGTCTGTACACTACCGCATATTTGAATTAGGTTCCAATACTATTCATAGGACTACACATTGAGACGAAGGAATGACTGATAAAATGAAGTATAATATCGAAAGGGTTTTAATAGCAAATAACTACAAAATGTACTTCTGGAAAAAAAAAGGCTCAGTCATATATTATTTGACTTAAAGTGAGAAATATACGAGCTATTATCGCTGTTGAAACACCACATTCCTGCATTTAAAGTGAGGGTCTTTGAGCCGTCTTTGTTTGTAGCCTAGCGGTAGCAGCATGCCGTGCTAGTGGGCGTGTCCCAAGTTCCCCTTTTCACCGGTTGCTGTGGCAACATTTCACTGCAGCTGATGTTATTAAACGTGCCGGCTCAGCAGTCTTCATTACATACACAGGGTCCATCAACCAGAGCTTCATAATATCTATTTATTTAACAGGGACAGTGGTCACGTAAGTGGTGTCTGCTAAAGGACTGTAATGTTATGTCATGGACTGTCCCAAGAGTTAACTAGATAGCTAGCTAAATACTATCAGGGTAACATATCCTTAAGAATTGGGCCTTTTGTGAGGAAAGCACCACTAAATAAGATTCAATCTTGTGGTAGATAGATTTTATGAGTCTTGATTACAAACGGGAGTTCGGGGAGTTTAGAACAACAGACAAGAGACTCTTCATCCCTGCCGATCTAAAAATAGAACACAAATAGACCCATGCCTATCTGGCAGGTGTGGCCAGGCCATCACCGGTGAGCGACCCTGTGGTTGTTGTTCCCAATTGAAGTAAGCTGGACACTTCCATGGCCCAGCATGCTGTCCACATATAAGGGTCTTCTTCCCAAAGGCCTCTCTCTTTCTCTAGTCACTGCTTGCAGCCGGCGAGATCCACAAACTACTAGGGGGAGATATGAGTCACTTTGGTCCCTACGATGCTTGCTCTTTTCTCGTCTTAATGACCTGCGTGGTGTCTGGTTCCACTCTTAGCACACCGCTTGGCATCTTTGTGACGGTCTCTGACACTATGGCCATCACGGTGGTGGTGATACAGGCGATGTTCCACCAGGTACACCCTTTCCCCCAAGTTGAATTTGGAGCGACACAAGGTTAAAGTATACTGGAGCCTTCTAAACTTTTCACACCGATTTAAAGGCTTTCTGAGTCACCCATTTCTCACTCTGATGATCATTGAACAGGTATTTGGTGGCCAACACCCCACTGCCCAAACACAGAAGTGCCAATGTTTAAATGTGGCACAACACTTTGCAGCAACAGACATCATAGGTATTGTCTAGATGCAGCATTATGAAATATATTTCCCCACACAGAGCTATGACACAATTAAAATCTCGCCAAATCAAACACTGCAGCGCAGGCCTATGAGTTTTGAATCAAATACATTGCCCATACATACACACATTATATATATATATCTTTATTATTGCATAAATATATAAAAAGCCGTAAAAGCAGTTTCAATGGATAGTACAACAATTATGACATTAAAAAAATATATAGAAAATTTGAACTTAGCAGCGTTTGTTTAAGCCTCATGGAGGAATCTATTTATTTCATTACTCTTCTATTCATTTCACAGGACAGTGTGCATAATACATCGTCGCACCAGAGATAAGTCTACAAGCAAATGTCAATCTGCAGTCCCTCGGCGGTTCTAACCTAAAAACAGTTCATTAAAAGTGTGTGTGTGTGTGTGTGTGTGTGTGTCACTTAACATTAAAACTTAATTTCTTTTTAAACATTTACACACTCAGTAGTAGGGAGCAATGTTCTGGTACATCCCGTAGCTGGGCCAATCGGGCAAGAGGCCGTGGGAACAGGTGGGGCTCCCGTAACGGTCAAAGTGGATGCCCAGGACGGAGAGGCGTGACCGCCCCTGGCAGGGCTCCCTCCGGGACGACCACACCACCCTGTAGTTCTTCCCCTGGTTGCTGTCCCAGTGCACGCCACCGAGGGCCCGGTAGCAGACGGCGAACTCCGCGTGCTCGTCCGGCCCCAGCTGGTCGGGCAGCCGCGCCTCGAACGAGAACGTGTCGTGCGCCGTGTCGGGGTACGTGCTCTGGACGTAGGCGCACTCCACGTTCCGGTGGCTCTTCCAGGTGTCAAAGGTCATGCGCACGCTCACCGACTTCTCAAACGACAGGTTCTTCACGCGCACCGTGCCGGCCAGCGTCCTCTCCCGGAGCATGCAGTGCTCCAGGCCCACGTGGCAGCGCTCCAGCTGCTGTCGGAACTGCAGGTAGTCGGCGGAGGGTTGGGTGAAGTCCAACACCAGCTTGTCTTCGTCCACCTGGGCGTGTGCCTGGGCCGAGCGGGTGAGCACTCGAACGCTGAGCGGGATCTCAATGGGGTCTTTGCTCTCAGAGAAAGTCTTCACCCGGGTCAGCGATAGACCTTTGTGGTCCGCAAAAGACACCCTCTTCTTGGCCTTCTTGTTGTTCTTGTCGTTTTTGTGCAGGACATCGTTGTTGGCGTCTATATGATCGAACCCTTTTAAAGGGGCAAAAGGAAAGGCGTGACTTATGCAGGGCTTGGGGGTCTTCCTGTAACCGGTTTCCTCGTTGGACAGGTAGAGCGGAAGGACCAGGTCGATCGGCATGTTGGCTTTAACAGGGAAGCTGAGTGCACTAACAACAAACAAACAAAAAGAAGACGGAACAAAAACATGCAGGGTCAACATGGTGTAAAAAAAATAAAATAAAAAAAGGTACAGGACGTAAATGAACAATAAATAACTTTATACGCTACATATTTGAATTGACGACGCGAAGCCTACGTCACCAACACAGCTGGCCATACTAAACCAAACTACCGAGACTACCGTCTGTAACAACACGATCACTGCGACATCAACGTTAACGCGGATAACGGTGAATTTAAATGTTTACAGAATTCGACAATTAGTACGACATTAAACAGCTCATTCGTTTTTATAAGAGAAGATAGGCATACACGCAATCGAATACGTAATTTCCAACTTACCTCAAAACACAGTGGGGTTGAAACATTTGAGACTTCTGAGAGCCGCCCGTTGCAATCCTATTTGGTAGATTGAGGCAATTTCCTTGTACATTATTTCGGCGTTATTCACCCATGTCCTCAGACGGCACCGGTGGGTTGTGTAAAAACTAGAGTAACCGGCATGCTTCTGCTTGCAGCAGACGTGTTTTGCCGTGGTTTCAGAGCTCAGGCGTGAAGACCTTCCCTGGGCCAATCACAGGGAGTCTAGAATGAGCGATCAGGTTACCCCTCCAACCCCCTGCTGTGACCCCAGGTCCTCAGGGGCTGCTGCTTGCATGATTGGAATCATGCCTTCATTGCAACAGTCGCCCACAAAACGATTTAAATGACGAAAATTGCAACTACACTGGTTGGGTTGGAGCATTTCACACGAGTGTGTTCGATAAGGCCGACGTAAAGCACATTAGCATACATTCCAAACAATAAAAACTAATTGCAACAATAAAAATCCTCAAGCAGTGTGCGAATGCACTTAGTATAGTAAGCCTTATATTTCGAACTGCATCATTTAGTGATTCCAAAAAGAGTGTAGTTGGGTTTCTTTCACTTCAACACGTTTTTTTAAATTATAAATGATCATTCAATAAATCATACAGCTGTAGAATGCTCATGTTATCAGTGTTGTGTTTTTTTTTACTATTACATCATTGATACCAAACAAATACAACTGTGAATCATATGATCACAGGTCAAAGAAAGGCCTACGCAGCAATGATATAGTATTAGTTACAAAGTACTATGAAACCACATAGTACCACACACAGTTAAATAGTAGTACTAAAACCATAATGCAGAAAGTTGCATTGTCTTTATTTGGCGTAATCTAATAAGTTTCTAATCATTAATGATTATTGATGGACAGAACAGAACATGATCATTTTGTAAATACCTCTCAGGATAAAAGCATTACTATGTCACATATTGGAATTAGCCTACCTGAAGGTACATTTATTGTTTAGTTCCAAAGTGCAAACCTTCAAAGTCTAAAATAAATACAGAATGATCAATGGGTCTAAAGTCAGACCAAGCTGCGACGTGATCGTTAGCACACGCACTTCACATCACAATCTACATTAAACATGTATAGTTGCAATGTAAGACAAGTATAAGTTACCACATTGCAGTACTGTGTAGAAGAGAGTACTCACCCGGTACAACTGGGAGCTACCAGTAAATATATACACACTGTACATATGACCACTGCTCAACCCCAAGGAGACAAGCAAACAGCATTTTGAAGACATGACATGACATTTGTTTAGCAGTCACAGCCATTTTGAATGACATATCATTGTCATGGCAGGCTGGCTGATCAGGGCGACCCCCCAGCACGTGGGGGGGCAGCAGTTTAGGGTTTAGGATGTCTTGTTCAGGGCCACCCTGACACTTGGCTCGGAACCAGCATCCTTCCGGTTGTCAAGACAACCCGCTCTACCACCTGAGAGCTACTGCTGCCCCAACTGTACTCATGGTACCCAGGTTTGGGTTTAATTGCGGCTGCATCCTATGATGTAAATATGTAAATAATAAGACACACAGAGAATGTATGTATAGACATTGCGTGACACCACAATGACCACCACGATGTCCCTAACAACGTCCCCGTGAGATGGGGCTGGTCATTTTAGGGAGACGTGTGTGTGTGTGTGTTTTGAAACTGCCACATTGGTTTTCGTGTGAGACGTTGCAAGTTGTCATTAGCCAGTATATTATTGGTATATTTTTATTTATTAAGTCATGTGAAAGGCAGACTAAGGAGGCGCTTGGTAGCTCATCTTCCTGTTAGCCTGTCACCCACATTAGGGTAAAGACGCCTGGTATGGCGACCCTGCGGGTTCGATTCCAGCCTGTGGTCCTTTGGTACATGTCATTCCCCCACCCCCTCTCTCTCTCTCTCTCTCTCTCTCTCTCTCTCTCTCTCCACCCACTTTCCTGACAATCTCTACTCTCTGTGCATAAAGGCAAAAATGCCCCAAAAATGATCCTTATTAGAAATAAAAAAAATAAAGAAAAAGATAGCCTACATGGTCATTTATTGCTAGCTTTTCAAGGTCACCCATGTATGCGAACATGAACTACAACGTCAAATTGGCATGTGAACATCTGCTTGTCTGCACAGCAATATGACCACGCTGGAATGAACGGTGTGATCCTTTAAAAGGAAGAGAGCTAGTGCAGTTTATTAAAGGCCACTCACGGTGAGCCCAATAGGGCCGCACAACGTTACAAAATAGCCTGGGAGGTTTTGGCAGGCCGATTATGTAAATATTGGAACTGGGATAATATTCTATGTGTGGTCTTCCAATATAGCATGTGTGCACAGTGTTAGCCAGAGAACAGATAGAACACCATGGTGGATGTGGTGGTAGTGGTAGTGGTGGTGGTGGTGGGGGTGGTGGTGGTGATGGTAGTGGTGGTGGGGGTGGGGGTGGGGGTGGTTAGGGGAGGTCAGAGAGGGGTTCTGTAAGGCTCTATTTGTTCATAGTTTATATTTGGAAGTGAATCCATAACAAGTCCAGAGTTCAATTGTTCATAAAAGTGACCCCAAGCTAATCAATCAGTTTGGTTCGCTTCTTTGTTTGAAGGACAGGCAGTGGACACACAACAATAAATTATATATTATATATATATATATATATATATGTATATACAGGTATATAAGATATATATATATATATATATATATATATATATAACAAAAAACATGTAGCACCTTTAAAAACAATGTTTACAAAGAGCATATCACCTTAAAATACTCATTACACACAATACATAGTATTGTTATAGTATAGTGTGGTTTATAGTATAGCATTGTTAATATTATTGTTGTATAAATACTTTGTACATACTGCGGGAGCGAATGGGGAGTAAACATTCCATTGTACTTTTTGATTGTACACATGACACATAAAGAATCGTGAATCTTGAATCCTGAATCTACATTTATTAGTGAATCTGCTGTTTATTAATATCTTTCTGGGAAATTTTGAAAGGTCTTCCGGTTGAATATTCTCAATAGCTTCTCAAATCATACGCAATAGCCTACCTGAAGGTAAACTTATGTTTTAGGACCAAAGTGCAAACCTTCAAAATCTAAAATAAATACAAAATGATCAATGGTTCTAAAGTCAGATACACTGGCACAGCCAAGTGAGGGCATATGTTAAACTTGCAATTCACCACAATCTGCATTAAATATGTATAGTTACAATGTACAATTGAGTGACTCACCCAGTGAGACAAGAAAACATTATATTGACAACATTAGGACATTTTAAATCAGAAAATCGTCGTTTGAAAACATATTTTTCAGTCATTGTTTACTAATAATGACACATACATATGTGTCATTATGGGGAGACATGGCAAAACAAAGTTTTCATTAGCAAGAATAATTACGGTTTATCTACGTGGATTTAGAATTTTACAGTAAACTCTCTTGAGTCTTCTCAATATGGCAGAATAGCCTACATGGTAGGTTATTGGTAGATTATAAAAGCCCCATATGTAACAATATTTAACTTTTCCATTACTCTTTATTACAAATTCAGGTATGCCAACATAACATCTGCTGGCTTTTTTTGATCACCCCACTTTTAAAAGAACAGTGCAATCATTTGATCAAATAATAAGTTAAAGGTGCTATTGATAACCCTAATAATGTTACATAACACTGTACTAGCACTGCACTGTACTGTAATTAAAAGCTAAACCAACGTTCTCCTTGGTCTTGCTCATTCATTTAGTCACTTGAGATCGCAGTCAGGCCATCAGGCTGCTGAACAAGGGCGTATAACATATAACAATGTATATTTTATTACATTGATTTATATATACATATTGCTCTTTTCTGTGCTGATTTTTGCATTTTATAAATTGCATTTTTTATTTTTATTTAATATTCTTTATTCTATTTTTATTCTATTTTTATCTATTTTTATCTTATTTTATAACTGCTGTCTGTCGTCGGGTATTGCACACAAGATTTTCACATCACTGCTTTATACTAAACTGTAAACTGTGAAGTGACAATAAACTTGACTTGACTTGACTTGACTTGACTTGGCTTACTGTCAAACTCCATTTATTTTTATTATTATTTATATATTATTATTATATTCCTCCACACTAACTGGCCACTACTCAACTCTTGATCGCTAATGACATGTGATCACATCACGTGATACCACGTGATACCGACGTGGTTCTACTTTTGGCTCACAGGGGAATCGTTAACCAAACAATCTGACATCTTACACAGAGATGAGCAAAACATTAATTTCGTTTTAATTTTCAACATTTTAGAAATGATTCATTTGAAATCATCCTTTTATTATTTGAAGTGATACTTTTATTGTCCACCTTTTCTAAAAGCACTTTGGGTGTATTCCTTTTTGAAAATGATTTGTCTGCATCCAAATGGGAAACAATAGCACCTTTAACTATTTTATAAAACTATATATATATATATATATATATACACACAATGAAGAGAGCAGTTGCTTAAGGTCACTCATGTTGTTATTATTAAAAAGCCTGGGAGATTTTGCCAGGCCGATAATGTAAATATTGGATCTGGGATATTTGATTTGGTCTTCCTATGTGTACACAGCCTTAACCCAAGAGACCTCTTCCTGAATGTGGTGGTGGTGGTGGGTATAGGTACTCCATTAGGTAAGAGGGGTTCTGTGAGGTACTATTTGTTCATAGCTTATGTTTGGAAATTGTGTATACAACGTATGTCCATGATTCGATCGTTAATTTCACGTTGTGTGGTATATGTAATAGTGACCCCATGTAGACCCATGTAGACACTAAATGAAACAACAAGGGAACAACATCTCATCCACTCTAGTCCTCAACACCGGAGCACCCCAAGGCTGCTGCCTCAGTCCCCGGCTGTACTCGCTGTACACACATTAGGGTGCGTCAAAATACACAATTTCAGAAAATTGATCTGTCTGGGTGCTCAAATTGTTACCATCCATGCAAAAACAATAAATGCAAAATATTTTTGCGTTACGTGGTGATCTAGAGGTGGAATGGCACATCAGCTTTTATGGCAAAAGGGGGTAACCGGCACCCATTGGAGAGCCATGATAAAGCGGTTCATTTTTGATGTCGTTCTCTGGTGCCATCACTTTGGGCTTTGGTTTCAATGCTTGGTTTCAAGGAGAAGAAACAAGCCATGTGACAAAGAAGAAGAAACCCATGTAGCAGCATGTCAAGGTCAGTGAATGCCAAAGGATCCAGCTCTCACAAGATGTCGCCACCACCCTCAGGCTCCCGAGCACCCGCAGCCTGGTCTTTGGTCTGGGTGTCAGCATCACCGATGCAGATGCCATCATCACTGGCGCCAAGCTGAAGTGCTCGCCAGATTTTGCGGTGCATAATGTACTGTGATGCACAACTGCATGCCAAGCGACCAGGTTTGAACGGAGCATTGTCTCGGTTTCAGGCAACCAAGGTAGTTTTGGAGCAGGTGAGGCCATTTTATGGGAAGGCCAATATCCCAATGGTGAGCGATCGTCGAGCATGCGACAAGATGGTGGCACTTCGACGCTAACAACAAGTTGCGCCACATTCCCCAGGCCATGCACTCCAGTGAGGCTACAGCTCGACTAGTGGATGCTATGGAGCACAGGCTGGACTCCACATTCCCGCTGTGGTCTCCAAACGCCAAGCAGCTGATCAGCAATCCGGAGGACATTGCTTTCCTGGCCAGCATGAAGGGCGACAGAGTGGCCACATTTGGCGCGCTCGATACCAAGCTGAAATCCAAGGTGAAGCGGCAACAGGAGCGCGAAGCAGCCCAGCAGGCACACCTGACCAAAGAGCAGCAGGAGATGACAGCGACATCCAGCATGGTGGGGTTGGAAAGCAATAGGGAAGAGGATTGCAACGCCGATGAAACAGCTGCCCCACCGGTGGAGAACACGCCCACCCGCAAGCATAAGAAGACTGGCATCACAGCCTTCATTCCATCTGACATCCTCAGCCGGCCGAGTCTTGTGTCACTGGCTACACGGTTGAAGATCACACCAATGCAGCAGGCTGCCTTCACCCGCCAGATCGAGGAGTCAGGTGGCAATTGGGCAAAGGTCTTCACATCCTTTGCAACCGCAGACCGAGTGCGCCGCCGTTTCTGGGCAAGATGCGTGCTGAACTCATTGAGTACACTGCAGGAGTGCTCGACTACAAGCAAGTTTGTGCAGCTGTGTCTTATGTATCTGGGTGCAGACGGTAAAGCACACACTCCAGTTCCCTTTCAACGGCCGGGAGCCCTGCACAAGGCGCGATGGATGGCCAAGCTGCAGTACACTCTCAAGCTGGCCTTGATGGAGCAGCACATTGTGTTGCTTCCACAGGGGACCATCACTACATTGCAGTGGGTGCTGAAGATTGGAGCGTTTGCCAACTTCATCACGCACATCTACGCAACGTGGTGGCTGACCTGCGACGCGGCCGTAGATGCTGCATGGAATGACCTTACACTCTACCACCACCTGTATGCATACAAGAATGTTGACGAGTGCATTGCAGCATCAGCAATTAAGGCACTGGAATGGCACCTATGGTACCTGACAGGCGAGATGCTGCCCCTGGCACTCTTCAGCACCAAGGTGCCAGTTGACAGATGCCATCTTTGAGGACAAGCCAGCTGACCTCCCCATGCGAGCCCCACAGCTCTGCTTTGGCACTGGCTTCGGCAAGCTGAAGTTTCCAACCCTCTCACCGACCAGCAGCTTGGCTGACCTCACCAACCCAGACTGCTGGACTGCAGGATTGGGCTGCCAGTGAAGCATTCCAGATGGGTGCGGTGAATGTACGCGCCATAAATGTTGTGAATGACTGTAATGAGCGTGGCATTAAACTCCCATCAGACTTTGTGGCAGCAGCCAGGAGCGAGGAGCACCTGCAGAATGTGCTGCAGGCAGTTGAGAATGATCGCTCTAAACAGCCAAATCTGCGCCACTGCAAGTGCTGGTGCTGACCTTTAGGGCAGTCAATGGAACTGCCCCGGCCTACCTCCAGGCTTTGGTCAAACCCTACATCCCAGCCAGAGCGCTCCGCTCAACTTCTGCCAGGCGACTTGTTCGACCTTCACTAAGGTCAACCAAACATCGCTCGTCCAAAACCCAGCTCTTCACGGCTCTGGCCCCACAGTGGTGGAATGAACTCCCGTCTCATGTCAGGACGGCAGAGTCCCTCGCCAGCTTCCGCAAGAGACTCAAGACCCACCTGTTCAGAGTCCACCTGGACTCTCCTTTGTGAAACCCCTAAACTTGCTTAAGTCCTGACATTAATAGCTCTTAGCATGTTGTATATGTTAGCAAGTGTATGTCCTTAATGTTATCACAGCTACTTAAGCAGGTGACCTAGCAGTACGAAATTGTGTTATTCATCTTGTCAATATGAATACTTGTGAACTGCTGTATTTATATGTTTGCGTACCCCAGTGTTATGCTATTGTCTGCTTCAACTAATGTACACCTTGTAAGTCGCTTTGGATAAAAGCGTCTGCCAAATGCCCTAAATGTAAATGTAAATGCAAGCTGGACCAGGATTCTTGAGACACCCTAAAAACGATTTCAAAGTTGTGATTTTTGTTCTTGAATAAATAAATGTTCTATTGAAAATAAATGGTGTAAATAGAGATTGCCTATGCTAGGAAAACACCCAACGGCCCATTTTCATATTTTCACATGCTTGGTTCAACCTCTAAATCTCAATGAATTTTCCCAAAACTATGCATATGTCCCTTTTATCTGTGTCCGAACATAATGCAACCCCAGACAGTTTGATATGTTGAGATTTAAATTTTGCATTGCAATTTGATGCATCCTAACACACATGCCTGTACTGCCATGCACAGCAATAATCGGATTATCAAGTTTGCAGACGACACCACAGTCATCGGCCTGATAAGCGAGGGCGATGAGACGGAGTACAGAGATGAGGTGGTCCACCTGACATGATGTGTGTGAGGACAACAGCCTCGCACTGAATGTCAGCAAGACCAAGGAGCTCATCGTGGACTTCAGGAGCCATCGGGGCACCCACTCCACCATCAGCCTGGACGGGACACCGGTGGAAGTCGTCAGCTGCTTCCGATTCCTGGGACTACAGATTTCCGATGACCTGGCGTGGACACGCAACACGGAGGTCATGCTGAAGAAGGCCCACCAGCGCCTCTATGCTCTGCGGTGCCTCAGAAAAAGCGGTATAGGCCAGAGGTGGCTAGTGAACTTCTACCGTGTTACCGTAGAGAGAGCGTCCTGACGAGTGGCGTCACTGTGTGGTACGGCAACACCACCGCACAGGACAAGAAAGCCATCCAGAGGGTCGTGAGGACGGCAGAGAAGATCATCTGGTGTGCACTTCCAAGCATTGAGGAGATCTTTATGACCAGATCTCTTCTCCCCCCTACCGTCTGGTCGACGGTTGCGCAGCATCCATACAAGGACTACCAGGTTTAAGGATAGTTTTAATGCACAGGCAGTGACCTACTGAACTGCTAGGAGTGCTGCCACTTTCACTTTCATAACACAGTCATTACCATAACACTTCCATCATTTGCTGGATTCTCTGGACTCATCACAGTATTCACAATGCTGCTGCACTACTGGCACTTTAAATGCGTTTGAAACATTTTACAAAAAAAACCTAAAAAACATGTACATATCATTTATGTCACTTTGCTGCTCTTTTTGGTTTATTTGATTGTATATATCATTTTTATTTTTATGGTGTTGTTTTTAAGATTTATACTGCGGGAGGGAAGCGTTCCTATGTACATGTACTATGTGTCTTAATCTGCTCTGAATGAACATCTTTGTGAGTCTGCTGTTGTCTGCGGTGAGGAGCGCACTTGTACACACTGATAGGAATAGGAAAGCAGCCTACAAATAATTGTATGTAATTGCAGAATGCACTTGTACAGACTACACATTGAATTAGAGAGAACTAGACTGACTAAGTGTCAGTAAAAGGTGATGACGGCACAATCTTTAGCCTGTCATTGATTAAAAACAACAACAACAACAACAACAAGTCATTCAGAACAATGGTGATGTGATCAGGCCCTTCTATAGATGAACAGAATACAAACAAAATAAAGATGACATAATATCAATGGCTCCCATGGTGGAATTGATCAATCACTGTGGCAAAACTACACATTGAAGTATTTATTTGATACTATACACAGTCATTACAGTTACAGTTACAGTTATTTATGCCAGTACAAATATGTGACAATAAACTGATTACGTTTAAGCAGTGTATACGTGTAGAAAACATACGTCATAAGTTGTATGGCGGTTGGCATCCATAAGTGGTGCATTGATGTCCCTTGTAATGCAACATCTATTAGCCCAGTAATATATGGGGAAACACGTGTGAAGGAGGCTTAACATTACCCTGCTGTTCATCCCATCACCGGCAGAGGGCAGTCTACTCTTCAGAAGGCGACACGACCACCAGAGGGCCATGGCTCCAACTCGTTTACACTGTAGTGATTGTCTCAACTCCAGTGAACTTTAAGACTTCATCCCGAATGTTCTGTCTATCGTTCTGTCCGGGCGGCACAGTCCTATTCCTACCCATAACGTCCCAAAAATATCGTTTATCCATCCATTTCTCTGCGGCGTCTCCTTTAAATCCTGACATGTGTGCAATGCGCATGCGTCGCCCGTATGATTTCTTCCTGCATTTCCTTCTCCATGGCAGCTGGGATGTGACCGACAGTCTCACAGGAATTTTATGCATTATTATTATTATTTTTTTTAAAGAAAACCAGTGGACACGATCCCCTGTCTGCCCACCCCCCTGTTACAGCTAACGTCTCTTTACACTAAAGGTGAGATAACACAACAACAACATCGACGACCACCGTAGTTATCGTGTCAGTGAACCTTCTTCTATTCATAGTATTCGAGCTTCTAGTAGACGTGGACAAACATAAGCATTACTGAATTAAAAAACATAACGTGTTTGTTATACAACCCCGGGACACGTCATGTGTTAAGTCACAGGCGTCGCAAAATGAGTGCAGGATCACAGGTGTGTTGCTTTCGCTAAGAAAAGCCACATCATCTTTATATGTTCTCGCCATAAATACTTAGGTTTCCATAATGTTAAGGACGTCTTCTATATATATATATATATATATATACATATATTTATATATATATCCCGCTGTGTCATCATATGGTAACGTTTTGTATTGTAATGGTATTGCACTGGTATTAATTGATGGTACATCCCAGGTGGTGTATTGTATATATGAGCGGTGTATTTTATATGTGAGCTATGTTGACATGAGAACCCGTTGATACGAGTACCTGAACAGGTGTTGCGCGTGTGTGACGTTTGCGTGACAGTCACGTGATACAAGTGATTGGTTGTTATAGGGTGTGTGTGTGTGTGTGACACATCACATCACATCACATCATAAACATATTTGTCCAAAGCATCTTACACCACTTAAGTCACTTATTAATATTATTGTATTGTATTGTTATGTCGGTAATGAGTCGTGTTGCAGGTGTGTTTTATGATTATTTATATTTTTATTATTATATATTTTGTATTATTAAAGGGGCTGTAGGTACGGTTTGAGAGAGCGAGCAGAAGAGAGAGAAATTAAACAAAGTAAACTAAACTAACGTCCCCTCCCTCTATACTTCTCCGCCATTGAGAAGGAAGGAATAGGCCATCATTGGTCATAAAATAAGCCAGGAGTAGTCTAAAATCTAAATGGCTTCACACAGCAAAATATATTCTCAAAGTGCATTTCACTCACTAATAGCTGACAACTAACACTTTTTAATTATAGCTTTAAATGTTGCCTACAGCACCTTCAAGTCTTTTGTTTGTGTGTGTGTGTGTGTGTGTGTGTGTGTGTGTGTGTGTGTGTGTGTGTGTTGCAGGTGACCTGAGCACCGGCAGGATGAGCGGGGCGGCACTGGGCATAGAGATCGTGGTGGTCTTCTTCCTGGCCCTCTTCCTGCTCCATCGCTACGGCGACTTCCGGAAGCAGCAGCGCATGGTGCTGTTTGGTACCCTTCTGGCCTGGTACCTCTGCTTCCTCATCGTCTTCATCCTGCCGCTGGACGTCAGCACGGTCAGCACACACCTGGCGTCATCATCATCATTATGTGTATATATATATATATATATCTTACGTCCATAATCTCTCATCTGCATCATCTCTAATCTTCATGGTCGTCTCTCTGTCTCTCTGTCTCTCTGTCTCTCTGTCTGCCTGTCTGCCTGTCTGCCTGTCTGTCTCCCTCCATACAGACTATTTACAGACAGTGTAAGAAGGAGCATGCTGCTCTCGCCACGGTCAGCCCACTGCTGTCCAATCAGTCGACGGCAAACTCTTCGGTCCCGCCCACTACAAGGTCAGCACTTACTCCCGTCCCGTATTCAAATTATAGTTATGCCTGAGTTATGCCTCATTATGAACCTCATCTTATGTTTTTATTTTATTGTTATTAAAACGTTGAATATAGTTTTATTTATTTATTTTGGAAATTTATTTTTGGAATATACACATGACAACTAGGGCTCTAAACTGACTGTATGGCTTTACAAATGCAAGGAATTTGTTTCTGGTGTACAGATATGAACATATCTCAGTGTACAGATCTTCATCGGGGAAACACTGAATTCCCTTTTCCGTATTTAGGAAGGATAAGACTGACTTTCAGCAGAGCAACACAAACCTCTGTGCTGAGCCAGACGTCTGTCACAGCAGTGCCACATGACCGGAACCCGTTTCCATGCCGACCATCCCGGTGTTAACGTGTACTCCTCTCTCTCCTCTCCTCTCTCTCTCTCTCTCTCTCTCTCTCCACACCCCTGGACCTCACGTGCACTCTCTCCCCCCGTCCCCAGCATCCCCAAGCCGTGTTACAAGCCCTGGAGCTACATCCCCGACGGTATCATGCCTGTGTTCTGGAGGGTGGTGTACTGGACCTCCCAGTGTCTCACATGGTCAGCACTATGGCATTGTACCGTACTGATGTAGTATTACACCCTATTACACATGTGTAATGTGTTTGCTGTGATTGTTCCTATAGCCCTGCTTTGAGGGGGAAAAAGCCTCTTAAGTATTTACCATTTAGTCGTGGGGAATCATGTCGATAAGGAGCTGATAGGGGTGAGGGCATCCTATTCTAGATTAGATTAGATTCAAATGTATTGTCATCGCACAGCACAGTAATGCAGTACAGCGAAAAGAAGTTGGCATTTAGCCAGAGTGCTAATGTTACAGTAAAGTGCATAGTAATATACAATGTACAGTGGTTAAATAGGATGTAAAACTACTATTCCTTTACATTTTTCAAAAGTTTTCAAATGAATTGTATTCTGTCTTATTTGAATCTATATAACTATTGAAGGATTTTACTGTACTTGCAATTTTACCATGTATGTAAACTGCTTTGGGTGTCCAGAAAAATGCTATATTAAATCAAATGTATTATTATTATTATTATTATTAAAAACGGTATAAAATAACTTGTAGCTATAAGTTACAGTGCTATAAGTATACAGCTACAGGTAGACAGACGGACGGACGTTCAACCACCCTGACCACCACTACCGCACGGCTTTTCCTCTCGCTTGCTAACGAGCGCTTTAATTGTGAACCGTACCTGCAGGCTCCTGCTGCCCTTCATGCAGTCGTACGCGCGCTCCGGCGGCTTCTCCATCACGGGCAAGGTGAAGACGGCGCTCATCGAGAACGCCATCTACTACGGCACCTACCTGCTCATCTTCGGCTCGCTGCTCATCTACGTGGCCGTGGACCCCAAGTGGCACCTCTCCTGGTCAGTCAGACAGCCTTGCCTGTCGCACAAACGCACACACACACACCACACCACACACACACACACACACATACGGATACACGCACACACACACACGCACACACACATACACACACACATCCACAGCAGTCTATTGGTTAAGCATTCTCAGCTCTGATTGGCAGTGAAATGCGTCATCCCCACTTGGCACTCTTCCACTTCCACTTAGGATATATTCCAAAAATGTTTAATAATATTAAAGGTTTATGACAACATTCAATACAATTTCAATGTGTTCTATAATAAACATGCAGTGAAGGAAATACATAAAAAAACAATAATAATATGAGTGGAATAATGGCATATTTCAGTTTAAATATATTTACATTAAAGTCAGATGAAAGCCTCAGATACAAGCGTCGTGATGCGTGGCAGCCTCTGTGCTGGACCGAAATCACACCAATCAAAACATCCCACCTCATCCCTGTCCCCACCCCCCCCCCCCCCCCCCCCCGGCTCCAGGTACGAGCTGCAGACCATCGGCATCACGGCCGCCAACACCTGGGGCCTCTTCCTGCTGGTGCTGTTGCTAGGCTACGGGCTGGTGGAGATCCCGCGGTCCTACTGGAACGCCTCGCGCCGCGGCCACCTGCTGGTCAAGACCTACTTCAAGGCCGCCAAGCTGATGACGGAGAAGGCCGACGCAGAGGAGAACCTGGAGGACGCCATGGAGGTCAGGAGGAGAACAGGAGAAGAATCATCCCCCCCCCATGCCTGTCGTCCGTCCGTCTGTCTCTCTGTCTCTGTCTCTGTCTCTGTCTCTGTCTCTCTGTCTCTGTCTCTGTCTCTGTCTCTGTCTCTGTCTCTGTCTCTCTCTCTTTCTCTCTCTCTCTCCACCTCCACACACTCACAAAGTCTGACATTGCAGCGGCTGACCTCAAAATCGAAAGCCTGAATTACAAGAACAACTTGTGGTGTGTTGTTGTGATGCTGTTTCTGTGTCGCTACAGGAAGTGAGAAAAGTCAGCGAAACCATTAAGTACAACCACCAACTCAGGAAGTACATCGATACAATTCTCCGAAAAGTGAGTATTTCCGTCAGCCCAATTGATACACTCCTTGAATTCACCACTAATGTAGCAATCTAAAATATGTGGGAAACAGTTGCTATTATTGTTATTATTATTATTATTATTATTACTACCTTTATGTTATTATAAAGAGTAAAAGCTGGCATCATGCAGCTGTTGGTTTACAACAAAAACAACAACCCATCCCCCCCCCCCCCCCCGGTCCCACAGCCCCTTGGTCCCGTCTCCACAGCCTAGTCTGTTGCCCCAGGTGGTTTAAACACTCCCTCTTTGAAGTGAGAGACAGCCATTCCGTCTCAAGGGGAATAAGTACTGAGTGCTATGCTCAGTGTTGTATTAGACTTCCCTATCCTCACCTAATAGCGCAGGTTGGATCTGGGAACTCCTGTCAAAGCTATATACGTCTGTTTGTCTACTTGTATTCTTGTCTATTTGCTTCATAAATATGCACACAATATATTTATGAATTACTTATAAATAATAAAAAATATATATATATATATATATATATATATATATATAATATATATATATATATATATATATATATAATATTCTGACTTAAACAGTTTTTATTATTATTTATTTATGTGACAGTTTACATGCTTATTTACGGAGTAAATAAATCCACCACCGTGCAGCTTGCAAAGTCGATGCTCTGGTCATAAAACAAATCACTCAAATCGATCGAAGGTGTTTGCATGACAATTTTAGGAGTAAAATCCTGAGCTCCAAATTGACCTTTGACCCTGCTTCGGAAGGTGTTTTTGCCTTTTGTATAGTGTACAGAATCATAAGGGCTTACGCCAAAGCTAAAGGGCATAACTGCCAGTTGATCTCACTTTGTTTATCACATTGTGATGATAATAATACCATCTAGATTACGATCTAGTGGTGTATAATGACACTGTCCACTCATACAATATGAATGAGGAAAATCAATTTGTAGTATCTCTAGGAACCCCTATTGATTTTACATTATGAAGTCGCCTATTCAGCAAGTTTGTATTGGGAAAATATAACAATATATTCTTTCCTACCCCTGAGCAGAGCAAACCACGACTAGAGTAGGCTCCATTTTTTGCAGTCCCTTTTGCTGGACTTTCTGGACTCATTACAGCTACTGCACTTTGTTTGTTTTGCACTGGACTGCACTGCATTCACGATGCTGCTGCTGCTGCACTACTGGCGCACTACTTTGCACAATTCAACACGTGTGTGTGTATGTGTATATACGTATATACAGTGCTGCTCGAAAGTATGTGAACCCCCTAGACATGGTCATTGTAATTGTACAAAAATGTAAAATAACCTTATTAAATGTATATCCAAACACCAATTTGTAAAGCAGGACTTTCCAAATAATGGACACAAACAAAGAAAAATGATGTATTTTCATTATTTATTCAAAAAAAGTGGTTTCTCCCACAAAAACTGAAAATATGACTTGTGCAAAAGTATGTGAACCCTTTTGGTTAATAGCGTGTGGCACCTCCTTTTGCAGCCATTACTGCAATCAAACGTTTTCTATAGCCACTGACCAGTCTCTCGCATCTGCTGTGGGGGATTTTTGCCCACTCTTCCTTGCAGAACTCAGCCAGTTGAGAAAGGTTGGAGGGACATCTGGCATGTACCCCCCGCTTCAGGTCTAGCCACAACATTTCAATTGGATTGAGGTCCGGACTTTGACTTGGCCAATCCAGAGTACGAATCCTCTTTTTTCTGAACCATTCCTTGGTAGATTTGCTGGTATGTTTTGGGTCGTTGTCTTGTTGAAAAACCCATTTACGGCCCAGTTTCAACTTCCTGACTGATGGCTGGAGATTCTTATCAAGAATTTGCTGATACACTTCAGAATTCATGTTTCCCTGGATGATATGGAGTTGTCCAGGTCCAGAAGCAGAGAAGCAGCCCCATACCTTAACATTTCCACCACCATGCTTCACTGTTGGGATGAGGTTCTTTTCTTCATGTGCTGTGTTGGTTTTTCTCCAAACAAAGCGCTTACGATTATGACCAAATAATTCTATTTTGGACTCATCTGTCCAGAGAATGGACTTCCAGAAGGCCTCTGGTTTGTCCAAGTTCTCTCTGGCAAAGTTTAAACGGGCAGCTTTGTTCTTTTTGGAGAGCAGAGGCTTCCTTCTAGCAACCCTCCCATGAATGTCGTGTTGGTTCAATTTTCGTCTAATTGTAGACGCATGTACATTTACACCTGACGCTGCCAGAGAGCTCTGCAACTCTTTAGAGGTGATGTGTGGGTTGTCCTTTACCTGATTTATTATTCTACGGGTGCTTCTTGATGTTAGTTTTAATGGGCGTCCACTTCTAGGCAAAGATGCGGTCATCTTGGACGCCCTCCATTTGTAAATTATTTGCCTCACCGTGGATGGATGGAGCTGGAATCGTTTGGAGATTGTCTTGTAGCCTTCTCTAGACTGATGGGCTGTCAGTACCATTTTCTTGATTTCCTCGGGTATCTCCTTTCCTCTTGGCATGGTTGATTCGTATGGGTACACCCTGGCACTGCAGTCGTTTGGTTGTTTTTCTCTCTCTTTTAATCTGTGTTGTCCAACCCTTTTCCTAATGATGTCTCATTTGATTGGTTTGCTTAATTGACTAATTAAGCACCCAAAAGTGTTTCACCTGAATCTGTTACCTCCTTGACTTTACCAATACAGCTGGGGGTTCACTTACTTTTGCACATCCACTAATTCCATGTTTCATGTATTTTTTTGGCTACTCACACAATTCCCTCTAAAAAAGTACATGGAACTGTTAAACATAAACCTGACATTTCATATATGTAAAACTTGTGATGATAAAATAGGAAAATCATGGTAAAACAACAGAAAACTCTTAACTGTTCAAGGGGTTCACATACTTTCGAGCAGCACTGTATATATATATATATATATACATACACACACATGTATATATCATCCATCAGTCACTTTATTGTGTACAGTGTTGTATAGTGCATAGTATAGTATAGCATATAGTGTTCAATTGTAGGTCATTCGTACTGGGGGAGGGGGTGGGGGAGGGGATGGGGGAGTAGGCATTCCATTGTACTTGTTGCATATGGCAAAAATAAAATGTTGAATGTTGAATGGATGTCTATTGATGATTAAGTCTATCGCGTGATGTGGTCCACAGTGTCCCACCGACTACCAGGAGAAGATGGGCAGGAACATGGACGACTACGAGGACTTTGACGACAAGCAGAACACCTACCCCACGGAGAAGAACCTGGTGAAGCTCCACAAACAGGTGGGAAACCAGAGAGACCCCCTCCCCCCCCCCCCCTTCTGGGTTACTAAGCGAGGACACGGGTTGGGCACACCACACGTTGTTTTATATATTCTCCTAGCGTGCTCTCCTGCGTTCTCCCAGGTCATCTACGCGGTGCAGAGGCACAACCGGACGCGTGTCCAGTGGCAGATGCTGCTGCAGCAGGCCATCCACCTGGAGGACGTGGCCCGGAACGAGAGCAGCTCCACCCACCAGTTCACACACAGCTTCCCCTCCACCGAGCCCCCGGGCTGGGTCGGCCGATACCTGTACACGCCCGCCGTAGGTCAGTCGGCCGGGCCAATCACGGGGCACACACGACAACATTTTTTTTTTTTTTATAATAATACAACAAAATTACAAATGGATAATATCTTGGTCACGTTCACATTAAAGAGCGCCCTATTGACCACCAGTGAGTGAGGGTGGATTCAGAGTTTATTCATACATCCTGGAGTACATCTGTGTGGGGACACTCCCATTTGTGATGTCACAAAGGGCTACCTGTGTGATTTAAGTGGCTTTTAATAATGACTAATCAACCTCACAACTCACTTGTTACTTGTGTTGTCTCTTTGGATTCAAGTTTTCCGATAAATGACCGTTAATGAGGTTAATGCTATATTATTTTATGTAACTATGTATACTTTTTGAATCAAATACATATTTTTTAAAAATATATTTCTTAGTGTCGTCAAAATTCGAAATAGAATCAAGACCTCCAAAAAGGAAGAAATATTTCCATTCGAGGCAAATCCCCTCACAAACAGTGAGCTACTAACTAAGTCTCCGTCTCTCTCGGTCCAGAGTGGTACTGGGAGTGTCTGCTGAAGCAGTGGTTCTACCGGCTGCTGGCGCTGATGCTGTCCCTGTTCTCCGTGGCCGTGGTCTGGTCTGAGTGCACCTTCTTCAGCACGCGGCCCGTCCTCTCGCTGTTCGCCGTCTTCATTCAGCTGGCCGAGAAGGACTACAACTACCTGTACATCGAGGTACTAGTATACGCCGTACACGGAGGATCCTCCAGGGTCTGATAGCCACACTGTCTCTAATGTAGGCTAGTTTGTAGGCATTCTTGAGCAATATGACCTTAACCTGAAGCTGGAAAACCAAACACTCGGTTTGTTCTCAACATACAGTACTTCTGGAAGACTTTGTTGTAGCTTCGTTGTTTGGGTTGTAGCCAGAACACTTGATTTAACAATGACAAGAATCGTTTCTGTGGACTACAGATCAGTTACTTATTCATGACGATTCCAGTTTGTTGAATCGTACCTTACTACGGGTTAGGGTAGGGTTACCTAATACTCTACTTACCATATTTTACTACTAGATTGACATAGTTAATCAAACTTTAATTATATATGCATCAATTGTTCAACTTTTATTCCTAATAGTATTTTTTGTTGTTGTCATTGTACCACCTGTCCACCAGATGGCGTGCTTCATCACCATCTTCTACCTGTGCACCTGTGTGTACTCCACCGTGTTCCGCATCAGAGTGTTCAACTACTACTACTTTGCCTCGCACCACCAAACGGACGCCTACAGCCTCCAGTTCAGCGGCATGTAAGTGTCCCGCGGGTCGGTGCTTTTGCGTACGCTATGTTTACGCTATTTTCTCCCCGTCTGGTCTGACGACGTGTCGCGCCGTTTCTTTCCCAAAACCTGCAGGTTGTTCTGTCGGCTGACTCCGCCCCTGTGCCTGAACTTCCTGGGTCTGATCCATATGGACTCTGCTATCTCCCAGCAGAATAACCTAGAGACAGCCTATACTTCCGTAAAGAACATTAACCATTAAACACATTGATTCTGTTTGTATATATACTATATATTTATTTAAGCCAATCGGTACTAGAATCAATTTCAAGAATCAAAGCGTAACTAATAGGTGTTGTTTGGCCCTACAGATCATGGGCTCCATGAAGGTGCTTTCGTTTATCGCCAACGGTTTCTACATCTACTACCCAATGTTGATAGTCATCCTCTGCATTGCCACCTACTTTAGGTAAGATACGCCTCAGATGGCTCTACTGCTTTTAGGAGCTCACACTACATCTGTGGAGTGTGTGTGTGTGTGTGTGGTTGGTGTCTGGTTGAAGCAGCCTCACCTGGGCCCCAGTCAGACTGATTAAAGCACACACACACACACTCAGGAGGAGTGCGGACATGTATGCATGTAACCACCTGCTCTGCTTGCAAAACTATTCCACCTTTACAATAAAACCGGTTTACTAATCAGCGACCTGGTGATCGGAGGAACCCTGACAAGCCGGTATTGCGGCTTGCAGCTTCCTCTAGATGCACTCATCCAAACAGCTTAACACTCCTCAGGCCACTTCCTGGTGTCCTCAGCAGTGCACCCTCACCACCACACCAAGTGTGAAGTCAATCAGACGAACGGTGGTGGTGGTGGTGGTGGTGAACGGTCTAGCAAGTGTATATCCTTATTGTTGATCACACGCTCTTATCACAGCTACTTAAGCAGGTGACCTGGCAGTACGAAATTGTGTTATTCATCTTGTTAATATGAATGCTTGTGAACTGCTCTATTTTTAAGTTTGCGTACCTCAGCGTTATGCTATTGTCTGCTTCAACTAATGTACACCTTGTAAGTCGCTTTGGATAAAAGCGTCTGCCAAATGCCCTAAATGTAAATGGTGGAGGGAAAAAGTGAAGGACGGACATACGCACAGAGACTCCTGCTGTTGGAGTTCAATTCTTTGATATATTTGTGTATATGTGTACAGTGAATAAAATAAATATATGCCTGCTTGATAATAGCATGTGCTTCTCGTCACATAGGCTGGTGCAACTGCTCTAAAAATATCACATCCATCAGTTGTATATCGGCAAAATAGTGGTGTATTCCCAATCACCTGTACTTTGTTGTTATTTGCACAGTAGCAGCGACTAGCCCATGCACAGCTGAAATAAATGGAGATTCTCATGAAAAGCATTTAGCTACGGTCAGCTCTATGCATTCTACTCTTGCGTATCACCGTCCCCCTGGTGCTCAAGTATGGTATTGCAGTCTTTCTTCCTGTTGCATTATGGTCGACGGGACGGAGTGACGTAGCTTTCTCTCTCTCTGGTACTTCCTTCTCCGTCCTACCGGATGTCACTGAAGTAAAAATGTACTATTGAGGATTTAATACTATTTTGCCTTCCGTAGCCTGGGCACGCGCTGTCTGAACCTGCTGGGCTTCCAGCAGTTCATAGGGGAAAACGAGTTGACCTCTGACCTCATCGACGAGGGCAAGGAGCTGATTCGACGAGGCGAGTAACATGCAATGCAACCACACGTGTGTGCTAACATCAACAACAATAAACATTTTTTTTACGTTATTGTGTTTTCTTATTCGATTGTTGTTGACGGTTATGACACATTGTTTTACACAGAAAAAAGAAAACGACAAAGGACTGAGGATGGGGAGAACAGACGAAGAGTGAGTATCCTCATAGTGTTTAATCTGATCATATATGATATGCTGCAGGTGTGACGGTCAGGTGTCCGCTGACAGCAGTTGGCGGCAGTAGCTCAGTCTGTTGGGACTTGGGGCTAGGGAAGGTCGCCGGTTCAAATCCCTGAAACACCTGAGCACTGCCCATACACTGCTCTCCGGGCAGCTGCATATCAAATTGAATCGTGAAACTATATTCACTAATGTATGTGTGACCAACGAAGAGGATTCACTCCCCCGGATTTAGATTAGGAACTAAACTTTACTACTACAGAAGTGAGTAGGCTAGCTGACTTGAGGAGATCCAAGTTGATGTCTTCATGATACCATATTGGCAGAGTAATGTATTTTTTTAGACGTGACGTTTTGACATTATATTTTGAAAGAAAACAAATATATACATACAATATACATATTTTTGCTTCTTTCAGCAATATTTGCCTCTTATACAGTAACATATACACTTGTCGGACATCCCTTTCATAAACCTGTGGGCATTAATATGAAGTAGGACCCCACTTTGCGGCTATGACCGCTGCCACTCTTCTGGGGAGAGGCTTTCCATTCCAATGTTTTGGAACCGACTCTGTGGCCATGTTAGTGTCTCACGCTATAATACCGCGTTCCCCCCAGGAGTGGAAGGATCGCTACGGCAACCAGAGAGAAGAGCACTCTGCCCGGAACAGAAGTACCCACTCGGAGATGAAGGAGACCAACTTCTCGGACACGGTCACTCCGGTCAACACCAACAGACGTAAGCTCATTTGTTTTTTCCGGTCTGACTGACTAGTCGAGTCCCTTTTTGGTATTTGTGTACCCGTAGCAGCCTCAAAACACTTCTAAAAAAACCAGGATACATGAACCTAGCTATCTTATTATAAGTGTACCATCCTTGCAAATTGACTGTGGTTTATATTAAAGGACACCCACTAGTTTTAGCAAGTTGGGCGTTCCAAGGTCTCACTCAGGCTTCTAAAAACACACACACACACCACACACACACACACACACACACACACACACACACACACACCACACACACACACACACACACACACACACACACACACACACACACACACACACACCACACACACACACACACCTGTGTGAGCTCATGTATCCGGATATTAAAATCAAAAGTTCATTTCTTATTGGCTGTACGGGCAAAGCCGCTGAGTGTCCGCCGCTGACCGCATCCGGGCGTATTTCCCTTGAGACAGAGGCCAAGTATTCCCAGGGGGCGGCGAAGGGCCGAGCGGAGAGGGACTGCGTGGAGCTCCTGCAGGACGCCGAGCCGCTGGACTTCAACGCCGAGACGCTCACCGGCGACGACCCGCTCGAAGCTAACTCCACCAGGTAAAGGAATCGTCTCTTTTATCAAGGTGGATCAAAGTGTTGCGCTTAGATCCGCGATAAGAGAAGAGCGAAGTGTTTCCAGCAACTCCGGGCAGTTTTGGGGCTGGTGTCTGCCGTGGTCGGCAGAACCTGTTGCTGTTTTTCTCGGCAGTTCGTAGGATAATTCAGTTAAAAAAAAAAAAAGTTGAACCATCCCAAGTTGTTAAATGTCGTGGAATAACAGCAACAAATGCACCTGTGCAAGTAACAGGATATGTTTAAAAAAAAAAATATATATATATATATATATATATACGGGAGCCACAAGTTGAGCCTGCGTTCCCCTCACATGCTAAACCGGAAGTCAGGAATCGTCTCTATACACCAGATGCCACCTGGTATGAATAGGACCGCTTTTGGTCGCTCTTTCCTCCAAGGTGACTTGACCAAGGTCAACTCCCGCTACCAGTGTGACGATGGGCGATGTAGTTCACCTGTATCACGGCCGGTCGCTTCACCCAGTATATTAGGATGTCTAAATCTAAACCGATTCTGAATCTGGAGGATTAAATCCTCTTTATTGGTCACTTACATGCGCACGCATCTGCGAAAGCTAAAGCCCAACACTGGTGTGTTTACTTCCATAGGAACACATGAAATACTTTTTTTGTATATAATAATAATAAAAATAATAAATATCTCTCTCTCTGCTCTCTTTGCTCTCCCTCCAGGCACGCTGGGGGGAGGTACCTGTCCATGTCCTCCTCTCGGAGTCGGATCTTTGATGATGTCTGATTGGACGACAGACAGCGAGTGGTGTAAAGGGGGACAGGATGTGCATGTCTAACTTAACCCCCCCTCGCCCCCCCCCACCTGCAAAAAGAAGGAGAAACCAAGATACTATACATGGCAAGGGTAACTGAAATGTGCAATTCTTTGTGTGTCAGAAAAAATTATCCATGTCCTTTGAGTCGCTGCTCTGGTGAAGGCTGCACCTCAATCAAAACAATTATATGAATGAAGTTCATATATCACGCGCACACGCACACGCATGCACACACACGCACACACACACACACCTTCACACTAGGATCTGCAGCTGCATGGCTTACACTCTTGTGTATGAACGTGCTGCAGTGTGTGTGGCTTCCTATTGGCTGCTGGTTCTCCACGTTGCTGAAGCCAGTTCTGTTAAGCTTCTTTCCTACCCACTGGGTCACTTTTCAAGTAGGGCCTTGACTTTCGGCAGTACACACTGAGCAATACGACTGGTCTCGACAGGTCAGTCTTCCCTTGGTAACGTACACCCGGGTAACTGGGAAACACGCATGAAGACTCTATGTAGGACGGCAACTCGCACGGTAGTCATGACAACGGTTTGTCGGAGATGCGGCCGACCGGTCCACTTTGTTGCACAGCCCATCGCACCACCAGCATTCCTCTGAACCCGAGCCGTGAATAATTTCTTCAAGATACAAATCGTCAATTTATTTTATTTTATTTTTAACCAGTACTCCTCTCACGTTTTTTCCCCCTTACACCCCCCCCCCTACAATCAGAGCCCACCTCAGCCCCTCCCTGTCAGTAAGTTTGTCACCTAGTGGGTAGGAGCCTTAAAGGCACTGATAGCACCGCCTCCTCAGGTCAAAATGATTTGGCTTGGTATGTTGTTGTTGTTTTTTGTATTTAATTATACACTGTGTGTGTGTGTGTGTGTGTGTGTGTGTGTGTGTGTGTGTGTGTGTGTGTGTGTGTGTGACCTGTCCTATGTCCATCCAAGCAACTGGAATTATGTTACTGTAAAAATTCATGTTATGACTGTTTTATTTGTCTAGTTTTCTGTCTTTCTTTTTTGGGTCAATAATTCTTAAGTTGTAAATGTGGATGGTCTCTTGATCACCATCCACCCCCCCCCCCCCCCCCACCCACAGTATTCAAGTAGGAAAAGGCATTGATATGAATCTATTTCTATTTTCCTATATACCATGTAAAACGTGTTGTAAAAACACGTTCCAATGCACCATCACAGCCAAAAAGTAAGTGCCCGATCAGAAGTTCTCTTCTCTTCTTCGGATAATTGAAAAAGGATGGAAAACATATCGTCGACCATCACCGTTGACATGTTGTCGCTAATGTCGAAAGATTTATCTTTTGTTCTTCCCCAAGCGCAAACTTTGCCTGGACGGAACTAGTCAAGCAAAGCAGAATTGCTTTCCCTCTTGTCGCGTTGTTTCGGTTACGTAATACATTTAAAGAACGTTATGTTTATTTAAACATAACACAAACGGGACCGTTTTTGGTCAGTTTTGGGATTCAGGTGGTGTTGGAAGTTTCAGGTGACCTGAGCTGAGTGTTGGCTTCGGGTTGTTTTTTGTTCACTTGAATTACCGTAGTCAAACAGTTGGTGTAACAATGTCCCATTTTGGTGCCATGTTTGCCTTTTCCCCCTTCATGGTTTTTATTCATCAAGATAACCGTTAACCGAGATAACCAAGCTAGAATACGTTAAAAACACTTCTTCCTACCCCCTTCCTAAGTATAGAAGGGGTGGGGGGGTGGGGGGGGGGGGGTGAATAACTTCACATTGATATGGTTTTACATGCAACGCATTCCACTACAATATACGTTACGGTCGCTGAGAGACGAAGTTCCCATGTGGTCAGTAGAAGGAAGTCAACCCTGGACAGTGTGTCTGTATGCCTCACTGTCACGCTGGAATTCACTGTATACACTGAATGTGTGAAATACCTTGTATTGTGTGTGTGTGTGTGTGTGTGTGTGTGTGTGGAGTCAAGGTTTCACTTCTCAAGACCCCTTGAGGCACACCTTCTTGTATATATGGTCTGATTATATATATATATATATATATATATATATATATATATATATATATATATATATATATATATATATATATATATATATATATATATATATATATATATATGTATATATATGTATATGTATATGTATATGCATATAAATATGTGTATATATATATGTGTGTGTGTATATATATATATATATATATATATATATATATACATGTTTTTGTATGCTATTATGCACAAACAAACGTGACTTTGTATTTATTCTTGCGTTGCCTGGCTGGTATAGTAACTGATGTATGTTGCTGTGGTTAAAAGCTATTGGGTACCAAATGTTTAATTATCCCTTTTCCTTTCAGTTTTAGTAAAAAATATATATTTGTCCGGAAAAAAACCCATTACAAGGACAATACCGATGGTAAATATTATTCTGTATTAATATACTGAATCTACTGAATTGAGATTGTATGTGCTGGTGTCTTTGATAATGAAGGATTTTGGTCTTGATTGTAAATAATTATATATATAAATATTGCATCTCGATATTGGAGCACTTTTTGTGAGCATCAAAATATCGCAGAATTCCTAACCTGGGTTGTTTAGCGGTAGAGCTAATTATTATGTAATGCACTCTAATTTAATAAACCAGTTGTGTCATTAAATAAAAATGCATTAAGTCTGCCTGTATTTCGTTGTCTGCATATTTTTTTTCTATACACCTATAGAGTATCCACATCAGAATATACACATTAACAGTTAAAACGGTATGGCAAACTGAGCATCTTATTTATTAGTTTATTGTACTTTAACCTTATTGTACATTTACCTTATTGTATTTTTACCTGGACTTATTGTACTTTTACCTGAGCACTGGTTCAGTTATTGGGGGACTTGTTTGGGATGAAATGCACTTTTGACTTCTGGTGACGAGTTGTTCTCTTCCCTTCCTTTGTTGAAACACACTATTGTAAGTCGCTTTGGATTAAAGCGTCTGATAAATGACTAATGTAATGCATGTGTTGCTCTCGGACTCTGTGGGTGGCATCAGTCTGATTGGCAGTAAACCAGTTTCAACATACAGAGCAAAACAACATCGCTAGTAAAAGCTACGTATATTTATTATATATTATTATTATTATTATATTCATTGTCCTGTGGGATGGACTCACTGCGGAGAGTGAGCTGCCGAAGGTTGAAGCAGCCAATCACAACAGAGATCATATCGTCTCCATGGTAACCGTACACCAGCAGCTACCGGTAGACCTGTCGCTGTTTCCAGTAAGCGACTTTTAATATTAGTGTTACACAACATTTTCAGGTAAGTTGACGTCTCTTGATGAAACGTGCCGGCCTCTCCTGGTCAAACTATGTTAATTATTACTATTACATTCTATGTATTTCGTTGAAAGAATCAAACAAAATAAATAATAATCCATAGGTGGGCTGTTGCTTCCTGACACCGCCCATCATTAACGACGACAGCAACGCGACTGAGTCCTGTTAGTTGTATATGTGACAGCATATTATATATACATTATTTATCTTCTTCCATAAGCAGGAGCATACTTTAGATTTGATGCACTTATAGCCGATGTATGTTTTTTCCACCCGTTCAAACGACAGGCTTTGTATTATGAAACCCATCTCGACCCATCCCTTAAGGGTCAGGTGTCGGCTATATCCTGTGTTCCATCAATCGTCCGTTTGTTCTTTCAAATTCATCTTTAAACTTAAATTAATAAATCAATTAAACTTTACTACGACTTTACAAAATATTGTGGTCAATGGGCCCACATTTCGATCTCTCCCCAGATGGTGACTAAAACCCGTTTTTTTGTAATTATTAAATCGTTTTCTGTGGTTATAGGATAAGCAACTATCTGCAATATTATTGTTGTTATTATTATTATTATTATTATATAATAATGATGTTCTTATGCAGCCAATTACCTTACCTTAACTAATTACCAAGCGGCTAAGTGGTTGTCTAGGAAGGACAGTTATATTCCCCATGATATACACTTATTATGCTTCTTGTACACTTATTATACAGTCATTATCCAGGCTAAGCTTCCATGCATCCTCAACAGTCAACAGAAGTGCCAACAACTGTGACAGGTGTGGCACTAAGTGTTGTCACTTCCTGCCATCAGGGGTCTGGGGGTGGTAGAGCTAGACATCTCACTTCCTGTTATCAGGCGACAGAGGGGTGGAAGTGGTTGGAGTCGGGCAGGACGCGTTGGAAGAGGCGGAGCTGAGGTTACTTAGGGGTGATTCAGATAGCTGGATCTGGATGCGGGGGGGTAGCCTACTTCTCCTGTAACATCTGGGATGGCTGAGGTTAGACAAGAGTAAACGTCAAACCAACCAATGCCAGCAGGTTCCAACGGTGCTGCCCACGGTGTGAGTAAAAGTGCGCCATTCACTCTCACCTCGGATTGTCGAGGATGCCTGTTGAGGATGCTGAGGACATGTCTGTTTCCAAGTGAAGAACAGACTGGGTGTGTGTACGTAGGCGCTTTTCTCTCTCAGCTCATTAGGTCCTTAGGCTGTTATCCTCTAGTGGGTTGGTGGAGTCACCCGCTGGGGGGGGACCAGATTCACTGGATCCTTCCAGAACCCCCGTAGAGCTGTAAAAGACCATGAAGAACATGCAGAAAAAAACAGAAAAACACTTGTTGACAGAATTGACTAAGGTGCGGTCTTTTGTGATTGGGTCACCGAAAGTCCTTGTGGGCCGGGTGTAACAATTCAGCCACCAATTGTAGGGACGGAAACGTTATACACCTCTAAAGTGCAATTACACACATCCCAACTTCTCAATGTTTTGCACAAGAGCAAAGATACAAGATCAAGGAGCAAGTATGACTAGGTCTAGGTCTTGACAAGCGTTGTACGATTTCTTGTCATTCATTCTTAATGCCTGAAGCCATGTGCTTCAGTGATGGCAGGGACGTCGAGACACGACCGGGAGATGGCCGTTAAGGCCAAGAGGCAGCTCTCCGCCTGCTCCGACCCCGTGGAAAGACTCCGACTGCAGTGCCTTGCTCGAGGGTCCTCCGGCATTAAAGGCCTGGGCAGGTGAGGTCATTTCCTCTCATCCTCACTTACAAAGTGTCACATTTACTGCTGAGGTTTCCTTTTTCTCATACTTACCTATGCTGTTGGTTCCATCTCGGTTCCATCTCGGTTCAAATCTTTGTTCTAAACACTAGCTGGACGAGGGGAAACTAAATGCGGGATTCCATATTCAGTTTCCCCACCCAGCTAGCGTTTAGAACCAGGATGGCTGCTCCTATAGGTGAATAGAAGTGAGATAGTGGCTGTGCCTGAATTCATTCCCTCATTCCCTACTCCCTCTCTAGTAGTTCAATGTAGAGGACTATATAGTGAAATCCTTCCCTCATTCCCTACTCCCTCTCTAGTAGTTCAATGTAGAGGACTATATAGTGAAATCCTTTTCTCATTCCCTACTCCCTCTCTAGTAGTTCAATGTAGAGGACTATATCGTGAAATCCTTTTCTCATTCCCTACTCCCTCTCTAGTAGTTCAATGTAGAAGACTTTATAGTGAAATCCTTCCTTCATTCCCTAATCCCTATTCTCTCTCCAGTAGTTCCCTACTACCTCTCTAGAAGTTCAATTAGGAGGACTATTTAGTGAAATCCTTCCCCAATTCCCTACTCCCCAATCACTCTCTAGGGACTTCGATGTTAGAGGACTATATAGTGAAATCCTTCCCTCATCCCCTATTCCTTACGCCCTACTCCCTCTCTAGTAGTTCAATGTAGAGGACTATATAGTGAAATCCTTCCCTCATTCCCTACTCCCTCTCAGGTAGTTCAATGTAGAGGACTATATAGTGAAATCCTTCCCTCAGTCCCTACTCCCTCTCTAGTAGTTCAATGTAGAGGACTATATAGTGAAATCCTTCCCTCATTCCCTACTCCCTCTCTAGTAGTTCAATGTAGAGGACTATATAGTGAAATCCTTCCCTCATTCCCTACTCCTCTATCGACTGCGCTCTCTTCTTCTTAAAAAAACACCCCTAAGTAGTATAACTTGAAAGTGGTTCTTCTAATCTATGACTATGAGACGCTAACCTGCTGTGCTTTGACCCCCACTCCGGGCAAATCTGGGGATCAGAACCTTCCGGATCATGGACGACAACAACAGCCGTAGTCTGGACGTCAAGGAGTTCCTGAAGGGCCTGAGCGACTACGGCGTGATGATGGAGAAGGAGGAGGCGCTGACGCTCTTCCAGAGCTTTGACCGCGACGGCAGCGGCTTGATCGACTTCGATGAGTTCTTGCTCACCCTCAGGGTAATCGGGTTGACGTGGTCCTCGTTCGCCTCAACCACCCCCCGGTCTGCTTGTAATACTGCTGTATGTCAATGATGCAGCCATCGCAATCCCAAACCATCCCTGGGAGTTAGGGATCCCCTCCATGCTCTGGGTTCCTTCTCAAGGTTTCCTCCTCCATCCTTAAGGGAGTTTTTTTCTTGCCCTTAGAGGGGGGGGGGGGCTAGGGTTTGACAGTGGCTAGGGTTTCACAAGCCATACATGTTGCTGGCTTGTGAAGCCCTTAGAGACTGTAACTCTGATAAAGGGATATGCAAATACAATCGACGTGACCCTAACCCTCTCAGGGTATTAACAACCTGGGAATTCATGTCCTTAGCCCAGTGGTTTCCAAACTGGGGGCCCTGGAGTTATGAAAGGGGGGGGGGGGGGGCAGGTAAATATTAATTATGCAATATCGTAAGTGACCAGTCGATGCTGCCGAATGCCATTGAAATGGCTGCTTGAAGGCTCCTCTTGAAGACAAGGACACAGGGTGATGAGGAATCCGGTTTACTGAGTTTTGAATCAAGGTGAACAGAGCAGATGGTACATGCTCTCTCTCTCTCCTGTGTGTGTGTGTGTGTGTGTGTGTGTGTGTGTGTGTGTGTGTGGTGTGTGTGTGTGTGTGTGTGGTGTGTGTGTGTGTGTGTGTGTGTGTGTGTGTGTGTGTGTGTGTGTGTGTGTGTGTGTGTGTGTGTGTGTGTGTGTGGTGTGTGTGTGTGTGTGTGTGGTGGCTGTTTTAACCTGTGGGTCCTTGATTAACCACGAGCCACAGGTGTGCAGCCTCACCAGCCAATCAGTATAACTCAGGCCAGGTGAGGCCAGGCTGCTTAAAACAGCCACCAACTCTCACACACACACACACACACACACACTCCACACATACAAATGACAGACAATGTTTTAAATAAATGATATTGTGTATGTATGAGTGTGCAACCAAAGGACGTGTCGGTCTTTATGTGGGTCATGTCATGTAGGTGTCCCAACCTATCCTTCACCTAACCCCGAACCTTCCATAACCCTAACCTTACTTATCTATAATTCCTAATTCTAGGATATGCCAGATTTCATGTCCATGGAATATTTATAATAATTACACAGTACATCATAACACTTCAAAACATTAAAAGGTGCAAGCCTAAGGTGTGTGTGTATGTGCGTGTGTATGTGCGTGTGCGTGTGTGCGCGTACCTGCGCGTGTGTGTGTGTGTGTGTATGTGTGTGTGGTGCATTCAACAGCCGCCCATGTCCAACGCGAGGAAGGAGGTGATCATGGAGGCGTTCCGGAAGCTGGATAAGACGGGCGACGGAATCATCACCATCGAAGACCTGAAGGGGGTCTACAACGTCAAGCACCATCCCAAGTTCCAGAACGGAGAGTTGACGGAGGATCAAATATTTCGCATATTCCTGGACAGCTTTGACTCCCCTAACGACAAAGATGGAAAGGTGTGACACGCGTGTGCGTGTGGTGCGTGCGGCGTGCGTGCGTGCGGGTGCGTGCGTGTGCGTGGTGCGTGGTGTGTGTGCGTGTGTGTGTGTGTGTGGTGTGTGTGTGGTGTGTGTGTCTTGTTATAATTCAAAGTGTATTGATTATTAGCGTCATTTTTAGCATGGCTCAAAAACAGTGGACCACAGAGATATAAACACCACAGCTAGAGTCTCCTCAGTGCTTCTTGTGAATGAAGCATAAGCCATGTCATGAACAAGGTTCCGTTCAATTTGACCGGTGTTATCAGATCAAAATCAGCATTATTTTATTTTGTGTATTAAAGTGTATGAGTGTATTAAAATAATACTTACAAGGAAAGTGACTTGTATGTGAGGTTGGTGCTTAAACAACATAAAGCGTTAATTATACTATATGAATTATACATATTTTTTATTTGACTTAAATAAATAAATACAGAATTAAATCCCCAGGGGGCGCTGCAGCAACCCTACTGCAGACCGATACTGCCCTTTAAACCTCTCCATCTCCATTGTTCGGTCTGCAGGTCACCAAAGAGGAGTTTCTCAACTACTACTGTGGAGTCAGCGCCTCGATCGACAGTGACGTCTACTTCATCCTGATGATGAAGAGCGCGTGGAAACTCTGAGTGGGTTTAAAAATATATAAAAAAAACATGCCGCAAAATGACGCCACAATCGAAAATGACGTCGTCGCAGCTGACGGTGACGTCACAGATGAAGAGGGGTATCGCGGCTGAAAAAAAATGACATCATCGCAGCTGAAGTAGCAGTAGCAGTTTAGAAGTGCGACTGAAATCAAATTTTGCTTTTATATATATAATATATAAATATATATATATATATAAATGAATGAATAGTGAGTACTGCTACCCCAATGTGGGCATCTACTATGTGTTTGTACAGAGTTTTGTAATGTGGGCTCGAGTCATCTCTGCTTAGTTTTTGGGTTTTTTGCAATTATTCATTTGAGTCTTTAATGAAAGTTATCACTGTCACCTCATCCACTGCTAAGTGTTGAGGTCTCTCATCACTACTCATCACCACCCCACCCCCCCCCCACACACACACACACACACATGCACACGCACACAGTACTACACAAAGTACTTTAGGTATCTTGAAAGGTGCTATATGAATGCAATTACTTAGTATAGTTGTTATTATTATCTAATTTTATCAATAAAATGTTAATTCTGAAATATATTTTATTGTTTTTTGTTTGTTGGAAAAATACAAATACAGGTACAATACACAAATATATCAGTTAAATAATCTGAAGCGGTAAATATCTTGACAGATCCTAATATCTAGAGATATATCCTTTTTACAGCAGCAAATGTCAATACACTATCAATAGAGCAGCTTACATTCATTTACGGAACATACTCGAAAGAGACAATATAGGCTATAGAGGCAGCAGCATTACGAACAACATCTCTGAGGCTCAGGATCCCTGAACAGTGAAGTAAGGAAATACATTCTACAGCCTATTATTTACTATTTAGTCATTAAGACAAATGACTAAAACCTGCTAGCCATGAGAGAGATATTCAGTTTTGTGCTTTGCAATGAATTTCAGTCTGGCCTGCAAATGACCGCAGCATACATTGTTCAAAAATAAACCGTTACTTATCTGTTTAAACATTGTTATTCCGTCTATTTCAGTTCAAAACAGTCGACCACCCTACCCACTACTATCTTGCTCTATCCATCTCTTGAGTATTCCTTCCTTACTCTCTTCACAAAGATATTTCCAAATAAACTCCTAAAAATGAACACACTTTGAATGCAACCGGTGCCGTCTTAAACTCAAAACGTCACACACCAGATTTACCTTCAGTGTCAGTCCTTATCACACAATCCTTTGTGTGTGTGTGTGTGTGTGTGTGTGTGGTGGCGGCTGTTTTAACCTGTGGGTCCTTGATTAACCACGAGCCACAGGTGTGCAGCCTCACCAGCCAATCAGTATAACTCAGGCCAGGTGAGGCCAGGCTGCTTAAAACAGCCACCAACTCTCACACACACACACACACACACACACACACACACACTCCACACATACAAATGACAGACAATGTTTTAAATAAATGATATTGTGTATGTATGAGTGTGCAACCAAAGGACGTGTCTGAGTGTCTTTATGTGGGTCATGTCATGTAGGTGTCCCAACCTATCCTTCACCTAACCCCGAACCTTCCATAACCCTAACCTTACTTATCTATAATTCCTAATTCTAGGATATGCCAGATTTCATGTCCATGGAATATTTATAATAATTACACAGTACATCATAACACTTCAAAACATTAAAAGGTGCAAGCCTAAGGTGTGTGTGTATGTGCGTGTGTATGTGCGTGTGCGTGTGTGCGCGTACCTGCGCGTGTGTGTGTGTGTGTGTATGTGTGTGGTGCATTCAACAGCCGCCCATGTCCAACGCGAGGAAGGAGGTGATCATGGAGGCGTTCCGGAAGCTGGATAAGACGGGCGACGGAATCATCACCATCGAAGACCTGAAGGGGGTCTACAACGTCAAGCACCATCCCAAGTTCCAGAACGGAGAGTTGACGGAGGATCAAATATTTCGCATATTCCTGGACAGCTTTGACTCCCCTAACGACAAAGATGGAAAGGTGTGACACGCGTGTGCGTGTGTGTGTGTGTGTGTGTGTGTGTGTGTGTGTGTGTGTGTGTGTGTGTGTGTGTGTGTGTGTGTGTGTGTGTGTGTGTGTGTGGTGTGTGTGTGTGTGTGTGTGTGTGTGTGTGTGTGTGTGTGTGTGTGTGTGTGTGTGTGTGTGTGTGTGTGTGTGTGTGTGTGTGTGTCTTGTTATAATTCAAAGTGTATTGATTATTAGCGTCATTTTTAGCATGGCTCAAAAACAGTGGACCACAGAGATATAAACACCACAGCTAGAGTCTCCTCAGTGCTTCTTGTGAATGAAGCATAAGCCATGTCATGAACAAGGTTCCGTTCAATTTGACCGGTGTTATCAGATCAAAATCAGCATTATTTTATTTTGTGTATTAAAGTGTATGAGTGTATTAAAATAATACTTACAAGGAAAGTGACTTGTATGTGAGGTTGGTGCTTAAACAACATAAAGCGTTAATTATACTATATGAATTATACATATTTTTTATTTGACTTAAATAAATAAATACAGAATTAAATCCCCAGGGGGCGCTGCAGCAACCCTACTGCAGACCGATACTGCCCTTTAAACCTCTCCATCTCCATTGTTCGGTCTGCAGGTCACCAAAGAGGAGTTTCTCAACTACTACTGTGGAGTCAGCGCCTCGATCGACAGTGACGTCTACTTCATCCTGATGATGAAGAGCGCGTGGAAACTCTGAGTGGGTTTAAAAATATATAAAAAAAACATGCCGCAAAATGACGCCACAATCGAAAATGACGTCGTCGCAGCTGACGGTGACGTCACAGATGAAGAGGGGTATCGCGGCTGAAAAAAATGACATCATCGCAGCTGAAGTAGCAGTAGCAGTTTAGAAGTGCGACTGAAATCAAATTTTGCATATATATATATATATATATATATATATATATATATATATATATATATATATATATATATATATATATATATATATATATATATATATATATATATATATATATATAAAATGAATGAATAGTGAGTACTGCTACCCCAATGTGGGCATCTACTATGTGTTTGTACAGAGTTTTGTAATGTGGGCTCGAGTCATCTCTGCTTAGTTTTTGGGTTTTTTGCAATTATTCATTTGAGTCTTTAATGAAAGTTATCACTGTCACCTCATCCACTGCTAAGTGTTGAGGTCTCTCATCACTACTCATCACCACCCCACCCCCCCCCCCCCACACACACACACACACACACACACACATGCACACGCACACAGTACTACACAAAGTACTTTAGGTATCTTGAAAGGTGCTATATGAATGCAATTACTTAGTATAGTTGTTATTATTATCTAATTTTATCAATAAAATGTTAATTCTGAAATATATTTTATTGTTTTTTGTTTGTTGGAAAAATACAAATACAGGTACAAATATATCAGTTAAATAATCTGAAGCAGTAAATATCTTGACAGATCCTAATATCTAGAGATATATCCTTTTTACAGCAGCAAATGTCAATACACTATCAATAGAGCAGCTTACATTCATTTACGGAACATACTCGAAAGAGACAATATAGGCTATAGAGGCAGCAGCATTACGAACAACATCTCTGAGGCTCAGGATCCCTGAACAGTGAAGTAAGGAAATACATTCTACAGCCTATTATTTACTATTTAGTCATTAAGACAAATGACTAAAACCTGCTAGCCATGAGAGAGATATTCAGTTTTGTGCTTTGCAATGAATTTCAGTCTGGCCTGCAAATGACCGCAGCATACATTGTTCAAAAATAAACCGTTACTTATCTGTTTAAACATTGTTATTCCGTCTATTTCAGTTCAAAACAGTCGACCACCCTACCCACTACTATCTTGCTCTATCCATCTCTTGAGTATTCCTTCCTTACTCTCTTCACAAAGATATTTCCAAATAAACTCCTAAAAATGAACACACTTTGAATGCAACCGGTGCCGTCTTAAACTCAAAACGTCACACACCAGATTTACCTTCAGTG
>CM051006.1:11769194-11811694 GCA_027704905.1 Muraenolepis orangiensis
ACTCAAAACGTCACACACCAGATTTACCTTCAGTGTCAGTCCTTATCGACATGGTCCGGTGAGTCTCCAGACTGAACAGGTATCTTAATGCATCCAGTATCAAATTTAGAAGTTGTCACGAGTTGAAATGTGTGCAACTGGTGTACCATTGGTCTAATATAACTTCTATTGGTCTACGGATTCCCCTGGTCCTTGCTGTGGTAGAAGCTGGACATGGTGACATAGACGGCGTCGTCCCTGTTTGGCTGCGTGGGTCCATTCACCTCAGGGCCACGGTCCTCCACGGAAGCCTCCGCCAGAAGGCTCTGCCCTCCTCCTCCTCCTCCTTCTTCTTCTTCTGCAGGACGGACGACCGGGGAAGGGGAGAGGCTCCGGCTCCCGGGGGGGGAGTCCGCTCCGTCGTCCTCGGAGCTCAGGTTGAGCAGGGTGGAGGACGACGATTCCCCCGTGAAGGTGGTGCTGGCGTCGCTCGTGGACCCGCCCTGCCACTTGCCCCGTCGTGCCGAGAGGTCCTGGTCCGAGCAGAGCTCCCTGTCCTCCCGCTGGGAGGCCGCTCGATTGGCCGGCGCTTCGCTAAAAGGAGGTCGCTCCTCGGTGTTCTTCATCGGTTGGACATTCATGTGACTGAACTGCTCGGCTTCGAAGCTCATCGCGAAGCCCAGCTGTTTGGGAGTCAAAGTGAAAGTGAAAGTGTTTATTTTGGGGGACAGGCAAATAATAATGCTGTATCAAAGTAAACCATAACTTACCTTAACCTGCTTGTAAATGGGCCCCAGTGTGGGAATGCTGGGCCGTATATACTTGTGTATACTCTGGAGGATGCTAGACATACAGACAATCAGACAATCGACTATTTATTCCAACATGAAATAGAAATCAACTGATGAGTAAAACTCATGATTCTTGTGAGATGGAAAAACGAAAGAATGACGTCTTTACTTTTTTCTCCTGACAACAATCAGAAAAACCAAGCAGATGACCAACGTGATGGAAATCACTACAATCATGATGAGAAGCTGATCCTGGCTTTTTTTCTTCCTCTCTTCCATTTGTTTAGTCGCTAGAGAGGTTTGGAGGGGGGGGGGGGTAAAGGGGGGTGAAAGTGTAATGTCATTACATGACATGACAGTCATTTAGCGGATGCTTTTATCCAAAGCGACTTACAAAAGTGTGTTTCAACAAAGGAAGGTAAGAGAACAACTCGTCACCAGAAGTCAAACAATATCAGCAAATAACAATCTACTTGGACAGTTAACTACTTAGTAAGACGCTAGTACGCTAGTAAAAAGTGACAAGAGGCTGCGCTTGTACGTGTTGCACAGCGCCTCTTACTAGAATTGGTGTAAAAGTGGACGGTGTTGCTCCAGTCGCTCCAAGAACCCCTGAACGAAACGATTGGAATGGCTCTGATCTTCACGTGGTATTTGGTGTTGGTGGTCAGGTGCTGGCCCTCGATCACCAAAGGTTCCATCTGCGTCACGTTCTGCTTCTGCGGGGGGGGGGGGGGGGGTCAAAAAGCACAATGTTGTGGATCAAAAGCACCCATTCTCTTCTCCCCCCCTATGGTCCGTACAAGGTACAACACCACCAGGTTGAAGGATAGTTGTTATCCACAGGCAGTGTGTCTACTGAACTGCTAGGAGTGCTGCCACTTTCATAACACTGTCATTAACGATTACACTATCATACTTTGCTGGACTTTCTGGACTCATCACAGTTACTGCACTGTATTCATGATGCTGCTGCACTACTTGTAAATAGTCTTTTTTATAGTATTGTTTATAGTATTGTTGACTGCGGGAGGGAATGGGGAGTGAGCATTCCGTTGTAATTGTTGCAAATGGCCAATAAAAACATCTGTCTCTCAATAGGTCTCTGACGTACAGAGAGAGTGTTTCTTACACGCGGGAGGAAACAACACATCATTTAAAAAATGGGGCGGCAGGATGGCTGGATAGTCTGTTGGGACTTGGTTAGCTCCGGTGAACCGGAAGGGTCGCGGGTTCAAGGCCCTTGAGCAAGGCACCAGACCCCTACACACTGCTCCCCGGGCAGCTGGATATAAACAATAGCTGCTACCTCTAGGATGGGTTAAATGCAGAGAAACTAATGTCACTGTGTGTGTGTGTGTGTGTGTGTGTGTGTGTGTGTGTACATGTACATGTATGTGACCAATAAAGAGGACTCAAATCCTCCAGATTTAAGAGATTTAAAACAACCTCTTTATTTATTTATATAGCAATCGAGGAAATCAAGATCAAACGTCACCATCACGCTGTCCGCTGTGCTCCAAATGTGAAACTCGAAGAGTTGGTTGGTGGCCTTCAGGTAATCGTCGTGGTAAGGAATCCCAATGCGGATCACAGCCTGGTTGTTCTGCGGATCGAATGAAGCGCTCCTCACACTGGGACTTCTCGGTTTCACTGGAAAAAAGTAAAAAAAGAACCTATAGTCTTAGAGTTTTGTCAGCATCTAGCAATGGGACTTCTGTGGATCGGTAACAAAGGGTGTGTTGCCAGAGCCGTTGAACACTTGTATACTTACCTTGTATATACATATACAGTATACCTATAATTCTGCACATATATCATACCTACTCTATAACTTATTTGATACCCGTTATTAATTATTGCATACCCCTGCTCACGACCTGTTGAATACTTGTATACTTACCTGTGTATATATATATATATATACCTATAATTCTGCACATATCCCATACCTACTCTATAACTTATTTTATACCTGTTTTGTATAACTAGTAGACTGTCTTAACATTTTCTTTAACCACTGTCAATTATATATTACCATGCACTTTACTGCAACATTTTCACTCTGGTTAGATGCCAAATTATTTTCGCTGTACTGTACAATGACAATCAATTTTAATCTAATCTAATCTGATCTAATCTAACTCAAAACAAGCTCAATGAACAGGGTTATCGCTAGTCTCACAATATGATTATACCCTGAACGTGCCCCCCAGGGTTGAATGAAGAACCTGTCTACTCTACTACGACACAGAAAACCACAGAGCTGGTTAAAACCAGGATACGATCTAGATTACGGTTTAGTTAAGGCAAGTTCACATCCCTTGTGTCTACCACAAGACCTGGCAGCTTATGATCTTATCGATATAGGCCTATATGTAATCAAAAACATACAAATACTTTCATTATAATGAATACTTAATTATACATTGTTTACTTAATTAGTACATTGTACCCTACGCTATCATAACATGCCAACGTTCGATTTAGCAACACAAGAAAGCTCATACCATAAAGGATGCGTGTCTGCTTTTACATGACATGACAGTCATTTAGCAGACGCTTTTATCCAAAGCCACTTACAATAGTGCGCTCAACAAAGGAAGGTAAGAGAACAACTCGCCCACCAGAAGTCAAAAGTGCATTGAATTCCTAACAAGTCTCCAAGGGCAGAACCAGTGCTCAAGTAAAACTGCAATAGGTTGGCTGAGAATAGAACAATATCTAACAAGCAAACAATCTACTTAGTAGGATGCTAGTAAAGCTGGTAGGAAGTGATAAGAGGATGATAATGGAAGATGGGCAGTGACTCTGCAGTCCTGACATCCGTGGGGAGTTCATTCCACCACTGTTGGAAACACAGGACAGAGAGAAGAGCGGTGACCAAGTAGTTCGTCCACAAGGGCCCCCCCCCTGAAGCAACAGGGGGGGGGGGGGGGGGCAAGCAGACTGTCCCCGAAGTAGCAGTAGCTTTTAATCATACGGTATATCTTGCACAACATTCACCTATTTTCCGCAAGTCGACTATTCGGCTGAGGACGGCGCCGCTGGTCAGCTGAGCGGTGACATTGAAGTTACACACAGGAGTCTGGGGGAAGGTGATCTTGTTCCCCGTCTCATTCAAGCACTTCTTCCGGTAAATTGCATGGCAACTGTGGGGGGGACGTATGTATACATATATATTTATATTCATTTTTTATTTTTTTCATTTTTTATTTTATAAATAAACCTTAATATATTACAATAAATAATCCAAATATATCTATATTTTTTTCTTCCTTTTTCCATTTAATTAATAAACCTTAATATATTACAATAAATACTCCAAATATATATATATATATATATATTTGGAGTATTTTTCATTTTTTATTTAATAAATAAACCTTAATCTATTACAACCAATACAATTTTAAAGTTTAAAATCCAAATATTCAAAAGATGCATGTAAAGCAATTGTTAAATATAGGTCTACATATAGGCTTATACATTGTATATATATATATATATATATATATATATATATTTTTTTTTTTTAATAACATTGACACAAATATACAAACTATGATGAAAACCCCCCCCCCCAGTTGTTAAAAGACATAGTCTTTACCAAACAGTGATGTTCTCTATGCTGTCCTCTCCATCTTCATCGTCCTCGTCGCTGTATGGCAGTCGGGGGGGCAGCAGGTTGCACGTTAAACTGTTGCCCCAGTGAACACTGATGTCTGACGTGCACGACAGTCTGCTCTCCGAGTCTTCTTCTTGCTGCAGGTCTGCCAGAGAGGAAAGACATGTGGATGTGGTAAAAGGCAAAACTAGTAAGCTTCGTACACGTTTAAACTTTGTTTTAGACGCTGCTTTAAGATGTCAGCCAACTTTTAGATAAGACTTTTAGATAAACATTAGATTCAAATGTGTTGTCATTGCACAGCACAAGTACAGTACAGTACAGTACAGTACAGTGAACATAATTTGGCATCTAACCAGAGTGCAAATGTTGCAGTAAAGTGCATGGTAAATCATGCACTTTACTGCAACATTTGCACTTTACACACAAATCATTTACAGTTTACAGTTGCTAAAAGACGGTCTACTAGGTATGAAAACACAGGTAAAACAAAGATCCTGATATTTTGAAAAAAGACATTTGCATGAATCAAAAGTAGGCCTTACTTTTTTTTGGGTGAATGTTAAAAACAAGATAGGCTATATTTATACAAATACATGTGTAACATTCAAACATACGTTTGTAATGCAAAAACGTAGGGCTAGGCTATAACTTGGCATATACAAACAAAGTTATTCCGATTAAAATCGTTTAATTAAATTGCCTCCCCGAGCCTCCTATACATGTTTTATTGTTATTTGATTTAATATAAATATAGATATATATTTTAAAGTTACCAGTACTCTGCTCCGCATCGCCACTCTGAGCCCGTACCACAAGAGGGACCAGAAACCAGGCGACCCAGGGGGGCATCGTTCCCCCTCTCTCTCTCTCTCTCTCTCTCTCTCTCTCTCTCTCTCTCTGGGTGGTGGTGGTGGTTGTTGTTGTCAGTCAGTCAGTCAGTCAGTCAGTGAAGAAGATCTTCCCCCCCGTCGACCCCCTGGTGCTTCATACTGAGAGAGAGAGCGATACCGCAGCTCTATGGCTCAGCTCTATGGTTCAGTCAGAGGAAGGAGGAGGAGCAGCGGTTTGGAGAACAAAGGACTTTATTGTTTTTTTTGTTATACTCGTTCTGCAAAAACACCTTTAAGACATACACAATTAAAAAAATAAAATATAATAATAATAATAAAAAAGCTATGCCTCTAAGTACATACTTTATTACTTTATCATGGCGGCTTGTTTTAAAACAATAATAATACAATCAATTTAGACCTTTTCCCCTATCATCATCATCCACTATCCCATTGGGCGACACTTCTGACGTTCATCTGTAATCGTAAAAGGCTCGGAGAGAACCAAAAACCCCCTCTCTATTTACTCTATTGTCTACATAAAGATTAAGTGTGGCCCTGTTGACAAATACTTAAGACTAGTTGGAATTGTACCATAAAAACACAACAATCCACTAGTAGCCTATGGCAAGAACCACTATGTCAACCACCCCGCCGGCACCTACTAACCACTTCCTGTCGACTGATGAAATCTTGAAATCAGGCCACCGTGTGTGTGTGTGTGTGTGTGTGTGTGTGTGTGTGTGTGTGTGTGTGTGTGTGTGTGTGTGTGTCTCAGTTCCTATTCGAATGACTTAATGTCCACAATGACACATGCCTCAGATTCCATTCCAAGAAGAAGAAGAACAACAACAACATCAAGAACAGCCTACACAATGTAATGTAGGTGATTGGGTTTTTCCCGGAGACAAATGATAATATTATTCCTCTCCTGCCCCTAGAAGTGAAGACTATGTGTGTGTGTGTGTGTGTGTGTGTGTGTGTGTGTGTGTGTGTGTGTGTGGTGTGTGGTGTGTGTGTGTGTGTGTTTATGTCTGCTTCTCAGTTCCTTGTGAACTGTACATCTTCTCATCGTTCAATGCAGACACTACACCCATCGGCTGGTTACCAGTACACGGACTAGATAACCATGGTCGGGTGAAACCGTTAGTAACTGTGACCCATTGTACACCTAATGACAACACGGTCACGGTAAACACAAAGGACAAACAGTGAAGTGTGAACATGAACAAGAGATACACATTTTTGTTTAAACAACCAGAGATACTATTTCTCAAAGTCAAAGAACACAAGTTAGTATTTTTCAAAGTAAAAGAACAAGAGATACACATTTTTTGTTCAAAGTAAAACAACAAGAGATATTGTTTGTCAAAGAACAAGAGACACTATTTCTCAAAGTAAATGAACAAAATATACTTTTTAGAGATAGTATTTCTGGGGGATGAATGAGTTGGAGACCACCACCACCAACGTCACTCTGAACGATCCGACACACTCACGATGAACCAAGTGAGAGAACAAAAGCAATATTCACCTTTATCAGCTCCTGTCATCTGTGAGAAGGAGCAGCGGTTGCGACACACACACACACACACACACACACACACACACACACACACACACACACACACACACACACACACACACACACACACACACACACACACACACACACACACACACACACACACACACACACTGGTTTGTGTGTGTCGTGAACCCACCCCCTACACACACGAGCCAACCACGACGTAAACTTGACCTACAGACACAAATATATTCCCAGATGTACAGAGATGGGTGCTTTGATACTTTTCAGTGCTGACATGCACACACATGTTTGACTACCCCCCCCCCCCCCCCATCCCTGATCCCGACGGGTCCCACCAGAACACCGGGTACACACACCACACACACACCACCACACACACACACACACACACACACACACACACACACACACACACACACACACCACACACACACACACACACACACACACAACATACACACACCACACCACACACGGATGCAAAGTGAACCGAGGGCGGGGGGGGGGGGGGGGTGCCTTGAGTTCCTGCATGTCGCTGCATGACATGCGTCTTGGTTGGTTCTGGTGGGTGGCTGATGATGTGCTGATGATAGGAGCTAGGCGAGTTGTGGAGATCAACGTACCACATGAAAACGAGTCGCAAACTCGCATGCACGCTATGCATGCGAGTTTGCATGCATAGCGTTCAGAGAGGAGTCACCACATCCTCTTCCTCCAGTCGTATTTCTGCTTAGTTTTATATCAATAATAGGCTCACGGCGCAACATTGGCCATGGACCAAAAAAAAGAAAAGAAAAAAAGGTGTGTGTATAACATATTGTGCGAAGACACAAGAGGGTAGTGGTGGAGAGAGAGAGAGAGAGAGAGAGAGAGAGAGAGAGAGAGAGAGAGAGAGAGAGAGAGAGAGAGAGAGAGAGAGAGAGAGAGAGAGAGAGAGAGAGAGAGAGAGAGAGAGAGAGGAGAGGGGGGGGGGGGGAGAGAGAGAAACGAGAGAAACGAAAGAGAGAGAAAGATTGTATGACAATAAATGAATCAATTTGAATCTAATGTAATCTAACCCTTTTGAGATACTTTGACAAGAAGCATCTGTCGGAGTGTTATATACCAATACTTACTTTGTGCATATGAACATGTTTGTATATTTGTATTATTGCCTTGACTATTTTACATTTTTTCACTTCTCACGTATTCTATTGTCCATTAGCTCGAGTAGACCCTTAATTACCGTATTATAGCGTTCTATAGTGTTCTACACCGCTGTTCTTTAATTCATCGAGTTTCTTTGAAGCGTGGTGGTCTTATGACTATATGTTATATATCCCATTTGTTTACACGGTCCTTTGCATTTTCACTGATCACTGGCAGGTCTTTTGAGCAGTAAAGGTCGGGTCGTAGCGAGGCGGGACGACGAGGCACTGCTCCATAGTGTGGGCTGCTCCCTCCACTTCCTCAGGCCGGTGGGGCGGGTCTAGTGTGTGGAAAGAGGGTCTATTGCAACAATGATTTATTCCTCTTTATTAGTCACATACATGTATGTATGTATGTATGTATGTATGTATGTATGTATGTATGTATGCGTGCGTGCGTGCGTGCATGTGTGTACGTGTGCACACACACGTACGTACGTGTGCCTTGCTCAAGGGCACCAGGTGTTTCGGGGACTTGAACCAGGGGAACCTTCTGGTTCCAACGGACGGAGCAACAACAGACTACTTCTTCTACTGGGTCAAGTTTGACAAGACAAATCCAGGAAACGGAATGGTGTGTAAAACAAAAACAAAAAAACAATACACATTCTCAGTTGTGACTCTGCAGCTGAGGAACCACAGGAGCCACAGAGAAGCCCCCCCCCCGCCCCTCCTCCCCCCCATTAACAGATGCTGCGTTCTGAAACCGGCTTCACCGCGAATGGTGAATCGCCATGGGAACCGACACAAAGCTCCGTTCCCGTGGTTACTCTGGAGGACTCTGTGTGAAGTCTACGAGCAGCAACTGGGTGTTTTGACGGTTACTATGAGAATATTAGACCTCTCACGTCAGACACTCTGTCGTGTTCAGCTCTTGTAGCCTATCGTCACTATAGTGTGCACTATACCACTAATAACCTCTTTGATTGGAGTTTCAAGTTGTTTGCTTTGTGAAAGCATCTTCTGCTAAAATGTGATATATGGGTTCAATACTGCATAGAGTATTATATATATATATATATAATATAATATATATATATATATATATATATATATATATAACATAATATAATATAATATATATATATATATATATATATAATATTTATATATAATATATATATATATATAATATATGATATATATACATAATATATATATATATATATTATATATTATATATATGGTAAAAAGCCAAAGGACAGTAAAAAGGTATACCGTACAATTAGACTTGCACAAATTGAGTATTTTTCAACTTTGAGAGTCTCATTTAAAGGGTTTATCCTTTCAGCAACCACAAAAAACAAGCATTGCTCTTTAAAACACCTTATTGGACCAAGAGTTAATTTAGTCATATAATAAATGCATTTTATTTAAAAGATTAAATAAATCTCAAATCACAATATGGAATTTGAAACAGAATGATCTTAAGAATAAGCATTAATTTCCAGGAGAAAAACAGACCTATAAGTCATTGAAATAACATTTTATACAAATCATTTCAAAAAAGGTATATATATTTTTTTCTAGAGCATTCTTTACATTCTCCGGCCCTCCATTTTGTTCTACGTGAAGAGCTCAGTCACTACACAGAACCTACAAAAATGTCAATACAATGAATGCTTGTATAAAAGCTAAAAAAAAAGGAAAGGACAGCATGCTAATAGTTGAAGTTATACAGTTTCGAATTTTAACAAGAATTCGGAAGAACAACAAATATTCTAAAATACTGGACAATTAAAGTGGACTGGAATCTTTCATGCATATTTTACAAAAATAGATTTTTTAAAAGACTTCTCGTGGATTAAACGTAAGCACTTCTATTTCAAATTAAGAGTTACCTACATATAGAAAATAAAACACATTTCTGAAAATAGTCAGCATTTTATTTGTTGCAATGTGATTGCAAAAGGCCAGTGGAAAGGTCCTTTAAATAGGACTAAAATATATAAAGAAGACTTTATATATTTATATATATATATATATCCTCCTCCCTGTAGTCAGAGTATTAATACTAAAACTTCAGACAGCAGAGAGCATCATCGCCTCCATCCTCTCACACTCTCTCAAACATGAACTAAAAACAGACCGAACAAAAAAAGAAATCAAATGTTGACGTTTAAAAAAATAAAATAAATAAAATAATATATTATATTTTTTTTTTAAAAGGTACAGTTTAGGAAATGCGCCTGTAAACATTGGACAGAGAACATCAACTCTGAACCCAAAGACGAAGGCCACCATCGGAGACTTGGAGGAGAAACAAGCACGGAGTGAGATGATGTGTGATTGAGTGTTTGAACTGGTGGTTAAACAGTGTGGATCATTGCTATTTAAAAGAGAGTACTAGTACCATTACATCAGAATTCACCTTTATATATATATATATATATATATATATATATATATATATATATATAAAAGGTGTGAAGTCCTTTGACACGTATTTGTGAAGTCCTTTGACACGTATATGGACACGTTGAGTCCATATGCCCAAAACCAATTCGACAATAGAGCTATTCTTTCCGAATTGCACCAAATTGATGATAAGGTCCATCTCTAGCTGTACATTTTACTACAACTGTACCCACCTAAGGAATATATATCACACCCATTTCCCTCACTACACCCCCCTTACCCTGCTCTCTCTCACGCTGACTTTGTCCACCAACAGCAAGCCGTGTGACTTGGTTGATCGGCTATTTTACGAGACATCTCTTAAATCCATTGATTTATTATTATTATTATTATTTGTGACGTCACAAGTGGGCGTGTCCACCCGACAGAACTACCAGCCTACCGCTGGGGGATGGAGGAGTTTATCTTATACAGGTAAATCAATTATTTTTAAAATCTTTTTACCTTATACAGGTAAATAATTACCCAAATTGCTTATCATCAATCAAAAAAAGGTAAAAATGTAATAGAAATAGGGACCCTTTAACATCCGCCAACAGGTGTGTCTCGCCGGACAACGATGGTGATTGTTGGGGAAGTGTGCGTTAAAGCGCCTTTAAATGTAGTGCATTGCTGTACTCTCACATATCAAGTACTCCTGTTTTAAGATGAATCAGCTCTTCTTACACACACACTCTCTCTCTCTCTCTCTCTCTCTCTCTCTCTCTCTCTCCTCTCTCTCTCTCTCTCTCTCTCTCTCTCTCTCTCTCTCTCTCTCTCTCTCTCTCTCTCTCTCTCTCTCTCTCTCTCTCCTCTCTCTCTCTCTCTCTCTCTCTCTCTCTCTCTCTCTCTCTCTCTCTCTCTCTCTCTCTCTCTCTCTCTCTCTCTCTCTCTCTCTCTCTCTCTCTCTCTCTCTCTCTCTCTCTCTCACACCTCGCCGTGTCCGTTATGTGAACGTGTAGAAATCCATGATAGCGTCAAACCGTTCGTATCAAGAGTGTTTACTGTACAAACGAAACAGAATGGAACGCCCATTTTCAGGACAGTTCAACTACAGGACAACATATTTCACACTTTCTTTGCATTGCTTTCAGTAGGGTCTGTGGCACGGCAAGGAGCCTGCAACAGTTTCAAACTTTTCAATATATATATATATATATATATATATTATTTTTTTTCCCCAGGAAGGTCCATCTGCATCCATCCGTCTCACTTAATTAAGTGCAATACATGTACAGGTCCAAAACAAGGCATCTTAAAAGACAGTGTTACAGTAGTATTTCACAAAGGCTACCTTCCTTCAGCACACCACTCGCAGAAGACATGACCCCCCCACATCACGTGGTGGTGGAGCCACGGGTCCGGAAACCGTAATGACCACTGTATTAAAACCAATGGATCAAAACAACAACAACAACAACAACCGCAGTGTTGACGTCCGTACCCTGGCCCACGCCCTGTGGGATGGGAAGGGAAGGGAAGGCCTAGAGGCGCTAGACTCTGTTGAGGAAGCCGAGCCCCAGCGAGGCGGGGATGTGCAGGTTCTCCAGGTTGAGGGCGGAGGGCGTGTAGGGGAAGAGCACGGGAAACGTGTGCTTGGTGTCCACCAGCAGCGTGGGAGCGTCGTTCCTCTTCTGGAGCTCGCTCTGTCCACACACACACCGCAAGGAAGCACGGAGGGGATGATGACCGTGGGGAGATGTACAACCGTAGTCGTCCCACATGGGTGACAGAGACAGACGGACACGTACAGATACACAGACAGACACGAATAGATACACAGACAGACAGGTATAGATACACAGACAGACAGACAGGTATAGATACACAGACGGACAGACACGTATAGATAGACAGACAGACAGGTATAGATACACAGACGGACAGACACGTATAGATAGACAGACAGACAGGTATAGATACACAGACAGACAGACAGACATGTATAGATACACAGACAGACAGACAGGTTTAGATACACAGACAGACGGGTATAGATACACAGACAGACAGACACGTATAGATACACAGACAGACAGACAGACATGTATAGATACACAGACAGACAGGTATAGATACACAGACAGACAGGTATATATACACAGACAGACAGACGGGTATAGATACACAGATGGACAGACACATATAGATACACAGACAGACAGACAGGTACACAGACAGACAGACAGACAGGTATAGATACACAGACAGACAGACAGAAAGCCCCTACCTGAATGCTTCGGATGAAGGAGACGGTGACCCTCTCTTCAAACTCGTTCAGTGGAGTGTACAGGTTCAGGATCTTCACAATCTGAGACACACAACGAAACAACAAACACCATGACTCTTCTCTGAGGAGTGTATGCGTATGGAACCTGGTGGACAGGTGTGCACCTTACCTTATCTTATTTGGAGCTACCTGGTCTCCATCGCTAGTAGGGGGGCACTTTGATTGATTGACCATGGTGTAAACATGTACTTGTTACGTGCCTTCTCATGAGACTATGTACCTGCTGCATGGTGAGGGCGGTGCAGAGGGCGCAGATGGCCTCGCTGTCCTGAGAGGTCTTCTTCTTGACCTGCAGGAGCTGAGCGGCCTGGATGATGGGCTCCAGCGTGGCGGCTGCCTTGCTCGGCTGCAGGTTGTTGCCCCTCAGCCACTCCTCCATCTGGCTGATGTTGTACCTGGAGAGAGAGAGAGAGAGAGAGAGAGCGCGCGAGAGAGAGAGAGAGAGACAGAGAGCGAGAGAGCGAGAGAGAGAGAGACGCACACATGTAACTGACATTGTTCCTGGACCAAGGTGGAGGCGGTACCTGGACAAATACTTCCTTCCGTAATATGGGTCATATTACGGCAACAACAGTCCCCCCAAAATTCTGATCGTAATTGCGATTCCGATCTTTATTCCAATTCCGATTGAGATCGTAATCCTGGATTTGGATTCACATTCTAATCCCGATTTGGATTCACATTCTAATCCCGATTGTGATTCACATTCTAATCCCGATTGTGATTGAGATCCTAATTCACATTACAATTGTGAATCCAGATCCCAATTCAGATCCTAATCCCGATTCAGAACCCGATCTGAATTACGATCACAATCTAAATTACGATCAGGATCAAGCTCCCAATCCCAATTCCCATGCTCATTCTGATCCCCACCCCGGCCCCCACAGACCCCCCCCTCTCTCCAGCTCTGGTACCTGAGCTGCATGCCGGTGCTCCAGGAGCACACGTCCTTGCGCAGCAGCAGGTTGTTGAGGGTGTGGGCGTTGATGCAGTGGAACAGCTGCCGCACCACCTGGCTGACGATCTCGGGGTCCAGGCCGTGCTCGCCCATGATGCTGTGGAACTGGCCCAGCTGGCGGATCAAGGCGCCCAGGGTGTAGGTGGTGGACGCGTTGTCGCAGTCCTGGTTCATGCTGGACGAGCGGTTCCGGTAGCCCGTGGGCTTCACCCCCGAGAGGCTGGGGATGCTCTCGCTCTCCAGCATGGCAGACACTGGCGTAAGGGGAGAGGACAACCAAGGAGTTAGTCAATTTATTGAACATGTCAGGAACAAAACATACAACAATAATAATAATATATATATATTCTTTATTTTTCTTTTCCCTCCCCTTCTCACTCATAATAATAATTATAACAATGTACAAAAAAATTATAATACAATACAATACAAAACAATAATAATTGTCTCTGTCATGTCACGGGCAAGAAGAAGCTGGTCCTACCCCCTCTAGCATACATTTTCCTTTTAAATAAAATATTAGGTTATCGTCATCAGCGACATGTTTGTCTTGTTAATTTGTTTGTTTTTTGTTTTTCTACGAAACAATCAGAAAGAAATTACTTTTACAATTACAAGATATAACAAATGGGATTTTACAGGTCCTGTTCATAACCATTAATGATTTGGCTCCTAAATAATACTTTCAGTTTAGATAGACTTGTACGATATTTCAGTGCATCAGTACAGTCATTCCACAGACTAACACCTTTTGATGAGATGCAATGAAGTTTGGCATTTGTTCGTACGGGTGGTTTTTCGAAAATGCAGTTTCCTCTCAACATGTGCATGCTTTCTCTCCGTGTGAAAAGTCCCTGAATATTATGAGGTAATTGTTGATTTGTGGCTTTGAACATAATTTGAATAGTTTTATAGTCAACCAGGTCTTGTAGTTTTAGTGTTTTTAGTTTGATAAATAATTGATTTGTTGGTTCTCTGTACGTGGTTTTATGTATAACTCGTATGGCTCTTTTTTTGCAGGATGAAGATAGGATGTGTATTTGTTTTATATGTGTTCCCCCAAATTTCCACAAAATACATCATGTATGGAAGTATGAAGGAGCAGTACAGCATAAACAAGGAAGCTTGATTAATAAGGTATTTGGCTTTATTCAGAATTGCTATTGCTATTGAATATTGATTATTATAGTTATGTAGTGTATAGAGTTGTGTGTAGTGATCACATGAGCTAGGAGTGAGTGAGTGAGTGAGTGAGTGAGTCAAACACTTCCCACATTCACGGAATTGTTTGTAGGGAAACCTAAACCAACCATTTCTATTGGGACCATTGAAATTGACCATTGGCTTTGTTATTGTTGGGGGTGGGACAGTTTGGAACAATATGTGTTTTCTGACCAGTTCTGGGGACTGGGGAACTAGGAACTAGGGACTAGGGAACTACTAGGGAGGAATAGTTCCTTCAAGGGCTTTTTTCTGTTTGCATTCGCACCGCCGATAGAAACGTCAACGTCATCGACGGAATGTCGTAGTGACGACAATAACAAATAAGATAACGCTTGGACTTCGCTGTCTGTGTTTTGTTGTGTTTCTTCCGTTACCTTATCGGAACTGGTTGTTTTTGTACCTTATTTTTGAGAGTTTACGGTGAACACAGCTAAAGGGTATTGCCAAAAATGGCAGTCGTCGGTTGTTGTATTGGCTCGTGTTCGACCAATTACCATACACCTAGCGTAGTATAGGTGTATGGTATAGTACACCAAGTATAGGGCTCTGTAAGTAATATAAGTCCCTCGAAAAACAGCACTCCGGGAACTACAATTCCGAGTTCCTGTGGTGCAAACACAACCAAAAAGAGAGGACAGTTCCTCCAATAGTTCTTCGCTAACTATGAAAAGGTTCCTGCGGTTCGAAAGCACCTACTGACGTCCTTGGTTCTCGGTGGTTGAGTTCTCAGAATCAGACCAATGATGTCATTGGTCAGACGCTTTTGTGATTTTTCAAAGAAAAATAGTTGACGTTGCAGGCCACGAGAGTTGTCGCCACACGTGTATGACGCAATACTCTCCTATTAGATAAATAAGAGACAAACAGCTGAGTGTGACACTTGCCCTTTAAATCCTCCACATGCCCACACTGCATTGTGCTCTAGTTTTGAACCACGATTGGACCCATCGTGTGGTAATGTGGTTAGTATATGAACGACCTTTACCTTTGCCACGCGCTCCCATCTCTGCTCTTTCTCTCTAAAAAAAACCCTCCTGTTGCATCTTTTTGACGCACGCCCTTTGTCTTGCAGCTCTCCGATTAAATGGACATCTTCATTAAAACATCTAACTAGTCTATCTAGTGCAGGGGGGGGGGGCACACCCCCCTGTTGTTATGGTAACCTAATGAAATAGAGTTCTCAGCAACAGCCAATTGGCCACTCTTTATGTCAATCAAGTTGCAGGCAACAAAGGGAGGAGGGATGAAAATGTGAAAAATCCAAAAAATATATATATATATTTTTTATTATTATAATTGTTTTTGCAATGTCACATGACCTACCGGCACAGCCTTTGCGATCTGCTGGTACCTATTGGGTAGCCCTGATCTAGTGTGTCTGACAGTACAAGGCCTAGCAATGGTGTGTAAACAGGATCTAAACAGACCCCATGGGCGCTAGGACACGGGATACAGTGTACATCAAAAGTAGGGCTGGAGTTCTCACCGATCATGGGCTGCATGATGCCCTCGGCCACCTTGATGAGCTGCTGGTAGATCTGGATGGAGAGGTCGCTCAGCACCTGCCGGTACTCGGCCAGGTCGAAGTTCTTCAGGCAGTGTTCGTTCTGCTTGCCCGTGTTGTTGGCCATGAACGCCTGCACAACAACAACAACACAACAGTTGAATCTTAGCTAACTTACTTCACTAATTTGTTAAATACATCATGGTCACGTGACTTCTACTGTTGTTGTAATGCTAAACAAACTTGAAACATATTGAAGTGAATCATTGAATTGATTTCAATTGTACAGCACAGTTTTCATATTACATCTAAATCTGGAAAATGGAATCCTCTTCATTGGTCCACAAACAGTGAAATGTGTTTCTCTGCATTTAACCCATCCTAGTATTAGGAGCAGTGGGCAGCTATTGTTTATATACAGCTGCCCGGGGAGCAGTGTAGAGGGGTCTGGTGCCTTGCTCAAGGGAACCTCGGCAGTGCCCCAGGTGTTTCTGGGACTTGAACCGGCGACCTTCCGGTTCCCAAGCCAAGTCCACACAGACGGAGCTACTGCCGCCCTCTATTGAGAGGACTCCAGAGAGTTGTAGTTCTTTGAAAATGCTGAATCAATGTACACGTTCTCGCATGAGAAACGCTGTGGCGCTGTGTTTCAAAACACAACAATGTCTCAAAAACATCACTCCCAAGATAAAAACGACCATGCTAATTCTGATCCCCCCCCCCCGGGCCCCATGTGTCCTATTGTGCCTTATTTACTATTTGCTCCTCACCTCATCTCCACTGTACTGCTTCAGACAGTGCAGCAGACGGCTGGTGTTGGCCAGCCAGAAGGACACCACCTCAAAGTCGTTGGCGTTTTTCTGCAGAGCGGGAACACATTGGAAAACACACACGCACACGCGCACACACACACACACACACACCATAAATTCTAATGAAATCATTAATTCACATTGTTCCCAGAGTGCCATGCTCCTGTGAAGAATTTAACATCTCAGTCTTGACCCTCCGATCCTCCAAAGTCTCTGTCTTGACTCAGTCTTGACTCGATCTCGACCCTTCAAAGACTCAGTCTTAACTCTGTCTTGACTCGATCTCGAACCCTCCAAAGACTCAGTCTTAACTCTGTCTTGACTCGATCTCGACCCTCCAAAGACTCAGTCTTGACTCGATCTCGACCCTCCAAAGACTCAGTCTTAACTCTGTCTTGACTCGATCTCGACCCTCCAAAGACTAGGTCTTGACCCTTTAAGGTCTTGGTCTTGACTCGGACTCGATATAGGTGGTCTCGTCCCACACACACACTCACTCACTCTAGGACACACAATCTGGATCTCTCAGAGCGCCAGCTACCGGCGTTACCTTGAGGACCTTCTTGATGGCGTTGATGGTGGAGGTGAGCAGGGACTCCACCTTCTCGTCGTCGTTGACGTAGTCGGCGTGACGGATGCACATGAAGAGGATGTAGGCGGGGAGGCAGGGCACCGTCGCAGACACGGTGCTGGGTTTGATTTCTGAGGGAGGAACGAACACACACACACACACAATGAAATGTAACATTTACATTTGTCATGTCATGTCTAATTTGTAACTGGAACTTCTATCTTCAATCTACTATCTTCGCTACTATCTTCTGCTATTTACCATCTTCTACTAAAAAGCAAAGGCTTCAAAGGCTCTGCAGCCGAAAAAGATCCAGATCGGTCGGGATCTTACCAGCGATCAGGGACTTGAGCAGCAGGGCCTCGTCCTCCTTGCAGTACTCCAGCATGCCCTCAAAGTCCTTATCCTTGCGCTGGAGGGTCACCTGGCGGGTGAGCTCCGGTCGGCCCCTCGGCGAGTCCACCGGGGCCACTGAAAGGCGAGGCAAAGGTCACCCACCACTCAATGCTCAACTTCAAGCACATTATAACAACAATGACATCACAGTGCTTCACCAGGCGCAGTAAACACACCATTTCAAGTTCATAATGCAAATGTTCAATAGAGTCATAGAAAAGAAGACATATAGATATAGACCTATGATGAAAGAAAATATTTGTACAAATAAAAAGTACTAAATAAAGTTCATGATAAAAAAAGTAATATTTAAATAGCAAAACTAAATACACAACCAATAAAGAGTTAAACTTTTTCCAGAGCATTTACATGGACACAAACACCAGATCACAGTAACTCAAACACCACAGTGTGATTTCTGAAGGAGGAGCCGAGGATTGTGGGTAAAGTGGCGGCCGCGGTTGGCGGTGGAGTTTCCTACCTTCCAGCTCCTGGATCTTCTTCATGTAGATCCTGAGCTGCTTCTTCAACTTCCTCTCGTTCTTCTCCAGCTTCTCCAGCAGCTCCTTGAGGTCCTTCACCCCAAGGGAACACACACACACACACACACACAGACGCAGAACTGTTTAAAGGACAGCTTCGGTCTCACGCTGAACCACGTCGATGTTTTTCGTGCGAGAACGACCATGAGACCGAACAGTTAACAAGACACAAATACGAGAGGCAGTCTGTGAGGCTCCAGAGCGCAAGCAAGAGGAGACAATGGGTTTTTACATTAGACATAATGGAGGGAGGAGAGCACGGTGAGGTAACCACAGGACAACAATGCAGCGTGTACATATAGGTTTCACTGGGAGGAGACCATGACAATAGCCGGACGAACTCCTGTACAAAGCAGTGCAATCAGAAATAGGTCATATCTTCCACAGTAACCAACATTATCTAACTAGAATGGCAGAAGTCTCGGTCTGTCTGTCTGTCTGTATGAATGTGCAGTATGTCTGTATGTCTATGTCGAAAACCATTAATTTGATCAATTTTATGTTTTGTTTTGGGTGAGTGGGTGTTTAGCCGAGGTGTGTGTGTGCAGTGTTTTATAAGACTGAAGGAACTGGCAATGAATCCTCACCACTTTCACAAATTCAGGCCAACACACTCTTACTGGCACGCTAAGGAAAGCTAGCTGGGACTGATAATACACGCCCGACACCCATTTAACCCAACATATATTCCAATGTCATAGTTTCCCCTGTGATACGCTCTGCACGTAACCATATTGGCAGGCATTGAAAAGGACAGCTATGCTGTTCTGGGGTCCTCTAGCGGGAAGCAGCTGTAGCACACGGGAGAAGTTTGCCTTCAGGGCTTTCTGCCAGCAGCTGCGGTAACTAACAAATAATGAGGAACAGGTCCATGGTCATTATTGTATTGTGTGTGTGTGTGTGTGTATAGAAGAAAGGGTAAACATGTTTTACTCCATGTGTCTGGGTTGTTTATGAAAATGTTTTTGATCGCCAACTTACATCCTAGCAACTGTGCGGTTGTAGACTAGACCAGGCTGGGTGTGTGCAGGTTAGACTAGACTAGACCAGGCTTGGTGTGTGCAGGTTAGACTAGACTAGACTAGACCAGGCTGGGTGTGTGCAGGTTAGACTAGACTAGACCAGGCTGTGCGGGTCCTCACCAGGTTGTCGTTGGTGAGCCGGGTGATCTCCTGCTGCACGCTGTACTCCACCTGGGCCTCGGGGGACAGGGCCATGGTGTAGTTCAGCGCCTCCTGCTTCTTCTCCAGGTCGGCCTTCAGCAGCTCCACCTGAGTGTGGAGGGCCTCCAGCTCGTCCTTATGCTGCCGGGACAGGGTCTGCACCTGGGCCTCCAGTACCCTGGTGGGGTGAATGAATGCATGAATGAATGAATAGGACATGGATGGATGAGACATGGAAGGATGGATTGATGGTGTGAATGGAAGAATAAGTGGGTAGACTGATAAATGATCGGATGGGTGAATGAATGAATGGGATGAATACATTTTATGGAAAAATGAATGGATGAATTGCACCATGGTGACGTGGACGGGTGGGACGTGGAAGGATGGATTGACGAATGGACGGATCAATGGATTAAGTGATGTGCGAATGAGTTAGGAATGAATGGACAAATAAATGAATGAAGGGCTGGATTGGGTGGACTTGTAGATGAACGAAGGAACGATGATACGTGATGAATATTATCACGCCGCATCAGGCCGCGGGCGTGGACTATACCTCGACGCTGCTCTCCGGGGATTTACACTTCACTCAGACGTGCAAGTCACCAAACAAAAAACGGGGTCATGCCTCAGGTCAAGACTTAAGCGCGCTTGAAGGCTAAACACATGCTGGGGACGGTGGTCGTGTGTGTGTGTGTGTGGGGGGGGCCCCAAAGCACGGCACACTGGACACTCTCCTAACCACACTCGGAGCGTTCCCCAACCAGCAAACCGCTGGGGAACACTCATCAATCTTCAACCAGGTGTATGAACCACATGCACAAGTCAGTGACCATGTGTGACATTGTATTAAATTGTATGGTACAATTAGTTCATCAAAGTGTGCAGGCACCAAAGTGCCCTTGGTCCAATGGAATACACAACTTCACACACACACACACACACACACACACACACACACACACACACACCACACACACACACACACACACACACACACACACACACACACACACACACACCACACACACACACACACACACACACACACACACACGCAGAGGAAGAGGCAATATAAACAAGAAGGAGAGGAAGGAGAGAGCAGCAGAGAGAGAGAGAGTTGGAGAGAGAGAGAGAGAGAGAGAGAGAGAGAGAGAGAGAGACCTGGCTACTTCTTTCAGACCCTGGTAGGCCAAACCCAACTCTCCGTCTTCGTTCAAATAACCCCAGTCCACAGGGAAACTGACGTCCGCGGGACAAGGGAGCAAGCAGAGGAAAGCAGCAGGAGAAGAAGAGAAGAGAAGAGGGCGGAAATAAAAACACAATGAAGGCGGGCGAAAAACAGTAGAAAGTACCGTAGACAACAGAGGAGGAAGAATGCTAGAAATGATTCAGCTTCTCATGTGGATTTTTTTTAAAACCGGCTTCTTCAACGACGGCTTTAGTTAAATAAAAGCTGTGATGAATATAAAAAATTAAATCTAAGCAAACACAACATACAGCCAAAAACAATTATTCTTACTAAAGTATCTTGGTATAATAAATGAGGATGTAAGGGATACTATCATACATTATTAAACTTGTTTTTAAACTGCAAACATTTTTGATAACAAAATTATATTAAAAGGTTACCCAAGTTACACCATGCATAACGTACAAATCAACAATCAATAAGAATATGAAAGGCATGAAAACACAAGGGACACAGAGGTGACGCCGAGTGAGTCCCCGTACCTCTTGGACTCGGACAGCTCCTGGTAGGCCTGCAGGGCCTGCTCTTTATCCAGTGGGGGTTTCTTATGGTTCAAGTCAGCTTTCACGCTGCTCTCCTGAGCACAAACAACCACACAACCGGTATGGTCAACACAACGCAGAGCGAGACAATATACAGTATGTGTACGTTCAACATTCCTGAGTGAATGGCTGCATTGGATTATGGCGTAGGCATCAACACTAGCCAGGGTTAGGGGTACCTATTCTCACAGGGGTCACCCATGTATATATAGTATATACACTCAATAATGTACTTAACATAAACATAAAAATAGTATTAAGTCCATATGTATATATCATCCATTACACTTTATTGTCGTTAATGGAATGCTTACTCCTCATTCCCTCCCGCGGCGTGAATTTCTAAAACAATACTATAAAAATACTATACACAATAAGAATGAACATAAGTGCATGTGTTGAATTGGCAACAGCATCATGAATACAGTGCAGTAACTGTGATGAGTCCCAAAGTCCAGCAAAGTCTAATAGCGTGTGTAGTGCATGTTAATGACAACGTTATGATAGTGGCAGCATTGTATATATTATTGTTATAGTAAATTGTGTTGTTTATAGTATATAGTAAATTGTGTTGTTAATAGTATTGTATAATATATTATAATGCTGTTTATAGTATATTGTATAGTATAGTATAGTACAGTACAGTATAGTGTAGTATAGTATCGTTGTTTGAAACTCAGAATGCGAGAGTGAAGCATTCCACTGTGCTTGTAAAGAATCTTCAGCAAAAATAAAGAATCTTGAAGCCTGAATAAGCCGACTTACTTGACTCACTACGATGTGTCCGTTTGGCTCCGGCTTTGAGCCGCCGCTGACTATCTGGGTCCTTAGGAGGAGCACCTCCTCCTTGCGAATGTCCAGCTCCTCATTGGAGTCCTTGAGCTGGGAGAGCAGCTGCTTGTAGCTCTCCTGGAGCTCATTGGCTGAGCTGCTGCTGTTGTCGGAGGAGGGGCGGTCGCCGATGGTCTTCCTCAGCTCGTTCAGGTCGTTCTTCAGCTTCTTGTTCTCGGACTCGAGCTCCTGCCTCTGCAGATTGTGGAGGGAGAACAGCACATGTTACTGCGCGCACGCACACGCACACACACACACACACTTACTTAAAGGACTTCTTCATTAAGTGCGTATGACAAGAGACCAAACCGTACCTTGAAACTGTTGTAGGCCAGATCCGCCACTTCGTCCTGTGACGTTAAGTTCCTTCGCTCCGTGACCTAAACATCAGCCAACAGCAGCACAGCAGTCAGAAACACCACCGAGCTCTCCGCCAAAGTTCACACAAAGTTGATACTAATTCACAATGGCCTTGTTTTAGTGCGTCGTCGGGTTAGCCGCGGGCGTCGTAACCTTTTAGTTACTTTTAAACAAAAAGGCGTACGGCGTCGCCACGGACACCCTCCCTCCCTCCTCTCCTCTCCTCTCACCTTGCTCTTGGCGAGCTCCTCCATCTTGTCGACGTGGCTCTGCAACTTCTTCCTCTCCTGCTCCAGCTCCCGCACGCGCTTCTGCAGCTTCATGAAGATGCTGATGTCCGTCGCCGCCATCTCCACGCCCATGTCCTGGGAAGCAGACACGCGGTAAGATGTTCAATGTAAACCCGCCTTCCCCTTTCAAATAGTGCATTGATGAATTCTATACATACAGTATATCTATGGTTTATTTCCATTTGTGACTTTTAACACGGAAATAGGAATTGGAACCTATTTGGTGGGTGTTGTGGGGAACACTTGACCATGTTATCCAGCAGGTAATTGTGCGTGTGTGTGCGTGCGTGCGTGTGTGCGTGTGTGCGTGCGTGTGTGCGTGCGTGTGTGCGTGCGTGTGACGTGTGTGCGTGCGTGTGTGCGTGCTTACATCCACCATCTGAATGGTGTCCTCGGTGTCTCCCACCTCCGAGGTGGAGACGGAGGGGTAGTTGGAGTCAGACTCCAAGCTGCTCTGATTGGACGGATTTCTCCTGTGGCCTCGCTGGAAGCACCAATACAATTAGTAACCACAGCAAGAGAACGATGATATTATAATAATAATAAGGTCATTTATTTTGAATGTCCCACCTGCGTCAGGTGATTCATAAACAAAAATGTATCAATACCAATATATAATTTCTATATTAAATGTACTATTATTACTATTATTATTATTATTATTACCACCATTATAACTACCATAGACTTTTATTACACACATTATACACATACATTTATTAAAGACATCTCCTTTAAGATCAAGGTATCATTCAGTCAATTCAACTATCAGCAACTGTATGGGTTTCAAGAAAGCACAGGACAAATAGGCCTTGTACTACATTAAAACATAGGGAAGAGTATATCCTGCTTCTTCTTCTATGGAGATCACCTTTTACAGGTAGCCTTATCAAACCGGAAGCACTGTGTCCCTGAACTTCCCGTCTTGGATTAAAAGCAGCCTACCCATCCATGGGATTTAAAGTACCATCCTTCCTTATCTCATCTCATGGTGAGGGAGACCATCTGTAACCACCTGGATTTCCCGCCTTGGGATCAACAAGTAGCATGGCTATCTGGGGTGTTTGTTATGTGATGATCATCTTATGTGATGATGTGATGTCAGACTACCTTGAGAGCGACCTCCTCCTGCAGGTTGTCAAATCTCTGCTCCATCCTGGAGAACTCCTTGAGGAGGTTCTGGTAGCGGAGGCGCTCGTCGTCCAGGTCCTTCTGGATGTCGATCTCCCTCTGGGAGGCGCTGCTCTCCTTGTCTGGACACACAGGACTCGGTTACACTCTTGTGCTATTGTGGTGTGTGTGTGTGTGTGTGTGTGTGTGTGTGTGTGTGTGTGTGGGGTTGGTGGCGGCTGGTTTTTAAGCAGCCTCCCCTGGTCCCAGTCAGACTCAACGCTACTATCATAACATTGTCATCCAAATTACATTACACTATCATACTTTTGCTGGTCTCTCTGGACGCATTACAGTTACTGCCCACTGTACTGGACTGTATTGCACTACTGGCACTTTAAAAATGCTTTTTGCACAATTCAACACACTATACTATGTACATTATACATAGTATAGTATGTAGTGTTAAATTGTAGGAAATTCATACTGTGGGAGGGAATGGGGAGTAAGCATTCTATTGTACTTGTTGCATATGGCAAATAACAACAACTTGAATCATTAGAGTCTGGGGCTGGTGAGGCTGCACACCTGTGGGTCCTTGGTAATCAAGGCCCACAGGTTACACTACACACACACACACACACACACACACACACACACACACACACACACACACACACACACACACACACACACACACACACACACACACACACACACACACACACACACACACACACACACACACACACACACACACACACGGGGGGGGTGGGGGGGGGAGGGGCACAAGCATGGACCATCTGCTCCGTTTGCTATCAATCCCAACACACATCACAATGAACTGGATTCCTCATGCCCCCTCGTGTCCTTGTCTTTCGGGAGAAGCCCTGGAGAAGCCATTTTGATGGCTTGTGGCAGCGTGGACTGCTACGGTTATGTTTGGTGTGTGCCAACCAGGAGATTTACATTCCGATTGGTCAATGGGTCTCGTTTCACAACACCCACTGTACAGAATCACAATGCGCTCCGAATCGCATTTGAGGGCGTAACCAATGGAATGAACGCTGGCGCAAGAAAATACGATTTATTCACACATACATAACGTTGATAATACTAAATGAGTACTTTGAATGTGGGGAGTGTGTTGTTTTCAGCCAAACCCCGAGAAATCCCACGAGACCAGCAGCAAACAATGGCCTAGTCTCAACCGAGGGGCAGAGGACACCTGATACACTCTAGTCCTCTCTCGCCCCTCCAGAGAGAGAGAGAGAGAGAGAGAGAGAGAGAGAGAGAGAGAGAGAGAGAGAGAGAGAGAGAGAGAGAGAGAGAGAGAGAGAGAGAGAGAGAGAGAGAGAGAGAGAGAGAGAGAGAGAGAGAGAGAGAGAGAGAGAGAGAGAGAGAGAGAGAGAGAGAGAGAGAGAGAGAGAGAGAGAGAGAGAGAGAGAGAGAGAGAGAGAGAGAGAGAGAGAGAGAGAGAGAGAGAGAGAGAGAGAGAGAGAGAGAGAGAGAGAGAGAGAGAGAGAGAGAGAGAGAGAGAAGCCAGGGATTCACCTTCAGTGCTCTTGGAGTGCTGCAGGATCTTGTTGTTCATCTCATCCTTGTCGCTCTTCAACAGGAAGTTCTCCTTCTCCAACTCCTCGACATGCTGCAGCACAACAGAGACATTTAGACCTCTTCTGTAACACGTAACTTAGTACCTCACAGAAGAGCTTAGCTGAAAGCTAACTGGTTTGGTATTGATCTCATTGGTCAACATTTGCAACCGCAAATGTTTTGTATAGTAAAGTATAGTACATAGTATAGTATATAGTGTTGGAAATTCACACTGCGGGAGGGAATGGGAGGAAGCATTCTATGGTACTTATATGGCACATATATATATATATATATATATACCATACTCGTATGGCAAATAAAAACCTCTTGAGTACTTGTGTACTTTGAGGATGCAACTGTGTTATCAACATTATGAATTCATCTTTGAATATAGTTTCCACCTCATAGGCCTCATTTAATTTGCACAAACCAACGACCGTTCAAATGTTGACGTTGTAAAGGAAAGATCACTCCTTGACTGTATGTCGTTTTTTTGGTTTTCATGTTCATCAAAAAATAAATAAAAAGCTTTAAGATCGGTGACAAACATGATTGCATGATGTTCACACACAGTATCTATGATCGTTTGATGGAAATGTTTGAATGTTTGACGGAATTTCAATAAAACATAATTCCAACAGTCTTTCGCGTTGTGTGTGTGTGGTGTGTGTGCGTGCGTGCGTGCGTGCGTGCGTGCGTCTTATTTTCCCCTTTAGTAGTGAATGAGATCCCGTCATGGAAGTCAGAGCAGCGAAACTTCTCACAGTGCAGTCAAGCGGGTCGATTTTCAGGCCGTTGCCACGGTTACCAAAAAAATAAATATATATATATATACCTGCCACCTCAACCACCATAGCCTCACCTGAGTCAGGAGAAGCTTCTCTCCGCCGTGCTCCGCCTCCTGCTTCTGGTTCTTTTCATGGGCCTCCCGGAGCTCCGCCCTCAGCCTCTCCAGCTCCTCCTGCAGGGACGCCAGCTGGTTGCCGTCGCCCTGGCGCGAACGCACGTTCTCCAGTGCCTTCTGCAGCTTGTTGACCTCTGACCCCAGGTTGTTGTTGTTGGTGAGCAAGTGCTCATTCTGGGTCTTGAGCTCCTTGGACTGAGTGAGGCGGAGTGGGTAGGAGACACGTCAACAAGCGCTGATATTTTCAGGATTTTTGTACACACGCCGGTCGACTTTCTACTCTTATTGTTACCATTATTATTGAGGTTTTGCCTCATTATGCAACTTCGGTGTTAACATAAATGGGTGATTGACTTCTAATGATGTGACTATGTAACTATGTAAAAAAACGATGTAACTATGTTATTATGTGACTTAGGGCTTATCAAGGAGTGCATAAAGCATCAGAAAATTATGTTCCATCAAATCCATTGCAATCTCACGCCATTTCAGCCTGATCGATTTTCTTCAAACCGATTTAATGGGCGTAGTCTATTTTAGACTCCACCCTTTTTTTCCTTTCTTTCTGTAGCCCAGCGGGTAACCAATCACCCTCCATCCACGGTACGGTACATGAACGACAACAAACGATAACAAACGATAAATAACTAAACAAATCCCTGTATCCTGTATCCTAAGCACAGGAGGAGGCTACGACAGTCCCATCACCTGGTCGTCCATCTTCCTCTGGAGCTGGACGATCTTGTTCTCCATGCCGGTGTTGAGCTTCTTCAGGTGCTGGGCGGAGCGGGCGTCGATCTTCAGCTGTTTGACCCGCCGCTTGGCGTGCATGCACCTGAACGCACACTGGATGGTGACGGCGGCATCACGCGCACGCCTGAACCTCTTGCGGACCAGCCACCTGCGCACGTACTTCTGGATGACCATGGCCTTGTGGTGGAGGAGGAACTAAACAGAAAAAGGCATCCATATAGTATATAGTGTAGCTGGATACTGGACCTCCTGTCGGACCGCCGCCAGGTGGTGAGGATGGGCAGCACCACATCAGAGCCACTGACCCTCAACACGGGAGCCCCCCAGGGATGCGTGCTGAGCCCTCTCCTCTACTCCCTCTACACCCACGACTGCATGGATATGCACAGCTCCAACGTCATCGTAAAGTTTGCTGACGACACGACAGAGCGCTTCAAAGGGTGGTGCGGACGGCCCAGTATATCGTTGGAGGTGAGCTCCCCTCCCTCCTGGATATATACAACCAGCGGTGCGTGGCCAAGGCCAAACGAATCATAACAGACATTGCCCACCCCAGCCACGAACTGTACTCACTGTTACCGTCAGGCAGGCGATACCGCAGTATCAAGTGCCGTACAAATAGGCTTAGAGATAGCTTCCACAGTCAGGCCATCAGGCTGCTTAACAAGGGCGTATAGCATATAACAATGTATATTTTATTACATTGATTTATATATACATATTACTCTTTTCTGTGCTGATATTTTGCATTTTATAAATTGCATTTTTAATTTTTACTTTATTCTATTTTCATTCTATTTTTATCTTATTTTATAACTGCTATCTGTCGTCGGGTATTGCACACAAGATTTTCACATCACTGCTTTATACTTAAACTGTGAAGTGACAATAAACTTGACTTGACTTGACTATACAGTATAGTATATAGTAAAGCTTATCGTAGGTAGTATATAGTGTTGTTTCTAGTATAGTATAGTTTAGTATACACTGTTGTTGAAATTCATACTGTTGGGAGTGAATGGGGAGTAAGCATTGTATTGCACTTGTTACACATCTTGAACAGTATCTCCAGGAGTCGTTCATCAGTTGTGTTCATAAGGCTGTGTGTTCCCTTATTGTGAACCTTCTCTTGTGTGTGTGTGTGTGTGTGTGTGTGTGTGTGGTGGCGGCCTTAAAAGGAACAAATAGAAGCAGAGCTAATTGAAGCCCTCGAGACTGTAACTGTGGCGTGTGTGTGTGTGTGTGTTTACCTCATGGAAGATCCTGCGGGTGTACATGCCCCTGGTGTAGGCCTGGATGGTGACCACCGCCCCTCTCACCCTAAGGTACGCCCGTCTGTCTCGCACCATGCGGTACTGCTTCTGACAGATGAGGGCCGCGCGCGTCAACCGCAGCTGCTCCGCATACCTGAGAGAGAGAGAGAGAGAGAGAGAGAGAGAGAGAGAGAGAGAGAGAGCGAGAGAGCGAGAGAGCGAGAGAGCGAGAGAGAATTTTTTTTTGTGGAGGACAGAAATAGTCAGTATGAGAGAAGGAGATGAGTCAGAGAGAAGGAGATGAGTCAGAGAGAAGGAGATGAGTCAGAGAGAAGGAGATGAGTCAGAGAGAAGGATGAAGAGGGAATGTAATAATGTAGCTTGTTTATTAGCTTTTGCGTCTTAGCTGGTGTCTATGTTCTATTTTTAACTTTCCCTTGTTTGATTGTTTGTGCTGGTGACCTGTTGAATGACCTTAGTGTATGTATTATGTAATGTATTAGATATTAAGGGTAAGGGTTAGCCTATCCATAACTCTATTAAGGGTTGTCTGGTGACTAGCAGTTATCTTGCCTACCTAATTAATATTGAATTAACTTTTGTAAGTCACTTTGGACAGTCCAATGAGGGAGGGAGTGAAAGAGTACGGTGGATGACGAGGAGGGCGAGACACACACACACACACACACACACACACACACACACACACACACACACACACACACACACACACACACACACACACACACACACACACACACACACACACACACACACACACACACACACACACACACACACACACACACACACACACACACACACACACACACAGCACCAGGTGTCTCACCTGCGCGCCATGTAGCCCCGGCCGTATCTCTGGAGCAGGAGGGCCGACCGGCGGATCTTGCGGTAGCGGAGCCTGAGCAGCCAGCCACGCACCGTCTTCTGGATCTTGATGCAGGCCGACCGGAACTTGTCGGCCCGCAGCTTCTCCAGGTAGGCCACCTGGCCGGCCCGGAAGAAGATCTTCGTCTTGCCGAACTGGAACATGTCCGCGTCCTGCGATCGGACGGACACAAACAAAAAAATCCCATTTTTTTCTCCGGCAGACAAATCTGTTTTCTACGGCAATTTCTTCCTTGGAAAGATTCCATGTGGACCCGTCCTGTGATTCCTACTGCTTGTTTATGGGTTATTTTTAGAAAGGTAGCACTTAAATCCTTATGGTACATTTTATAGTTGCTGTGGTCGCAGCAGAAGTGCAGAAAATTACATTTAAAGCTCAGATTTGCTAACTATTTGTGTGTCAATGTAAAAGTGTACTTGGAACTGTGTTTGGAACTGAGGTGAGAGGTCATCACCTTCCTATTTTTAAATGTTGTATTGTGTTTGTTTCTATATTTATATATGTCTATGTTTTGTTTCCTGTTAAAAACGGTCAAATAAGCACAGAATATACTGTGTCAACTCTTCTTTACATATTTTAGGTAAAAATAAATACTCAAAAATATTTTTGTTATTTCTTTGTAGCATTTGTTTACACACTGACCATGTTTTTATTGTCGTCCACTATGGTACGTTGCTACGGCAACGTGACGACAGACGATGCGTCAACTATAAATGCCTTCTGCCTGGTGGTCACGGAAATGCAATAAGAGACCTAACATATACGCTATTGGTCTCTAATGAAATTGTTATTGAGTTATACGCTCGGAAGCTTTGATTATTTCACAGCCTCATTTTGGACAAAAGCATCTCCTGTATGAAATAATGAAACTCTCCGCATTGATTACGATTGTATTGAGACATAAGCTCTAGAGTAAAGGTTTTTCTCTGCTTCCATTCACCTTCTCTCTCTCTCCGTGTTCATATAAAAAGGGATTAGTACATGTCAAAATCGAAATAAATATAAGACATTTGGTCAACTCTTTTATCTTCGGTGTCTTCCATCACTGCGAGTGCATACATTCTCCGCATGGGTGGCCCCAGTGGGAATAGAACCCCTAAACCTGGCTAGTGTTAATGCCTTGCTCTTCTACCAGCTGAGCTACACAGGAATACTGCCAAGTTTTTAGAACTCTAGTCCTCTAGTATTCTGTGTAGTACTGCTGGTATCTCACCTTGATCAGGGTCTCCAGCAGGTTTCTACAGACTTGCTTCTTGTCCGTTTTGGTCATGTCAGACTTGGTCATGAGCACCCGGTATCTGTTGAAGAAGTCTGGGTACGTCCACCTGGGAGGGAGGGGGGGGGGGGGGGGGAGAGACACGGATTTTCTTCTTCAACTTTGTTCTGTATTCTTAGCAAAAGTAACGCAGCGAAAGAGTTCTAAAGTTAGTCGACCCAACGCGTGTCTGAAGAACAAAACCTTGATCCACCTGGGGGGAAAATCGCCAAATCAATTTGTTCTGGGGAACAACAGCTCGAAAAAAGCCAGTGAACGGTCTACCTTGACGGGTAACCAGCAGCGCTGATGCGAATAGTCTCCAGTACTCCGCATGCCCTGAGCTGCTGAACCGCTCGCCTCGAGTCAAACCTAGACGACAACAACAACAGCAGCAGCAAATAAACAGACAAAATCAGAAACATGTAGGCAAACATAGAGAGGCAGACATAGAAAGTCCGAGCAAACGCACACAAACGTAAACAAACGTCATATGTCACAAAATAAATAAAACCTCAAACTTAAAAACTCTGAAACCCTTTGTTTTACCGTATGTATCTTTTGGGCATGGTGCTCCGTGTGTGACTATCTGTGGCAGTGGCTGAGATACTGACTGTACGGAGAGGACACCGAGTTAGGACCAGTTAGGTCCAGTAAGGTCTGACTGCACCACATGTGACACACTAGAGGCCACGGAATCTAATTGACTAGACCTGAAGGAAGCCTTGTGTGGAGGAATGCACCGAGAACGCTTATCCAGAAGGAGACAATAAAAAAGACGATATAATTACCGTTTTTGAATTGAAACGCTGATGTATTTTAAAATGATGATGACACTACCATTTATTTAAAAAAAATTACATTATTATATTACATAAATATATTATCACTTAATGAATAATGATGTGTCCAAAAATGAAGCATAAAATCCTACGTTGTTTTAATATAATATAAACCTTCTAAACACTCGCCTCTATCCAACATAATTGAAAGTTATTCTCGGCGAGAGATAACACAGGTAAACAGTTGTCTTTTGTTCACCCTGCGATGAGTTCAGACCTGGTAGTGATTAATGTTCTAAACTGTTGTTTAAAACAACAGTTCAGTTTGGCAACATCCAACGTATAAGCAGTGGCTGCTGCAAGAGGAAAGGGAGGAGTCACAGTGGAAGAAACACATTTCACTAAACTTCTTATGAAAGAAAACGTAGTCCCCCATCCACGGACCGTGAGCCCCTCTCCAGAACTCACATGAAGGACATCTTCTCGTCGTTGGGCTTGATGCAGCGGACGTAGTGCGGCGTGGTGGCATTCAGCGTCTCCATCAGAAGCTGCAGAGAGTTCCGGAACTACACGCGAAGAGGAATGAAAGAGACCGATCAGCGTAACCGACTAAAATATTGCAGAATTAAAAAAAAAGGTATAAAACCAGTTAGTGAACTCCGGTTCAAAGGATAAGACAGTGAATGGACAACCATTAAATAACAAAAATGCATGTCATTGATATCGCACAAAAAAGTGCTACAAAGTTAAAAACATAGCAAACAAACACAATGAATTACTTAGAATAGTGAACACTTATATTATCATAAAAACGCCTTCCTAAATAACATTCAAATAACATCAATTACAATAAAAGACTATCTTAGTGTGTGTGTGTGTATGCTCTTCAACATGGTAATCTATGCCATTTCCTCACAGTTACTAAAAAATGCAACCAGAAAATTGCCAGTCTCTCTCTCTCTGGTTACACTCTGCCTGAACTCAAGTCCCATCCTTGGCAAGTGAGAGAGGGCACGCCAACACCACGTGTGTGTGTGGTTGAGGTTGGTAAGAGAAATTTGGTTGGAGGTTGGTAGTTAAGAGAGGGTTAGGCTTCCCGGACACAACGTCCATCAATGTTCATACGCAACGATATACGAAAAAAACATAATCAGAAATTGTCTTTATAAAAAATGTTAGTTTAGATCAAATTCAAGATGAGACCCGGGGGCTGACTTACACTTTAAAAGACGAATAAAGAGAATAAAGTCGACTTTTCGACTTTATTCTCGACAATCTTCTTCTCATTTATTTTTTATTTTTATGCCTGGCCCTAATACTCTTCCGTAACAAGCAGAAGAGGAGTGAGCCTGGGTTTAAAGGTGTGCGGTGTGGAGGTTGACAGGCATGTGTCTAAAAGCTGACCCCTCCAGAGGGGGTGGAGGGTGTACCTGGTGGCCCACGGTCTTCCTGTGCTCCCTGTTGGGGGCCTTGGGGGCGGTCTTGGCCGCCCTCACGTTGACCCTGGAGGATTTGGCGGACGAACCGGACTCCGGCTTTTCCAGGAACAGATCTGCCACCATCTGAAACTACTCAACGATATGTATATTTACGTACGGATTAGACAAATGAAATGTAGACATATATTAAAACACTTCATTCAGGCTGCGTGAATATTTTGTATGAAAAGTTATACCGTTAAATTAAACATATTTAAGCTGAGGTACAAACAGATGTTAGGTCTTGTTAGGTTTAGGTCTAAACTGAAATACTGATAATAGCATACAGACACAGGTTCAACCATTCACCGAGTCATTCTGTGTGTGAGCAGCTAATAAGATAGAATTGAGTTTTGGTCATATTTCTCTTCACCAGCTAAGACTATTTCAATTAAAACTAGAGGGCCAAAAAGCTTTGCCCTAGATCAGAGGCTGAACAATCCCTAAAGCAACAGTTGTTGTAAATAATCCTTCAAAGATATTTCCCAAAATGTTCTTAAATCGTAATTTGCGATCCACCTAAACCCCTCACCAAGTTGTATGCAAATATGTTAGTAACTTTTGCTCCCAATCTCCCAATGCTCAATCTTCATTGGCCCATAAGTTAACTTTTGTCCCAATTCCGTAACGACAACTATTTGAGTATCTCGCTAACAGAAATCTTGCTAACAGACAAAATAAAACATGACCTTCGTCCATCAGGTTAAATATAGACTTCAATTTACTGGGAAAACTGTGCTGGCGGCACTCACAGGAACCTTCCACTACGCCATGTCACAGTTATCACTATGAACTAGAACGTGAGTCCCAGTTGAGTGTGGGGGGAAAAGGTTAGATAAGCAGATCTCTGAGACAGACAGCAGGACGGTGACGCGGAGCTTTGAATTAGTTACACGATAGATAACAGTCAGTCAGTCGCTTTGTCGCTTTGATCTACCGAACGCTGCCGAACTCTAACTCTTCACGCACGGCAACCTGGCCTTAAGAGGTAAACATCATACGCTGAAGAGAAGAAGAAGTTACGGCCGATGTAAACATCTGAAACTAAAAATAGAGGGCAATAATAAAGCAGAGAGAAGAAAACGTAAAATAACTGATATGGGCGAAACGCACGCACGCACACGCACGCACACACCCCCACGCTGTTTCTTACCTTACTAGCTTTGAGGATATTGATCTGTTCCTCGTACACGGTGTCTCTGTTCTTCTCCAGGAAGCCCTCACACTGGTACTCAACCTGACAACCACAACAACAACAACAGCAAGTGAATTCAACATAACAAAGGGATTATGTATCTTGTGTTTTGTGATGAATAACTATGCAACCATAGAAAGTTTTTGTTTTATGCAAACCCATACATACATACATACAGTACAATGTACAGTGGAGGAAATAATTATTTGATCCCTTGTCGATGTATGTATGTATGTATGTATGTATGTATGTATGTATGTCATACATACATACATACATACATAGATACATACACGGCTGTAACAATTTTGTGCTTTTCAAGGCACTCAAACTGCTTTACATAGTATCGTGAGTATTGAGTATACAATAACATTACAATTGATTTCTTAAAAATTCTAAATGGATTAGCTCACAATTAGCGTAATTTATTATATACAATATATTTTGCAGATGCTTTAATCCAGAGCGGCTTGCAGTGAATTCAGATTACGTCTGATAACGTCCATTGAACGCCTGAACCATCCCTGGAAGAAAGGATCCCCCGCTCTGCGTTCCTTCTCAAGATGTCTTCCTCCATCATTAAGGAGGTTTTCTCTTGCCCTTAGGGGGGCTAGAGTTTGGCAGGGTGTGGTAATTATGTGGCCTGTGAAGCCCTTTGAGACTGTAACTGTGATTAAGGGGCTATACAAATAGACTTGACTAAAAGTCAGTAAGGAGCAGGTAGGGGTTAGAGTGCCTTGCTCAAGGACGGTCTACAGGTTTGGGGGGGGGGGGATTGAACCCAGTACAATCCAGCTGGCAGTCTTAACAGCCCATCCCCATAGCCACTAGTCTATCCTGCTCACTCACATCAGCGTTACGTTACGTTACGGTGGGCGTAACTCACTGACCTCGTCTGCGAAGTGGATGATGATGAAGGAGGTGTTGGACATGCGTGGCTTCTGGAAGTGAGCGCTGCTGGAGTGTTTCCCATACAGCTTCAGGACCCAGTTCTCATCCGTCCCCCTGGGCACCTGGAATAAACACCATCAATACAGGAATGAATAAACCAACAAGAGAAATCAGTCAATTCATTCATTAATACATGAAAAAATCACCCAAACCCTTTTTATAGATAAAAAAAATACAAATAATGATGATAATAATAATACTTTTAATAATCTTGACCAACCATTCCCTGAATTTGAAATCAGGGAAGCAGCTTCAGGAGGAAGGAATCAAATTGTTTGTCCTTTTTGTTTGTTACCTGCAGGCATCGTGAACACAGACCTCATGAGGATTTGTGATTTGATCGAATAATAGTAATAATAATAATAATAATAATAATAATAATATAATAATGCTGGCTTTTATATAGCGCTTTTATCCAAAGCGCTTTACAAGTCATGCCTCACATTCACCCATTCATCCACCGACGGCGGAGTCAGCCATGCAAGGAGACAGCCAGCACGTCAGGAGCAGTTAGGGTTAGGGTGTCTTGCTCAAGGACACCTCGACAGAATATCTGATGTGATCTGATCTGAAGGTACTAGTTCGGCGTGGTTTTTTTAAGAACAAGTTCTTCAAATAATTACTAAAGCACTAGAGAGCGTTGCCTCAAACCTAGCCTCAAAAAACTATAACTCCGACCACTGGACCATTGGACAGTAGAAGTACACAAACACATACACGTGTCTGTCCTTTAAGTATGGGAGATTATTGTGTATATATATATATATATATATATAAGTATAAATATTGGACGGATGGATTGATTGGTGGATTGAGGCCTACTTTGCACTCTTCGTCCAGGAGGTCCAGGATGCCCAGCTTGGCCTCGATCAGGTCTATGCAGGGCTGGTTGTCATAGAAGTCTATCAGTGTCCAGGGAATCAGCTCCTTCATGTACTCCTCTTGCTCCAGCTTGAACACATGCTGCGGGAACAACAACAACAGGAAACTAACTGTATAACTGTGTACCAATGCATCTATACGTTGTCGAGGACAACCAAACAACATATAGACAACAGAATGTACAGGACGGCAGGAATAGAAATAACAAAAAATAAAAAGTGTAATCAAATAGACATAAAACAAACTACGTCTATATGCACAAAGAGTAGATGCGATATTAAACATTATCGACAGTGAGGGGAACCTGTTCAGCTCACCGAGTTAAACTGTTGCTGAAGCTTCTCGTTGGCGTAGTTGATGCAAAACTGCTCAAAGCTGTTGATCTCGAATGTCTCGAACCTTTCGACGAAAGAGAAGAAATGACCATAGACAATATTTATATTGTGGAGAAAGGTGGAATCTGCCATCCACTTGGGATAGTATTTCATAAACTAGCTGCAGATGCAGCATTTCATTGTCTGTGGACAAGTGAATATGTTTTTATGTTATAAACCACCAGCTAACTCTAATGTGCACGCTATTACACAGGGTTAGATATGCATTGGGGACTCCCAAATGCAGAAGAAATATACAAACTTTAACTTTTTTGTACGACGCTTTGGCTAAAAACGTCCATGTGGCACACAGTATATTAATAAAACTCTTAGAATATAACTTTATCAAACCATTCAACACCAAGTTCATCAAAAGCCATACAAAAAAAAATACATAGAGTTTCAGGCCTGATGTATATATTATTATAAATATATATATATTATTATAAATATATATATTATTATAATTCATTTGTGTTTTGGGGGGCGTTACCCGTAGATATCCAGGACTCCGATGAAGGAGCGCTGCTTGGCGGAGGTCTGCAGGGCCTTGTTGACGTGCTCCACGATCCAGTCGAACATGCGGGCGTAGATGTGCTTGGCCAGGGCGTCGCGGGCGTTGCCGGCCTGCTTGCAGGACATGTTCTTCACGTAGGTCTCCGACGCCGTCACCAGCTTCCGGTGACACAGCCAGTGGTCCATCTGCTCCGCCTCCACGCCCAGCAGGCGGCAGAAGTGCTTCAGGTGCTGGTCGTCCCTCTGGGAGGGAGGGAGGGAGGGAGGGAGAGAGGGAGAGAGGGAGAGAGAGAGAGAGAGAGAGAGAGAGAGAGAGAGAGCGAGAGAGAGAGCGAGAGAGAGAGCGAGAGAGAGAGAGGGGGAGAGCGAGAGGGAGAGAGCGAGAGAGGGAGAGAGAGAGGGAGAGAGCGAGAGAGCGAGAGAGGGAGAGAGAGAGGAGGAAAGAGAGAGAGAGAGGGGGGGAGGAGAGAGAGAGAGGGAGAGAGGGAGGGAGAGAGAGAGGGAGAGAGCGAGAGAGAGGGAGAGAGCGAGAGAGGGAGAGAGAGAGGGAGGAGAGAGAGACAAGATGTTTCAGATAAAAAGGTTTAAGGCGAGTCAATATGTACGCTTATATATATATATATATATTAAGGGAGTTTTTTTGTCTTGTCCTTAGGCCCTAGGGGGCTAGGGATGGGGTCAGGGTTGTAAACGTGTGGCCTGTGAAGCCCTTTGAGACTGTAACTGTGATTTAGGGTTATACAAATACAATTGACTTGACTTGAGTTGTATATCCCTTTGAAGCCATGAATACAATTAATTAACATTAATTGGGATTCATTGAGCAATTTACCATATGATTGTGTGATATGGAAATTAGTAATACTTGTGGGCGTTAACTTGTGTTCACTTGTGTTGCGGGGGGGGGGGGGGGGGGGGTCGAAGCTTTGCTGACGTCAGCACAAAAATCAAAAGATCTAAAGCAAAGATCTTCAGAAATTTAAAAAAAAGTTATACAAAAGATGTCGTGTGAACGGAACAGGAAGTACCTAACATGCGCGTACGGAGACGGAGCCGCGTCACGCGCTATCTGGTGTTGAGCTTCCCACGTTAATTAATTAGTCATTTGATACTTGAAACTAAAAACCGTCTGATGTCTGGTGATAAATACCACGCCTTGTACCTTGCTGGATTTGAGTCAATGACTTGATGAAGTTCAGTATTTACCATTACGTGGCAGGATTCCCCATCTCTATCTGAACTGATCTCCACGTTGCCCAGATGAAGGATGGAAGCTATGATCTTAATAATGCTGTTCTGGTTGTTCTCCTTCACACCTGAAAACGCAAGCAAAGAGACACGCACACACACACACACACACACACACACAATTCAGACGATGGTATACTCACTATACTTATACTTTAATTTGCCCCACCATCCGGTCACCGTAGGGCAGGAGTGTTCTGTGTCAGCTCGACTCCTCTTTGATAAAGAACATAAACAACCTGGAGAAGGCCAGAGATAAGCGCATCTGGGCCCCCTCAAGGTTGAAGTATTTGCTACTATCAACCCAGACTTCCAGCGTGCCAGCTCTCCCTCTTTTTAATTGCGATTACGATTATTTTCTGATGACCCCCGGCCATTCTTAACTAACTGAACTGTCACGGTCAAGTGAGCTTCATTAATTGTGGCTAACTGTGGACTTCTCTCTACACGCCTTGCGAGACGTGTCGACAGAACTCTCGGACTGAGCGCTCAACCTGTTGTTTGTTGTATGATTATAATAAATACGATAGTCTGACTTATTTCTTATTTCGTTTTGGATGACTTTATTCTTAAACAGTTTTCAGAGTTAGACCACTGGACGTGTATCGGAGAATTCCCACCACAATATATATACGTATATGGGTTTTCATAAAAACTTGAAATGTAACAATTATGTAGGCAGGATAGCATAGTAGCTAAGATGTTCACGGTCAATAGGTATTGGGTTCGATACCCCCCCAGGTGTGCAGTCTAACCTGTCGGGCATCCTAGAGCAGCATGCCCCTAAAACCCTAGCTGCTCCTGAACAAAATCTACCTGAATTCACCGCTAGACGCTTTGGATAACAACATCTGCTAAATAGGGAGCCTGTGCTAAACAACCACACCGTAGTGAACCCTGACCACTAGAGACCGTGTTACCTAGGAGGCTGAGGGCTTCCTTGGTCTTGTCGAGGTCCTGGGCATCGTTGACTCCCTCTATGAAGATGTTCTCCCCAAACGAGGTGTAGCGGAAGTCCTCAGCACTGGCTGAATTCAGACACACACACACACACACACACACACACACACACACACACACACACACACACACACACACACACACACACACACACACACACACACACACACACACACACACACACACACACACACACACACACACACACACACACACACACACACACACACACACACACACACACACACACACACATAGACAGACACAGACAGAGAGACAGACACACACACACACACACAAGGAAACAGAACATGTTGGGTCTCGATTCTAGTCGATTATTTCATTTGAAATGATAGATGTATGAATTGGGGTAAAATTCTCTTCAGCAATATTTTATTGCTAGCAACCGATTCTCACCATATAATAACATGTAACATGCATCTGTGCACTGCTTAATATATACAAAAAATATATAAAAAAGATATAAAAATATACTACTAAACATTTACTTTGAAAATGTCTATTATTAAGGTTAAAAAGGTAAGATGTACTTTAGAAATCCCACACCCTAAATGCGGGTATCACAGCAGTACAAGTACAGGACAATAATAACGTTTTTGACAAAGACAATTCTTTACAGAATCTCTAAACAAGTGCTCTAACACAATGCAGATGTTTGTTAGAAAAACAATGCATTTGGAACATTTCAACCACTTTCCAAAGGGAACAGACAGAGTCTTAAACAATGATAACACTGCCTTACAACACAGTGATGTGTTTATTATCAAGTAGCACAATAAAGCATTAAAGTAAACAGCCTGGCTGAGTCATCGTATCAGCAGTGAATAAACACGTAGCCCTGGGTACTTGAATAAGCGTACTTACACAAGGCCAAGTCTTTGAACTCTGGTAAACTAGCGGAGGCACACAGCTGATAGAAGATATGGTAGTTCCTCTCATCCTCCGCCTAAAAAGGGGAAACAGACGCACTTGCATAAAACCGTTGTATTGTCCCGTTGCATTGTCACAAAGCTTTGACCTGAACTATTGAACACTGCAAGTCGTCACTTTTTTTTTTCTTTCAGAAATGGTAATGATAATACATCTTATTCTCTCAAAATGAATGTGGTCTGGGGTTAGGATTAGAAGACGGGAAGCTCCGGCACGGACGGCCCCAGGGATCGCAGCTCACCGGAGAGCGACAGATCTGGGACGCGGCTCACCTGAAAGACCACGCGGGACTTCTCCAGAAGGTAGGTGCGCATGTTGGCCCCGATGATGTGGTATTGGCGGTCGAACCCGATCTCGATGTACTTCCCGAAGCGACTGCTGTTGTCGTTGCGAGTCGTCTTGGCGTTTCCGATGGCCTTCACAGAGGGAACAAAAAAAGGAGAGGAGAGAAAGTCAAGAAATGCACACGCGTACAGATCGGTAAAAGTAAACCACAAGGTGACCAAATGATAAACAACTTGTTATGATTTGCGTTTCTCTTGGGTTAGGAACAGAGCTGGGAAGCGATATGGACTCAGATGCCATGCCACTACAGTGGATAACAGATCAATTCATCCAAGAATTCTGGCAAGATACTAGAGTTGAGAATATATCAATTAACCCAATACTTCTGACACTGAAGTAATTGATTTAAAGGGACTAAACTATGTCCCAATAAATAGCCAATATACAAACAGGTTGTAATATAATTTATACAATATAAAATGAGACCACCCCCATCTCTCTCCGTTGCGTGGAACACCCTGTGGGCAGATTTCTATTACCGTATATTTGAACCGGGTCGGTTTTGCCGGGCACAAGGAAGGAAGTTAGGATCAAGTAAGTGTGTTCTTTGATGAATTTTTCACGAATGTCCATTTTAGTTTAGTTTATGATCGTTATTGTCTGAGAGCACGATGCATCTTTTACCGCAAGTACTGCGATTACGGTGATTCCGTGACTCCCTACACACAACAGCGCCACTCATTGTCAGCCTATGTCTTTTTTGCTATTTTTCCGACTTTGCTACATAAATAGCTTTAAAAACACAACTAAGGGGGGCTAAGCTCCCGTTAGAGCCCTCTTGGCGCCGGGGGGTCTGTACTCGTAAGCGTCTATCCAACAGGTAGCGCGATAGACACAAACACAGTGAGGGGGATGGTAAAGAGATGAGGCCAGAATATCCCAGGAATACAAAGCTGCTAATGGCATCTACACATTAGTGTAGCCCCCCATATGATTAGGATCGAAACTAAGGGTTTCACTTCACTGTCAAGTATTTTGAGGAGTCTCCGGTCGACGATTCCAACATTTATTTGGATACACACCATCAGAAAACATTATTTTAGTTGTTTGAAAATAGGAGAGTATATAGAAAAAGGATAGAAAGAGAGGAGAGAAACACAGTGAAATTTGTTTCTCTGCATCTTACCCACCCTAGTATTAGGAGCAGTGGGCAGCTATTGTATATACAGCTGCCCGGGGAGCAGTGTCAGGGTCTGGTGCCTTGCTCAAGGGCACCTCGGCCAGTGCCCAGGTGTTTCGTGGACTTGAACCGGTGACCTTCCGGTTCCCAAGCCAAGTCCCAACAGACTGAGCTACATGCTGTCCCTGTTCCATTGCTCCCTGTGTTTCTCTCAATAAATAGATAATGAATAGATAATGAATAGATAATGAATAGATAATGAATGGGTTCACCGTTTAAACTTTAAACACACTTGAGCTATTGGTATCAACCAGCCACCTCTTCATTAATTCCACCCGCTCTGTGAGAACAGCACATTAGAATACCCTAGCAAAATGAATGTAGTACAATAAAATCTGTTAATAAAAACAAAAACAAATAAAAACAAGCCTCCGCTAATTATGCATCCAACTATTCACCCTCCGTTTTGACGTACCAGGCGGATGGCCACGACGTGGCCACTATTGGCAAAAACAGAGATTATGACAAAAGTTTACAATATGTCATATATATAAAGTAGTGTTTAATTCCGTGACTTAAAAATTGAATTCTAATGTTTACTTACATCTACCCAAAAAAGCTGCCCACCCTAGAAAAGACACTTCAAACTTCACACACATTCAATTCGAAAACCCCCCCTAACTGGAAGCTTCATCCCCCTCTCTCGCACAACTGCGTTTCTCCTCGGGCAGAATATGTCCATAATGATGCACAGTATTTGAGTTTCTGACCCAGGCTCAGTGCTGTCTCCCCCCACCCTCCCCTCC
>CM051006.1:11816694-11829194 GCA_027704905.1 Muraenolepis orangiensis
GGTGCTAGGAATTGGTATTGGGCCCTCTGCTACTGGTCCATGGTATAACACAGTCGGGGCGTGGTTGGTGTGGTTACCGTTTCATCCTCAAGTTTGAGGTGCAGGATGGGCTCTCCCTCTTTGTAGTCTTTGGTGATCTCCGCTGCCTTCCACACCTCCTCAGGGTCCGAGATCCACACCCGAGTCCGCTGCAGAGAGGGAGGTACATCATCATCATCATCACCACTGTGGCGTTTCTAAATGGCGGTTGCGGTCTGGGAAAGCAGCTAATGTAGTTGTTTGGTATCTGTGGATACCTTTTTTTCGTTTCTTATTCTTATTACATTAAAAACGCCCATATGTCAGAGGTTCACTTGTAAACCACTCAGCCCATAGGGGGCGCTATAATCGGCATGTAGCGTCTTCTTCCTATAACATCCGTCTGTGTCTGGACAGACTTCTCAGTATGGTGAAAGTTTCCCGAAAACTTCAGCAATCCAATTCTAAAGAATCACAAACCCAAATGAACAATTGGTAAATATGCTCTATGGATGAGTGTGATCCAAAAACCGGAAGGGATTGAATTATAGTAGTGGAAGAGTTATGCAGAATTAAAAATGATTGTCTCAATAATTGGTGCGGTTGCTTGGGTGGCGGGGTGTGTGTGTGTGTGTGTGTGTGTGTGTGTGTGTGTGTGTGTGTGTGTGTGTGTGTGTGTGTGTGTGTGTGTGTGTGTGTGTGTGTGTGTGTGTGTGTGTGTGTGTGTGTGTGTGTGTGGTGACGAGCAGTGGGCAGTGCCCGCGGCTGTAGATGTAGAAATGGATATCAAACTCATGGCGCACTCATGGCGTAATACACATAAAAAGCCTATAATGTTCTATGTTTGGGGACCGCTGCTCTACATCCCTCTGGCCCACACAGACACAGTGGTTGTTAAGACAGTACACGGGATTGCATCTGCAATCGATTCCTCATATACAGAATTCTCTCCCATCAGTTAAAGTTTAGAGTTATTTTGCAACTCATACAGACAGGCCCAACTCAATCCAACCGCTTCACTCAACCAACTGATAATGAAAAAATGAACACAATGCATTTTTTGATGGCACCCCGGGTTGAGAAAGGCTGGTCTTAACCACCACCACTATCAATATCCCCTTCCCCTATGCTCTGCCCACACCCAGACAGCAGAGCTGACCTCAGCACTGCAGATCCTGCTTCACTAATGCAGACCGCAGGGCAGGCCACCTGGGAACTGGCCGCAGCCAAAAACAAAACAAGATGACAATGCAGAAGGAGCCAACAGCTCCTGTAGCTCCCCCACGCATTAGGACTGCCATGGGAATGCCAGGGTAAAGTCATCCAAGACAGCATGTCTGTATGCAGCCTTCACTGCCATTCTGTGGCGCTAATGTAGTGTGTGTGTGTGTGTGCGTTAATTATATATTATATTATATATATATATTATTATATATTATATATATATAAAACAATAATAACGCAAAATCAGATGTATGTATGTGTGTGTGTGTGTATGTGCAGCACTATAAGCAATTCAAAAGGTTTGTTACAAAGTCAATTCTAAAGATTTTTTAGAAGTTGTACTTTTAGTATTAGTTTTCTTAATGATTTGCACTAGGTCTATATTTTTACTTCATTAACATAACACCAGCAAGGTACGGTGGGGCAATGTTACAGTTAAAACTGTCTCGCCCTGTAATGGAAGATGGACAGATTATAATCAGTGTCGTTGGGTTCATGCTTACTTTCCGGCTATGTGTGCCTGACATTTGCATACAGTATGTGACACTGTTTTGGTGAGCATGTTCACAAAGGGCCGTCCTCTATCCATCGTGCTTCATAGTCGGTGCTGTAGGTTTAGAGTCTAATCCATTGTCACCATCTCTTTAATAAGGATTGTGTGTAGTCTCCACGTATAGTGTATGTTTGAGTTCATCGCACACAATTTGACACATATTCTATTCATATTTCAAGTATATTACATAGAGTATTTTTTTGGAACTGGAAAGAGGTCTTTTCATAAAACAGGGCTGTCAATGCAGTAGAAAGGTGCAATAATAATAATATAAACTGGTGCTACATGACCAGAGAACAACAGTTGGAACAACAGCCCTAGAGAACTGGTGCTACATGACCAGAGAACAACAGTTGGAACAACAACAGCCCTAGAGAACTGGTGCTACATGACCAGAGAACAACAGTTGGAACAACAGCCCTAGAGAACTGGTGCTACATGACCAGAGAACAACAGTTGGAACAACAGCCCTAGAGAACTGGTGCTACATGACCAGAGAACAACAGTTGGAACAACAACAGCCCTAGAGAACTGGTGCTACATGACCAGAGAACAACAGTTGGAACAACAGCCCTAGAGAACTGGTGCTACATGACCAGAGAACAACAGTTGGAACAACAGCCCTAGAGAACTGGTGCTACATGACCAGAGAACAACAGTTGGAACAACAACAGCCCTAGAGAACTGGTGCTACATGACCAGAGAACAACAGTTGGAACAACAGCCCTAGAGAACTGGTGCTACATGACCAGAGAACAACAGTTGGAACAACAGCCCTTGAGAACTGGTGCTACATGACCAGAGAACAGTTGGAACAACAGCCCTAGAGAACTGGTGCTACATGACCAGAGAACAACAGTTGGAACAACAACAGCCCTAGAGAACTGGTGCTACATGACCAGAGAACAACAGTTGGAACAACAGCCCTAGAGAACTGGTGCTACATGACCAGAGAACAACAGTTGGAACAACAACAGCCCTAGAGAACTGGTGCTACATGACCATAGAACAACAGTTGGAACAACAGCCGTAGAGAACTGGTGCAACATGACCAGAGAACAACAGTTGGAACAACAGTTGGAACAACAGCCGTAGAGAACTGGTGCTACATGACCAGAGAACAACAGTTGGAACAACAACAGCCCTAGAGAACTGGTGCTACATGACCAGAGAACAACAGTTGGAACAACAGCCGTAGAGAACTGGTGCTACATGACCAGAGAACAACAGTTGGAACAACAGCCCTAGAGAACTGGTGCTCCTTAACAGAGAACAACAGTTGGAACCACAGCCCTGGAGCACGCCGGATGACACCTGGCGGACCTTTGTTTGGCGAAACAAATTTCAGAAACCGAATGCTGCAGTAACCAGTAAAGTATTTATTTAATTAAAGGGCTTCTATTAAACCTGCAGTAACCAGCAAAACCACCTGCAGTAACCAGTAAAGTATTCCTTGAATTAAAGGGCTTCTATTAAACCAAGCGGTGGCATGTCGATGAGCCATGACTAGCTATTCCAAAATCCATCCATTTTGTGACATCACAAAGGGAGTGTCCAGGAGGAGTTGACTGGTGGATTTTCTGACTGCATTTGCTGGAGTAGTTGACCTTATTACAGTCACGGGGAACGTGAATGACATCACTTGCAGTGTCTTCTATGCAAATCTACTGTAGGAAATCCAGAACTTAATTTGAATAGCAAAACAGCATTCCCTCTCCTTTCCCTTCATTAACCAGGAAACAATCTCCCTAGCAACAGAAATATCTAATCATATATCTATTGATATCCAAGCACGTTTACCACAGATCAAGTACTGTATATAGACCTGGGCAGTCTAGTGGTCACTCAGAGACCCTACGATATGTACAATGAGGGATTCCCCAATAAAGCTTGGTCTGTATGGCTCTTACTTATTCAGCTGAGGTGTGACATTTCACAGGGCATAGTTCAGGGTCACTGCATTTGATTTCCATTTTGAAAACTATGAAAAAAGTAATAAGTAATAAGACTACCATACCAAGATTTAAGATTCTAGATGTTTATTCATAGTACAATGGAACGCTTACTCCCCATTCCCTCCCAGAGTATACATTCCTACTACAAAACTATACTATACTAAACACTACTACGTATGCTATACTATAAACTACGCTATACTATAAACTACACTATATGCTTTACTATGTCCTATACAACACTATACTATAACAATACTGTACACAATAAATATAACAATAAAGTGACGGATGGATGATATATAGATATGGTGAATTGTGCAAAAAGCATTTCCATGGTGCAGTTCATCTTAATCCTCGCTTGGTTAATTGAGACAGTTCTGAATCTGGCGGTTTCTACAAAAAATGTAAAACATGTAAATGTAATGCCGATTGTGTAAAGTACGTTTTGAGAGACTGAGAAAAGCCACTGATCCTTTAGGTTGAAAGGAGCCAGTTGAGGTGGTTCTGGTTCCTGGTGGCCTCCACAGGGAGGTTTTTCCAGGCACATCCAGCCGGGAGGAGGAGGAGACCACGGGGCAGACCAAGGTACAGGTGGGGTGATTACATCTCCACGCTGGCCTGGGAAAGGCCTTGGGATCCCCCAGTCAGAGCTGGTCGATGTGGCCAGGGAGAGAGGGTAGTTTGGGGTCCCCTGCTGGAGCTGCAACCTCCGCGACCTGATCATCGGATCGGCGGTAGACGATGGATGGATGGATGTATGAGGTAAAATAGTGAGGGTGCAGTGTAACCAAACCGTTTGCTTTGTATCGCTTTGCCACAGCTTTCCCAAGTCACAAAGTTGCTGATGCATGGCAAGTAGTCTCACAAATCAGACTTCACATCTGAAGTCTCATAGCAAGCTCAAATCAGGGGTGAATGGAGTGTTAATTGAGTGTTAAGTGTATCATTTCCACCAATCAAGTTGCTGGGTGCGGTGCTCTGTAGACGTGCCTTTCTACTGGAACGGGCCTCTACTGGAAACTTAATCTGGGATCCAGTAGAGGACTGACGACTAAAAAAAGGACAGCGTCGTCTCTCGATTGTCATTGTGTCCCTGCTTGGTCAACAGCGAACACAAACTCAGCCAGCACCGGACGGTCAACTGTTCCCGTGCCGGTGGTAAGACTACTATGCTAAACCACTGCTGTCGTCAGCGATGTGCTGTAACCAAAACACTGACTACTTTTTGCGTCAAACCTCCTGCATGCTCTACCCTGGCGCCTCTCCTTGGCCTAAACCAAATGGAGTATTTCCATTAAGAGAGAACGCGCCTGACATGGATAATTGATGGCGAGTGACAACGTGGGAAGTGTCAACACCAATAGCTGTGCTCTCTTGCGATTGGTCCGACTCTCGACCAATCGCAACAGAGCACAGCAATTGGTATTCACACTTCCCACCTTGTCACTCATCAGGCTCATGGGTAGTGTAGGAGATATCACGAAAGCCAGTGAACGTTGCGATATATAAAAAAAAAGGTACATATTGTCAGCAATTAGAATGACAGTAAGTAAACATTAAAAGAATGAATCTCGATCATGAACCAACGTTGATATATATGGTTGGGCTGTAATCACAGATGGAAGGATTTTCCTTACGGGGGTTTAACATGGGGGTGGAATCTGAGCTGAAGCCCACTGCCCCCGGTCTACATCAATGCTACACAGGAGGCACATTTGAGTAGCTTTAGATCTGTTCCACAGAGAAACTCTTAAGATAATGACTTCCGTTTCGACAATATTACAAAAATGTGCCCAACCTTTAACTCACTGACCCTTGGGTCGTTTCACACCCAACATTCCAAACTGGAGCATACATTTACTACACATAAGCTTCAGCCCTTCATTCCCTCCAGCAGGGAATCGGCAGGGATCACAGTCAATTATATTTGAACGATTTGTTAGTCGGGATACAATATATATAGTAATTATGTAAATCTTGCGATTCTGAAAACATTGCGAAACAATATTACAATTGTTTTTTTTGTGGTTTAACGTTGGTGTTCGGGTTGTAAGTAAGAACAGGACATAGTTGATGCAAAATAACTTTTGGTGAATACACTGAAGCCCTCTCTGTGGGACAGTACCATACCCCTGATCACTACTGGTTGAATACTTAAAAGTATGTGAACCATTTGGAATTACCTGGATTTCTGCAGAAACCAAAGTTGAGTTGTTTGGAAAGAACACACAACACTGTGTGGAGAGAAAAAACCTGAGGTGTTGAAAAATCAACACCTCATCCAAACTGTGAAGTATGGTGGAGGGGGCATCATGGTTTGGGGCTGCTTTGCTGCCTCAGGACCTGGACAGATTGCTATCATCGACAGAAAAAGGAATTCCCAAGTTTACCAAGACATTTAGCTGGAGAACTTAAGGCCGGCCATCTGTCCACCAATTGACAATCTTCAACAGAAGATGGGTGATGCAACAGGACAATGACCCAAAGCACAGAAGTAAATCAACAACAGCATGGCTTCAACAGAATAAAATACGCCTTCTGGAGTGGCCCAGTCAGAGTCCTGACCTCAACCAGATTGAGATAATATGGCATGACCTCATACCTCCTGACCGTTGTGCAGGTCTGATCTGCAACTACAGGAAACGTTTGGTTGAGGTTATTGCTGCCAAAGGAGGGTAAACCAGTTATTAAATCCAAGGGTTCACATACTTTTTCCACCCTGCACTGTGAATGTTTACATGGTACAATTGTTTGTGTGGTATTAGTTTAAGCAGACTGTGTTTGTCTATTGTTGTGACTTAGATGAAGGTTAGAACACATTTTGTGACCAATTTATGCAGAAATCCAGGTAATTCCAAAGGGTTCACATACTTTTTCTTGCAACTGTATATCTATCATTATGCTCATATCCCACACATACTCTAATCTCTAATCTTATAACTGTAAACATTTGCACACAATTTGGTTAGATGCTAAATTATTTTCGCTGTGCTGTGCAATGACAATACATTTGAATCTGATCTAATCTAATATTATAATCTAATTAATATTTGCACGTTTCCACCCAAAGTACCCGGAACTTTTAGTCCCAGGAAGTACTTTACAAGGAACTGAAAGGTTCCTTCTCAACTCTATCTGTGTTTCCAACACGGTCTAAAGACCTGCAAAGATGAGACAAATTAGTCCACTTAGACAGTCGCGAGACAGGTTAGTTTTACCATGCATGTTGCTGGGTGAGATTCAAGTGGCGCTGCTGTTAATCATTATTTACTGCTTTGCAAACGGGGTCATTGGGTCAAGCAGTAGTTGCAAGGCAGATTCCAAACGCCACCAAAATGCTAACCTTTAAGTAAGCAAGCAGATTTGATGAGCTATTGCAGAGCTATTCTCTCTCTCTCACACACACAAGTGTGTGAGAGTGTGTGGAAGGGCACCTGGCTGGAAGATGCCTTACAAGTACACTGTGGGCATCAAACACAAAAGCTTTCGTCTGGGTGTCAAACACCCTAATCACTACACTTTCCTGGCCCCATTCTTAGGCACTGAGAGAATATGCACCGGGACTGGTTCAGAGTAAAAAGAGACATACCATTGTCTATTGTAAATAACAGCCTTCAAGGGAAAACTGGGCCAAAATTAGGTCACGGCTGACGGAATGCTTTCACTGGATGTCACGTGGGGAGAGGTTGGAATTTTATTTAATTAATCCTCGTTTTAGCCGTTAATTATCCTACAGACAATAGACTCGATGACATCACCGACGTCCGAAATTCCGGAGGTTCCGAAAGTAGGTATTTCTACATCGATGGCACAGAGGCGTGTTCTTGTAGCAGTCTTTGTTTGGGCCGTGAAAGAGCAGCGAGCGTGTGTGCCAGCCGGCCAGCCAGCCGGCTGTCATCTATATAGAGTGGAGCTCATGTGCGTTACAGATAGGGGGCATGGGGGGGGGGGGGCATGACACCAGAAGGAGAGGACGGGTTGGTGGGGAAGAGAGAGGAGAAGCTGCCCGACAGGTTTTGCGAGTGCCACAGTGTTACACGACACCCCAGAGGGGCTCAAAACTACAGTACTATAAAGAGGGAAAAAAAAACATTCAAGAGAGGAACCCAATCAGCCAATACACTACATATACACCTGTAAAACGAATGCCAAATATACAGAGTGAAAGATTTGCAACAGAGTGACACTTCTGATCTGAAGTGTCTGTAAACGTGTGATCCTTGATGATCCTTCCTGTCCAAAGAACAGAATGTGCTCTCTGTATATTAAGATTCATTAAACTACAGGCGTGTATCTGTGTACCTAGACAAATTAAAGTACAGGTGTGTATCTCTGTGTACTAAGACACACTCAACTTCAGGTGTTTACTAAGACTCATTATACTACAGGTGTGTATATATGTGTAGTAAGCCATTCAACTAGAGGTGTGTGCTAAGACTCATTAAACTGCAGGTGTGTTTCTATGTGTACCAAGACACATTTAACTACAGGTGTGTATCTCTGTGTTCTAAGACAGATTAAACTACAGGTGTGTATCTCTGTGTACTAATACTGATTAAACTACAGGTGTATCTCTGTGTACTAAACAGATGAAACTACAGGCGTGTATCTCTGTGTACTAAGACACATTCACCTACAGTTGTCTGTACACTTGTGTGTTCTAAGATATAGTAAACTACAGCTTTGAGATAATGTACATCAATCTACAGCTACATGTGCGGTATGCTGCTAAAGTACACACATATGCATTAAAGCACAGCTGAGGTACACCAAACCTATATATAACCTACACCTGTGAATACACGTGTTCAGTGTTCTGCTGCAGCCGAGGCTCCGCCCCCTCTGTTAGCGCAATGACATCACTCTCGAGGAAAGAAAAAAAAACAAAAACACAACCTAGGTGTGTCTGACGAGAGGAACTCAGACAGAACGAACTAGGAACTTTGATCTGCACTGGGTTCCGTGACATCATAAGGAAACAATGACTGTGCGCTGTAAGGATAGTGAATACGCAGGTGATTTAACAAATGGACAAAATACACAAATGAATGGAGGGACAAATTAATAACTGGACAGATGGACAAATTAACTAACAAACAATGAATGAAGGAATTAATGAATGAATGGAAATAGGCCTATTAACAAATGGACGGATATATTAATTAAATATAGTCAAATCAATCATTCATTGAATACATATAAGCCTGGCTTTATTCATCGTCCAAGGACCTGATGCCTTCCGAGCAGAGAGGGGGACAGAAACTAGACTTCAGGAAGCAATCCTGCATTGTTCTGTACGCCGTCATCCAATGACTCAAACACTGGGGAAGAGTTCAATATTGGGCCATTCACCTACAAGGTTGTACAAAGAGGAGAAAAGGAAGTATTGACTTTGGACTTCCTTCTATCCGCTTTGTACAACCTTGTAGGTACCTCACACTGCTTTTGGTTGCCATGGAAAAAGTACAGTACCCAACCTGAAACATAAAAAGCAACCAAAAGGCGTGTAGTATTTGGTCTATTTAAATCAATGATCGTCATGGCACACTCACTTTCTTTTGATCGACAAAATGAACCCTCACACTGTCACACAGGTTTTCTGTATCTGAATCTCTGTGTGTGTCCAGAGTTTATGACACAAGCCCAATAGATAGCACAGAAAGGACTACCTACGAGAAACACGCAGGAAGAAAAGGACCTAGGGAGTGCAGCTGCATCTATGATTATTAAAGCTGTACTTTTAGTACAACAATATATGTAATTTCTTGTTTACAAGCCTTTCATAAATCCCCCATTGTCTTTGGTGTTTGCTGAAGCATAACAACCTAATCCCAAAAAACCTAACCCCTCTGCCTTTCCAAACCACTAAACATCTAAGAGCTCTGATAAGCACATCATTACTATCATTATCATCATCATTCTGCCTGAAAATCAATAGCTGTGAGTGTAAGCCCCTCCCTCCCCTGATGATCAGTCACTGACTGACAACAATAGGACGCTACTAGTAGCCACTCAGGCTAGTCCTGCTCCTCAAGAACCGAAGCAGGACTCAAATAACCACATTCCACCTGTACAGAACCGACAGTCAGGGGGGGGGAAAGGGAGTATCTAGTTAGTAAGGTCTCCAACTGTCAGTTGGACAACAATTGGGAATCCAGTGAGCCAGGCTTCACAGGCCAATTAAAAGTGATCAGTTTCCTAGAGAACTGCTTTGTGATGGTGTTTAGCCTAGTAAATACATCTCCAGCTGAGACTAGCTTTTTTTTTTTTTAAAGGACTCAAAATACAGAGGGAAATTGATATAGTTTGTCATTCCTATATATATATTTTTTTTTTATAAAGATATCCGTGGGTTGACAGAGGGAGATTAACTTGATTTTAGCTGACTGCACTGCACTCCCAGGTTTCCCGTCTGGGATTAATACAGTTGAAGTCATCAAGAGACAGATGGATGGACAGGGATTTAGCATACACATGGTGGTCCATTTGGCCTCATTATGAGGGGGGGAGGGGCAAATGAGTGGCCAGTAACAGAGTGCACTTGAGTTGGGATAAAGGAAAACATTTAATGTGACTTTGATTTGTTTGCTATGCAATGCATAATATGGTTTTAAAAAAAACAACATTTTTTTCTTTGATACAATATGTGATATGTGCTTATGTCATGTGACCTTATGTCATGTGACCTTATATCATGTCATATCACACCAAATCTCCCAGCACATAGGCCTGGCATCACCAACACCAGTGATACATATTTCTAAAGTTACAGAAACAGATATTGTTATTTCAATCAAATAATCCTCAAATATCCAAGAAGGAGGCTACTGTCTAAAATTTGACAATATATTATATCAAGTCAAACTATCAAGCTCATCGTTCGTTAGAATGTATAATCAGGATTGGAAAATCAAACAAGTACATATAACTCTACCAGTTCCAATTAAGTCTTTAATAATAATCTTTATCACGACCACAAACCGCTGCCTACTTGATGTTTGCCAAGCAGTGCGGTTCATGTATCCTAATGGAGTACTGACAAACGGACCTTTGTACAGCTCCAATCCAGGTATCTTATCAAGAGTACTTCATGAATCCCGAGCAGCTTTACAGCGTCTGCTATTAAAAGTGGTGTTGCCCTTTAGTCCCTTATGTCATATCTCATTTAGATCGTCATTCGTACCTCTCATGAACAAAAACCTCGACTAGAAACAAACACCTGTAGGCCTCCTGCTGTGCTATGACTGAGTCCTCCACTAGGGGACACAGCTGTTTATGTTGTTATTTTTTACAAAACTTGTTCAAATGTGCAGTAGGTCTACTGTAAGTTGATAGTTTGAGATTGCATTTATAGAAATGTATAGATATGTTTGATGACGGCAACACGCAGATACTAGTACTGTCCACCACACTTGTATTTAGCCTTTAACACAAAAAGGGAGTAAACCTCCCCGAATGATGCACCTGTTCGTCGGAGGAAACCCACTATACAAAGTCTACCAACAAAGTATATAGTGTTACTAACACAATATATATATACACTTAACTAACTACCACTGTGTAGTTAGTAAAGTATATTGTACATAGGTGTATCGGTGTATATGTTTCCACAACTCAACTCACCTTTGTGTACAACTCGTTCACAGACATGGTTCAGCTCGTCCACTCGCTGCACCGAACACACCTACGACCGCTCCATGGTGGACATTTATTTAAAAAAAATGGCTTTAAGCCTCACTATAAAAGTTGGAGTTAACGTTCAGGTGTGTTTTGTTCCGTATATTCCCATCATAACTTCCACATTCGCATTGATGCGAACGATATGGTGAACTGCCTTTTCCTGGTACCAGCAGGTGTCTCTCTCTCTCACCCCCCACCCACCCACTTACCCACCTACCACCAGGTAATTAGTACGTCGTTATTGTCTTATATTGTTTTAAAACACTGGGCGTTTTCCCCCAAACGTGAGTAGTCAGGATGTTACGCCGTTAATATTAACTTTTTAACAACATTGCGAGTATTCGGTTGTAAACACTGGATCCATCTACTTCCTGTCAGCGATATCCCATGGAACCTCCTGTGTCGAGCGACACTTGACTGAACCGCAGACGGCCCGGGTCGGTGTCACTGTAACTGCACGCCTCAATTGTGACACCTGGTGGACTGGGAGGGAATTGCACCCCATCCCAAATGCAACCAGCAGGAGTGAGTGGTCTGCTACAGTCTACCTATGATGGCAAGACGTACCAAAATAACGTTTTCCGACTACATTTGTCCATCTTTACTTTATAAACGGAAATTAAATGGAAAAAGGGAAGCAACTTGACAGCTAAAATAACTGTGTGACACGAAACGTGGAAGATAAAAACCTGCACTTCTTGTATATCGTCATCAAATGGCCCAATGCTTTCCTGATACCTGGCGACGAGTTGACTTTAGAGTATTATAATTGTCCACAAATATGAACTTTTTTTGACATCATAGATAGTATTTGCTTGTAAACACGGGATCCATCTATTTCCTGTCAGCGATATCCATTGACCCTGTCCAGTGACACTTTATTGACCGGCAGACGGCTCGGGTCAGCGTTATCTAGACCTGTACTGTACGCCTCAAACGCGACACCAGGTGGACTATGAGGGAATTACATCCCCATTCTAAGACTTAACCAGTAGGCGTGGTCTGCTACGGTCTACCTATGGCCTGCTCATAGACGTATGAAAAGAAAAAAAAAACATTTTCCATCT
>CM051006.1:11834194-11836694 GCA_027704905.1 Muraenolepis orangiensis
GACCACACACACACACACACACACACACACACACACACACACACACACACACACACACACACACACACACACAGACCCCGACACACACACACACACACACGCAGACACAAACACACGCATACACACACACAGACACACATGTAGACACATACACACACACTCAAACATGAGTCACACACACACACCCCGACACACACACACACACACACACATACACACACGTACACACACACACACACACACACACACACACACACACACACACATACACATACACATACACATACACACACACATGTACACACACACACACACACACACACACACACACACACACACACACACACACACACACATACACACGCACACACGCACACACACACATACACACGCACACACACACACAGACACATACACACACACACACACACACACAGACACACACACAGATCAAAATCTGATGTATCGCAATGCACCATGCAGTACTTCTGTGGAGTAATTTAGATAAATATATATAATATATTTCTAAAAGTGAATTCAGATGTCAATCTGAATGAATCAGCTTGTTTGTGTGTGTGTGTGTGTGTGTGTGTGTGTGTGTGTGTGTGTGTGTGTGTGTGTGTGTGTGTGTGTGTGTGTGTGCGTGCGCGTGTGTGTGTCAAAACCAAAGGAACCAAAGAAAAAAATAAAGAAAAAATACACACCAGCAGCACGGCCTCCTCCTCCTTCAGCCTCCCCCGCTGCTCCCTCTGCCTCTGCGTCTCCTCCGTCTGCGCGCGGAGCACCTCCGCCCGCTCCCCGTCGCTCCTCCTGCGGCCCAGCGCCTCCTCGCTCTCCCGCGCCTCCTTGGCCAGGCGGTCGGCCTCCCACAGCTCCTGGAAGACCCTCTCCTCCTCGGCCCGCTGCCCTCGCTGCAGCTCCCGCCGGCTGCGGAACTGCTGGGCGCGCTCGGCGCACACCTGGTCCTCTACGCGCCGGCTCTGGGTGGCACGCAGCTCCTCGCTCTGCTCCCTGAGGGGGGGGGGGGGGGGGAGTCAAAAGTGCATTTGATTCCTAACAAGTCTCCAAGAACTGAGCCAGTGCTCAGGTAAAAGTACAATAAGTTCAGGTAAAAGTACAATAAATAGGAAAACAATATCTAACTAACTAACAAGCAAACTATCTTCTTTTAATATACTTAGTTTATACATAGTTTATTGCAGTTTCTTCTATTTACTATTGTATTTTGCACAATTTCTGAAAGGCACTGTCACTTTTATTTCACTGCACATCTAGCATGTGTATGGGACAAACTTGAACCTTCAATCTATTTGAAACACAATATTTTATTGCAATTCTTTTAATTTTACAATTTCCGCTTCTTCAACTTGTACTGATTTTAGAGGGCATATATGATTATGACTGATTATAATATGTCGACATATATAAATATATATACAGTAAATATATATACACAGCCTGTCAGCCTGTCAATCTCCTATACCTGAACTGTTGGTCCAGCTTGTCGGCCACCAGCTGCCGTCTCTCCTCCTCTCTCCTCTCCCTCAGAGTGCTGGCCCGGTCCTTCATCCTGGCCTGTCTCTCCAGCACCGTCTCCTTCTCCTTCCCCATCTCCTCCAGCAGCTCCTTCTCCTCCGACTCCAACAACTCACGCAACCTTTACAAAAAGGGAAACCATCAACCGCATATATTCGTTTTTTTTTATAATTATATGTGTGTACAAAAAACTAAACTAAAAAAATATGATATATATGACGATATACTGTACATACCGCTCTCTCTTCTGGTCTATGTCGGTCTGGTACTGGTTCAGGACGTCGTGGACTTGTCTCTCGATGGTCCCTGCGATGATCCGGCGGTCGGTGTGTGCCTGCCAGTTGGTCCTCAGTTCACACGTCTGATGGTATTTGGTGAAGTCCAGCACCTTGTCTCTGGCCTCCTCCTGCTTCCTCCTCTCCAGGATCAGGTGGTCCGGGGGCCTCGACAGGGGAAGCCTGGCCCTCTGTTGATGTGACATTAGAATACAGTTAGGGGTCGGATAGGTTTGTTTAAGTCTTTAGGCCTGCCATTACCACAGAAGTGTTGACAACAGGTTACAATTGCATTTCTTTATTATTTATTATCATTATTATCTATATATGATTTAAGTATATTAAGTATAATCAGAGGAAAAGACAATACAAGTATTACATTGTACGAGTATAATAGTATAGATTTACATTTAAGTTAGACGCAAGAGAGTTAACTGTATGATGCTTCAACTAATGTACACCTTGTAAGTCGCTTTGGATAAAAGCGTCTGCCAAATGCCCTAAATGTAAAATGCCTACTGAGTGCAGTTGGTATAGCTAAGATACAAATTCATGATCATTGAAATGAATACAAAAGCTACTCGTCGTCATAAAATCTGTAATATTACTACTATTTTTTTTTAAGACTAACCAACGTCTTTACAACAGTTCGTTTTAGGACATCCTGGCAAGTCTATGAAGTCGTTGGG
>CM051006.1:11841694-11846694 GCA_027704905.1 Muraenolepis orangiensis
GGTTAGGGTGTCAAGCTTGCTCCGGGACCCTGTCCGACACTTTTTGCTAGGAGGAGGAGGAGGAGAAGCCGGAGGGGGGGGGGGGGGGATCGAACCAGCAGCAGCCTCCTGGACGGTTGTGAGACGTGAGACCACTCTACCTCCTGCTGCCGCCCCAGTTAACCACTGTGTGTACTATGACCAATGAACCCGCACGTAGCCTCCATCCGGACCACAGTAGCGTGTGCTGTTTATACCGTTGTCGTCCATCTGGTCGGTGTTGGGCACCAGTCGGCAGTTGTCGGGTCCCGGCGGGAGGAAGTCGGGAACTCCATCGTTGTCGTCATCGTCGTCACACTCGTCCCCGAAGCCGTCCTTGTCCGAGTCCAGCTGGGAGCTGTTGATCACCAGGGGGCAGTTGTCCTTGCTGTCCTGGTGACCGTCGCCGTCGCTACGAGGGGGGGGGGGGGGGGGCACATGACACAAAGGGTCCCACGTCACTCACTCCTCCTTTGCTTTACTCTATAGTGGTCTTCAACCTGTGGGACCTGTGGTCCGCGACCCCCAGGGGGGGGGGCGATGACGAAGACCCCGTGTGTGTGTGTAGAGTACTGTGTGTAGTACAGTACAATACAGTACTACACACAGTTCTACTAGTACAACACACATATACTGTAGTATATGTAGTATACTACAGTATGTAGTATACAGTCATAGATAGACCCCGGGGCCTTTAGAATCATTTTTTATCTTGCCGCACACCTGCTCATCATCGTACAATGTCAAAGTTTGAGCCTGATACATTGATTTTAATCACGTCAATCTTATGTCTGGCTTATAGCCAAGCATCATAGATGGATATATTAAGAAGTTAATGAGGCACTATAAGCTGCTACACCGCCGCCACCCCATCCTAGATAAGCGGTAGACGATGGATGGATGGATGGAAATATATTATTATGCCTATAGGCCTGGGATCAATTGCCACAGCATTTTATTAAAACATATATATATATATATATATATATATATATATATATAGGGGGGCCCCTTCACTGCTTCTCAATCCACCAAGGGGTACCTTGGCTGAAAAGAGTGGATGATTTGACACACACAAACACAAACACACACACACACACACACACCCACACACCACACCCACACACACACACCACCCACACACACACACACACACACACACACACACACACACGCGCGCAAACATTCGCATGCACTGCGTGATATGCAAGCTATGTAAGGAACGAGGGAACGAGGGAATGATTTCGGACACAGCCAATGTCGCGGGGACACACATTTGCATGAGGTGACATTTTGGAGAATGATTGATGAGGACGGCACCACGGCGAGCTTTGGCGTACATACCTGTCCTGATTGGTGTCGCAGGAATCTCCCACCAAGTCATTGTCCACGTCAGACTGCAGGGTAAGAGACATGTCGGTAAAAACACAGCAGGGTACACAGACTGTAGCACAGTTTGCTTGTTTATTCGTTCTTCCTTTTTTATTTTTTATTAAATCTCATTTTATCGAATAGAATCCAGTCTAATCTAAATCTACATCTGGAGGATTGAATCCTCTTTATTGGTCACATACATGTAGACACACACACACACACAAAGTGAAATGTGTTTCTCTGCATTTTAACCCATCCTAGTATTAGGAGCAGTGGGAGCAGCTATTTGTATATACAGCTGCCCGGGGGAAGCAGTGTAGAGGGGTCTGGTGCCTTGCTCAAGGGCACCTCGGCAGTGGGCAGCGCCCATGCCAAGTCCCAACCGACTGAGCTTTCCTGCCGCCTTGTATCTAATGTGATCCAATCAAATCGACCATAGTCTAGCCAAAACTCGTCAAATGTAATCTAGTATGCTCTAAACCCAGCCTAATCGAATGGTACATGATCAAATCGAATCTAATATAGTCTATCTAACTACCCTAATCTTCGAATAGTCGAGTTTAAGACGATCCCCCCGCCAAGAGGGGCTGGTTCTGCGATGGGCTTGCCTGGTTGGGGTTGGGTATGTCCGGACAGCTGTCACAGGCGTCTCCAACGCCGTCTCCATCGCGGTCCACCTGGTCTCGGTTCTGGACACGCTGGCAGTTGTCCAAGAAGTTCTTCAGCCCTAGTCGAGCAAAAACATTTGGCAAAACCTCAAAACCTCAATCGGTGAACTCCAAAATTGTAATTCGCAAACAGATTTCAGTGTCTCACAGTGTAACAGTCATTGTAATGGCTCATTGTCATATGTAAAACTGTGTGAAAAGTGTGAGCGGTACTGGTTCCGATCTCCGTTGTACCGTATAGCCTACCTGAAGGGATCCTTGAGGAAGATGCCTTAAACCCCATGCTAAATTTTTCAATTTGCTCAAAATCACCAATCATCTGCCAAAAATAAATAGTAATAGTAACTCTTGCATTGCTCTCTAAATGTAGGGTGAACACAGTCCTATACTTGTATACTTACCTGCACATATCTCTCATGACCTATACCCATACCTAGTAGACTGTTTTTACATCTTATTTAACCACTGTACATTGTATATTACCATGCACTTTACTGTATCATTTGCACTCATTAGATGCCAAATTATTTGTGCTGTGCAATGACAATACATTTGAATCTAATCTAATCTAATATACATTGACTACAAGCCATGATGGAAAGACCTCAGGAGAGAGCATCGCTAGTTTTCCACCGAGCTCCACATTATTCAAATTCTACGATGGCACTATCCTCCTGCTTGTGTTTATATGGCTTCCCCAAAGGCATAAACCACCACGACAGATAAAATAAAACCCCCTCCTCGGCCCCCCGTGTCATGTTATTCTATCCGTCCACCACTAGAATGCGCTGTTGCACTTGCGCAGTTCACACACCGGCATTACGACGTTTCAGTATTCATCTCCAGGCTGGGGGTTGCAGCCAGCAGTCAATCTGCAGCCATCTGTGGCGGCAGAAACCTATCGGCTATTTGCTCAGCCTGAACTTATGGTGGAGGCAGAGCAGAGTAAATCTGAGCGATAACACGGGCAAACAGATGGTAAGTATCCGCCCCGTGTTCGCTAAAGGCTTACCCTGCTATGTTAACAGGGAGAGCAAATGGAGAGATCGCAGCCTCTTTGAAATTCTATCGGTGCCCACTTACGCAGGTGCAACGAAGAGCTTACATAATATCGCCTCAAACTCAATTTTTGGGTCAATTGAATGCATGCGTCGGCAATACGTTTCAGCCCTTATGCTCCCCCTCTTTTTGTTGTTGTTGACGCAGAAGTCGACTTAATATGTCATGTAGTAGATGTATAAAGGCCTGGGTGGGTTTTCACACACTAAACACGGACGACAAAAACCGTGAAGTCCCTGCAAGAGTGGATGGAACATGTGGCGTTGTTATGTACCTTGATTTAAAACAACGTGTGTGTGTGTGTGTGTGTGTGTGTGTGTGTGTGTGTGTGTGTGTGTGTGTGTGTGTGTGTGTGTGTGTGTGTGTGTGTGTGTGTGTGTGTGTGTGTGTGTGTGTTGGTTGGTTCCAGCGTGTGTTTGACTCCATATGATTTGAGCCATAGTATGGTTGGAGCGTATGTCAGACCGTGTGTGTTTCAGTCTGTTGAAGCGTGTGTGTGTGTGTGTGTGTGTGCGTGTGCGTGTGTGTGTGTGCGTGTGCGGGTTGGTTGGTTGGGTCGAGCGTGTGTTTGAGCCCATATGCTTTCAGCCTATGGTTGGAGCGTATGTCGGAGTGCGTTTGTGTTTCAGTCTGTTGGAGCGCGTGTGTGCGTGTGTGTGTGTGTGTGTGTGTGTGTGTGTGGTTGAGTCTATCGGAGCGTGTGTGTTTGTGTGACATCGTCTCGCTCGCTTGCCCCCTACCATCTCCGTCCATGTCATCGTCGCAGGCGTCCCCCTTGCCGTCGCCGTCGGTATCCCTCTGGTCGGCGTTGTCCACGCTGCGGCAGTTGTCACAGGCGTCCCCGTGGGTGTCCTTGTCGCTATTCCTCTGGTCCACGTTGGCCTTCAGCCAGCAGTTGTCCTGTGGAAAAAAAGAGAGAGAGACACATATACACACACACATGCGCACCGCACACACGCACAGCACACCACACACACACCACACACCACCGCACACACACGCACACACACGCACACACACGCACACACACACACAGCATCCAGTGAAACACACATTTTGCATTTATATGGGCAGTCTCACGTGTTTGTGTGTGTGTGTGCGGTATAACGGAATATCTGAGTGTGTCTGTGTGTGTGTGTGTGTGTGTGTGTGTGTGTAGTCACGTGTGTGTTTGTGTGTGTGTGTATGCGTGTTGTGTGTGTGTGAGAGAATATTTGTATGTTTGTTTGTAAATAAAAGCATCCAGTCAAACACACAACATTTTGCATTTATATGGACAGGCTCACTTGTGTGTGTGTGTGTGTGTGTGTGTGTGTGTGTGTGTGTGTGTGTGTGTGGTTCAACGGAATATCTGGGTGTGTCGGAGACAGTGTATTTCGGGTTGCCAAGTCACGTCGAGTCCGTCTGGGATCGGTTTGTCCAAATGTTTATCAATGCGTGCATGTGAGCCTTTATTATTATTATTATTATTATTATTATTTGTCTTTCCCCGTGTGTTTGGAACTAAGCGTTTCCATAGGGACCCCGGGGCCGAGGGGTAGGACAGGGACATGGTGTGTGTGTGTGTGTGTGTGTGTGTGTGTGTGTGTGTGTGTGTGTGTGTGTGTGTGTGTGTGTGTGTGTGTGTGTGTGTGTGTGTGTGTGTGTGTGTGTGTGTGTGTGTGTGTGTGTGTGTGTGTGTGTGTGTGTGTGTGTGTGTGTGTGTGTGTGTGTGTGTGTGTGTTTCAACCGCTAACCTGCTCATTGGGAATCCCGTCACCGTCTGCATCTCCGTCGCACGCGTCTCCATTTCCGTTCCGGTCGGCGTCTTCTTGGCCCGAGTTCGGAACGAACATACAGTTGTCCTGGAACACGGTTGATGACGTTGACCAACCCATGTGA
>CM051006.1:11851694-11854194 GCA_027704905.1 Muraenolepis orangiensis
GGGTGGGGCAGGGGTCACAACATACACAACGCCACACACACACACACACACACAATGTTTTATGTGTGCAGCCCAGCCAGTCACCCCTGGGAGAGGTCAAGAGTCTGTGGATGGCGTGGTGGAGGGCGTGTGCTCACCTGCTGAATGAGGACGTCTTTCAGCTCGTTAATCACCTTCGTTAAGTCCAGCATTTGATTGGACAGCTGTTTTGTGTTGACCCCTGGGGGGGGGGGGGGGGGAGGGGTAGCAAACAAAGGAAGACAAAGAAATGATTGCCGGCCCCTTTTAAGTGTCTTTCCCGGCCATTATTATTGGTGTTTTTTCAGGTCAAACCGCCAGAGGAAACGGAAACGGCGGTTGTGGGGGCCTAGCGGATGTCTCACCTAGGGTTTGCACAGAGTCCCTCTGTTGGAAGTGGCAGCCCTGCAGGGAGGCGATGCTCTCGAAGGAGTCACCCACCACCAGCTTCAACTCCTCTAAGCTCTCCTTGTAGATGTAATCACAGGCGGCGGCGGCGGCAACAACAAAAAAACAACAGAACCAAAAAAAGTGGCTAATGTGTAACGTTTGCGGCACAATTACAAGCACATTTAGAGTCCCCATTAACGTTGATCCGGTTAAAGAGGCTCGTTAACTGTAGCGCACCTCATGCGCGATAGACCAAAGGGGCCAATCCCCCTACTGCCAGCACACACAACACAACAACAAAAAACATAATCACGCATCAAACCAACAACAACAACAGCGTAACCGTGATGTCCACCCACCTGGTCTTTGGCCTGCATGGTTTTGAGCTCCACCACACTGTAGCCGGCGGGCAGGCCCTGGAAGACGGCGGGCAGGTCCCTCACCGTCTCCACCAGTTTGCAGTCCAGGTGCAGGTCCACGCTCGCCGGCCCCTGCTGCAGCCCCTTCAGGTGGAACAGCAGCCGGTGGGGGCGGCCGTCCGCCAGCACCAGGTTGTTGAAGGTCACCGAGCTCATCCTCCGGTCGCTCCGCAGGTAGCGCAGCACGGCTGGGGAGGGGAGGACGGAGGGGAGAGAGGGGGACGGGAGGACAGAGGGGAGAGATGGAGGGGAGGACGGAGGGGAGAGATGGAGGGGGGGGAGGGGAGAGATGGACGGGGGGACGGAGGGACGGAGGGACGGAGGGGAGAGATGGAGGGGAGGACGGAGGGAGAGATGGAGGGGGGGGAGAGATGGACGGGAGAGATGGAGGGGGGGAGGGAGAACGGAGGGGAAGAGGGGACAGGAGGACGGAGGGGAGAGAGGGGGGCGGGCGACGGGAGAACGGAGGGGAGAGATGGAGGGGGGGGAGTGGAGAACGGAGGGGGGGAGGGAGAACAGAGGGGGGAGGGAGAGCAGAGGGGAGAGATTGAGGGGGGGGGGACGGAGGTGAGAAAGGGTCGAGAGGGGGGGGTAGAGAGAGCCAAGGAGGGGCGTACAAAGGGGAAATAAATGGGTGGACGGAGGGGAGAGAGGAACAGGGAGGGGAGAGAGGGACGGGAAGACGGAGGGGAGAGAGATGGGAGATCGGAGGGGAGAGATGGATGGTTGAGGAAGGGGAGAGATCGACAGTGGGAGGGAGGGGAGAAGGACAGGGAGGGAGGACAGAGGGGAGGATAGAGGGATGGGAGGACGGGGGAGGGGAGGGGGAGAGGGGGACGGGCGACGGGACGGAGGGCAGAGATGGACGTGAGGACCGCGGGAAGAGGACAGGGAGGGAGGACAGAGGCGAGAGATGGACAGTTGAGGAAGGGGAGAGAGAGACAGTAGGATGGAGGGGAGAGATGGACGGTTGAGGAAGGGGAGAGGGGGACCAGGGGGAGGACAGAGGGGAGAGAGGGATGGGAGAGGGGAGAGGGACGGAAAGGGGAGGACGGAGGGAGAGAGACGGTAGGTCAGAAGGGAGCGGGGGACGGGAGGACATAGGGAGAGGAACGGGAGGGGGGGACGAGGAGGGGACAGGTGGACAGAGGGGAAAGAGGGACGGGGACAAGAGGACAGAGAGACAGGGGACGGGAGGACGGAGGGGAGAGAGGGAGGGGATGACAAAGGGGAGAGAAACGGGGGATGGGAGGGGAGAGAGGGACGGGGAGGGAGGGGAGAGGGACGGGAGGGGGGAGGGACGGGAGGACGGAGGGGGGAGAGGGAGGGGAGGACAGAGATGGAGAGGGTCGGGGGAAGAGGACGTGGGTCGGGAGAATAGAGGGAAGAGGGAGGGGTAGAGGTAGGGGAGAGGGGGACGGGAGGACGGAGGGGAGAGAGGGACGGGGGACGGAAGGCCAAAGGGGGAGAGGGACCAAGGATGGACGGGAGAGAGGGACGGGGGGGAGGGGACAGCAGGAGAGAGGGGGGAGAGAGACGGGAGGACGGAGGGGAGAAAGGCGGCCACAAGATGAATGTTTAATTAGTCGAGGTATGTCACGGAAACCAGGCCGTTGATTGATTACGCTAATAACGCAGTCGCGGCGGCAGCGAAGAAAATATAAGATCCACGT
>CM051006.1:11864194-11884194 GCA_027704905.1 Muraenolepis orangiensis
TGTCTGTCTGTCTGTCTGTCTGTCTGTCTGTCTAACACAGACCCTGGTGTCTCTGAGTCCCTGCTGTCTGACTGTCTGTCTGTCTGTCACAGACCCTGGTGTCTCTGAGACCCTGCTGTTTGTCTGTCTGTCTGTCTGTCTGTCTGTCTGTCTGTCTGTCTGTCTAACACAGACCCTGGTGTCTCTGAGTCCCTGCTGTCTGTCTGTCTGTCTGTCTGTCTGTCACAGACCCTGGTGTCTCTGAGACCCTGCTGTTTGTCTGTCTGTCTGTCTGTCTGACACAGACCCTGGTGTCTCTGAGTCCCTGCTGTCTGACTGTCTGTCTGTCTGTCTGTCTGTCTGTCTGTCTGTCTGTCTTCACAGACCCTGGTGTCTCTGAGACCCTGCTGTTTGTCTGTCTGTCTGTCTGACACAGACCCTGGTGTCTCTGAGACCCTGCTGTCTGTCTGTCTATCTGTCTGTCTGACTCAAACCCTGCTGTCTGTCTGTGAGACGCAGACCCTGGTGTCTCTGAGACCCTGCTTTCTGTCTGTCTTACACAGACCCTGGTGTCTCTGAGACCCTTTTGTCTGTCTGTCTGACTCAGACCCTGGTGTTTTTGAGACCCTGCTGGCTGTCTGTCTGTCTGTCTGTCTGTCTGAAGCAGACCCTGGTGTCTATGAGACCCTGCTGTCTGTCTGTCTGTCTGTTTGACTCAGACCCTGGTGTCTCTGAGACCCTGCTGTCTGTCTGTCTGTCTGACGCAGACCCTGGTGTCTCTGAGACCCTGCTGTCTGTCTGTCTGTCTGTCTCTCTTTCTGACTCAGACCCTGCTGTCTGTCTGTCTGCTGCAGGAGATGAGCTAGAGGTTGCGGCTGGGTTCCATCCTGGTGTGAAGGGCTGTCCTTAAAGGTCTTTTGTAGGTCTTTTGGGGTTTACGGTGTTTTTGGTCACGGTAATAGGTAAAGTTGATTTAATTTTTCATGCACAGATGCTCTTCCATCAACGGCAGGTTTCTCCTTGGATATTACCGGGTGATTTCAGGTGTGTGGCTCTTAAAACCACTGAACTAGAAGAAACAAGAGATTGCTGTAATTGGATAACATTAATAACAAAGTCATTGCATAGAAAAAGGTGGCAAATTGACTAATAGCATATATTCCGCCATCAATCTGATGTGATTAGTCATCTGTATACCCAGAGAAAAAGCTCTTACAAGTCTCTTAATTCAGAAAAGCTACATTCCTGCAGCTTTTTTCCGGCGTTGCTTTTCCTTATTAAACGTATTTTCTGCTTACAATGTTCTTTGCTTACAAATAAACACCGCTCGAGAGTGACTACTGCTTTAACAGCCGTCCGAGCCTTTCATTGCTTGAGAAATTCCTCTAGCATCTCCTGAACACTATATACCTACTATGCCACTATCCTACCAACACTATAATTACACTATCGTACTTTTGCTGGACTTTCTGGACTCATTTCAGTTGATGCACTGTATTGCACTGTATTCACGATGCTGCTGCACTACTGGCACTTTAAAAAAGCTTTTTAAATGCTTGTTGCACAATTGACAACACATGTACATATATCAGTACATATATCAGTCACTTTAGAGTTATTTTTTAGTGTGTACAGTATTGTTATAGTATAGTGTTGTATAGTATGAAGTATAGTACATAGTATAGCATATCGTGTTCAATTATAGGGAATTCATACTGTGGGAGGGAATCGGGAGTAAGAATTCCATTTGACTTATTGGCATATGGCAAATAAAGAACATCTTGAGTCTTGAATCTTGAACCCTGGCGTGGTTGTGGGGACGGATGTTTTCAGGTTGTTTTTTTTAACGACATGACACACTGTGTTCCGCTGGCTACCGCTCGTTAGCCTGTGGGGCCACGTAGCCGTGCCTCGCTCTGCAGTAATGCAAGAAGACCAGAGCAACACAATTACACCGATCCCTGTCCCAAAACCCCCAGAAGTACAGCGGACCAAGGCTGAGTCGGGTTGAGTCTCTGTTATGATTAGTCACCGACGTGTACGTCATCTGAAGCTAACGGGGAGTCTTAATAAATACCGCTGTGCTTCCTGTGCGGCAACCGGTTAATTCGCGGCTCATAATTTATAGGCATAGACTTGAAATTATACATGAGGTGTTTTTTTTAAGAGGGGGGACCAAAGGTAATATATTTAAAAAGGGTTGGTGTGTGAGGGGTAAAAAAGGGAAACTTTTGAAATGCCTTTGAAATGTAAATGGATTTCTGGCTTGGGAACGACGAATGTGAGACGTTGATGTTTCAACTCTGAATAGGAGGAGAAAAAAAACAACACTTCACTTTCGGTGAAGTGTATGCAGTGTAATGTTTCACTTCTAGGAACATAAAAAGGGTCCACTTTGTTAGGGTGAGTAAGAATTGGTAGGATTTTACCTGGAAATCTGAAGAAAAACCGAACTCTCAGAAAAACGGTTGCAATTGCACACAGTGTAACACAATATGAAGTACAAGGAAGACATAGAGAGAGAGAGAGAGAGAGAGAGAGAGAGAGAGAGAGAGAGAGAGAGAGAGAGAGAGAGAGAGAGAGAGAGAGAGAGAGAGAGAGAGAGAGAGAGAGAGAGAGAGAGAGAGAGAGAGAGAGAGAGAGAGAGAGAACAAAAGAGAGAGAGGGAGAGAGATTGATGATATGTGTGCAACTGAAACCCTTGAGGTAAACCCTAGGATGGCGTGTCCTTTCAAAAAAACCCCAACGTCTCCTCGGCAGCACCCCTGGAGTATCCCAAACGACGTGGGGGGAAACAGGCAGGAGAAGTGGTTTGGTGAGGTGACCATAGCGATACTGCCTCATTCTCTCAGAGTTCAATCTTAGAACACAGTCTCATTCTCTCTCTCTCTCTCTCTCTCTCTCTCTCTCTCTCTCTCTCTCTCTCTCTCTCTCTCTCTCTCTCTCTCTCTCCCTCTCCATCTGCTTCAGCTCTGTTCCCCCCCCCCCCCACCACCCCCCACACACACACACACACACACACACACACACACACACCACCACCGCTGACGGAGCAGCTGGCCCTGCATTCATTCAGAGCACACAACAACACTCTCCGTGAGATGTATTGAATGTACGTCTCACCTGCAAAACTCCCCCGTTAAGAAGGGCTGTTGTAAATCATCATCTCTCGAGATGTTCTAAAAAATCTGCCTGGCTCTCCCCCCCCCCCCCCGCACACTGATGGAGACACACACACACACACACACACACACACACACACACACACAAACACAAACGTTACAGTACACGTTTGCTGACTATTTGAATGGGAATCCAACAAAATAAAAAAATGAAAAAGAGGAAGAAAAGCAAAACCGGTCAAACTTTTTGTTCACATTTACAACACCGGCCCTCCGTCAAAATCAGCCAGCAAGTCATTAATCGTAGCGGAGCCTCTGGCGCCACCAGGGCCAAGCGGGCCGCCGCTATACGTAGCTGCTCCCAGCTAGCGGCTGACGCGGTGCTGGAGGAAACGGAGCAGACAGTGGGCCGATTGTGAGCACACGGTTCGGAGCTCCGTCCGTGTCACTCTGGGCCGACGGAGCGCTACCAGGAGTACAGAGGAGGGAGGAGGAGGGAGGAGGAGGGGGGAGGAGGGGAGAGGGAGGGAGGGAAACAGGGCCACGAGCAAGGCAGGCAATGCCAGATGGAAGCTATTATTGCTCATTCCCGGTGTCCAATCTGGCATCCCAGATTGGGGCAGATTGGGGCTGCAGTTGGTGTGCTTGGTTGTGTGTACACGACTGGAATCGACCATCATATGTTTACCGCTGAGTCTGAGTGTGTGTGTGTGTGTGTGTGTGTGTGTGCAAAGGGATGGATGGTTTCTCCTGCCTGTTGGGGATATTAATGATTGGGTGATTAAAGGGCAACACACACACACACGCACAAGCACACACACACACACACACACACACACACACACACACACACACACACACACACACACACACACACACACACACATGGTGGGGGTACAGATAATGACTATCATGAATAATTGAGGTTAAACATTTCTGCATAACTTTGGTCTATAAGTGATTACAGCGCTTTGAAAGCGGCGGGATGTCACTTTGAACAATGCGTGTCGAATTGATGACAACAACGTCCGTAACGACTGTACGAATGTCTCACAAAGTAAATCAATCTTTTTCCGCATAATTTCACATCATCATTTGCCAAAGCTGTATTATATTTTCATGGTTTGGCAACACAGAAACAGTGTGTGTGTGTGTGTGTGTGTTGTGTGTGTGTGTGTGTGTGTGTGTGTGTGTGTGTGTGTGTGTGTGTGTGTGTGTGTGTGTGTGTGTGAAGTATGTCATGTGTCATTTTGTTTCTATATCGCATGCCGTCATGGTGTGGAGGAGGTGGACCACATGTGGTGAAGTCGTCAGCTTTCTTCTTTAAACACTGACCTGAATGTTGAACATTCCTCCTCAGGTCCATATTCTTTGAAACTGGACCCTCTCCCCCCCCCCCCCCCCCCCCCCCCCCTCGCCACCCCAACCCCAACCCACCAGCCCCCGGTCAAAGCAGCCTAGCGGCGGGCCAGATAATGCTTTCCCCAGAAAGACAAGCTGCCCGTTGTCGTCTCCTCCACACACACACACAGCACACACACACACACAGCACACAGCACACAGCACACTTGAGGAAGTGAACGGATGTCTTTCACCATGTCTAGACCGAGAGCTGCTCCTCGCAGCAGTCCAGCTGAGCCCACGTCTCAGCGCAGCGGCCTTGAGCCAACGTGTGTGGGGAAGTGTATTCGGATACCGCCGGGGCCAGACGGGCGGTTAGCATGAGACCAAGTAGATGACTAGTCGATTAGATCAACCGTTACGTTGTTTGTGGTTGGCAACAAAATGTTTTTTGGGAATGCTGATTCGCTGCAACTTTTTGAAAACGTCAACCTTTTCGATTTTTTAGAATACGTCAAATTGTGAATCTAATACCGTTTTCACACTGGGCTAAAATACGGCATTTGGGGCGCTGCGAAACTAGTTTTCCTTCGTTTTTGCTTTCACACTGGCATGTTCCCTACCCAACTAGTGCGCATTAACTAATCCACCTTGGGTAGGTGGTTTAGATCCCGAAGTAACTAGTTTGGGTGCAAAGCAATAAATTAAAACTACTACGGGTTCCGCTTCCAGTGTGTGTGTGTGTGAACAGAATCTTGGTATCAAAACCTGGTATCGAGTGTGCAGCGAATTGGGAATTAGAAGAGAGTGTGAACACAAAGTGTATTCGATTTGATTAACTAATACGGGGGTGGATACCGTATGCAGTGTGAAAGCGGTATTAAAGAGTAAATCAAATTTTCGATTTATGACACGGCGCTTGTCCTAGATTCCATCGACTTTGAAATTTGGGAATACATAGACTTTTAAACTGTATTATATAGCGACATTATAACTCAAATAGATTGACTTTGCAATTTTAGAATACAGTGACATTACACCCTTAGATAAACTTGTTATTGTAAAGTGTTATTGTTATTGTGTAGTTGTTTATAGTTTGTAGTAGGTAGTATATTGTGTTTATTGTATAGTATTTTATAGTATTGAATAGTATTGCATGGTATAGTATATAGTAAGTATTGTTGTTGAAATTCCTACTGCGGGATGGGAATGGGGGGTAAGCATTCCAGTCCATTGTAGCAAATGGAAAGAAAAACAAACCTAACATCTTGAATCTGCTTTTACGCTCTTGTCCTACATAAACAACCACTGAACCTGTTTGAAACCGTCTGAGTCTCAGCTGTGGCTGTCCGTCTGCCGGGAGACAAGGTTAACAGGGGACGGACACGGCCTTTTAGTTCAAAGATCCTCATTTTTTCCCCTGCCTCAACCCTCCTGGGGGAGTTTACATAACATCTTACATAACATAACCTGGTCAAAAGCGGTGGACCTCGGGTATGGCATATAACAGGCATATATATATGTATATATATACTGCATATATGTATGTATGTAAGTATGGCATATAACGCACAGGGGAGTGTGGAGGTGCGATGGACTGTGAATAGAGCCATGGCGTTTTGGTTATTAGTTTTCCTACAAAGACATTGTTTATCTTCCTGCATTGTCAGCGTGGCGTTAGTGAGATGGTAAGAGGTAGCATTACAATTCAAGATGGAAGATTCAAGATTCAAGATGGAAGATTCAAGATGGAAGATTTTTATTTGCCATTTGCAACAATGTACTATGGAACGCTTACTATTTACCATTCCCTCCCGCACTAAACTATACAATGCTTCAATATGCTAAACAATACTATACTATAAACAACACTATATACTACCTATGTAGTATATAGTGGGTCCCACTAGGACACACAGCATGTACCTTCTGACAGGGGGGACTAACCAATGGAAATCAGCCCTGTGGCTGCAATTGGGTGCATTTACATTTGAATTTGTTTTAAAATGTTCTTGAATGTGCAAATTTCCCTCTTGAGCAAATAAATACATTTCAAATGTCATATATGATATGCTATACTATATGCTATATAAACAATCCTAGCAGAAACGGTGATATGTCCCATTCCTTGGTCTGGCTCTGGTCTATTTGTGTACTATGCTTGGACACACAACATGACGTAACGCTGTGCCTTTGTAGTCATTTCATGAAGTGTTGTAGTTCCATGTATATAAGTTGGGGGGGGGGGGTGTGACGGGAGGTGAGGAAGAGGAAGAGCCTCATGTTCTTGGAACGCAATAAAACGTCAAATTCCCCTGAGTGGACGAAGCAGCAGCTTGTTAAAACCCCAAAGACAACAACAGAACAGCGTCTGGCGTGTGAGGTAAGGAAACGACGGAGCCAGATGGGTGCTGTGATGTCATACGGTTACCGTAGAGGAGGCTTTACAGCTCCGACTTGGTGTTTCAACACCATGATGATAGCACGTGTGTGCGCACACACACACACACACACACACACACACACACACACACACACACACACACACACACACACACACACACACACACACACACACACACACACACACACACACACACACACACACACACGCGCCCACACTCACTCTCACTCTCTCTCTCACACACACATATATATGCATATGCACACGCACACACGTTGATTTACACGCATGCGGTCTCTGCATGGGAAAGTAGTTAGGGTTTTAAGCAGCTGCTTTATCGCAATCGAAGATAGCTGTTCCGGTTCCCCGGGGACTCACTTGTTTTCAGCTTTTGTCTATTCTGTCTTCAACGGGCAGGATATTCATGAAATATGACCGTTTATTGACAGAAAGACAGGGTGACGTATGTTTTCTCTGTCCCACATTGATGGTAATGTAATATGCGTGTTGTGCACTGCCAGGACAAATGTTCTACAGAAGTGCAATGGATTAAAACAAGGTAGGAATGTTAAACGCTTACACACGTTGTGGGGGAGTGATGTTTAAAAAGTTTAATATTATTGTGAACGTTTAAAGCTGTTTTAACAGACGCACAAACAACAACCACCACAAAGCACTTTTGGTGTCGTCAGCCGTCATTCTTATTCGACATAAGATACATCATCTGTGCAAAAAAACTAAACAATACATTTACATTGACACCAGAGTCTGTTCCCATCCTAGTCCTAGCGTATATCCTTAACAAACATCTTACAATACTAGCTTGGGGGGGGGGGGGGGGGGGGAACCACACAGATCAGTGCTGTTCTGGGAGTAGGAGATTGCAAGTGACCTGACTTGGACTCTTCCACTCTCTCTGGATGATACTACGACAACAAGCCCAGACAGACTGACTGACAGAAAGACACTGACTTGACAGAAACACTGATGGATGGACATAGAAAGTGAGAGAGAGAGAGAGAGAGAGAGAGAGAGAGAGAGAGAGAGAGAGAGAGAGAGAGAGAGAGAGAGAGAGAGAGAGAGGAGAGAGAGGAGAGAGAGAGAGAGAGAGAGAGAGAGAGAGAGAGAGAGAGAGAGAGAGAGAGAGAGAGAGAGAGAGAGAGAGGAGAGAGAGAGAGAGAGAGAGATACAAGGACCTAGAGTGGCCCCTGTGACAAGGACACAAATTGGGGGTAGGGGGAGTGTGGGTGAAAGTGCAGGTAGAGAACCAGACTGACAGGGCTGCAACCTGATTGGTCAGAATGTCCCCCCCCCCCCGCCCACCCCTTCCCCTTCCCCTTCCCCCTCCTCCTCCTCCTCAGTCATAGCGCGCTGGTGGTGGACGCCGCCAGCTGCTTTCCGATGTAGACTCTAAAAGACAGACACAAACACACCCACACGTGGTCAGCATGCACTGCAAGACAAGAGCAACTTCTTTACTTGTTTACTATTTGTTTGGTTTGTTCACTTCTCACCCGATCCCCAGCGTCAGGAGATGGGAGGCGAGCAGCGACGGGATGAGGATGAGGAGGGCGTCGGAGGAGAAGATCCCGCTCTTCATCACGCCCGTCTTCCTCACACTCAGGGAGCCCGGCTTCCTGGGGTGCTGGAACACAAACTCTCTGGATCGACAGACGGACGGACACACACACACACACACAGACAGACACACACACACACACAGACAGACAGACAGACAGAGACACACACAGACACACAGACAGAGACAGACAGACAGAGACAGACAGAGACAGACACACACACAGACAGACAGACACACACACACACACAGACAGACAGACAGACAGACAGAGACACACACAGACAGACACACAGACACACACACAGACAGACAGACAGACAGACAGACAGACAGACACAGACAGACAGACAGACAGACAGAAAGACACAAACAGACAGACAGAAAGACACAAACAGACAGACACAGACAGACAGACAGACGGACACAGATAGACAGACACACACACACACACACACAGACAGAGACACATACAGACAGACAGAGACACAGACAGACAGACAGACAGACAGAAAGACACAAACAGACAGACAGGAAGACACAAACAGACCGACACAAACAGTCAGATAACATGGCGTTTTTACAGCCGTGTGTTTCACAGCGTCCGCGCTCAACATCACACGGCCATGAGTCCACTGCAGCGTATAATAACCTGAAGAGACCGGAGTTCCCCCCTGCACATAAACATAGATTACATTCACCCCCGCACACTAATACATTCTCGCGAGCAGCCACTGTAGGAACAGAGCTGGGAGCTCAATAGTCTGGAGCCGCTAAGGCACCAGAGAAGGTCATCCAGCAACCACAGGCCTGCCAGCAATCTCCCAGGTGCCTCTGAGCAAGGCAGCCCCTAACCCCCCCCCCCCCCCTGACTGTTCCTGCTGAGGCACGGAAGGGCTAGGGGGTGTGTGTGTTTTATCGTGTTACTTTACTTACTTTAGCGGCACATGTTCAGGTCTGCTTGACCAGTCCCACACCCAGTCAGTGTCCAGCCTCCTGTCCTGTGTTGCTTCCTGGGAGGGGAAATAAGAAGCGTGGACCAATCATCACAACACAAATTGAATAAATCGATCTATTAGTGAGATGTACACAACATTAAAAGTATAACCGATAACGTAGGTATAAAACAGGTAACGATAAGTATAAAACAGATGACGTACTTTAATGTACTTTATCGTAATGTACTTTATCAAAGCCAGATGTGTGCATGTGGGTCTGGTGATAAAGAGCTTACACATATCACATATCTAAACAATGTCATATGTGCATACTGACCAACCATCAGTCACTTTTTTGTTACTTTGTGTATAGTATTGTTATAGTATAGTGTTGTATACAGTATAGTTTATAGTAGGCAGTATATAGTGTTGTTGAATGTATATAGTAGGTTGTATATAGTGTTGTTCATAGTATAGTATTGTTTAGTATAGTATAGTATTGTAGAGTTAAGTAAAGTATTGTTGTGGAAATTCATACTGCGGGAGTGAGCGTTCCATTGTACTGCGCACGGCAAAATAAAAACATCTTGAATCATGAATCTTTATAAACACTATGAGTCTTACACATGTTAACACAGAATGTAAATCAAAAACATAATTAACTCACTATTCAGAAGAAGGCATGAGGAATACCTGTATCATAACGCGGTCAGTGTCCGGGTGGCTTGGGGCCCGGGGATAACTGAGAAGAACAGACAAAAAAATTAAATTAAATTGTAAAATTGAATTGAAGGCGTCGGTAGAGAATATAGCTGATGTGGTGTATATATATATATATATATATATATACATATATATATACACACAGTATATATACATACACGCAGCTTTCAGACTTAATTTACATTTTTGCTCATCCCATATAGGCAGAGATACTGAATATCGCCGGGGCTTGAAGTGAAAATCAAAGCGCTGACTCATTCTGTCAGGCTTTCTGGGGTCAGCAGTATATTTGCTTGTATGTACAGATGGCACATTCTCTTCAATAGGGAAAAAAATAACAACAAACATTAGCATATAAAGAGCAAACCCCCGGCGGATTTGTTGTCACCTCGCTCATTTTGTTGGGTGTGACCGGCGGAGGGAAATGTCTTTAGCACAGGAACCAAGTCACGGCGGATGAACAAGCCAACACCTCCGCGTGCTCAAGCTAGCTTGCGAGGTGCGTTTTATTGCGCTAACTTTCCCCCCCCCCCATTTGTCTCAGTTCAGTGCTGGTTTCTAGAAGTACACGCACAAATGCATTATAGCCTGGGACGAAACATAGATAGAATGTTGTTTTATTTCCGTTCGAGATTGGATTGGATTGTGAAAAAAGCGCCTGAAACATGCTAGCCAGCGGTGTGTTGTCCGAATATTCTTTCTAAATGTCTGGAATACTTTACTGAATGGGTGTTTAAATACCACATTTCATTGCTATTATTACAATAAAGAAGCTTAATGTTTAACAATCTTAGTCATATCATAAGGAAAAGTAGGCACTGTTAGAAGGTTGGGATATACACAAAATATTTGAATGTATTTATTTATCCAAAAACAACAACTTGATAATGTTATTTTTTTTATATGGTAATATTGTGTTTGTTGTTGACGCTTCCATTTGGCAGTCTGGGGTATCTCATTCATATGAAAACATCAAATAGGCTACACATTTTCCATAGTAAAAGGTTTTATGAAGGGAAGAAATGATTAGTAGAAACAGCAAATATGTGTCCAATATTCAAACAGGATGCGTTAAAACACACCAACAATCAGCTTAAACCAAAAGCCACCAGCCAGCAGCTGCTTAATGTAAACGTGTGTCTCCAAACCAGCCTGTTGAAATGTTTACGGCTTTATTTAAAAAATATATATATTTTGTATGAAAAATACTTAATACTTAAATTTACGGTAGCGTACAAATATTAATCATCCCATAATAAGATTGAGGATAAATTATTCCTTTTATGAAACTCGGGCTTGTGAGGGTATGAAAAACGACTTGTATACCACTCCCCGATCAATCATTCAGTTGACCTCATTAAATCTTTCGACAAAAATTCTTTTGAACCAAATATTACTCATCTCTCTTGGGTCATGAAATGGGCTGAATGCGTTTGAAGGCCGCTTTTCTGACTGACAGTTTTGTAAAAAAAAAAAAAAGGCCTTATAAAGTCTGGCTTTTTGTTATTTTTTGGAACGACAGGAAGACTGACTGACAGCTGAACATGAAGTTGGACAAGCGGGGGAAAACGAGAGATGGGGGAGCGAATGGTGGAGCAGAAGGTCTGGTGCCGCTACGCACGGTGCATTCTGGGTAATCAAGTCATTCGGTATGACATTTCATTTAAGACTGGAAAATCGCTGCAGCCAGAGTAGCACGCCACAAAGCACAAGAAGCCACAGCAACAGAAGCGAACGTATTTAGGCATCACGGATGACTTCCTGGCGGCATATGCTCTCGTCGTGAGCCCAGTAAGCCGTTAACGTAGTGGTGTTGCATACTGTTGCACTATATTACTGTTGCATATTGACCCCCCCCCCAAACGTCCTGCAGTGGAACAGCCCTTTTTCATCCCTCGTCCCACATATTGAGAACCGTGTCCCGCATTTTTGATTGGCTCTTGTTTTCAAAAGTCAAACCAGTGCAGGACAGATGCTGTCCTCACGCCGGCTGTGTTTAATGTCAATCAAACTGCTCACACGTGCCCCGACAGCAGATTAGGTCTGTCAGCGTGTTTCGCTGGGGAACATTTTGAGTCACCGCAAAAGTCACAAAGCTATGCAGATTTTAGGCGGATAATAATGGAAAGGATCACAAAGAAAAGGAAATGCAGCTATCACCAAAGACCAGGAAATTACTTATTTTTTTCGATTTCACATTGTCTTCACAAACGTGACGTGAGACGTGACACAGGACACGCAAGTCTGGCAAAGAAAAGGTGTGGACATTTTGGTTGGTTGGCATCTGATCACCGTACCGCTCACACTCCAGCTGAGCCTCCAGCAGGACCCTCTCTAGCTCCCCCTGCAGGGCGGAGGATGAAGAGTCCTGAGGTCCGGTTAGACTCTCCCTGCGACTCACCTCCGCCATCAGCTCCTCCTCCTCCTCCACCTCCACCCAGGAGCCTGAGGTGGAAGTACAATACAATTAGAACATTGGGTCGACTAGGGTGTTCAAATCCCAGTATCTGAATTGTAAGTAGATTGGGGTAAAAATGTCTCATAAATCACTGATAGAACATAGTAAATAAGTAAGCTTGTCAAATAATGCATTGGTAAAAAAGCTATTCAATAACATAATGGCCTTATCATGATTCATCAATAATTCCGTCCTCTGCATGAATATAGTAGAATATAGTATAGTAGATCCAACAATATTGTTTTTATTCAAACAAGCACATACAAATCACTCACATGCTGTGTGCGTGTGTCAGATTGTTCAAAGAATGTGCGCATGTATACACACATACACACACACACACATAGCGTATGTTTTAAGACACCAAGACAGAGGCAGGTGCTGGATCACACTTACATAACATCTTATTTCAGTTTGAGATTAGCACACACACACACACACACACACACACACACACACACACACACACACACACACACACACACACACACACACACACACACACACACACACACACACACACACACACACACACACACACACACACACACACACACACACACACACACACACACCAAGCGCTCTCTATCTTTCTCTGAGATAACCCAGGAGGACTACTAGTGTAAACACCTGCCCCCCCGCCCCATCCCCCACCACCCCCTCCAGGTAATCCTTTTGCTTCTCCCATTGCATCTCATCAGTTACATCGCCATGGCGACTTCCCACCTCCCTGGCGACTTCCCACCTCCCTTTCTCTTCTGGATTAGGACACTCTGTAATGATGTAAACAGAAAGATCTGTCGGTGACTGGGGGAGAGCTCGAAGGAGAGAGGCGCGGGTAGTAGAACTGTGCCGCTGCCCTACTTAATTTCCCAGAGTGATTCCTGGTATTGCTGGTGTTACATAACATAATAACGCCCTCTGCTTGACTTTTATTCTTCTTTTTCTTTTCATATTTCTTCTTCTTCTTCTTCTTCTTCTTCTGTTGTTGATCTACTGTTCTGGATCAATGCTTCCCCCTTGCAACACTATCCATCTATAGTCATTCATGGAAACAGCAGTGCTAAATACTCCCAAGGTTTTTAATGATTCTATATCTATATCTGTTGACTTTGTGGTATAATTTCTACTCGGGTGGAATAAGAATCATTCGCAGGGGTCCAGATGCTAAGTTCAATGTCTTTATTGATACAAAGCATCAAATAAATAATCAACTGCAGCATCAAACACCAGGTGGTTGTCGTCCTAGTGGCGCCTGGTGGCCGCTAGTAGATGTTTATCTAAACACATTACAATTGCTCTTACAACGCATACAGCAGCAAAATACAAGTGTTTTAGTTTATACTGAGGGGATAAAACACACTACAACCTCGATTATATATTGAGTAGGACAATGCCATTTGTACTTCCTAGGTACCATTTTTTTTGTCCATTTCACCCCAATCCACAGAGTAAGTGCCCCCGTATTTGTCAGCATCATGTGGGGTGAACACTCGAACCCATGTGCGTCAGGAGGACTCTACCGTTTAATTGGCTTACTTAGATAGGAACAGGCGAGTCACGACGACACCCCTTTACACGCACATGGTGGCGGTGGCAACAGCAATTACCGCTGAAACTGCCAGTGTCCTCGTTATCTGTGGCATCCTTTTATAGCCCGGACCATGTGGATTCAGGCCTATATCATCTATAAATGACGTGTGTATATATATATATATATATTTGAAGGCGTTTAATGGTAATGGTAACCTCAGGCCTACACGCGCACACGCACCATATACACATATGCTTGGTTATATTTCAAAGAGACAGTAATGCAATTACTATAGACGCGTCGGATATAAACCGACACCGAACCTGTGACATGAAAAGCCTGGCCAACATACACAGAGCAGGCCTATTGTTGTTTTATGTATGCTTATATGACCGCAAGTAGCAGCAGCAAATGCAACGCGATCCAGACCATCGCCCCTTACCGTAAAGTGTCGCCTCGGGTGTTTGCGCGTCAGACATGTTGATGACGCGCCCGGAGATCGACGAGATGCTCGAGCGAGTCTGGTGTAGACCGTCTTCCTCTCAACTGTGTGTATGTTGTTGTTGTTGTTGTTGTTCTTATGGTGCTGGTCATTCAGGAAACGTGGCGCTTTAATCCGATGTCCTTCCTCAGCTCCCCCCCCCCGCCCCCCCCGTCGGCTTCTCACCTTCCCACGTGTATGGGGAGACAACAACACGACAGCGTGGCGTTAAAGTGCCACAACAACAACATAAGAACCGCTACGCAATGAACCAGTCCGGGCTGCAGTCGCATGGTAGAACAATGCATGTTGCAATCTAGGAATACTAGGAAGTAAGTTGCTCATACATTACATACATACATACATACATACATACATACACACACATTGCGGGTGATCCATACTACCTCACGTCTGTTGCATTTTTAACCGTTGTCGATTAAATCAAGGGTTTTGGACAGGTATAAAATGTTAATGTTAATTTACCAAAGTATTACTAATGCATTAGTGGAGCCAACTCATCAATTTGAATTGTTTATAGTCACCATTATTCCCCAGCCTGGTGATTAGTTAGGTCCTCTCCTTGCCGATGGCAGAAGCTAATAAGCAATATGCAGCTATGAGCACTTATGAGCCACAAACTGCTGGTAACACCTGGTGTCTCTGGCAGGATTTTAAAACTTCCAATAAAGACTAACATGCTAAAGCATATGAACACCCAATCCGTTTGCAATTCTTCCCGCTTGTTAAAGATTTAGGATGCCCCAGTCGACGGCGGGATAGCTCAGTCTGTGTGGACTTGGGCTTGGGAACCGGAAGGGCGCCGGTTCAAGTCCCCCCGAAAACGCCTGGGCACTGCCGAGGTGCCCTTGAGCAAGGCATCAGACCCTCTCTATCTACACTGCTCACCGGGCGCTGTTTATACACAATAGCTGCCAACCAACTCCTAATACTAGAATGGGTTAAATGCAGAGAAACTCATTTCACTGTGTGTTTACATGTACTGTATTTGACCAATAAATAAAACATTTTTTAGATTAGAGGCCACATTTGGGACCCAAATATGATTCAGTTGAGAAGATGAGCCAATAGATTGTAAGTGGTTATAATCTAACTAAATAAATAACTAAGAAACTAAAAGCATAATAGGGATAGTTGACTAGGTAGGCCTAAAAGAGGAAAATTCACACTCCGTTAGCCTACTTTGCCTCCGTTTGAAGGCAGATGTTTTTAATGGTGACACTCAGGCCTTATTACATATCAGCCATGCTGGACTTGGCTCCATGCATGTCAACTAGTCAATCAGCGATACGGTCTGATGCCCATTGTGGTTAATCTTGGTTGGAAAGACTAATCTGTTCACTGAATGTATAATGTCCAGTGCTATCTATCTAGGACACGAGACGTGTCGATTTAGCAAGCTGCAGTGGTAGGGGTAAAAGGGTCTAGTGGAGACTCAGGCTAATATTGATCTATTTGTCCTTTTCCTAATCATTTAGTTATTTGTAGACTGTGGAGTAGACTATACAGACATTGGGTAATGGTCGAATGGTACCACTGTATCCTGCCTTGCTTTTCTCTGAGCACTTTACCTATTCTTAAGTATTCTTCACCATGTTCGGGCACAGCAGCTCTGGCCCCAAGTCAAGGTCAGACACACTCACCCCACTCCCTCATCATTAAAGCTAGGATAGGCTAGGAGTGGGGGGGGGCGGTGGGGGGGGGTATGTTGTTTTGTCTGCTAAATTGGTAGGCCAGGCCAGTCCATAACCTAGAATGTGGAATCACTCTGACTGGCTTCAGCTACAGTCAGGTTTTACTAAGTAGAGGGCTTTTCTTTTTTTCTTTTTTCTTTTTTTTCAGTTTTTTTTCCTGTGTGAAATTAAAACACGGAGACAGAGACCACGTCAGGGAGGAGCTAACCGGGGGGGTCCAGTTGAAACCAGAGTCTGACCAGCTCAAGTCATCATCATCATCATCATCATCATCATCATCATCAGCGTGAAAAGAACAAATGTCCCCTCGGTATTTCTGACAGACAAGGAGAGGAGAAGGAGAAAAGCATTTTCTTTTTCTTTTAATGAAATGACCCTGGCACCATCTTTCAACCAGTAACAGCTGGGGACAAACATGGACACGAATGGAACGGTTTTTTTTTGTGTCCACCAACAAAGTATTTCAACAGTGTCGCTCAACTGGCAGATATGGCACCGACACTAGTGCACACAAACGCTACAAACGCTTTTGTAGCAAAGTGTCAAATGATATACTCACGTGCCATAAATGCTTTATTAACTACGTGGTCTTGAGTGTTGAGAATATTAGAAAATAATAAGACACTTCAGACAGCCCTAACACAGCGACTTCAGAGCCACTTCCCTTGGCAACAGAACAGTGACTCAGCATCTTGGTATATTTATAGCCAGAAATAATTCTAGTTAGTTACTTGTGTGTGACTTGTGTTTAACCGCAGCATAATAGACACTTAGAAAGTGTTAGGGTACAAATCCTTTCTAAATATTTTATGAATTTGTTTGGGTTTGCTACTGTGTACTTCCAACATATTACGGCAATGCATCTATTTATTATATTTTCACATTTATTCTCACATAGTTGTACCTCCCATACCCTGAGAGACATTGTATTTTTCCATTTGCAGAATACCGCTGGCAGCAGTTAGTTTCTGGTGTGTGGATGGTCCATCCCTACATCCCACACGAGGAGTCAAAAGTCCTTGAAAATAGAAGGGCAACACACACACACACACACACACACACACACAACACGGTATGTAAAAAATAAGATGTGTGATACATTGCAGAATGAATGCATAAACAACACTGACACTTTAAACACAACACTACCCCCTGGTGGACCGGCCTATCACAAAAGATGATCTTGGTCAAATGAAAAATCCCAAAACAATGCCTGGGTATTTGTAGTAGGGTTGAGGGGCTGTACTAGAATGTATGAAGTAGGAGGAGTCATGTGAAATTGAACAGCGGTTCCCATCCCTTTGATTACAAACGCGTTGCTTCTAACCTGTAGAAAAAAAAGACGTTTGTAGGTTGTAAGTGGCCAAGCAGACAACGGTATTATACTATTATGGTCTAGGTTTTTTGCTGGTTCTCTAGCAGCCTCTGGCGATATCCCAGTCTTAATGAAGTCTTTCCTCTCGCCCTCACAGTTCTCCCAACAGTCGAGATCCATTTGTTACATTGTTTTACTGCCTCTCTTATCTGACCTCCAGGCTAGGTTTTTTTTTCTCCCCCCCCCCAGACAGCTGGACAGTCTAAGAAAGTCATTACTCTACCCCCAGAAGAAGAAGAAGAAGAAGAAGAAGAAGAAGAAGAAAAAAAGAAAAAACCCCAGGAAAAAGTTCCCTCATTCATCAAAGGAGCTAAGATATTTTTGACAATGTCCCGGGTCTAGCCGAGATCAAAGTGTTCTCTTTTTTAGGATTATATTATTTATTTTGTCCCAACAAATAAGGGTTCAATCCTTCTCATCTATCATGCTTTGAGATGGTAAAATAATAAAAAAAAATAAAAAAAAACCTTTTCAGGTAATGGCTGCCGTAATATCTCTCTTCAGCCTCCCCCCTTCCCCCGCCCCACCTATTAGGACACGTCTCTTCCGGAACACCAGCTTGTGCCGGAGCATGACTGATGACTTGATCCCCAATGACATTAAAGACACCGCTTATAATCCATTGCATTTCATTGTAACCACCGGGTGGGCTGATTAACGACCTCGTCTGACAGGAAGGAGCCGAGCGGTTTCCCGCGTTCCGGGATTCAGCAACGAACGGGAACACCTGATTGAGCTGACGGAGGAGTACCGTTCGTATATAGAGAGAGCCCAAGCCCCGCCCCCTTCCTCTGTCCCACATGGGGCCGTAGTTCGGGGGAAAATAATACGGTTGTATACCGTTTGCCATGAATTACACATATGATGTTTACCAATTTCAAAGTTTATTTTTGCAAAACCAAGAAAGTCGGGGGAAAGTTTGTAAGTTCGTAAAACAGTACCATACTTTTTTTCTTTTGTGAAACCGTACAAAACACACTTTAACGTTAGCATCAGTGGCTCTGGGTGAGAGAGAAAGGTTCACACAACTTTTAGGTGTGTAGTCTTTCTAATGGCGTATTTTCATCTTTAAAATTGACAAACGTAATATTTGTAATTCGTGGCACAATTCCAAAAAGAAATCAGGTCCAATGGTGTTTCATTGCACCATAAGTGGAAACCATAAGTGTGTGAGGGGAGGAGTTACGCAGTTTTTCCCAGTTTCGTAACGGATATATTCTTCTGAAGATAAACTCATTTGCAAGTACAAGATGGAGGTTTTTCGGAAGAAGATTTGAACAAATGTATTTCTATAGTGGCCAGTCCACTACACTGGTTTGATTTGAAACCTTTGTCTGAGAACAATTCCTTTTAGCTTGTTTTCTCACCTGCTACGGGAAAAGTAAATTGTATTCGTTTAGTTAGTTTAGTTAGCTTAGTTTAGTTTAGTGCTAACCGAGCTTGCGTTCGCTGTTGGCCAAGCAGGGATACCGATCGACAATGGGGAGATGATTATATCGTCTTAGTTATATCAGTCCTCTTCTGGATCCGAGATAAATAGTCAGCTATACATACATCACGTTTGTTGTGGTTCCACTGGTCAGGGTTGTTTCCAGGAGAGACCCATGACTCCATGTAACGCTCGTCCACAGAGCCCCCCCCCCAGCCACACTGATTGGTGGAAATACATTTGAAGGGAAATTAAATGAAACAATCCCATCGTTCACCCCCAGAGATTTGAGCTTGTCCCGCCGTCAGACTTGTAGATGTCAATGTAACGTCTGATTTATGAGACTACCTTCGTAGTTAAGTCTGAGAACAGCAGTGTTCACGGCGAAAGCGCACTTGTACTGTTGGCCACGCCAAGAAGCACGCAAGTAGGAATCCATAAATTCATAACGCATTCAATGTGGACTTGTGGATGCTGTTGCTTCGGATTGTTTGGTTATACTAATCGCATTATGGTCGTTCCAGTCCGAATTGGCTTGGGTCCATTGTGAGAAGCACCTTTATCAGCAACTAATATGGTTATGGAGATATTTATCGTGTTTGCGATAAATATCACCCCCCCCCCCCCACACACACACACACACACACACGGCTAGCTCTTCTCGTGTGAAAGCATTAAGAGTCCAAACACCACGGGCATGCAACTTAATTCACGAGCCCAAACCACCCCCAATTTAATTAAATAACAATCTAATTTGGCTTGGCGTTGTTTTGCACTCATTTGCATGCATGGAGGGCACGAATGCGCGTACACGCACGCAAACACACACACGCAAACACTCACACGCACGCCGAACGCAAACAAGCACGCACACACACGCACGCACGCACACACACGCCGAATGCAAACAAGCACGCACACA
>CM051006.1:11891694-11894194 GCA_027704905.1 Muraenolepis orangiensis
GATTCTTCTCATGCGTTCGATGTGACCTCTCGATATCCGTCAGCGCTGACGTAGTTTGTTCGCTCCACCAACGAGTCGATGGAAACACAGCTAACTTGCATTTCCTTTTTGTTTTGTTTTGTGCGAACTCCAAAAATTTCGCTTAAAATTAGCTTAGACTGTTATTAATTAGCTTAGAAGCTATGAAACTATGAAAGGGCGCTATATAAATGTTATGCATTGTCATAATGATTATTCTGATTATGAGTGGTAAAAATAAATACACGCAGACTTTAAATCCATTCCACTGATGGTCTTTTCCGGAACACTCGTACTAGTCGCTTTAGCGCTCAACAACAGTACACACACACACACAGTCAGAAAACACCCGTAAACCGGGGGGCGGAGTCACACCGGTTAGCTACACTAACAGATTCCCCCACGTACAAACGGTTCTTAGGTGCCGCACTGAAACATAGTGGTACGATTATTAGGATTATTAGGATTATTAGGAGTAATATTATATCTAATATTATATATAATCTTATTTAATAATAATAATAATAATAATAATAATAATACAAATAACAATAATAATAATAATAATAATAATAATAATACTTCCCGGATCCTTCCTCGTAGCGTCAATTAAGTCAGTCAAAAGTAGATTACATATTATAGATATATAAATATAGGTATATATTGTTCTAGATATTGTTGCATATTGTAAGTTGTTGCCAACTTATTGTACTTTTTCCTTACACTTTTGCCTGAACTTATTGTACTTTTACCTGAGCACTGGCTCAGTTCTTGGGGGACTTGTTAGAAATGAAATGCACTTTTGACTTCTGGTGACGAGTTGTTCTCTTCCCTTCCTTTGTTGAAACACACTACTGTAAGTCGCTTTGGATAAAAGCGTCTGCTAAATGACTGTCATGTAATGTAACGTAATGCAGGGCACAGAAGCACCATTCATTTCCCTGTGTAACTCTAACAAAACAACAGGGTTGGCATCATCAGCTGGTACAAACACACCATCCACAGGTGAGTTGGTTGGTGTGTCGGGGGACACGTGTGCTCCGGTGGCAGTTCTGTTGATTCTGAACACAAATGAAAGTGTGTGTCGCTTTTGGGGGGGGGGGGGGGGGGGGGGGAGGGGGGGGGGGGGGGGGGGAGATGAGATGAGAACTTAACGCCTTGAGCTATTCTCAGGCCTGCCACAGATAATGTGTTACATCCAGTGAACCAAAAGGTGGCGTGAAAGATGTTTTCACTTGATGGCTGCTGACTCACTGTATTTCTCTATTTCTCCGTGTGTCTGTTTACCGCGTCCCCCAATATGATAATGCTTAAGGCTTAAATATACACGTGTGTGAGCCAAGTGTGTGTGTGTTTGTGTGTGTGTGTGTGTGTGTGTGTGTCCCCGCTTGGGTAAATGCAGCATGTGTTGGTTTTTTTGTTGGTGTGTTTGTTTGTTTGTTTGTTTGTTTGTTTGTTGCTGTTTCCCTGAAGATTGTTGGCTGACACATGCATCTTTTGCATGTAGGGGTGGGGGGGGGTGGTGTGTGGGGGGGGGGGGGGGGGTGTGTATGCTTGTGCAAACGGTTCAGTGCATTAATTTAGCTAAATATAATAAAGCATAAAACAGCTTCCTGTAAATAGGCCTTTTATGGCGTTAATCTACTTTGAGACAGTGCTGCGTTGCAGCGCCGTGCAGAATGCTCACCTTGCAGAATAGGGAGCTGCACGCACGCACGCACACACGCAGCTCCCAGGGAGTCGGCATGGACTCTCAGATAGCAGAACGGCCACCCAAACACAAACACACACACACACACAGACACACACACACTCACACACACACACAGACACACACACACTCACACACACATATACACACGCACACAAACACACACACCACAGTGTCGGAAAACACGGCACGTTTGCACAGTGACCTCGTAATCGTCTCGGCCCCAACCTCCTCCCACACGGCCGTCCGCAGGTATACCCTCTACCCTCCTCCCCCCACCTCCTCCCCCTCCACCGTCCTCCTGCTCTCCCCCCCCTTCTCGTTCTCCTTCTGCTCCCTCTCCTCCTCCCCCTCCACTGTCCTCCTCCTCCCTCTCCTCCTGCCTCTCCCTCCTCCTCCTCCTTCTTCTCCCTCCTCCTCCTCCTTCTCTTGCTCCCACCTCCTCCCCCCCCCCTTATCCTCCTAATCCTGCTCCCACCTCCTCCTCCTCCCCCCCTTTCTCCTTCTCCTCCTGCTCCCACCTCCTCCCCCTCCCCCTACCCCGCCCCCGTCCCCTCCTCCTCCTCCCCTCATTCCCTGGGTTTTCATTGGCCGATAACGACTCATCCGGCTTCCACCCCCCCCCCCACCCCCCACCACCCCTCTAGTTCCCGTCCGCATCTCCCCTTAAACGCCTGACACGCTGATGATCCTGATTTACCTCCGCTGAACCTTCCCCCGTCACATCTCCTCCCCCACCCCCTGACATCACCTCTGTTTTTCCACCGCAAA
>CM051006.1:11901694-11906694 GCA_027704905.1 Muraenolepis orangiensis
CATCGCTTCTCCTGAGCCACAGCAACAAGCGGCGGTCGAGCGGAAGGCCAAAGGCTCAAGGTCAGACGGTGAACCGTCTGTTGCTTCGGTGAAAAACACAAGACACGGTTGCCCTCCGCCAATCCTCCACCACACAGAGCCCTGTTATTGCTCATCCGTGTTCTGCCGAGAGGGCTCCAAGCGCCTGGGGAGTGCCACCCCATCTCTGGTTCGGAGGAGGAAGCGGCTAAACAGGGCAATAAGTGACCCAGGGAAAGAGGTGTCCTTCTGCACCACCCCAACACAGACCGACCATCGCACTCCTTTACGGTCCCCCACAAAAAGTAAACGTTGCACCGCTGAAGTCCAGACTCAGAGCTCTTGTCGTTCTCCACCTCCACAACAAAAACACTGCACCGCCCAAAGTCAAACAAAGAGACCGAGTTCATGCTCATCTTCATTTCCTGTTAAAAAACAAAGCCCCCCCCAAAGTCCATTAAAAGGTTCATGTCCACCCCTACCTCCAGAACAAAAACACTGCACTGCACAAAGTCCAACAAAACGTCCATGCCCATGTCCTCCCCAAGAACTCAAGCACTGTAACACCCAAGTCCAAACTAAAGTCCCTTGTCCCTCCCCGCCTCCAGAACAAAAATATATCACCACTCAAAGCCCAACAAAGACTATATCCCCACCATCATTCCTTGATGAAAAGCCCTGGCCTACCCAAATTCCAACCAAAAAATCTGACCTGTGTCCGCCGCCAGATCCAAAACACTGTACCACTCAGGTCCAAACCGAGAGCCCTTGTCAATCTCCATCTCTCAATCCAAAACACATCACCACCCAAAGTCCAACACAGAGTGTATGCCCGTTATCTGTTTTGGATGAAAAACCCTGCACCACGCAAAGTCCAACAGAGAGCTCATGCCTATCTCTATCATTAGATCAAACACCCTCCCCAGCCCACAGTCAAGTAGAAAACCTTCATCCAGCTTATCCTTCAAGTGATAAACAAGACAACACCCCAGAACAATCTGAAACACTTACGTGTTCTTATCCTTTCATTTGTCAACCTTGCAACACCCAGGCACCAATTAACAACCTCTGCTCTTCGCTAGATGCAACAATTAATCCAAGCTCAGTTGCCATCCAACCAGAGAACTTGTCTATGCCCAGTACTTCTCTATCCCCAGTGCAGTGTCAGGAGCCTCACAGCACCATAATCAATACTGTGCCTTATCTCCCTACCCCTCCGTCTGCAATCCTAACAACACTGACATCCCAATCTTGTGCCATCTCCCCTTGCCCTCCATCAACCAATCCAGCTTGTGTGACCCCAAGTCCAATTCCCTTAGCTCCTTCTCCTGACTTGCCTTTCTCCACGTCAGCCCCTACTCTAGACCCCCAGTCTGTCCCTTATTATACTGTGGTGTCTCCACTGGAAATTGCCAAGGCAGAAGCTATCAGCTTTGGCCCTTCCACTGTAACATGTCTTGAGGAGAACGCCACGGCGTCTGAATTGAACATGAGGCCTTGCTCATCTGTCTCTTCCTCCACAATTACCCCATGCATTGCGCCCCATATCGTTCCGAATGGCCCCACCATTGCTTTCCCCACTAGCCCCACCATTGCTTTCCCCACTGGCCCACATGCAAACCTTTTAGCTACACCCCTAACTAATCAATCATCCAAAAATACACCACCAACACACGCGTCGCCTTATACGTATGTCACCCAAACTGCTTTGTCTTGCACCTCCATATCATACTATACCACCACCCATCCCACTGGGCTCACTGGCCACTCAATCTCCACATTACCACCTTATGCCACCGTGATACAGACAGTATCTCACTGTAAAATCCCATGTCAAAGTATCTCCGCTGCTAACCCAGGTATGCCCCCCTATTCTTCCCCAGTCCCAAAGCTGAAATCGTGCACTTCTCCGCCTTTACTCGTTCAGACGTATGCATCCACTCTCCATAGCGTGCAATCCTCGGCCACACCGAGCAAGACGGCTCCCTTATATTCTTCCACTTTTCGGGCAGCACCGCCGTACACGCCCCCATCTCAGGACAAGAGGGCCGTTCGACTCCCACCGCCACCCCCGCCCCCACCTCCACCGTACACCCCGCGCAAAGAGGACCGCATCACTCCCGGCCCTGGAACAAGACCCACCACACCTGGGGCGGGTTGCAATGAAAATGAAAAAGAGGCAGAGAAAAGGCAAGATTCGGTGGAAACAAAGTCACCTCGTCTCTGTAGGAGAGCCAGCTCTCTGAAGCACAGAGCTCCCACCCCTCCAGTTTCTCTAATTAAGGCAGAGAAGCAGTCCTACACGTTGCCTGCCAAGGCCTGTTCTAGGCCCAGCTGTCTCAGCTCAGCCCAAGCTCAGCTGGGGGCATTACACAAGATGCTCTGCTCAGGAGCCAACACGAGGTCCATGGCCTCCAGCAGCCAGCAAGCCCTCCCTCCGAGCCAGCAGGACTCTGGCTCCGGCTCTGGGGGGCAAGCCACCGCAGGACCCCTGACTGCTTCCCAGGCCGAGACATTAAGGCAGGTCCAGGAGATTTTGGGAGGTCTGGTGTCCGGAGCCAGGTGTAAACTGGACCCGTCCAGGGTGGCGGAGAAGCTTCTGGGGCCTAACGGACCCCTGCATGACATCCGGGCCTTGCAAACCCAGCTCCAGAGTCTGGAGGGAGTGTTGGAGACCAGCCAGAATACCATCAAGGTCCTGCTGGATGTCATTCAAGACCTTGAGAAAAAAGAGGCTGAGAGAGATGGGTGAGTTGGTCCGGGCCTTAAAATGATTTTCAGAAAATTGTTTTATTATGTATACATAATATAATTCATATTGTAATAAAAAAAGATCAGGTACAATATCATTGGGAACAAAGCCCAATATCGGCCCAATTTGCAATAACCTTGGATGAGGTTATTGCAAATGGAAGTATTGCAAATTGAAGGATAATTAAATTGTTTATTAACCACAGCAGTTCCTTTAAAAAAAAAAACACCGCCATGTTCCCTATCTTCTGCCAACAGTAGTTTTGTTGTATTAGTGCTTGTAAAAAAAAAAATGAAATGGCACTTAGTATGGTAAGCTTGATATGCAAATCAGCCTGAAATTGATCACTTTGCAGCAAGATCGTGAATCAAAGAGCTGTTCCTGAAAAAAACACCACAAACCAAACATAAACAACGTGGCGCTACTACGACACTTCAGGAACACCGTGTGTGTTCCTCAGAGCCCGGCGTTCAATGTCAGCATGCTCCCTTTGGAGCCCGCGTATTCAATTTCGAGAGGGTTATTTTCTCTCGCATAAGAATAGTTTCCTCCCTCCTCTGCCCAGTTCCCTTCACCCCCCCCCCCCCCCCAAAAAAAAACCAAAACCAATGCCAGAAAAACAGAGTGATAGTAGCTTTGCACCAGAAGATTGTCAACTCCCTCTCCCAGGGAATAGGGTAGACAAGGGTTTTGTAGCCTATTTCGGGCGGATTACTCCGAACCTAAGAAGACTAAGAAGAAGAAGAAGAGGTAAGTAGAGGCACGAGCCAGCCAGCCAGTAATAACCCTTCTACTTCAGGTGTGGTGAATATTACAGGTTATTATGCATCCCGTTCTCTGGGAGGCAGACGCTCTATTTATAGCCAATATTCCCCATGTATTGTTGTTGTGAGTCAGTAAACACTTTGGCATGGCCCCCCACGCCTCGTGTGCACATAATACAACAGGGGGGGGGGGGGGGATTCGTAAAATAAATGAGAGCACCACAGAACACACAGGAAATAGAATCGGAGGGGGGGGTGGCCAGGGTCGCGGGAACATGATTACACACGGATAGACGACAGGAGGAGAGACAGGTGTGTAGTCATACGACGTCTCCCGTGAACCTCTCTGCCGTTTTCTTTACAACCTCAACTCTCTCTCTCTCTCTCTCTCTCTCTCTCTCCTCTCTCTCTCTCTCTCTCTCTCTCTCTCTCTCTCTCTCTCTCTCTCTCTCTCTCTCTCTCTCTCTCTCTCTCTCTTTAACTCACGGAATGCGTCTTCTCGGGGGATTTGAATTTCATTCTGGCGCAACAATTTCCTCACGCGTGCAACTCCAGCGTAACGTATAGCAATCAGATTTAGCCTGTGTGACCGTGTCCCTCATAAAAAAAAAAAATAATAATACCTTATACACAATTCTCATCAGTGGTTTAATTAATCTACCCCCCCACCCCCGCCCCTAAATTGTAAGCCGCTTAGTGAATATTCCTTGCCTTATCTGCCACCAAAATAGCACACACATGATGTGAGGGAGAGGAGACAACGTCTAGGCCAGGAGATAGGGGGAGGGGGGGGGGATAGATGGGTGTTGTCTATGTGGTCTATGGATCTCGTAAAAAACAACCTTGATAGACATCTCGAGCAATGTGACCCTGATCCCTTCATCCCGCCGAATATCCAGCCTTTTTGAAGACACTGCAGCGCCAGCTCTTGTCATATAAAATATCTAAACTATTGCAGGACCTATAGGTCTTAAGTACGGTATTCAGTGATGGACCCCAAGTCACAGGTCATTCATTCAATCATGGACTTCAGGTCACAGTACTCCTCTATGGAAACCGAGTCTAACTCCCTTTTGCCGAGCAGTACTTTTCATGCCTGAAGTAATACGACGACGGGAATGAGTCACGTAACGGTCTCCGATGTGAGTTATTAATATTTATTCATTTAAACCGTGGGTTATATGGTTGGCTGGTTTTTACAGAGAGAGGACGGATACACATTCACACGCCATGCTCCTTCAACGGCATCCTGAGAAAAACTGCTATGCCATAACTTAATAATATAAGTTCTAAGAACTGAAGTCATCCAGCATGCACATGCACACGCATACACACGCAGGCACGCAGGCACGCACGCACGCACACACACACACACACACACACACACACACACACACACACACACACACACACACACACACACAGATATAGATATACACACAGTGATATGCATACTAGAAGAACAT
>CM051006.1:11909194-11911694 GCA_027704905.1 Muraenolepis orangiensis
AGATTCATAAGATGAATAATTCTGGAGCGCATGGTGTTGGTATAATAGTTTCCAGTGAATGGATTTATTATCCTGAAATCGCTTAAATATCTATACGCGCCTTCACCATTAAAATGTCCATTTTCTTTGGCCTTGGTTGGTTTATGTTTAGCTGAAGCAATGGCATGTGACTATATGATGATCAAGTCAAATACCGTCTTTATTTAAATTGAATAAATACATTCATTAAGACAATGCAAAGATAGGATATATAGCGGGAAAGGCCGGGGTGATATGTAGGTTAGAGGCCTGCTTTACCCGCCCTGCTACACTGTGATCCTCATTGATTTTGTTGTGTTGTTGTTGTTGTTGTTGTTTCTGAGAGATTGTTGGGCTGTTTGAATCGTGGTAACCTCCAGGGTTAACACTTAGCACACACACACACACACATATTAACACACACACACACACACACATAACCAAACACACATAACCAAACACACACACACACACACACACAACCATAACCACACACACATAACTACACTCACACACACACACACACACACACACACACACACATGTATACCTACCTACACAAGTGTGTGTGAGTATGTATGGTTGTGTGTGCGTGTGTGTGAGTATGTGCACGTGTGTCTGTTGTGATGTTTATAGGACACCGTGTTATGTATCCTATATATTCGAACCATCAACCATCATCACATCATTGTATTTAAGTATGAATGTGTGTGTGTGTGTTCCCAACACACAACCATGACTGGGATTCCCAACACACAACCATGACTAGGATATTACCTTCTGATCCACACAACAATGCTAATGAGCATTTAATCCATGCAAATGTGTGCACCGGCAGCAGGCAACAGAAACAAAACGCTTTGTACTAAACCCGGCCTCATTAACGACTCACTGCATCTTTTTAGTGCCTTCATAGTACAGTATGAATAAAAGGAAAGCGTGGATCGTCATATTATTATTCCGACTTCCAAACCAGGGGTAAATAACCTGCATATCATAAATATATATATATATTAACGCGGATGGGACGTGCGTGAAAGGGCGTTTAATTCTTCCGTTATATGCGTTCGGCTGAATGACGTCGGCGCTGCACGGAACCGCCAGTGGAGTGGAGTCAGTGTTCTGAGGAGAAGGCAGTCACGGAGCAGTCAGGTGCTCCGTCTCTTGCCGCTTGTTGTGATCGCACACAACCCCCCGACTCAATCACACGCACGCACGCACACACACACACGCACGCGCACGCACGCACGCACACACACACACACACACACACACACACACACAGCACACACACACGCACGCACACACTTTTAGTCTGAGAATGGGAAAAGAGGCTGGAAACAATAAGAAAGAAAGAAAGAAAGGAAGAAAGAACAGAAAAACATGTTTTTGTTAAGCCTTATTTTTGAAAGGCTCTTTTGTAGTGTGTGAATCATTCCTATCGCCTTTACTCAACAGCAGGTCCGTGTAATCAAATCTATTGTATCCTAATCCAGCGGTTCCCAACCTGGGGGGCGCGCCCCCTAGGGGGGCGGGGGGGGGGGGGGGCGGAGTTATGACAGTTGGGGGCGTGGCGAGGCTAAATATAAATGATATCGTTAAGGTGACTTGTTCTGATTTAGATTTGCCGTTGCAGTTCTGTATTAATTACAGACAATGTTTTAAATAAATTGTATCGTGTCTTTATGTGGGTGCATGTAGGTGTGTGTGTGTGTGGGGGGGGGGGGGCATTTTTTGATCTACAAAAGGAGGGGCCCTGCATCAAAAGTAGTTTGGGAACCACTGATACAATCGATTCTATTCCAATCCATTCTATACCATTGTAATCAAACTCTCGATTCTATTATATTCGCCTGTATTCTATTGGAAAATCAAACCCAATCACAATGTAATGTAATGTAATGTAATGTCCTGTTCATCTACAAACAACAAACCAATACATGATTTTACTAGCTCCACTCCCTCGACTTCTTTGCTCTATCTTGTCTTGAGTGTCGTACGGTGAAGGTTCTCTCCGTGCGGGTGTACTGTATATAGTGTATAGTATATAGTCCAGTAGAGGCATGGTGGTGTCAGGCCAGGGGGAACCGGCCCCTGCTTGGTGCCTGCCTGCGTGTGGTCCTTCTAGCATTACAGGGATAGGCACCCGGAGAGCTTGAACTCAACTCTTTGTGACAGCGCGTGTTACAGTTGCTGCTCATTACATCCCCTATTCGTTCCACGCACACACACGCGTACGCACACACGCACGCATGCATGCACGCACGCACGCACACACACACACACACACACACACGCATACGGACCAGGGACACACGCCTCCTTCTCTCGCTCACACACACACACACATGTGCATACGCACAGACACACACACCTCCCTCTCTCAGACACGCATGTACACGCAAGCAAATGTATGCACACACACACACACACACACACACACCGTATTCTCACACACATGCAAATGCACACAGCCACACAC
>CM051006.1:11941694-11951694 GCA_027704905.1 Muraenolepis orangiensis
AGGGGGTTGGGGGGGAAACAAGCCCTAAAAGCACGCTTTTAAATGACCACAATTCACAAAAACCGGACGACACTCACAGCTCGGATTATGGGTGTGCATGGGGCCTGGTGGCTGGTTGTGGTCGCCGTCGTCCTCCACATGTGCCACGGGAAGATATTCACTAACGACTGGGCCGTACGGGTGGACGACCATCACGCTGCCAACAGGATAGCGGAGAAATATGGACTTACGAATATGGGCCAGGTGAGTGACCCGATGAACCAGGTGCTCAGGTGCTCCCCAGAGAGTTAAAGTCAAAAAAATAGATCAACTCTTTATTTAGATATACATTTTCATAAATATTGCGAATAGTAAGCCAAGGAATCTGAAAAGTTTGACTCCTTGAACACTATAAATAAAATACCTGGTAGAGAGAACTTGATGAAGTTGATTTATTTTTAATCTAGTTCCCATGTATCCGATATATATGTATATATATATATATCAGCACCAATGATCACGTTTACAAGTTGATTTGATAGACATTCAAGTAAAGTGGGCTACATTAAAACTATTAAACTATTTTTTGATGATCTTTTGTGTAGGCCTAGCTTATACTTTCCAATACCATTTTTTGTGAACATATATATATATATATATATATATTAGTGGGATTAAGAAATGAATTCATGGCATTACAAATAACTGATATATATATGAGTATGCGTGCGTGCGTGTGCGTGCGTGCGCGTACACACACGCGCACACACACACACACATACACACACACACACACACACACACACGCACACACACACGCACCCTACACCGCATCACGCAGTCTGGCTGGACTCTTGGCTCATGTTGCCTCAGACTGAAAAACAATCACCGGTGTAAGGTATCCCCTTTGATAAAAAATACAACTGGCTTCCATTATTTAACAGCTGTTTCACCGGTGACTCATCACACAAGGCAAACAGCATGGCGTCGGCATGAGAACATATTATTACACTTATTTATTTATTTTCCCTCTCTAAAAAGAGATGTTTCTTCTCTCCTCTGTGTTTGTGTTTGTGTTTGTGTTTTTTTTTTTTTTGCCAGATCGGGCATCTGGAAAACTATTTCAGTTTGCGCCACAACGCCACGGCACCCAGATCCACGGCGGCCAACCGAGCTCTGTCGGAACGCATCGCCAAGGAGACGGAGGTACTGCCACACCGTAATGGAACATGTCTCCAGGTTGCACTCGATATCCAGCCCTGCATAATTCATTGACCGCATGACGAGTTAGCACCACTCCCCTGGCGTCCCCCCCCCTCCCCCCTTGCCTGCCAGTAGGGACCGATACCTGCAAATGTGTGTGTAACATGTATGGAGTAGGGCTTCTGCTACACACACACACACACACACACACACACACACACACACACACACACACACATACACACACACACACACACACACACACACACACACACACACACACACACACACACACACACACACACACACACACACACACACACACACACACACACACATACAGGCGCACACACACACAAGCACGCATGCACAAATGCATGCACGGACGTACATACTCGACACACACACACACACACACACACACACACACACACACACACACACACACACACACACACACATACGGGCACGCATGCACGCAGACACACACACAGACACACACACACACACACAGACACACACACTGACACATACACGCACACACAGACACACACAGACACACACAGACACACACACACATAGGGGCACGCATGCACGCAGACACACACACACAGACACACACAGACACACACACTGACACATACACGCACACACAGACACACACACTCAACACAGACACACACACCCAACACATTCTCTAACCTGTTTATTCCTTTTTTAATGTGTTTATTTCTAAGTTTGTTTTTTTTGTTGCAATTGTTGTTTTTAAGAGTGTCTTGAGGATTGCTATATCATTTCGTTGTACAATTATAATAAAGGCATTCTGATTCAGAATCGGATGCTTTTCATGCATTAACGCCAAAAACACTCAAATCTACTCACTAAAGTAATGATGTGTAAATGTCTCACATATCGTCCTTGTACAATGTACAGTGTGCGGTGTCTCTCTCTGTACATCTTTAGAAAATAACCCACGGCCTCGCTCACCAGGTGCAGTGGCTGGAACAGCAGGTGGTCCTCAGGAGAGCCAAGAGAAACTCCAGGGCCAGTTACATCTACTCCATAGACATTAAAACCAAACACACCCCCGCCACCAGTCTGCAGCCCGGCCGCCCGCCGGCGCTGTACTTCAACGACCCCCAGTGGAACAACCTGTGGTACATCGTGAGTCAGAAGCCTTTTTATCCACTAAACACTCGATCACACACACAAACACACACACACACACACACGCGCATGCACAAGCACGCGCACAGACGCAGAGACGCACACGCACGCATGCACACACGCACACACACACATGCACGCACACAGACACGCGTGCACACACACATGCACACACACACACGCATGCACACATACACACACGCATGCACACATACACGTACACGCGCATGCACACACGCACCTACACACACGCATGCACACACATACACACACACACACACACACACGCTCGCAAACACACACACGCATACACATGCCAACACACACGCACACGCACACACATGCACACACACGCACACACACACGCGCGCGCACATGCACACACACACACACATGCACACACATACACACACACACACTCATCACACACACACACACACACACACACACACACACACACACACACACACACACACAAGCAGAACTAGTAGAGACTAGATGCTCACATCCATGAGCTATGTACTGTATATGTTCTATTACCACTGAGGCATTTGATTTGACAACAATCAATTTCTAAGACAGATGCTTCTTCTTCAGACGGACATGCTTGAGCAGGTGGGTGGTTAGACATGGTGGTGCTGAGGGGGGGAGGCCCCAGAGGACGTGACTGACTGTCCATGTTCCCGGATGTCTCTCTCTCTCTCTCTCTCTCTCTCTCTCTCTCTCTCTCTCTCTCTCTCTCTCTCTCTCTCTCTCTCTCTCTCTCTCTCTCTCTCTCTCTCTCTCTCTCTCTCTCTCTCTCTCTCTCTCTCTCTCTCTCTCTCTCTCTCCCCTCCTCCTCCACACAGCACTGCAGCGGTGACTCCGGCGGCTGCCCCCGTGACATGCACATCGAGGAGGCCTGGAGCAGAGGCTACACCGGGAGAGGGGTGGTGGTGTCCGTCCTCGACGACGGCCTGCAGGCGGAGCATCCCGATCTCAAGGCGAATTATGTAAGTGCGCCGAAGACACACACACGGGAAACCTCCTCGGGAAGAGGACATTAATCATCACCCCCCCCCCCCCCCCCCCCCCCCCTCTGTCTCACTCCCCCACCCACCTCACCCGTGCAGGATTGCCTTGCTAAGACATATATTGCAGTGCAGAGATTTTTTTACTGTAAAAAGGTCAACATGAAAGAGCAAGAGTCGGAGCTGGCATCGGAAGTACGACGCACTTTGCTGTCCGATTTATTAGTGAATTACGCACTCAATTCAATTTGCTCGATAAGGCAGATGGCCGTTAGCCTCTTTCTTACCGTCTTCTTGCTTCCGCTAACCGCCTTCTCTGTCAGGACCCTCTGGCCAGCGACGATGTGAACGCCAGATACAGAGACTCTTCTCTCAAGGAAGTCGGCAATGCTGACAAGTAAGTAACTGTTCTCGTAGGAACCGGTAGTTTGTTCTTCATCGCGCCCGTTCCATCATAATAGAAGCATATGCTTTTTTTTCTTTTTTTTTTTACATGCTTCTCAAGCAGTAAATGATTCTATCATCTTATCGTCATTTCTGTAGTGTTGTCCATTTAGCAGATGCTCTTGCCCAAAGTGACTCTCGGTGACATGATGTCATTCAAGGAATACTTTGCTGGTTTTCAACCAGCTTTGGTACCATTACAATGTGGGTAGTATATGCAAATGAACAATGGTCAATTCCCCTCCATTTCTACCAGCATTTTAGTTGTGAAAATCAGTTCGGCTGCAGCAGAAGTCTGTCATCCGGTGGACATTTGCCGGCTCTAGGGCTTGTTGTTGTTCGACGGTTGTTCTCTGGTCACCAATAAAAAATGTTTGTTAAGCCTTTCCACTTTCCACACAGACAGCCCAGGTTTATCATAAGCCTTACTTTCCAGCGGGCAAAATCTTCTTCTTTACAGTAACGCACAGCTAGGTGCTAGGCAGTGTTGTCTCGAGGAGGCCTCGTGGTCGAACACATATGGACATAGGGGTTGGATCCCAGAACCTTCCCCGCCCTGGAGTCGAACCTTAACCACGACAGGGCATCCTCAACCACACGAGAGAAACTATAAATAATAGTCAACAACCCGTGTGTTACATCCATCCCATCTAACCCTAACGCGCGTATCTAACGTACGCCAGCAGGCGGTGCTGTGCAGTGGTAAACCTCACTCCCCCGACTCCTCCAAATACACGTTCTAGCGATGAAGCTAGAGGGCCCTATGCGTTTTAGCTTCTCACGTAAGAACGTCGTCTCTCACACCGGAGGTCGTGAGTTCGAGCCCAGTGCGGGACACTGACTGTGACACACGTATCTAAAGTGCCGTCTAAAACCCCTCTCCTGACAGCCACGGGACGAAATGTGCCGGAATCGTGGCGTCGACGGCCAACAACTCCCAGTGCACCGTGGGAGTGGCGTTCAAGGCCTCCATCGGCGGTGAGCTCCTTGTGTGTGTGTGTGTGTGTGTGTGCGTGCGTGCGTGCGTGCGTGCGTATCATCACGATATGATTAAATACAATACATTTTGAATTGTTAGATGTTAGACACGTGCCTTGGATCCTAGAGAATAGGTGGCGGCAGTAGCTCAGTCTGTTGGGACTTCGCTTGGGAACCGGAAGGTCGCCGGTTTAAGTCCCCAAAACACCTGGGCTGCACTGCCGAGGTGCCCTTGAGCAAGGCACCCAGAGCCCTACACTGCTGCCCTGGCACTGTTTATACAATAGATGACCACTGCTCCTAATACTAGGATGGGTTAAATACAGAGAAACACAAATTTTGCTGTGTGTGCATGTATGTGACCAATAAAAAGGATAAAATCCTCCAGATTTAGACCAACGTTGCTCAGAACTAACCCTGTGTGTTACTGTGCATTTGATACATAATACATCCCCTGAAACCACTGCTCTCCCCATCGCAGGGGTCCGCATGTTGGACGGAGATGTGACGGACATTGTGGAGGCTCAGTCTCTGGGCCTGAGGCCAGAGCATGTCCATGTCTACCTGGCTGTCTGGGGGCCAGAGGATGATGGAGCAACGCTGGAGGGCCCCGGGCTGCTGGCTAGCCTGGCCCTTAAGACTGGAGCTCTAACGGTAAGACCACAGGGTGGAGAGGGGAGTGAGATGGACATCGATTTACTAGAACTGCTTATTCTATTTTTTTTTGCGATATGTGATTAAGGAGCAGGTATGGGGGTAGAATAAAGAATAGAATCCAAAAAAGTATAGAAAATTATTAAAAAATGTGAAGGTAGACTTTGGATTCAGGGTTTGAACCCAAACCTTTCAGCTGCGAATCAATCACTCTAACCAGAGGACTGTCCCTCCTGTTCGTGTGTGTGTCTGTGTATGTGCGTGTGTGTGCATGTGTGTGTCTGTGTGCGTATGTGTGTGTGTGTGTGTGTGTGTGTGTGTGCGTATGTGTGTGTGCATGTGTGTGTGTGTGCGTGTGCGTGTGCGCATATGTGTATGCGTGTGCGTCTGTCTGTGTGTGTGTGTGTGTGTGTGTGTGTGCGTATGTATGTGTGCGTGTGTGTGTGCGTGCGTATTTGTGTGTGTGTGTGTATGTGTGTGTGTGTGCTTGCGTGCATGTGTGTGTGTGTGTATGTGTGTGTGTGTGTGTGTGTGTGTATCCTCATGATATACGTTTGTGCAAGGCTGCAGAAGCAGGAGTTCTCTGTCTCTCCCTGGCTGCATGTCCCACCTGAGGCTGTGTGTTTACTGAAGCCGGCTGCTCTTTATCTACGTATCAATATGTAAATAGCATTAGCATACTTAACCCCTCCCCGTGTGTGTCTCCTGCCTTCGCCGAATGAATTCAGGGCCGGCAGGGAAAGGGATCTGTCTTTGTTTGGGCGTCGGGGAACGGGGGGAGGCACGGTGACCACTGCTCCTGCGACGGCTACGCCAACAGCATCTACACCGTCTCCATCAGCAGCACAGGGCAGGGCGGAGGAAGGCCGGATTACCTGGAGGAATGCTCCTCCACCCTGGCTACCGCCTACGGCGGAGGGGAGGGAGACGGAAGCATGGTGAGGAGATGGATGCATTTGCATACTAAAGTGGATGCGCTGTCTGTCTGCCTATACCTGTTTCTATCTATCTATCTGTCTATCTATCTGTCTATCAATCAATCAATCAATCAATCTATCTATCTATCTATCTATCTATCTATCTATCAATCTATCAATCTATCTATCTATCTATCTATCTATCTATCTATCTATCTATCTATCTATCTATCTATCTATCTATCTATCTATCTATCTATCTATCTATCTATCTATCTATCTATCTATCTATCTATCTATCTATCTATCTATCTATCTATCTATCTATCTATCTATCTATCTATCTATCAATCAATCAATCAATCAATCAATCAATCAATCAATCAATCAATCAATCAATCAATCAGTCTGTCTGTCTGTCTGTCTGTCTGTCTGTCTGTCTGTCTGTCTGTCTGTCTGTCTGTTTTTCTATATCAATCTAATCAATATTTTGCATATACTGTACTTAACTCTCGGTAAAACTACTTGGAACAATATCTTGTTGATTGTCATTGCTGTTGTATCACTCTATCATCTTTCTACATAAATATATACATAAATATATCTTTCTATCCATCTATCATCTTTCTACATAAATACAGTCTATCTATCTATCTATCTATCTATCTATCTATCTATCTATCTATCTATCTATCTATCTATCTATCTATCTATCTATCTATCTATCTATCTATCTATCTATCTATCTATCTATCTATCTATCAGTCTATCAACAGTTCAATAGGCCCAAAATATGGATTCTGTAAAAGGATTTGGATTTAGCAGCAAATTGCAAGTGTGTCTTTGTCTGGGTTATTTTGTCTGTTTGCTGTAATAAAAAACCGATAAAATAAGACAAGCCAGCAGACCTAGGGCCTTAAGGCCATGACGATAGTGGGAATTGAAGAGGCAGTCAGCCAACATGGAACCACAAATGACTTTTGACTCCAAACACTTTTCTGAATGAAATAACGTAAATTAAGTATTTTTTGCAATTTGGAACAGGGCATTTGTTATTGCTTATCAGAAAAGCTTCAATGATGTACTAGATATTTGTTGGAATGGCCTGACCCAAAAGTGATCTAAATTGAAATGGGCATAAAATACATATTACAGGAAACACAAATGCCGTTTTAACTCAATAACTCAATTTAACGGAAGTGTGTTTGTTCATTGCAGAAATTATGCAACCATAGCACGGAATTCAGTTGAGTAATTTTCAAGGGATAAATCTAATGCTTACAGGTTCTCAGGAATTCCGTATGGAATCCGGTAAATTATATTTTACAGTACAATGAAAAAAAAACACATTTCACATCAGTTTTACACCATTTACTTCAATACAAACTAAAAGAATTACGTGGATCCATTCCAAAGACTGTCTGAAATCAATCTACATATCGATGCCAATATAAAAGTAATATGCAGCCATAAAACAAAGGCTGCAGAACACCAAAGTAAATGAGTACCGACCCAACAAAAAGACACCACACACACACACAAAGCATATCCATCTGTTCTGCTCAACGAAAGAAAAAAAGAATGACGGAAACAACACAAAACAAAACAGTTTCTCGCTTCCGTCCTGCACAGATCACGCTGGCGGGAAGCCGCGGGTGCATCAGAGATCATTCCGGAACCTCGGCGTCGTCCTCCATGGCCGCGGGAGTCATCGCTCTGGCCCTGGAAGCCAAGTATGGGGGGAAAAAAAGCAGAACAGAATCAATACTTACAATGCGATTAGCGGTTTTATCGATTTGAGGCTGTCGGTTCGCACAATCATCGCAGAGGGCCGGGGTGGGGGTGGTGGGGGGTGGGGGGGGTATGGGAGTGGGTGTGGCCTGTGCCTCCGTCCTTGACCTTTGACCTCTGAACTCTGCTCCGCACACACACACACACACACACACACACACACACACAGCCCCGCGCTCACCTGGAGGGACGTGCAGCACCTTATCGTGAAGACGTCGCAGGCGGGCCACCCGAGCGCCGCCGATTGGCACACCAACGGGGCCGGATTCCGAGGTACTCCTCTCTTGTGTGTGTGTGTGTGTGTGTGTCTTTGCATACACACACACACACACACACAGGGTTATACGGTTATCATTATTCAGTATTCTGTTCCACACTGCATTCGCTCCACCAAACTGTCTCCCCCCCCGGGCGTAGCGACACTGTGTTGTAATCAAATTAAAAAGGGATTTTAATTGGAGATGTCCAAGTAAATATTATGGACAACTGGAGGATGTGCGTGGTGTGTTGTGTGTCTGTGTGTGTGTGTACTTATGTGGATGTGTGTGTGTGTGTGTAAGTGTGCGCATTCCTCCGTGTGTCCGTACCATGTTGAGCTGTGTTGATCCTCTCTCCTGTGTGTGTATGTGCGTGTGGATGTGTGTGTGCGCTTGTGAGTGTGTACTCATGTGGATGTGTGTGTGTGTGTGTGTGCATGCTTGTAGATACACGTTTGTCCATACCACGTTGAAGAGTGTCGATCGTCTCTCCTATGGGTGTGTGTGGGTGTTTGTGTGTGTGTGTGTGTGTGTGTGTGTGTGTGTGTGTTTGTGTGTGTGTCTGTGTGTGTGTGTGCATGCTTGCAGATGCGGACAATTTGTCCGCACCATGTTGAGCTGCTTTGATCCTCTCCTGTGTATGTGTGAGTGTGTGTACTTATGAGTGTGTGTTAGTGTGTGTTTATTAGTGTATGTGTGTGTGTGTGTGTGTGTGTGTGTGTGTGTGTGTGTGTGTGTGTGTGTGAGAGTTTGCCCATGCTTGCAGATGCACATTTGTCCGTACCATGTTGAGCTGTGTTGATCTTCTCTCCTGTGTGTGTGTGTGTGTGTGTGTGTGTGTGTGTGTGTGTGTGTGTGTGTGTGTGTGTGTGTGTGGGTGTGTGTGTGTGTGTGTGTGTGTGTGTGTGTGTGTGTGTGTGTGTGTGTGTGGGTGTCGCTGCACATGCGTGTGTCTTTGTGCATTGGCCCACATGATGTGTGCTGGTCGGTGTGTGTATGTGTTTGGTCCCCCCTCCCCCCCTCCCCCCCCCCCCCTCCCCTCCCCTCCCCCCTGTATGTACTGTGTATTGTGTGTAATCTGTGATGGACAGTGCGGTTGATGTTGATGCCTCTTTGTTTCCCCCCCCCCCCCCCCAGTGAGCCATTTGTATGGCTTTGGCCTGCTGGATGCGGAGGGCCTGGTGAGGGAGGCAGAGGGCTGGCGGGGGGTGCCCCCCCACCGCCTCTGTGAGGGGAGGGGCCCCGTGCAGGTGAACAGGTGGGTAGGCAGATGGGACACTCCCGTCAAGCGCAAGTCAAATCAAGGGCCAATATGTTTGTTTGTTTGTTTGTTTGTTTCGCCCTTTCTTTTTTTTTTTAACAATTTTTTATAAAAAAAAATATATATTTAACGACATAGTTACATAAGACACGACATACACGATATACAGTATATACATACATATACAATAATAATAATAATAATAATAATAATAAAATATATATTATAAAAATGACCAAAAAACATTTGGGAAGTTGCAATCATTATCCTAAAAAGTGTACATAGTCACAACGGTTTAAGAAGTGCTTTTGCTGTATTGAGAGCCGAAAGGGCACTCCT
>CM051006.1:11956694-11959194 GCA_027704905.1 Muraenolepis orangiensis
ACCGGTGGAAGTCGTCAGCTGCTTCTGTTTCCTTGGACTACAGATTTCCGATGACCTGGTGTGGATCCGCAACACGAAGGTCATGCTGAAGATGGCCCACCAGCGCCTCTATGCTCTGTGGTGCCTCAAAAAAAGCGGAATAGGCCAGAGGTGACTAGGGAACTTCTACCGTGGCACCGTAGAGAGCGTCCTGACGAGTGGCGTCACTGTGTGGTACGGCAACACCACCGCACGGGACAAGAAAGCCATCCAGAGAGTCGTGAGGACAGCAGAGAAGTGAGCATCTGGTGTGCACTTTCATGCATCGAGGAGATCTTTAGGACCAGATGTCGGAAAAAGGCCATGTCCATCATAAAGGACTGCAACCACCCTGGGCTCCATCTCTTCTCCCCCCTACCGTCTGGTCGACGGTTGCGCAGCATCAGCACAAGGACTACCAGGTTTAAGGATCTTTTTATCCACAGGCAGTGACCTACTGAACTGCTAGGAGGGCTGCTTTCATAACATTGTCATCAACATTACACTGTCTTACTTTGCTGGACTTTCTGGACTCATCACAGTTACTGCACAGTATTCATGATGCTGCTGCACTACTGGCACTTTAAATGTTTTTAAAGATTTTTGTAAAAAAAACTAAAAACATGTACATTCAACACATGTACATATCATTTAACAGTCACTTTGCTGTTCTTTTTTGGTTTATATGTATTGTATGTATTATTTTTATGGTATTGTTTTGGAGATTTGTAAACTGCGGGAGGGAATGGGGAGTTAGCATTTCAATGTACCTGTTGCAATTGGCCAATAAAAATCTATAGTATCACACACACACACACACACACACACACACACACAAACTAATCCTGGATTATTGATATAGCCTGCTATTGATTAGGGCGAGGCTATTCTTATGGACCGTCCTTGACACTTACTCTCCCCGCTCCTTCTTTCTTACTGTGATTTTTCATTGTCACCCCCCCCCCCCCCCCTCCTTCCCACACACACACACACACACACACACACGTGCACACACACACACACGCACACACACACACACACCACCACCCACCTGCAGGTCCTGCGTACCGGCGTGTCCCGCGGGGTTCTGGGGCGACCGGCGTCGCTGCAAGAGGTGCTTCCCGTCCTGCGGGAGTTGCACCGGCAGCCGTAGCAACCAGTGTGTGGCCTGTCAGCCCGGGTACCACCTCAGGGAGGACACCCATGTCTGCGTCACCAGCTGCGGGGACGACGGCTATTACCTCAATCACGGTAGGGAGACGCCTCTTTTTGGCCTTTTGGCGCTCGTACATCATCCCGTTCGAACCGCTGAGAAAGAGGAAAACTTTACTGTAGCAGACGACGCTGCCAACAGCCATTAAAACGGCTGCTTGAGGGCTCCTTCCAGAAGGACAAGGACACAGGGTGATGAGGAATCCGAGTTTATTGCAAGAGTTTTGAATCATGGTGAGCAGAGCAGATGCTGGAGCTCTCTTTCCCTCCAGTGTGTGTGGTGTTGGCTGTTTTAACCTGTGGGCCTCGATTAATTAACGACCCACAGGTGTGCAGCCTCACCAGCCATAGAGTAATCAGTCTCACTCAGGCCAGATGAGGCTGCTTAAACCAGCCACCAACCACACACGCACACACACACACACACACTTCACATTTAGCATACCATAAAAGCCCCTTAAAAGCGATTATTCATTCTGGCTTTCCACCGGAAGCCGCACGTATATCTGTATGTTGTTTTGCGCTTTAACGCATCCGTCCTTGTCGGAAGTAAAAAAAAAAGACGTTGAATTTAAATCAAGATAAGTGTCGACGGCGACTGCGAGAGGCGGCGCCCGGGATCGGAGGGGTCTGGAGATGAAGAAGAAGAAGTCTTGTTGTTGTTGTTGTTGTTGTTGTGTAACTGCGGTGGAGTCCCGCTCTTTTGAGCGCGGGCGATTAATCATTCCGACGCGTGTGTGTGTGTGTGTGTGTGTGTGTGTGTGTGTGTGCCTTGTGTATCGTCTGATTTCCCCCAAGATGCGAATGCGTGCAGGAGCTGCAGCGAGAACTGCTTGAAGTGCACCTCGGCCAGCATCTGCACAGAATGCAAACCAGGCACAAGGTGAACCGAATCCTCTCATGACGGTTGAATTAACTGCTCCATAAACACTCTTTCCTTTTTTTTGGGCCCTTCTTCTTCCTTTGGGACACAGAGAATACTGATTCCCTATCTCTCTCTCTCTTTTCACTCACTTTCAAGTCATCACCTCTCTTCAAAAACGGCAGCGTTTGGATCTAAATCTTCTAGAGTATTTGGGTACATACACGACGTACACAAACAAAAGTGAAATTAGTTTCTCTGCATCAGACCCAGATCGGAGTATAAGGAGCAGTGGGGCAGCTATTGTGTATAAACAGCTGAGGGGTCTGGTGCCTTGCTCAAGGGCGACTCGACAGTGCCCAGGCCCCGGGTGTTTCGGGGACTTGAACCCGGTGACCTTCGGTTTCC